>OY998137.1:12302352-13502352 GCA_963921915.1 Hyposoter dolosus | reverse complement strand
CGATCACGTGGTGACCACCCACGTTTCATATTGTCGGTAAACAAGAATTATAAGTACAGCGAGTGACGAGACGGGAGACGGAAGGGGGGTCATCGCGATCCGGATGAAAATTTCCTACGCCGCGTGTATATTGTAATTGCTACGCAGCGGCGAGTATAAACAAACAATGTTTACATAGTAAAATCTATAGAGTTCGATTGGAACCGGACTTGTTTCGAGTTGTCGACGAACTATCGAAAGTATACGAAGAAGAAAGGAAAAAAAAAGTATGCTGCATGACTTTTTCGATGGTAGAGTCGTCTTCGATGTAAACAAACGCTCGATGAGAAACAATAACGAAATAAAAGCATGGTATAAACAAGTAAGCGGAAAAAGCGTAAATATGCGGCAATCTGTTAGAGACAGACGGTAGATCGGAGATGGCGAAGGAAAGAGGGAGAGAGAGAGAGAGAGAGAGAGAGCATTTGTAACGAACGGAGCGGTCAAGTGTCGCGCGGTGGCGCTGCGAGGCATCGTAGCGTGTGGGGTGGGGGAAGAGAGACACGAGTTTTTCGAGTACGCTCGGTCGTACCAAGGGCCGGCCATATTACACGTCCGCGGATTATTCGGGACGCGAGAGTAAGGAAAAAACGAGGAAAAAAGAAAAGAAAAAAAAAAAAACGAAAAAAAGAAAAAAAAAAGAAGAGAGAAAAATAAAGGCGTAAAATCATTTCGGGGCCTGCGGTGCGTGCCCACGGTGCCTTAAGCCCTTGGGGTTTTGTCCCCCGTGCGTTATCTATTTATCACGTACTCGCACAGTTATACACTCGTTCGCTCCACGCAATTTTCTCGATTAAAACGTATGTATACGTACAAATATAAACACAAATACATCCACGTTAATATCATAGAGCCTTACAGACACACATACACATGGACATAGGCGATTTAACACAAGCGAAATATATAAAGAATAAAAAATAAATAAACACACACAGAGGCGTGCGCGCGCGGGTGAGTGAGTGAGGAAGATTGAGAGAAAGAGAGCGAACGAGCCACACCAAACGGACGAACGTACACGAAGAGAGACGACGACAAAAACCGCGACGAATACTCCAAACGTGTTGAATCCCGAGAGTATGACTTTTTTTCACGTTTTCCTCGGCTTATTGTGAAATTATAACATCGTTAACGAAAAGTCTTTTTTTTCTCATACACTCCGTGCTTTTTTTTCCTAGTTTTCTTCTTTCTACATACGGTGGCTTTTCAAGCAAACTCGAACGTGTGCAAAGTGAAAAATTTGTTTCTTTTTTTTTTGGTTATAACGACGATATTGTGGGGTTATAAAGACCACGAGTTTCGGTTCATACTATCACGTTTTCCCGTCTCTTTTCTCAACCCATCGTCGCTTTTTCTCTCTCTCTCTCTCTCTCTCTCTCTCTCCCACTCACCCTCTGCTTTTCTCTTGCTCATTATCTCCCGTCTTTTTGTCTTTCAATGTTTTCATAGAACCATTTTGAAATATATATCGGAGGAAAAAAAAAGTCACCTACCATGTCGACGTACTCGAGAACACAAGAGAGCGACGCCTGGGCACTCCTCGCCCTCAAGTCCGCACCGGCTAGCCCTACAAAGATGCAGTGGAATCCGGAATCAAAAGGCGCACCCATCGCCCGACTAGAAGGACGCGAGTTCGAATACATGGTCAGGCAGAGACGGATCACCATCGGGCGCAACAGCAGCAAAGGCGAAGTCGACGTCAACATGGGACTCTCCAGTTTCATCTCGCGCAGACATCTCGAAATTTTTTACGATCATCCCTATTTCTTCATGACGTGCAACGGCAAAAATGGCGTTTTCGTCGACGGAGTCTTTCAGCGAAAAGGCGCGCCGGCTTTCCAACTACCCAAAACGTGAGTCGCTCGATCGTCGCTACTTTTTATCCTCATTTCGTCGTTCTTAACGCCGAGAATATCCACCAAATGTTTGTGAATCGTTTGCCGCTTCCATGGAGGGTCTTTCGTCTTGACGAAAACTTTTGTCAAAGTTTCGTGGAAACTTCCAATTGCAAAACTACGAACGTACATTCTCATTTCTTTCTTGAGAATTGAAATTTTGGAAAATGCAAAAATAACTGAGCGTCTGATCGGAAGATTGGAAAATATAATTTGTAAGAGCAGTGGCTGCATTTTTTCCAAAGCAATCCCAATGATTTGTCATTCTCAACGTTGCAATAAAACTAGAAAAGATTTTAAGAATTAAGGAAAAAATGATGAATAAAAATATTTTTTGCTATTTTGCGCAATGACGAGAAAAGTAATTTTTATTGCCTATCGATGATGCAATCTTCGGGCCCAAACGATGGAGATTTCGATGAAAAGAATTTGTTATTTTAATTGAAAAAACGAAATGGAAGTAACATTTGTAACGATGGGAATATTTTGCAGGTGTACATTCAGATTTCCAAGTACGAACATAAGGCTGGTGTTTCAATCGTTGGTAGACGAGCAAGAGCAACCGAGCAACGTGAGAATCGCATCGCCACCGAAGCAGAGGGCACCGTTGCCGCCACTGAGAATAAACATACCGGACACGGGTTACAGTAGTCCGTTTCCATCGCCAACGGGGACGATAAGTGCGGCGAATTCGTGTCCTGCGAGTCCACGAGCAGGACAAAGTCGGCGCAATATATCGGCGGATTTGCAAATGGTTGCAGCTTACGCGGCGGCTGTAGCTCACGATCCTCAAAATTCGAGTATGGAGAGAAGCGAGAGTGGACAAAGTTCGAGTTCACAGTTGAGTCCGGAGCCGGGTATAGAGCCTCGCTATCGCGGTAACGCGGGAGGTGGGACGGGTGGGCCTAACGGTACAGCCCCACATTACAGTCCACCCAAAGACGATTCAAAACCACCGTATTCTTACGCCCAGCTGATAGTTCAAGCGATCGCATCAGCGCAGGACAAACAGCTCACACTTTCCGGAATTTATTCCTACATAACAAAGAATTATCCGTACTACAGAACCGCCGACAAGGGTTGGCAGAATTCCATAAGACACAATCTCTCCTTAAATCGATATTTTATAAAAGTACCCAGAAGCCAAGAGGAGCCGGGCAAAGGATCATTTTGGAGGATAGATCCGCAGTCCGAAGCCAAATTAATCGAGCAAGCTTTCCGAAGGAGAAGACAACGGGGTGTTCCTTGCTTCCGTGCTCCTTTCGGATTATCCTCGAGGTTGGTGTGCCATTTTTTTAATTCGAATGATTGACGGCCCCCTTTCAGAGGAAAATGTGAATTTTTTCAAAAGTCAAAACTCGTTATAACATTTTTGGATGATTAGGATCGATAAATATTTGCAAAATGTTTCATTAGAAATTACGAAACAAGCGGAAGGAGAATATTTGAATATTTTTTGGCTCAAATCGATTCTCCTCGCGTTTTCTTCATTGATTTCATTTATGAATTGTATAAATAGTCATTGGAAATTGTCCGTTTTCGAACGTAAATAGAAGCGCCCCTGCGTCACCTTCTCACGTGGGCATCAGCGGTCTGATGACGCCAGAGTGCCTCAGTAGAGAAGGCTCGCCTGGACCCGAATCGTACGTCGATAGTTCGGTGTCGTCGCCAGCTGGACAATTGTCGAGTCAATCGGCACCGGGGTCACCCGGTCATCCGTATGCTCCACCGCCTCCGCCTCCTACCCATAAGGGACGTCTGATGCAACAGATCACGGTGGTGACTAACGGCGGCAGTGGTGACGCGACGAGAGAAGGTACGAAAAATAACAAGCAAACAAATCTGAAAATTGCTCCGCTCGTCGGAATTTCGAAATTACGACGTTTTTCTCTTTCAATTTCCTCCAAAAATGCACCAAAAAATTTGTCAATTTTACCAAAGAACGTGAGATAATTTTTATCGTAAGCAAACACCACGATTTCAATAATAAACTAGAAAGAATAGAGCAAGTACAGACTCATACACAATATCTTACAACATTTTCAAAGAATAAAGCAATTCAATGATTTTTCAAAAAACTAAGATTTTCGTAAAATTCGAAAACTCATAAAATTAAAACCGTTCAACCGATATTTCACAAATTCAATACTCTATTTATGAAAAAAAAAAATTAGCAATAAATCTTAAAATTTTCGCAATGCGAGGCGATGTTTTGGGACATTCTAAGCATATTGACATTGAAAACTGGAAAAAAAAAATTTCACTGTCACGTGGCTTCTTCCATGAGGAACCAAAAAAAAAACCATTTGAGGACTAATTACAGGAAAATAATTGTGAAACAATTGATATAACTTTTTGTTCTTTTATTCAGAAAAATATTTGGTGCCTGGGAACGTAGTAGAGGAACATTCGTTATCCCCGGCTGGACAGTATAGTCCAGCTCCTGTTATTGTACAAACAACTTATAATTACAGGTAAATTCCTTTCCTTTTTCTTTTTCAATTTTTATGATCGATGTATCGGTCGTTCCGTCGGTACAAATCCTGCCTCAGATTTTCGCCGACACGGTTCAGTTTTCAAGGATAATGAAAGTTACAGATTCTCTCATTTTCATAAACGAACCGAGTGTAACATTCAGTTTCCTCGGAAGACGATCCGTCGGTGGGAAAAAAACGGTATTTGTTGTGAACGAGCGAGATCCTCGTCCTAGTCCAAAAAATACAGCGCCTCGGGGCAATCTCGTGTTTTTTAAGTCGAAATTTCAAATATTTGGACGTTGAAAAATTGAGAATTATTCTAAATAGGTTAAAAAAATACAAAAACTATTTTGGCTTGTTGAGAATCGTCCGAAAAGTATAAAAAAAAAAAAAAATAACCAATTCCACTTGGAATTTTAATGATTCTTAAGTTGAAATTGATTGCGAATGATAAAAATAATAATTGTTGCAACAAATTGACTGATAAATAATTGCCGTTCGACAGTGGAAGCTTCATTGGCCCTGACGCAGGCGTTGGGGTGAACAAACGGGCTCACGAGGAGCCCGATAGTTCGCCAGGCTCACCGGCGCCTCTGGCGATCGTAGAGAGTCCGGAACCACCGGAGCAGCAGCAACAGCAGCAACAGCAGCAGCAGCAGCAGCAACAGAAACGTCAACGTGTTCACGACTCCGACGATCACTGAACTAAAATTCTCTCCCTGTCCCAATCCCACCATTTCCCTGTACTCCTAATCACCCCAATTAGCCTCTTGTACCGTAGGACAATGTTACATTGTAATCTATTCACATTTATCGTCAGGCGAATCGTTCGCTCTTTCTCCGCATTTCTTTTCCATCACTCTTCCGGTGTGTTTTTTCTTATTGTTTCCGTTCAAAGGAAAATATCAAGTTCGGAAAGAAACAGAAAGAAAGTTGGAGTGGGAAAAGAGAAAGAAAAACAAATATAGCGACGATTTTATTCTCACGCGGAACACCCAGACAAATTAATCGAAATTATTTTTCTTTTTTTTTTTTTAATTCAGAGGCAACCCTCTGTTTTATAATCTCTCCTGCGATTCGATCGTTTCTTCTGCCTCTTACGAATATTGTCGAGGGAGAAAATTGAGCGGTGCCATCCGACTTTTGTCTCAAACAATTCCTCCGATCACGAACCAGATGGCCAACTCGTTTAGTTTATTTCGCTGAATTATTGGGACGACACGCGCGCATCTTCGGTCGCGAGAAGAAACGGGGAAAAAGACAAAACTGACAGCACCCACGCGTATAACGTGCACTATAGATATCCACGCACACAAACAGAGAAACACACACACACACACACACACAAACACTCTCAAACGCTGACGAATAAAATGAACGTAAAAAAAAGAAAAAAAAAACGAATGAAAACACGTAGAGCTGCAATATTGTCGAAAAACAAACTCTGCGAGTGTTTTTTTCTCTTTTTATTCCAGTTATACCGGATTGACTATCGCCGCTTTAATTTTCGAGAAAAAAAAGAAAGAAAGAAACTAGAGTTTGAGCCGCGGGGCTGGAAACCTTGAACACACGAAAAAAAAAAAACAAAAAAAACAAAAAACGTCGAGTCGACAAGATACGCATCGTACTTATTTTGGAATAACTACAATACTTCCGAGGTCGATAATCAATGCGAAATTTATGATAAGGACGCTTTCTGATTTTATTTTGCTTCGACGCTAACAAACTCTTCTCGTCATTCACAAATCGCTGTTTTTAGTGGCCCTCCGTTATTTTACACGTGAATCCAGCGATATAATAGCTCGTTGTTTCTTTTTGTCCAAGCGAAATTCAATTTTTTCTGTTGACAGATAAGCCACGAGCTTTACGTAATATTTTTCTGTTTTTTCTTTTGCACTCACTCATCGTTCTCCAGGTGCTCGATCTTGAGAAAACTTTGCAAGCGCGTTTCTCTCAGCCTCAAATGGTGCTTGAATTCCGTTACTAATCGACTTTGGTCTTGCGCGAATCTATGACTGGAACTATACGTTTCCCCATTATCTAAGTATTTCTCTTTGAGCAAAAATAAAAGAAAATGTTTTTCGTTACAAAACGATCGCGAATGATGCTCAATATTTGCGATTCTGAAAATTTGCTCTTGCCCCTCACTGAGACCATTCGAACAAAGTTTGAAGGATTTTTCTACTTATTGCTTTATGTTTTTTTTTTTTTTTTTTTTTTTTTTTTTTTGTTTCTTTCCCTAGATTATAATCATGTTGAAATTATTAAAGTGGCGATAATTATCTTAGATAATTTTTGTGTTGCCTCACGATGAACCGTTTTTCATTCTCCATCATTTTATGTTGAAAAATTATTGTTTTATACTTAAAATACTTTTGGTATTCATCGGAGCGATTATAAAGCAAAGTATTTTCTATTCAACTTTTTTTTTCGTTCCTTTTCCCCATTAACACTCTTCCCCGCCGTGGGCTCGGCCGGGAAATGGTTTGATCGTGACGAACGTTGCAGTAAATATTTTTCTGGGACCTGCTCGATCGTTGCTCGAATCAACGTTGAATGATTCACCGGTTTTTCAAAGTCAGTGTCAATGAACGACTGTCGGGCTAGTTCGAAAAAAAAAACACCGCAATCTCGACAGATTTTTCGTTTCGTTATTATAGAATTTCGAAACGAATTTATTCTCTAGTATAATAATAAATAAAAAAAAAGTCATTTAGAGCATTTGCTCGTTGTTTTTATAAAAAACTGCCGAGACATTTTTTAAAAAATGATGGATTGTTTTTTTGAAATTTTGTTTTTTTGACAAACGTTCCAAACGTACGAAAAAACAAAGGACAAAAAAAAAGTGACATCCGGTTCTTTATGCGTCGTCATTGTGTTGACAGAAAGCCTCGAAAAATTATTTATTCTTGCCAATCGCTTGTGGTTTTTTGAAAATATCATTCGAGCGAATTGGAGACGTTGATAGAAATGAAATATTGTGCTGTTGATTACCGACCCGAGTAGTATTATTATTCTGTCGTGTACGATCATCTTGGCCGGCAAAACCATTCTGTCGATGGTAATTTAATTTTTATTATTAATTAAAACAGAAAACATGAACAAAGGAGAAAGAGGGGGAGAGAGAGGAGAGTGGAAAAAATGCGATGATAATACAAATGATTATATACTCGCCAAGCGACCTCTATTTTTGTGACCATTAGCGTTTAATGATGAAGGAAAAAAAAAAAAAAACGAAACAAATATCAAAGAACAAGCAAAATAAGGGAAAGTACGTTTGTGGCGTGAAGATAGCGATCGGGAAATGCTGTACTCCGGTTTGTCAAGTGTCCATGATGTGAGAGAACGAGCGAGAAAAGAGCAAATAATCTGTTTCCGTTAAGTTGACGTCGATATCAAATAAAACGATTATTTGACAGTCGAAGAATCGTGTTTTTCTCAATGAGACGTCGTTGTGAATTGAGTCGAGTGACCCAGACGAAATTAGAGCAAAAATTGCAACGAGTCTACCGAAAAAAAAAAAACGTCGATAGAAGCAAAACGAACGGAGTGAATCGATGGCCATGAAAAATGGAACGTTCCACATATCTTTTTGAAAAAAAAAACACAATATATATGTAAATATATTTCGCGTGGAACATAAATGGGAGAAAAAAAGAACGATAAAAAAAAATAAAATAAAATAAAAAACAATGGAAAAAACGATTTTGCAAGTACACTCGGTGAACACAGGTGCGCAATGCATGAAAAATCGGGCTTTAGGGGGTTGTTGAAAGTCCATGAGAACAAACAAGGGGAAAAGTGGTGGAAGAGACAGAAGAGAAAACCAAAAACAAAACAATATAGTGATGAAAAGAATGATCGCGTTGCGAACAATTTCACGAATAGAAATTTCTTTGTTTTTTTCTATTAAATCATTAATGAAAAGCTGTTTATTTGTCCTGCCTTTTAATAAACGATTGTAAACACAGTATATAGGCAGAAAAAAGAGCCGGTTTCGAAAGGCTCCAGCAGACAAATAACACGCGCAAGTTAGTTAGTGCATATGCTGACGAATGTATCGAGTTTGAAATAATTCATTGATGAGAGACGAATGAGAAACAGAAACAAACAAGCACGACGAAAAAAAAAAAACTAAAAAACAAACAAAAAAAAAAAACACAAACATTAAACTCGGACATACACGAAATAATTGAATGAGTCGAAAGGATTTTTTCTTACTTGGATAAAAGAAAAGTTGACGAATGAATTCGAGAGCGATTTATGAACAGAAAGAATAAAAAATCCATTGTAAATTTGGTCAACGTACGAGAGAGCGATAGCTTCGTTCCCACGTGTAAATATATATTTAAATAAGTTTATTTAAATATATAAAAAATTCTATGATTATCGAGCGCAAAAATTGGAAATAAAAAAAGCGACAAAGGCAATACCGAATTGGGTAATTTCACGATTTAGGAAAATGAAGAGACGAAAAATAAAATTCAAGTGAGACAAATGTTGATGAGAATGAAAAGTGTTGAAAGGAAGTGCGTGAAATTGTATTTATTATTTACCATGCGCGATATAAATGTATAAATTTTCTTTTTCCATTTTTTTTTCTTCTTTTTCAACAGTTGCTTCATTGGCCGTACTCAAAAATGTAATATCCACACAGAGATACATACACACACACACACACAGCCAGACACACTCAAACGTGAATATGAGATAAAAATTCAATGAAAAAAAAAAAAAAAAAACAAAAAAACAAACAAAAAACAAAACACGAAAAAAATTATGACGAGCGTGAGTGAAAAAAAAATATTGTTGATATAATAATTGCGAATGAGTGATACACGAGCTGATACCGAGTCCCGCGAAATTCATTGCAAGAAGAAAAAACGTAGGTCAGAGGAGTACGATCAAAGCTAGATTTGTGAGCTTTCGAAAGAATTTGGAGAAAATATATCGATTCCTGACAATTGGACTTGTTCATTCATTTACTCCACGCTTAATTTTTTTTTTTTCTTCTTTTTTTTCAATGAAATAACGAAATATTCGCTTTTTACGTGCTACAGAAATAATTCGGTTTATCATGGCTCTCAGTTGATGCTTCTATCGAAATTAACCATTCGCAAGTCACATAGTTTTCCTTTCAGCATCCAGTCCACAGGGAAGAGTACAACTACCGGATTGCCTTCTTGCGACCATCACACCAGTCACAAACTTTCTCGAGCTTAGCTCTGTGCTCCTCTCTCTCTCTCTCTCTCTCTCTCTCTCTTTAACCACTGCCACCACCCTCTTTACCTTAAACGTGAAACGATCATGCATATTCAAAACTGCACTAAGTGTACTTGCAACTTTCAAGACCCCTAACTTCGGAGCTGACTCACTTTTGTCACCTGCTGTCTCAACCACAATTTATAAATAACTTTGTTGCTTGTTATTATTATTATGAGTTTCGTTCTCGATTTTCCATGTTGAAAAATAAACGGTAATTATTGCTTTTTCGAAAAGTGATTCGAAAATCTTTTTTCCATGGGCTGCATTAATTTAAAGTTTTAAAATTTAAAAAAAAATGATTTTTTTTTTTTTTTTTTCACGATACGACAGTGCAATGGGAACCGGTCGAGGACTCGATTAATTCTTTTGAAGCACACGGAGGCCTGGGAAGACTAATGATAAATTGTTATCATTGACTTTTGTCGAGATCGAACATTGAACAGGTTTTTATAAAAAAAAAAAAAAGAAAAAAAGGTTTTTATAAAAAAAGAACTGCAATTTCGAATGGAAAATTTATTGGAGCGGATTTATTGAACGAATGCACAGTAGATGTAAAATCGAGCGAGAGACTGCGTTCGATTTATTATTAATTTATTTAAAATTTCATTCATTTTCGATTTATGATCCGGTGATATTTTATTTGCCATTCATTCGCGTTTTCAATTTCGATCGAGTTATTTTTAATTTATTACTTGATACGTATCATTCGTTATTTGTTTTCGATTTTGTTCGAGTCATTTTCCACTGTTGGAAAAGCAGGATCTCGTTGAGTGGAGGCACTCGTGTGTTGTGTCTTTCTCTCGTGAGGGCAAAAGAAATAACAAATCTTGAAAGGTCTCCCCATAAAAAGAGGTTTTCTCGTAACGTTTTAAATTTCCCCTGGTTCGTGTGTTTGAGGTAAAAAAAAAAAAAAAAAAAAAAAAAAAAACAAATCCTTGACAAAACAAAGACGAGGAGGCAGAAGGACGAGGTCGATAACGAGAAAATCGAAAGGCGCACAATCCAATGCATATATTTATTTCCTTATACCACCCAGTTTACCTCTTCGCTGCATTTTCAGCTTCAACTCCGACAACTTGACATAATTGTACAATGGAGTTTCTTCCTCTTCTGCTTTCGTGAGCAGATGACGTTTCTGTCAACGTTAAATTTTCTATTATCCTGAAATGTGGATGCAATTTGAATTTCCATAATTGTTCACAGCGATCAGAATCAGGGATTCGCCCAAATATAAATTTGAATTCTCTATCATTGGAACTGCAATGACCCAGAAAAGGTAGTACTGTCGATTTTGGAATTAGTGTTCAGACATAGATGGGAAAAAAAAAAATTGGAAATTAAATATCTCGAATTCTAAACGTCAGAAAATTTTTCTTCAGAGGAAAAAACTGTTAGTTTTGGTGCCAAGAACGTTTGTACAAAATTTTGAAAAAATTCTAAATGAAGTCGTTTTGTGAGTGTCTCGATGTAATTCCACGTGAAGATAATTAAACCGGAGCATATCGAGAGCATGAGAAATAAGGTTGCGAACGAAGAGTAGAAAAAATTGGAGGCACAAGAAAGTTGGTGAAAATTTGGAGCCCGAGGATAAGAGTTTAGTGGTGAGATGAGCAGAGAAAGAGATGCTCGTGATGTCTGTCAGGTGTTGGGTGGCCAGAGTGATATCCTTTTCGGTTGCTGGGCCATGCGAGAAGAGACCGCAATCAAGAATTCCGGAGGGCGAGGATATATGCAGCCAAGCGTTTGCAAGGGTTCCTTCTGGTCGTGTACTTTTTTGCCTCTCGCTCTCATTCGCTCCGTCTCTTTCTAGCTTTTTCGTTTTAATAATGGAAACTCGCACCGGTGGATGACAATGACGGATATCGTCGGTGAACCCTGTGCGCGACGTTCTGGTTCGCTGAATTTATAGCGACGAATATACATATAGAGAATCTTCTTCTTCTCTCACTCGGTGTCTTTATTTTTATCTCCATCTTTTTCTATTGCATCGAAAATTCAAAGATATAAATAGTGGGTCAGTGTCTATGCATATACGTTTTTTATAACACTCATCATCTTTTTTCTTCCTCCTCATATTCTCATTGGCAAAAAAAACTGGAACGTACGTCCACCAAGAGATAATGGAGCTCTGAGGTTGCTTAATATATGCTCGAGATAATATTTCAAACTTGTTAAAAGCCTCTTTTTGGAGTAAAGATGAAACTAATTTATAAATCCTTTTCGATCCATTTATCTTTTGTGTATTTCGTAATGATTCAACAGGTGGATCCATGCGATAAATAAACAATGTCAATTAAGCAAAACTTTCCATTGTCAATGAAGCATAAAAATGTAATATCCTGCACTGGAAAGAAAATTTTGTTGGATACGTTCGACTAAACGTTTCGTTTTTTAAATCCCAAAAATTTTGTCATTGCAGCAAGAAATATTCTACACTGAAAATGAAATTTTGTCAAAAAACGTCGATATTTTGTTCAACACGGTTAACAATATTTTTTATTTCTAGCTGTCAGCGAAAGTTACGATTGGAATGACGAAAATGTACTTTTCGAAGAGACTTTTTAGAATATTTCTTGCTGGAGGGACAAAATTTTTGTGATTTTTCAAATAAATGTTCAGACGAACGTTTCCAACAAAATTTTCTTTTCAGTGAATAAGAAAATAGGAGGTGATGGATATTCACAGTTTATAGCCTCGATGTTAATTCATTATTTTCATAAACTTGGAGAGATTTTCTGAAAGTTGGTCGTAAATCCAACCACACTTACCAATAATTGATCAGAATATGGCGTATTTAATACTTACGTAAAATACATACATATAGATAAAGAGGAGGGTTGAAAAGCTCTTTGCACTATGGAGCAGAGTTTCCTGTTTGAAGAGAGGCGTGAAATATTAAACGTTTATTCGTCCCCGGTGTTAACTGCCACACGGGAACAAAATTGATTCTCCCCACGTCCGGTTGGATGACTAGTCGTGAGCCATAGCAGGAGCAAGGATTGGTCGATGACCAGCAGCAAGCAGCGAAGCATGTACAACTCGATCGTGCTCCCTTTCTGGGCTTTTGGCAAGCTCGGTAACGCCCGATGGTGTCGAGTTGGAAAAGCATTTCGTTGTTAAAATTTAAGCCGACCGCCGATCCTCGCTGCATGGGCTATTCGTGCTATGCTGCATACTCGACTAATCCTGTGTTCGAGTAACGTGGCCAAAGCCCGAGAGAACCTTTCAAAGAGATTTTTGTGGTCAGGGCTCGCTCTTGGTTAAATTTCGTCAATTCAGGAAAAATCCTTTTACGTACGATCGGAATGTGTTTCGAGTAATTCAACGAGATATTTGTAGAAAGTATCCACGAAAAAGAAAATTTTCTTGGATACGTTCGACTGAACGTTTTTTTTTTTAAATCACAAAAATTTTGTCAAAAAACGTCGATATTTTGTTCAACACTTTCGTAATGTTGAAAATATTTTTTATTTCTAACGAAGCTGTCAGCGAAATTTACGATTGGAATGACAAAAATTTGCTTTTCGAAGAGACTTTCTAGAATATTTTTTCCTGGAATGAAAAAATTTTTGTAATTTTTCAAAAAAAAAATTTCTGTTCAGTGTACCAAAAGGTTAAGAAATACATAGGAGCTTTTGTAGCCACGCCGGGTCTGTGAGACCCGTATCAAGCTCAAAAGAAAGTAACGGGTCAAAATGACCCAGAAACGGTATCCACAGTGACTTGGTGTAAAAAACAGGACCGAAACAAGAAAACAACAAAAAACGGAGATGGAAATTGAAACGCAAAACAATTCATCGCCCCTTTTTATCAAGTCAGAGGCTCAAACCATAATATCCATGCAACAAATTCATCGCATATAAAGTAAATCCTGTTTGGTATGTGCGACGCATGGATACGTGTGACCGATAAGGTACATTGAGTTCGGACATACCCTGAATATCGAGTTTTGTCCTATCGCGAGATCCGAGGACATTTCAATTCAAACGCGAGAGCAAGAGAGAGCATAATATTCCAAAAGTACAGTATCCAGGGTACACAGAAAGATATAATACGATCGCGCGGTGATGGTAAAAAACGCCGAGGTATTCAGTGCAGGACAAAGGAGACCGAGAGAGAGAGAGAGAAAGAGAGAGAAAGGAAAGAACGACGATAGGATAAGAAATTCGAAGCGATTTTGCAACGTCTATAGCGAGAGGACTTTACGTCCAATTGTTTCAGAGTCCCGAAGTCTGATGGGCGAAAGGATCTGAGCGTGTGTTGCCCAAGGGTCGGAGGGAAGAAGAAAATGGAAGAAAAAGAAAAAAAAAAGAAAGGAGAAAATGGAAGCAATAGTTGCTGGTCGCGAGCGGTGTGCGGTAATGGGGCATTGGAGGTTTACGTGCATGCAGGTGCGGCTAGGTGAAGCGAACAAAGAGAAGTTAAAGGGTATAGAAAATGAGCGGGTATGGAAGCAGTGAAGGATGTGTAAAGCGTGACAAGTGGAGGGTCAGGTACACACATAACTATATAACTAAATATATACAGCTATGAGAACTACGGAGCAACGAGAGGATTCGTAAAGCAGCAGCGACGAAGGACGACGCGAGAGTCCGGTGCAAGGGTAAGGACAACCAGTGTCGAGCTGTTGGCTTTGGGAGTCTCGAAGCTCGGTGCTCGTATGAAACCATATCTACGCGTATAGAAAGGGTCAAAGTTTATAAGGGAAAGAGAATGTGGGAGCGAAGAGCTAGAATATCCGGAGAATCGAAAAAACAAAGACGAATAATCCGCGAGTGCGAGAGGGCGAATTCCAGCTTCGCCCATCGGTTATGGATCCTTACAGGCGTTTAATCCGTAATGGCTCCCACGTACGTGCATTGACTGCTATAAATGCGCGTTACAGATCGACCCAGAAAAGGGACAGAAGAAACCATCGCCGCATAAGCTTCTCTCTCATCCCCCTGGCGAGTATCGTACGTGGTTTCCTTCTTTTTTTCTTTCTCTGTCTCAAACAATCCGTTCCCATAGAGAAGCTTTTACTTTTGTCCTTCTGCCAGCAGGTGTAGCCCCAACTTTTCGTATTGTTGTGTCCCGGGTATTGCTCCAACTAAAATCTCGAGTGGTGGCTTATTTAATTGCCGGCAAGGTTCAATCTCCCGGGTAATCAACGGAACAGTAAAGCTTTTACTGGCTTTTATCACGGTTTCCTCGTTACCGAGCAGATTTATGGCGACAACCCACAACACCATCCATTTATTCGTGTTATTTTTTTTATTTTTATTTTTTTCATAAACTAGTTTTCACTTAATTGCGTCGTCAAGTTTTTTCTTTTTTATCGACGTAAATGATTGTTTTTTATTTAGACAGAAGGAGCTTTCATCATTTTCATTTAGCGACATGCAACCGGGTGATTTTTCTGATACAAAACACAACGACCTCGATATGTGAGTTGAACGCTAGTCCCCTGTGTTTGTTTCTTTATTATCGCAATTCGTTTTTTTTTAAACGTATTACTATCGCAAAACGACTTTATTTAGGATTCTTTCAAAATTTTGTATAAACGTTCTTGCCACCAAAACTAACAGTTTTAGCCTCTGAAGAAAAATTTTCTGACGTTTAGAATTTGAGAAATTTAATTTCCAATTTTTTATTTTTTCCATCCAAACGCCTGTAAATTGGAGTCGCGTGAATCTAGGTACGAATTTACGCTGATTAATTGCGCAAAAAAATAATTGGGAGCTCCACTCCTTTTTAGTAAAAATCATAGCACTCTCGAATTTTTTTGAAGTTGGCGGTGCCTCACTATTCTCTTGCTCTATTACAATTTTTCTTACGCCAAAATTGAGAGCTATTTAAGAGCCTCCACTTTTTCTTAGTGAAAACCATGGCTCAATTTTTTTCAAATTTGGCACCGCCGCAACGATTTGTTGCAACTAGTTTTCGTAGATCTGGCAATTCCCAGTGATGAAGAAAGTCTTCCTGCGTGTCCTCGTGAAGAGTTCTAGTCGTTTGCGTTTCGGGAAAATTTTTTACTCACCCTTTTCGGAAAAGTAAAAATAAAAAGTTTCAATCCCGAAGCTGAGGCTCTGTGACGAGTTTTCGTACATCTGGCGATTCCCAGTGATTGAGAAAGTCCCCCTGCGTGTCCCCGTGAAGAGTTCTAGTCAATCGCGTTCCCGGATAAATTTTTATCCCCGATTTTTGAAAAAAAAAATATATAAATTTAAATCCCGAAGCTGAGGCTCTGTGACGAGTTTTCGTAGATCTGGCAATTCCCAGTGATGGAGGAAGTCTCCCTGCGTGTCCTCGTGAAGAGTTCTAGTCGTTTGCGTTTCTGGAAAATTTTTTACCCACACTTTTCGGAAAAGTAAAAATAAAAAGTTTCAATCCCGAAGCTGAGGCTCTGTGACGAGTTTTCGTAGATCTGGCAATTCCCAGTGATCGAGAAAGTCCCCTTGCGTGTCCCCGTGAAGAGTTCTAGTCAATCGCGTTCCCGGATAAATTTTTATCCACGATTTTTGAAAAAAAAAAATATATAAATTTAAGTCCCGAAGCTGAGGCTCTGTGACGAGTTTTCGTAGATCTGGCGATTCACAGTGATTGAGAAAGTCCCCCTGCGTGTCCCCGTGAAGAGTTCTAGTCAATCGCGTTCCCGGATAAATTTTTATCCCCGATTTTTGAAAAAAAAAAAATATAAATTTAAATCCCGAAGCTGAGGCTCTGTGACGAGTTTTCGTAGATCTGGCAATTCCCAGTGATGGAGGAAGTCTCCCTGCGTGTCCTCGTGAAGAGTTCTAGTCGTTTGCGTTTCTGGAAAATTTTTTACCCACCCTTTTCGGAAAAGTAAAAATAAAAAGTTTCAATCCCGAAGCTGAGGCTCTGTGACGAGTTTTCGTAGATCTGGCAATTCCCAGTGATTGAGGAAGTCTCCCTGCGTGTCCCCGTGAAGAGTTCTAGTCAATCGCGTTCCCGGATAAATTTTTATCCACGATTTTTGAAAAAAAACAAATATATAAATTTAAGTCCCGAAGCTGAGGCTCTGTGACGAGTTTTCGTAGATCTGGCAATTCCCAGTGATGGAGGAAGTCTCCCTGCGTGTCCTCGTGAAGAGTTCTAGTCGTTTGCGTTTCTGGAAAATTTTTTACCCACCCTTTTCGGAAAAGTAAAAATAAAAAGTTTCAATCCCGAAGCTGAGGCTCTGTGACGAGTTTTCGTAGATCTGGCAATTCCCAGTGATCGAGAAAGTCCCCTTGCGTGTCCCCGTGAAGAGTTCTAGTCAATCGCGTTCCCGGATAAATTTTTATCCACGATTTTTGAAAAAAAAAAAATATATAAATTTAAGTCCCGAAGCTGAGGCTCTGTGACGAGTTTTCGTAGATCTGGCAATTCCCAGTGATTGAGGAAGTCTCCCTGCGTGTTCTCGTGAAGAGTTCTAGTCAATCGCGTTCCCGGATAAATTTTTATCCCCGATTTTTGAAAAAAAAAAAAAAAAAATACATAAATTTCAACCCCGATGCTGTGGCTCCATGACGAGTTTTCATAAATCTGGCAATTCCGAGTGATGGAGAAAGTCTCTATGCGTGTCTTCGTGAAGAGTTCTAGTTAATTCCACTTTAATGCATACGAAAAAAAGTTTCATTCCGATAGGAACATATAAACGCACGCGTATATACGCAACTGTCAAACCGACAGCCGGAACGGTCAGACTGACAGCGGGATTCGAAACACGGTGTATAACAGGACCGAGCAATCACAGAACGAATAAAATGGCAACAATTACTATCGAAATATATCGTGACCCACGAACTTTTTATTAGGGGACGTGACTTGAATTTCCACGTGTTTAGATGGGAAAAATAAATAAATTGGAAATTAAATATCTCGAATTCTAAACGTGAGAAAATTTTTCTTCACAAGAGAAAACTGTTATAGTTTTGGTGTCGTTTATAAAAAAATTTAAAAGAACCCTAAATAAAGTCCTTTTGTGATAGTAATACCTTGAAAAACGTCGCGTGTTTTTTTTTTCCTAATTGAAAAATCTATCGAGCGTCTATTTCATTTTTTCATGAATTTTCTGCTTTTCGTTATTTCTACTCCAATGCATTTGAACGAGAACAACTTTCCAGAGACTGGAAGCAGGCAAATGTGGAGTCGGAAGCAAAATTCGACTTCATGCCGAGTCCATTAATGAATATTGTGACAATCACGCTCGATCTTTCTTGCCTCCTCGTCAAGTTTCCAAGAAATTATGAAAAAAAGAAAAAAAATATATTTTTACGAAAAAAAAAAAAATTGATTGAATTTGTTTTCCTGTTATATTCACTTCCGGTGCTCCCAGTTGACAGGTTTCTCCGAGTGTACGCACGAGCATTATACTCACCTTCCACACTCGTAGACTCATTGCCCTGTGCTTGAAATTTTTTTCCATTTTTTTATGGAATACTTGCAAAAACATTTCCCAAGCTATTTTCTGCTGGTGCGAATTTGCCATTGCACCTTCTCCTGCTATTTTCACAGCTCTCTGTCCCTCTCTCTCTCTCTCTCTCTCTCTCCCTACGTCGTCTATCCTCCTCAAGCATTTCTACGTAGCGACAAGATTTCCTCCTATATAAGTTAGTCCCTGCTCTCACGACGGATAAGGTTTTTCTTACACAGTTCCGTGGACGAAATTCAGCGGCCGTAGAGGGAAGCGCACCGGTGATATCCTCCGAAAAGCTTGCACACACGCGGCGAAGTGAGGAAATATATGTCCGGATTGTTCGAAGCCCTCCTCCCGAGAGTGGGACGCTCTTACTCTGATATTGCTTTTCGCCTATGCAGCTGTACGCCGTATAACGCGACGTTACATTTTTTTCGTTTTTTTTTTTTTTTTCGGAGCTTATACCTTTTCTCAATAATTTTTCTTCTCCATTCTAAAATGGCGATTTTGGCTCTTCCGGAATTTTCTTTTCCCTCGCAACGACCTTACGTAACATTCCGGTCTTTGAAATAAAAGTGCATTGGCCGCAGAAAATCTTCGATATTCGTGCATGAAATTGTGGCTAGAAAAGACGAAATTTATTGCGAACTGCACACACGCGTTGGTCATCCGAACAGTTTGGTATTTTTTAATTATTTTTAAGAATTCTTCGTGACAGAAATGCTCGCCTCACGAAGCTTCGTCGTCAGTATCGCCAAAGCTCGCTATTTCAAATCTACGTTAACATTTTTAATTTAATTACAAAGTTTCCAATTGTTCCGGGACAATGCAGCGAGAGAAGCTGCGCACTGTTTATGCATGGAAAATATTTTCGACTAATGAAAACTGCCTCTCCCACTTATTCCTTAATGAAGAATCTTTATCAAAAGATTCCACGAGCTCGATCTCATTCGATTTGCACATTATTTCCCTTTTCAAATAAACTGTTTTCTTGCAGGAAACGTTATAGATGAATTTCATGGATGGATACTCCGGAATGTATTCACGTGAGCCACGCAGCTGGTAACGCAGCATTAAGCAAGTGCAAAAGCTCTCTCGGTGTGTTCTCGATTGGTGGTCGGTATTGCAGTGGAAAAGAGCACGAAGCTGTGTAAAATTTTCTAGAAAAGACAAAGAAGCTTCTTCCTCGAGAATCCAGCGAGGAAGTAACGCAGCGAGAAGTGCGAGAGAGAGAGAGAGAGAGAGAGAGAGAGAGGATTTCATAAGAGGAGAAAGTCGAGAGTGGAACACTGAAGAGGATAAAATAAGAGAAACTCGATGAGTTTGGGGAGAAAAGGAAAATGGATGGCGAGGGAGGGAGGGAGGATCTGCGGAAAGAAGACTCTGCGTAAGATGGTACGAGTGTCGGATAGAGAGAAGAGAATTTCCTTTTGTTTCCGTAAGTATCTATTCACCCGTTGCTCCTGTTCACTCGAACCTCCTTTGGCTTGCCTGCCTTCGTTCCTATCTTTCTCTTACTTGCCAAAGAATTCGCGTCACTTAAGAGCTTTCACTCTTGCTTGCTCGACTTATTCGTTCGCGAAGCTTCTTCCGGAAGCTTTGTTTTTGGCCAAAAGGACAATTGTTCTCGTATTTGCATTGCCGATGTATCCGTAACTTTCAAAAGCTCTGTGCAATCAGCATTTGGAGAAAAAATAAGAATGAAACGTGTGTCTGGGCGAATAAGAGAGAATTAATTCGGTTGATTGTACGAAATGAAAAGTTTTTTAACTTTTAACAAAACACAGCTTGAGATAATTCTTGCAATTTAGGATCAACGTGCAGCAGGAGGCTCTGCACTGCTCCCTTTTCTTTATGCTGCTTATTGATTCTTCTTATTCCGAGCTTCGTCAGACTGCAAATGTAATTTTGTTAAAAATCGTTGATATTTTCTTGCTAAACTAAATATTTTTGGATAATTACAAAATTTTCCTTGTTTTGGCAGTATATTTGTTTCCTAACGGAATTGTCAGCGAAATTTACGAATGGAACGACAAAAATTGGCTTCCGAAGAGACTTTATAAAATATTTCTTACTGCAATAAGAAAACGAAATATGGTGGAAAATGAAAGAAATTGAAGGACACGGCGTAAACGAGAGATGAGCCAAAAGAGCTGCCATTATTTTCCAGTGCTTCGCGAGCTCGTAAAATTGAAATTCCTTTGAAAATTCCAGGCTCTTGGGACATGCCTCGTTGGTAATGACAACGAGGAAGAACAGAGAAAACTATCGACGAATTTTCCCCAGCGTCTCGTTGCACAATAAACGACGAGAGACACTCGTCCGTATACTTGCTTTTCGATTCGATCAACGCTTGTAACATTCTTTCCTTTGGACTCTAGTCGATAAAACTTTTATTGACTCGAGTTTTTTTTTTTTTAGTTTTTTTCAACTAAAGGACATGTCGACTAACGAGGTTACTTTGTTTTTTGTAATTCTACAAATTGTCAAGTTGTTCCATTTTGTCCATTTGGCTTTTGATAATTGTAGCAGTTTCTTCGATCCCTCACCGCTCGTGACACCACTCCGTACAGACTTCTCTCTTGCACTTTCGTAAACAAGCCCAAATCTGTTGAACCATCGAATCGAGAGCTTTCGCGCGGAATGATTCATGCGAAGTTTCCCCTGCACCGAGTATTCGCTCCGATAAATCAATTGGCAGGCGTGCACACGGTGAAAATGAAATTTTGTCAAAAAACGTCGATATTTTGTTCAACACGATAAACTAAATTAGGATAATTTCAAAATTTTCGTTATTTTGACAATATTTTTTATTTCTAACGGAATTGTCAGCAAAATTTACGATTGCCATGACAAAGATTTGCTTTTCCAAGAGACTTTCTAGAATATTTCTTGCTGGAATGATCAAATTTTTGTGAATTTTCAAAAAAACGTTTAGTCGAACGTTTCCAACTAAATTTTCTTTTCAGTGCAGACGAGAGAGAGAGAGAGAGAGAGAGAGAAAGTAAACTTCTAGAAAGAAAGGGAACGGTGATCCACGGGAGACGTTACGTACTTCGTCAGAGTTTGGCTCACGCAGCAGCGCGATTAATCGAGCCCTGCCTAAGTAACTCTGTAAACACTTGGAGCTTTGTTAATTTTCCCAGTAGAAGATTGATAGCCAATGAGTTAAGGGAATAAGATTAAATCGTTTGATGGCAAAAGCATCTTCCGAAGGAAGGAGACAGCAGGGCAAAGTTCCTTAAGGAAAAAGTCCGTTTCGAAAGTATAGAACTCTTGGATCTTTTGAGGCGATGCTGTTCTTGGAGCCTCTTATAGAGATTGATTTTAATTTAACAAGAGAAAAAACCTTTTCGATGCTGTCAAAGAGAGATCTTTGCTGCTTTTCGTTGGGAAATTCTCATAGGAATGCCAGACAATCTGTACAAGTACACTTTCCTCTTTATTTTTACGTACACATGTTTCCTTTTGCTGGAGTAACTCGTTGGCTCATTGCTCGCAATTCATTCGTCCGTAAAGAGAGACTAAAAAGTAAATTTTGTTGTAAAAGTTTTTTTGAAAAATCCCAAAAATGTTGTTATTCCAGCAAGAAATATTCTACAAAGTCTCTTCGAAAAGCAATTTTTGTCAGAAATGAAAAATATTGTCAAAATAAAGAAAATTTTGAAATAATGAAAAAATATTTAGTTTACCGTGTTGTCCAAAATATCGACGTTTTTGGACAAAGTTTAATTTTCAGTGTGTAAAGAGATGAAGTTGTAATTGAATCATTAAATTTCAACTTAATCAGCTAAATTGATCGAGTGGTGAACTGCTGGACCAAAAAGTGAAAAAATAAAGAGGTTGACGAGGGTTTGGCAATTGTAAAAAAATGAGACGATGACGAGAGACGCTGAATGCATGACAAACTTTCTTTTTCTTATTCATATGTACATAAAACAAGAAAAAATTCAAGCTCAACGGAAGACAATAAATTAGAAATCGATATTCTATTTGCGATGTGAAGGTAATGGTGAAAAAATGGAGAAAAGTCGAGAGGGAAGCTTTAGGTCTCTACCTTCATTTATTTTCACTCATTCTTCTTTGCTTTTCTTTGCTGTCTTCTTCTTTTTTCTTCATTTTTCCGGACTGTATATTCTTCTTTGGCCAAATACCCGAAGGCATGTAGTCTGATCGATAGTTGTGTACAGCGTTCCCTTTCGCCCTTTCCTCTGGACAGCCTTCCGCCGTTCTTGCTTCGTGTAGCCTTTCTTTATTTTTTATATTTTGTTTTTTTATTTTTATTTTTTTATCGAGATTGAATTATTACCCCGCGCTCGAAGATGGATAAACGAGAGAATAAGTTGCCGGGCGATCCTACAACGGAGACGTCCGTTGGATACCAAACGACGACGCTCTAGTGCATGGGAGCGAGGGCCACGCGAGAAATAAAATAGAGCGAAGGAGCTACGCGAAGATAATCGACGAATCGGCCAGACGCAAAATTCTTTAGACCGCAGATAAATCGGAATAAGAATTTTAAATCCAATTATTAAAGACTCGCGCCAAAAAAGTGTCCCGAGAAATTTCTCCGAACGACTATTACACGCGGAAATAAAATTTTGTTAAAAATCTTCGATATTTTGTTGAACACAAAAATTAGCTTCCGAGGAGACTTTCTAGAATATGTCTTGCTGCAATGACACAATTTCTGGAATCATTAAAAAAAAAAAAAAACGTTTGGTCGAACGTTTCGAACAAAATATCCATCTTTTCCAACAAAATTTTCTTTTCAGTTCGTTCTTTGATAAATTTTTGGGAAATACATTTTGAAAATTGAGCTTTTAATTCTTCCACATAAAATTTATAATAATAATCCAACTCTGCAGTTCCTTGAATATAAAAATATTCCGTTTCGAGTAATTTCGTCGATCGAACAATATTGGACGGAAATGGATCGACTGAAATATTCACCATCTCGCGACGGAAATGCGTAAGCACTTGTAACGTTGCTGATGATAATGTGAAATGTCTCATAACTTTGTATTTACCGTTCGCCCATATCCACGCCAGACTATGGACATTCAGATTACATATTTTCCCTGGGAAAGTTTGCACAGTGCTCGCTTATCGCAATAGTGGAAAAAGAGAGAACGGGAAGCTTCGGGGGGAGAGAGAGGAAAGGGCGCTGGGTTGTATGCACATTTAGAAACTATAGCTCCGAAAGGTTTTCCTGCGCGAATTCACACGCACATATTTGATAACTGAATCGGCGATAGTGTATTTTCCGAGAGAGGCAGAGAAACAGCGAGAAATGACAAGTCCGCACACATGGGACAGCTCTTGTCTGCATTAATGTTTGCGATTTGTACCGTGACTAAATAACGACCGAGTTATTTGTGGATAAACGTGGATATTGCCAGGACGAGGTGGTTATTTTTCTCTGCCGGATCGCCGCGGAGATCCTGTATTCATGGACGTAGTCCATCCGCTTATTAAGCGTCTAATATACATAACTTGGACATTGTCCTTGTCAAATGAATATATTCGCTTTAGGGAGACTTATTTCCCATGTGAGGAAGAAACTTTGGACGTGGAACGTTCGTAGATGCTGCAATTCTGTTATTTCGTAAATGAAAAAAAAATAATCATCATATAAAAAAGAAAATTTTGTTGGATACGTTCGATGAAACGTTTTTTTTTTTTAATCCCAAAAATGTTGTCATTGCAGCAAGAAATATTCTACAGTGAAAATGAAATTTTGTCAAAAAACGTCGATATTTTGTTCAACACGGTAAACTAAATATTTTGGGATAATTTCAAAACTTTCGTTATTTTGAGAAAATTTTTTATTTCTGTCAGCGAAAGTTACGATTGGAATGACAAAAATTTGCTTTTCTCTAGTTGGAACGTACGATAGTATTTCATCATTTTTTAAAAGCGAATGGAAAAGTGTTCTTCGCTGTTTCTTGAAAATCTGTTTTGAAATCTTTAGTCATTTCTGTCAGATTTTGATCTGCTCTATAATTTCGCTCTAGCGCTTGTTCTTCGTTTTTCTATATATTCTTACGATTCGCGTTTTAATTCAAATTTATTTCGAGCGAGTGAAACTAGTCAGATAATGCAAGTTCGTGCGCTGCTAAATCGTCCACCTTCCGATTATTCACCTCGGTTATAAAGGACTCGTCTCGACGACGCGAGAGACATTTCTTCGTGTAGTTTGCCACGTGCGCACACGAGGAAACCTGGAACGGACTAATTAAAGTTGCTGAAAGTGAGAGACGGAAAGAAAGAGAAAGAGAGTTTGTCCCCACTGAGGACCATCTTCGTACAACATTCTTCCACTTGATTCCTCCTTGTTTTCCCGCCCTCATCCTTCTTATTCCTCGTTGCCCTATACTCGCTTGTTTGTTATCCTCGTTTCGTCTCATTTCTTGCCCAAGTTTAAAACCCACGTTTTTTTTTCTGTTGTTTTGTCGTCTTGTCTTTTACACGCTTCTGCTTTTCTTCATCTCTCTCGAGTGCTTCCCGGCGCGAGTACGAATGTGAGTACATCTTGGTGCACACTTTTTCTTTTCTTTTTTGTTTTTTTTTGCAAAGAATCTTTTCCTTTTCTTCCAGCGGACTGGAAGTTTACAAACGTTGCGAGTGCTCCAAGAATTATGTTTTACATTTCTGGATTCCGTTCTCAAAGTCCACTCGTTCTTGATAACGTTCTCAAGAATGAAAAAAAAATATTATTCGACTCGATTTTTATCAGGAAAACAAGAAAATGGCGAAAAAGCCAAAGTCAGTGATCGGCAAAGGCAGGCGAAGAAGAAAGGAAACAGCAGAGGGAGATTGTTATCAGGATTCGAGAGAATCTGCAGTTACGAAGGTATGAATTTTCCAATATTTTGCAAAACGACGCCGAAACACGTGTCTGTCAAAAGTTACAAGGACAAGCTGTCCAAGTTAAAATATAAACCTCTCAATTGTGAGAAACTTTTTCGACATTTCCGACATTTCTTCGTGCCCTAATATATTTATTACCAAGAGAGAAGATCCTGAAAAATTACCCAAAAAAGAAAAGGAAGGTACGTTCTAAATAAATAATAAAAAAAAACGAGCGAGGAAAAAAATGTAGAGTGTCTAAGAATGAAGACGATAGAAAGGGTGGATAGGAGCAGGACGAGAGCGTGAGAAATAGGGGTGCATGGGCTTGAAGGTGTCAGGGGTAGAAGAGATGCAGTGCAAGAATTCCACTTATCCTCATCCTCACTCTTGGCTCTTTTCCACTCATCCGGCTCTTCTCCCTGGTGCCTAGCTCTTTTCCTGGACGTTTCCTCCTTCGTGTCGTTTCCGTGCAAATTTCCTCTTGCGCTCGAACGTCTTTCGTGTTCTAACACTCGAGTTAGGCCAGCGAATATAGCATTTTTCTTTTCCTTTAATGTTTTTTATTTTTTTACTTTTTTTTTTTTTTTCACTTGTGATGTTCCGGAGTAGGTACTTCTGGAAAACCTCGTTAGCCGTATCATCGCGAGGAAGAATATTTACACGAGCTCTCGTGTAATCGAGTCAATTCGCTTGGGAAAACTCGCTGAGAATATACGTCGACGTTCCCAATAGCTCGATGGTTCACGCTGCCATTGAGTTCGTACCTTAACTTGTCGGACTGAGAACAAGATTTTATTGAAAAAGATGAATATTTTGTTGGATACGTTCGACTAAACGTTTTTTTTTTTAAATCACAAAAATTTTGTCATTCCAGCAAGAAATACTCTAGAAAATCTCTTCGAAAAGCAAATTTTTGTCATTATCGTAAATCTTGCTGAGAGTTCCGTTAGAAACCAAAAAAACTGTCAAAATAACAAAAATTTTGAAATTTTAAAAAAATATTTACCGTGTTCAACAAAATATCGACGTTTTTTGACAAAATTTAATTTTCAGTGAACGTTTGTTTTTTTTTTAATAATCCCAAAAATTGTGTCATTGCAGCAAGAAATATTTTAGAAAGTCTCTTCGGAAGCGAATTTTGTTCGTTCCACTCGTAAATTTCGCTGAACAATTTCGTTAGAAACGAAATAACGAAAATTCAGTAATTATCAAAAAATATCGAGGATTTTTAACAAAATTTCATTTCCAGTGCGAACTCTCTCTCTCTCTCTCTGTTTGCCTTTTTTTCTTATTTTGATTTTCTCCATCCAGCAGCATATATTTTTTCTTTCGTAATAACAGTCGCAGATAACGGCCCACGTTCGCTAGGAATTTAACGATATTTTTCGTATATTGTTTAATGATAAATAGCTTTGTGGATCTTTACACATATATCCATATACATAAGCCTCATAAATATGAAGCCGAAATAATGCTCGAGCTTTTACCTCGAAGCGCAAAAGCTACCATTGGGACAGAAGGGTGCACCGAAGCCCCATTCCCCAGTGAGATCAAGTGGAGAATGGTCCGACGAACTAGGAGCCCGAAGGTACGTGCGAGAATATCGCGATATTAAATAGGGGGATGCGGCCTGACGGTGGAAAAGTTTTTAATTAAAAATTACCGTGCTGTGCGGTAGAACGAACGTCGTTGCCATTTATATATCTATATATATATCGAGATACACGTCGTATATTTACAAAGCAATGTTATAGACGGTCGAACCGCACCAAGCGATATATGGTTGTTGGATGATGCTGTCATATAGGGAAAGGATTAAAAGAGCAACTTTTACGGCCATTAGTAACGTTCCATACACTTCGTCGACTATTTTGTTGAAAAGAGAAAATATTGACATGATTTTTCCAACTGTCGAAAGCCCGAGCTATGGTTTTTTTCAGAAATGCATTAATTTCCCATTTTCGAAGCATTTTTTGAGGCAAACTGAACATTTTTGCATTCTCGTCTCTTCGTTCCATGGCGATGATTACATTTCGTCAATTTCGGAGGTTCATTAGCGTTACAGTAATTAACGTCACTTCGGCTTGGAAACCAGCAACGTTCAACTTTCGCCTTCATTCCCTTCTTTTTTTTTTTATCAACACTTTTCCTCGTTGGAAAATTGAACGGGAGTTACAAATTTTAGAAGATGGTGAAATAAGAGAAAAATGAGTTTTACACTTTCATATTTTAATTGAGTCTTTCTAGCATGCTGTTATAATCTCCATGATCTAATAAGAAATATAAAGACGATGATGATGAGTTCCGAACTCCCGAACCCCGGGATTGTCGTTTTACTCACCAAAAAAATATTTCAACTCCTCGTACTTCACGACTGTGGCAAGATGAATATTTATCGACAGCCATCGACAAGACGCTTAGCAACGTCGCGAGCCAACGGAACATGGACCAACGGATTACCAGCTTCGAGAAAGTGGTTTGAAAGCCGCTATACAAGAAAAACAGTGGGTCCTTGTGTTGATAACTTTGTTATGAACAACAATTCGGAGGAACAACACTGAAAATGTAATTTTGTTAAAAATGGTCGATATTTTCTTGAATACGATAAACTAAATATTTTTTAATAATTTCAAATTTTTTTTTACTTTAGCAGTTCCTGAAGGAATTGACAGCGAAATTTCCGAGTGGAATGACAAAAATTAGCTTTCGAAGAGACTTTCTAAAATATTTCTTGCTGCAATGACAAAAAGCCAATTTAATGGGTCAGTTAATTGGAAAATAATTTGTTTCTTCGTACTCGTTGATAATGTCGGAAGTGTATGATTGCCAAGGGACACGAATGGCTCCATCGATGATTGCATTGATTAATAAGCAAGAAACGAGGATTCGGTAGCTCAGAAACTAGATTGCGGAATAAGATTTAATGCGCTACAGAAATCGGATCCCCTAGACCCAAGAAGACGCAAGGATCCAAGGAGAAAAAGAGGAAAGAACGCAGTAAAAAATCCAAGATGAAACGAGAAAAGACAAGAAAGCAGAGAGGAATATGGAAAGTGGTGAAAATAAGAGGAGCAGTTCAGTAAAGAGGGTGTCAGGACACTCGGTCAATGCCATTGTCGTAATGCAAGAGTTGGTTGCGCGGAAAGCTATCTTTTTCTTCCTCTCTCTCTCTCTCTCTCTCTATCTCTTTCGATCTCGCGCCTTTTTCGTCGTTTTTCTTTCGAAACGCGGAATGAAAAGAAGAGGGAATGGCAATTCGCCTAATGAGAACGTGGAGATTACGACTTGCACAATCCAGTGCCCTGGATATCGTGCTCGACGAGGCTACCACAGAGAATAATGGAATAGGAAAAAAAAGAAAGGTGAGGGGGAATGAGGTTCATAGATGAGAATAAACGATAGACTCGAAAAATGCACGCGGAGGGCCGAGGTGATGAGAGAGAATCGAAAGCGATACAAAAGTCTAAAGAGTTCCTATTTTTTTCCAAGCCAAGTTTCTCTATTTTTCATGAAAAATGTGACTGCAAATTTTTTAATTTCTAAAGAATCATTAAATTCATAATTAGTCCTTCGTGGTCACACTTCCGCCACCGATCTCATGATTGTGACCAGCCTATCGGGCCGAAAATTCTCAAAAAATTACTCAACATCCTTCAGACATTCCAGTTTGGATACGAAAAACTTTCCTAAAATAAATCGAAGGCAAAGATATTTTTTAAAATGCAGAATGAAGAAAATAAACGAGAAAAAAAAGTTTTTTCACTAAAATAATCGCCACTTGGTGGATTTTCAATATTTTTGCCTAAAATTTGGACCTGATATTCATCAGATCTGGTTCTTTTGTGAAAAAAATAGTAGGATAGCGCGAGTTTCAAAAAAAATATTTATTCCATTATTGGAAGTGGGTTGATTTAAACTAGTGGATATTTACGCCGAAAAGTGGTCACTGGGTGGATTCTACCCAGTGTGACCACGAAGGGTTGATAAACTCCTACGAAATGTTACGAAATTAATAAATCCTATCGTCATACTTTTCCATGCATTTTGGGTATTTTTTTCACGCAAATGTTACAGTGGAATAAACATCAGGAAAAGATCAGTAAAAAAGAAGCTTCTGCCTCAAGTTTTCTGAAGCACCACGCAGAGCTCAGATTTTTGCGGTATTTTTACGGAATTTTATATTTCTATAGATATATATATCGCTGCGTATATCCGCAGTGATAAACCCCCGTGTGCGATCAGACAAGTGTAAAAGTAGAGAAAACCAAGGTATACGGTGGGTCGGAGTCTTGCTTGGATTACCGTACGGATTCGTGGTCAAAGTATAAAGAATGCTTTCTGTCTCGGCGTAGAGTACACTTACAAGTATATATCTTCGGGGTCATCTATATATTTAAAGAGCTAAGAAAGAGAAAGGTATTTCGGAGGGTTTCCAGCTTCTTTTAAATTTCGCAGACTTTGTGTATTCCTCGGAAGTATCGGCCAGAAAGAAAATCCAGAAAATCGTAATAGAATAACGGATACTTGTACATTATTCTATTAAAAAATTTTTTTTACGTTTCTGAGTGCGAAGAGAATTCGTACAGAGCTCAATCCTTACGGAAAATCGATTCCTGAGCTATTTTGCTGATATTCACATTTTATCGAAATATAATTATTCGAACAAACATCGAAAAATCATATCTAGAAAAAATATCCGGATTTGTGTGTGTGTGTGTATGTTATGGCACTGTAAAATTGAAAGCTTCATAACTCGAGAACGGTTTGAGCTACAGGGCTCCCGTTTTGCACAGATTTTAATCTAAACGAGCTCTTCGTTCTCTGAGAATTTTGTTGGAATTGCTAGAAAAATACGAATTCTAGGGCATTTTGAAATTTTCAAAAAAAAGGGTGTCGACGCTCTAACTTGCGCAAATTTTAAGATTTATTACTAATTGTTTTTTTTTTTTATAAATAGAGTATCATAATAGGAAGGTTGGTATTGAATTTGGAGAATATCGGTCGAACGGTTTAAATTTTATGATTTTTCAAATTTAAGGAAAATCTGAGTTTTTTGAAAAATCGTCCAACCGCTCTAATTTTTGCAAATTTTGTCTGTACTTTCTCTTGACTTTCTAGAAAACTTGTCCAAATGATACAATTTTAATTGTAATTAAACAAAAAAAAAAAACGCTGCAAATTGAAATTCGCAAATTGCTTCCTCAAGATGCTCAAGATGTTATTTGACGATCTCGTCGAATGCGGCTAGAAAAATAGTTCGTTCCAGCATCGAGGATCGAATGATTTTTTCCCTTTTTTTATTTTTTCTTTTTAGCCAGCAAAAGATTTATTTTTTAACGTAAACTGCGAGATCCGAATATAAAATGTAATTCGGAGTTGAGCAAAGTTCGGTATATAATTGTATCCAAAAAGGACCACAGGGATTTTTGATACGATGAGAGAACTGCGGAGTGTTGAAAGAGATGCTGGAGGGTTTAATTATATAATATAAAGAATACGTTGGTCGATGGGGAGGTTACATCAAGTTTTACCTTAGCAACGTAAAAAAGTTACTTTCTTTAGTGGAGTAGGTTGCAAGTGAGGACGGGGAAAGGGCAACAGTTCCCCAGAGCTTCATTAGCAGAGTTAGGGAGAAGCGGAGTGGGGGGAGTAGGAAGGACAGCGATTTTTAAAAAGCGACTTGCGCCTTTCTAGTTCTCGAGGTTCATCGGCTTCTCGTTCGGTTGGCTTCGAATGGTTCGGTCGGTCGTTTGCTACCAATAGAGTTCTGCGCGTTGACGAGGCTTTCGAGACCTAGGAAGGAAGCCATGAAGGCTACAAAAGGACGTTCTGCTCGGTCGTCGAGAGTTTTGGAAGCTTCGTGTCTCGTAAGCTCTCTTTCTTTTTGCGGACCAGCACCACGTCTGCAAGTTCCTTAGCCTCGGGCGTGCGCTTATAGTTGTTGGCTAACTTTTAATTTTTATCGCCGCAACGAGGAAGCTGCGTGTGTGCGAGTAAAAAAGAAGGGAGCGAGTGAAGGATGCGAGAGGCGAAAGTGGAGCCACTTGGCGTGTTGGCAGGCCAGAAATAATAAAAGAGAAAAAAGCGTGTTTGAAGAAAAGAAAGAAAGAAGAATGGAAAGAAAAAGCGTTCGAGGTCCGAGTTCGCAGCCGGAAGGCTCTGGCACGAAAGATAATACGGTGGGTTGGAACCGCGAGAAGCCTTTCGATATTCCAACGACGAGTAAAACGTCGACGATTGTCAACTGCACATCGCACAACGCGATGAATCCTTTTTCCTCTAGAATCGTTTCTCAAAAAGCCACAAAACAATAATCTGCCAACGGCGACAAACCTGCTGCATTGATCTATAGTTTCCAGCATTTTTTCGTTACCAGTTATAAAAGAATAAAAAAGAGTAAGGAAAGGCAGAGTATACGGTGGACACGGTGGTTGGATAGCCGAAATATATACCACCGCGTTAGCCCTCTATCGTTAGAGTTATTCGCTGCCGGGCTGACGAGCCGCCATTTGTCTGCGTGACAAATTGCTAGTCGCAATTAGTTACCAAAGTTTTGGAGCGGATGTCCCAGACGTGTGGTACTAGCTACTGGTACGCCTGCACTTGTCCATATACGTGAAAGCTCCCCCATAGCATATACTCACACTTACACAGGATCTATAGAGATCGTTAGGACCTAAAAGGACCTAATCCACATTGCGTGACTTGCTAAATCGAGTAAGTTAGATCCTTTTGTTTGCTGCCTGGTTTCTTATATGTATATGAACGTTATACTTCCATCTGTTCCCAGCAGCAGCATTGCGAACACCAGCATGAAATTTCTCTTACTCCGTGCTGCAACGTTCCTGGACTCCTGTTTCCAAAACCTGCTTTTTCTCTCCCTTTCTCCTCTTCACTTATCCTATTCCCTCTTCTTTTCGCAATATCTATGTCTCTCGCTTTAGCTCCCCCGAGAGTTTCACAAACGCGAGTGCAAAAAAACTCGACCGGAACGCTACGAGAAAACGACCCGAACTAGGCAGGACCTCGGGCAATGTATGGAAAAAAATTACTATGTAACTCTGACTTGTGTGAGCCTTATCTCGAGTCCTGACTTCCAAATTCCTTCCGCGCGTCCATAACGCAACGCGAGTCACGTCGTGTTGTTTATTCATTTTGACCAATTTGTGATATCGCAGAGAAATTCAACAACACGACGATTTCGATAATAAATTTATTCATTTTAACATAAAATAATAAAAATAATAAGATTAATAAAATTAATAATAAATATAACAATAAAAAAATTGGTAATAAAAATGATTTTTCTACTGGATTGATTGGTAAGCTAATTTTTGAAGCAACCGAATTATTTGAGGAACATGCTTTTCTTTTGGAACGATGTCCCTCCAAGTTGAACGAGGGAACTGGTGGATTTGGGTGTGATTCTTGAAGCTGCAGCCTGATTTCGTAATAAGCACCAGCATTAATATTGATGTCTTGCATCTTTTTTCCCTTTGCTCGTGGTGTACACGTTGCGATGTTAAAAAGTCTCTTGGCGGGATAAAGTTCGAGTTGGGAACTAAATAACTGCATTGAAGTAAGAATTTGACTTTTTCGTCTCTCGGTACTGCACGAGATTCGACCTTTCAGCAATAATTTTAACGTGCTACCGCGTTACATATTCCAGATGATTTTACTGAGAATTTCCATCTTCGCCTGTCCCGCGATGGATGCTCGACCAAAGTTTCTTGGCGCTGAGAAAATTAATGCCTCCTTTCTGTTGCATAAAGACACCGATTTCTCATCGTTCCCGTTACGCTTGCCACACACAACACTAGAAATTCGAACGAAATTCTTATTTCACGAAACACTCAATTTCCCCGCTTATTCGTTACAATAAATTATAATCCGTTAGAGCGCAAACAAAATGCGTGATTCGTTCACACCTCCGAACGATAACGACCTGTAAATTTTTCCAATTTGCATTAAAAACGCACGGGACGTATCATTTCCCGAAACCAAATGATGAAATGTTTTTTATTTTCATTTTCTTTCGAACGTTCTACAAAATTATAACGTTAAAATAATAAAGAATCTCTGTGCAAAGTATCAGCAATAACGTTGGCAGCGCCCAGTGTACGTGATTAACGAAAGGTCCAGAGGATCAAACGATTTTGCTGGAACAGAGACCAAGAGAGTACGAGAGCTCAGCTTTATCATTTTTTTATCATCAACCGAGCCTTGTACATCGCACGTGCGATATTTCTCCAGAAAGGAATAGATTCGTTGTGTACATAAAACCCGAAACGTGGAATGAGGATTACGAAGAACTGAAACGATGAAAATTAAATTGAAAAAATAACAATCCCTGAATAACAATATTTTAATAATATTTAAACAAAGTTTGGCCGTCGTCGTTATTGGTAAGTGGCTTCAGCCATTACCAAAGTGAAGCAGCCTCTAGTGAAGTCGATACTTCGTTGGGCAAGCGTTCAGCGATGCACTGGACTCTGTATCAATCGCTGAGCAGAAAGCAGTTTTGACCGAGTTTCTGATACGTAAAGTTATCATCTCATACTTAGAGTCAAGTTTTTATAGAATTTCCTATATAGTTCTACAGTTCCTAATAATTTTTATCAACAGTTCTGTCGCATTTAGTACCTAAAATCGCATTTTTAGTAATGAGCAATATACTGAAGAGCCATGGATAATTCTGGAGTTCCTGCTCGTTTGTATTATCAGATTTTTAAAATTAAACATTTTGCCCAAACAAAATGATCGTTGCAGATGAAAACGCTCCAAAATAATGGAATTCCAAGATTATGACAACTTCTCGTTGTCCTATAGCGATACCAAGTGATAATGGAAATCTCCATATGTATCCATTTGTTAAAGGTTCTAGTTTTTAATGTTTATTAAAACAAAAAAAATGAAACATTTTTATTAATAAAAAATCTTTCAACCAAGAGTTGCCATCGTACTATGACGAGTTATCGTCAACGCAGTGGTTCTGAGTGAGTAAAAAAGTATTCAACAAAGTACTCCTGCAGAGCAGACCAGTCGCTAACATTTGCTAGAAAATTTAAAAACTCTAATGTGGATAAAAAACCTTTTCAACTATGAGAAGCTGTCGTTCCATCTGACGAGTTGTCGTCGATGTAGCGATTCAGAGTCATGAAGGAAATGCATTAAATCACTTAAACTCATTTAAACAATTTCCTTTGGTTCTCGTGAGAATGCGATACCATAATGCATCAAGAAAGAATGGTTGTGTGGGGTTAAAGAACAAAAGAAAAAGAAAATGACTGGCATTCTAACGATGCACATGGCAGAGCTGAATTTTTCGTTGCCAGTTGATGCCAATGTTTGGCGACCTATTCGGACTTGGATCCTATTAATGGGAATTCTTGCTTTCGCAAGAATCAGGAAAGCAGGAAAAACAGATTTTTTCAACAACGACTTATAAATAAAAATGATATTTCTGGATCACATGTGATTCCGGTTGACATGATATACGGAATAGAAAATAAATACAGACATGTCTATGGGTATGGGGTTTAGACCATTAATTTATATTCTGCGCTGGCAACAAGCTAACCATTACGATTTCAACTTGTCCCATGCACAGATAGATCGTATTTACACACAAGTCCGTTAGGTTCTTCGAGCATCAACGAGCAGGGATGGTAGCAAACGGGGAACTGCGTGGGTTGCAACGCTATATAATGCTGAACTGCGGCTCGTAAAAGCTCGTTGATTAAGCCTGAATGCGCGGCTCGAGTTGCTCAGAGAGGGCCGTATAACCGAGGATATTCCATTTCATCTTTCTCGCTCACTCTCTTTCTCTTCTGCTCGCTCGATCTGTTGGTTCTTTCTCCCAATTTCCCTTTACCGTTTCTCTCTCTCTCTGAGCCTCGCGAGGAATCGAGGATACGTGTTCAGTCTGAGGGGCTTAATTAATCGTTAAAGGGGAAACGATTAGTTGGTAAACTTGTCGTTGGTCAATGGAAATTTATTGTTTCTTCCTGCAGCTGTATATGGACGAGAGTCTTTCGCATTTTTTTCAACAAAACTTTTCATTGCACCTGGACACAGGATCGAAATAAGAAAATAACTTGGCGAAATAATGGGATTCCCATAAATTGCCTTCGCAGCAATGTCGGACCAATCCAAAAGCAAATGGTTTGCTGTTTGGCAATTTAAAAAATAGCATGCACGAACCCTTCGCCTCTTGGGGATAATCAAGAACGTCAGGATGCCTCGTGCGGGGGTCCCCTTGGAAGCTTTAACAAGTCATGGCTGATTGCATTTCATTCGCGTGCAAAAAAGAGAGCAATCAATTCAACTCCGCAATAAAACATGGCGAATAATTGAAACATCAGTCGCGGCCAATCGCTTGTAATCGTTGACACGAAGCAATTAAACTTTCCCACAGTCCCTATCGATCCAACTCCGAAGAGACCATTTCTACTCATATAATTGCAACAATCAATTAACGTGATTTCGCTTCGATCCACTCCACTGTCGTCATATTAATAAAAACTAAATGTTGAGAGGATTGCATGGACGTCTCGGTACAAAACATTTCAGTACGGACCGCGACGAACTTTCGTTCATTGGACAGGAAATACGACTTCGAGACAATTGTGTTTAGTCCAAACCAACATTTTCAAATGTTACACAAATCATTAATATTTCAGCTGATTAGCAATTCCCTCAAAAATTATTTCGCATACATGCCTCTGCGGAATGGAAATGCTAAGAACGAACCGGACGTTCGTTATCATCAAACCGTTACTTTGTTATTCGAGCCAAAGAGCTACGTACGCTTAATTATCACAATATATATATATATATATATTTGGTAAATCTGGGTATAGCCGTTTTCGAGGAAAGCTTCGAGTCAGCTGATGGAAAATAAAATTCCTCATTAATGCTTCAAATACCACCGTTGATTCATCTCTCGCGTTTGCTTCGTAATTATGCGCATATGTATACGTAGAAATATAGGACGAAGCCTTTAACTTCGGATCTCTGCGGAAAGGGATTGTAAAAATGAGGGAAAGCAAAGATCTGGTGGGAGTTTTTTTTACCAGATGTAAAATTATATTTTTCGAGTTGCTTTTTCCGGAATTCACACTGGGAATAAAATTTTCTTAAAAATCGTCGATATTTTGTTGAATACGGTAAACTAAATATTTTTTGATAATTTCAACATTTTTTTTACTTTAGCAGTTTCTGAAGGAACTGACAGCGAAATTTCCGAGTGGAACGACAAAAATTTGCTTCCGAAGAGACTTTCCAAAATATTTCTTGCTGCAATGACACAATTTTTGGGATTATTAAAAAAAAAAAAAACGTTTGGTCGAACGTATCCAACAAAATATTCATCTTTTTCAACAAAATTTTGTTTTCAGTGCAGCGGCATCATCGGAGAATTGTTATTAACAAATAGCCAGAAAGCTTTTGACAATTAAAATGAAAATTCTGGTCCCGATGAAATAGACTGACACAAAGAGTTTTCATGGGAATTCCAGAGACGAAACGTACGTTTTGATTACATAGCACATATTGACGCGTTTTCATTGGTTAAAATGAAAATGTAAAAATCCCTGACAACTCGGGAATATTTGAGAACGGTGGAATGTGTAGCCTTTGAGTTTATTTGAGCAAGCTTCGATTTTCGATCGCGAGTTGTGTGTATGGTCAATTCACTTCCGGGAACCTACTCTGTATTGCGGTCCGTCAGTTATTTCAACTATTTTCACATATTCGTAAAAGACGAGGAGACTATCGTTGAAATGCCGAGCCAGTCGAGAAATTTAATCAAAATTTATCAACGAGTACAACACATGGATCGGTGCGCGTACATTGTGGAAAAGAAACGGTGGTATTTGTTGATTGAGTTATTCGCTCGTTGTTGCTGGAATTTTCGTATCTGAAGAGCGATTTTTCCAACGACCTAATATCAATTTTTTCGGATAAATATTTCGTTCCAAAATTTTGTCGTATTAACGAAACGTGATTTCAATTTACACGCGTTTAGATGGTAAAAAAAAAAAATTGAAAATTAAATATTTCAAATTCTAAATGTCAGAAAATGAGAAGTCAGAAATATCCTTTTTTTTTTTTCTTATCATTTCGGGTCAGCAGGAATATTCACGAAGAACTGAAAGAGCGACCTTGATGCTTTTCTTAACTTATTCGTGTCGTTGAATGTTAACCACTCCGAAAGATGTTTCACTAAACTTGCAATTAGTTATGTCGAGTTTGAAGATATTTTCAGAAAAGTCACAAATAAATTGCAAGCTGTAGTGTAGCCACGACTAATTTGGAATACGCAGCTCGAATTTGAAAGAGAGGGTGCTACGGAAGAGGGAAGAGGGGGAGCTTTAATTAGACGTCCGTTTTGCGGTACTGTGTGCGGTTACGTTTTCGGTTGGAAAAGGAGATCGAGTAGCAGGGCTCTCCCTCGACTGTGCTGCCTATTGCTACGAGCCCACTATTGCGCCTTGCCCGAACAAATTGGAGTCTAATTGGCCCGGAACTTTGAAACGCCCGCACGAGTCCGTTTTCATTGAGAACCCTTCGTGCCCCGTTCTCTTCTTTGCCATTCCTTTTTCCCGTGAATTCCTCAATCTCTAGGAGCTTCTTCCTTTCTTCGAAATATCTTTCCACTTCTGCATCTTACGCTTTGCCCTTATCCGTTACATAAATGTTATCGCAAGAGACTAAAAACAGCAATTTTCGAGTTTTCAACTTCGTTCCGTTTGAACGACGAAATCAAAAACTCTTTTTCGTCGTTTTTTTTTGTTTGCTTTCATTATCCATTTTATGAATGAACCAATTTCGCTTTTCCTTTGCGAGTCAAGCAAATTTGAGGAGGGAAGGCCATTAAAAAAAAAAAAAAAAATACTTAACAAACACTGAAAACGTTTTTTTGAAAAATCACAAAAATTTTGGCATCGTAGCAAAAAATATTCTAGAAAGTCTCTTCGAAAAGCAAATTTTTGTCATTCCAATCGTAAATTTCGTTGACAGCTCCGTTAGAAATAAAAAATATAGTCAAAATAACGAAAGTATTGAAATTATCCCAAAATATTTATCTAACCGTGTTGAACAAAAATATCGACGTTTTTTGACAAAATTTTTGGATCTGAAAAAAAACGTTTAGTCGAACGTATCGGACAAAATTTTTTTTTTAGTGTAATAAACGTGTAAAAAATCTTATTTTCATCTTCCTTAACAACGCGCAAAAAATTGCCAAATAATTGGACTTTCTGGAGTAGATTTTAGTTCCAGTTGCAAAGTTTCACGAAAAAGATAAATAACGTAATTATCAAATGACGATGAGTTCCTAATTAATAACGACATAGCTTTTTTCGAAAAGTGAGCTTGTTCGAAAAGTCCTTTCTGCTGTGAAGTATACGTCGCGACGTCTTTTGTTTATTCACAGAAAGAAGGAAGGAATCAGAATGGTATATATACACGCGTTGATTGGGTTGTGGGTTCTGTTTGCGAAGGTGGGGGGTTGCTGGCTGTGTGTCGTAGCGAGAGGACTCAGGTGGCAAAAGAGGCAATGGTCGGGTGCACAGGTGGGCTCTTTGCTAGCACTTTCGATGCGGTGCCACTTAGCAGCTATTTACGAGGCATTAAACAACGCTTTTGTAAAACTTGTTCAATAAAATGGTCGGCATTATAATTTCATAATGTTTGAGTAATACGATCGAGGAAAATGACTTTTCTCCAATTATTTCCAATATTTCAGCATCGACGAAGTCGTTAATTCCAGAAATGGGGATTAGGCATTAAGGGACTGTTTTGTTCTCATCTCTGCGACGATAACGTCCCTGAAGGTTTTTACGAGTTAAGGAAACGTCGATTGAGGAAGAAAAACTGCCTGAATGGTGTGGAAGAAAGCGTTTGCTGTGCACGACGTACATACATAATCATCTCATTGACCCTCCGGGCCTTTTAAGCCTCGGTCAGAACCCTCGATGCAGGAAATCGTTATGTTTACCGAAGTAACAATTTTCTCTCCGTCTCTTTCTCTCTGACTATAAATAGCAATGACTGTGTGAAGTCTTTTGGCCTCATTTAATGCAATATTTTAAATCTCGTGCTTCCCTTCGCTTCGAAGCATTGAGCGAGATTTCGAGAGCGATGATTATAATTTTCTATCCAAATTTATCTCTTGCTAACTTTATTCTCGCAGGTCAACACTGAAAATGAAATTTGGTCAAAAAACGTCGATATTTTTGGATAATTTCAAAATTTTCGTAATTTTGAAAATATTTTTCATTTCTAACTGTTAGCTAAATTTACAAAATGACAAAATTTTGGTGATTAAAAAAAAAAAAAAAACGTTTAGTCGAATGTATTCAACAAAATATCGATATTTTCCAACAAAATTTTCTTTTCAGTGTACTTTTTATTCCAGGACGTGAATTTTTAGTCCGTTTTATTTTTCATTGTTAACGATCGAGTAACGTATTCCTTTTTAGCTTTTATCGAACTCTATGCACACATTGTAAATCTTGCTTTAATCGAGCCCTTCATCTCGCTATATATCATTGCGGTATCGTTGGTAGTTGAACGTTCCTTTGTGAATTTGTGTTTAGTAGTGCTATCGCTAGAGGCGATGTAGCCAGTGGGTGAGCTTTATTTACACGCTCTTTGCGTCACGAATCGTTTGTGTTTCTCTCTCTCTCTTGCTCGGCCCCCTCGACCTCATCCAGCGTTAACCGTGGTTGTTCGTCCGGTCAACGCAATTTACTAATTGACGATTGATCGAAACAGGCGCACAGTTCGCACCGCGTGTTGTCGCAGACGGCCGGCAAATCGAGTCAACTGCAGTGAGCATATACATATTTGTATCATTTTCCTAGGGAATATCATTTTTGGGGAGAGCTCCAGCACTTTGTTTGTGCAACGAGCCAAGCTTGGCGTTTGACAGTTACTGCGAATCGGATATCGAGAGATACAACGATGAGTCAGACGAGGAGTCAACAACATCCAAGTTTAAACGAACCCCTTTCAGTCCAACATTTTACTTTAACCAATCAAAACAACTCCTCGAGAGTTTCTTAGAGTTTCCACTTGTATATTTGTGGTGGCCGGTGAATGACTCGATGCAAATCGATGATATGATATTTTTTAATCTGTCGTACATATAAAGTTCTTGGATCTCGAAACATTTTCCGTTCAATTAGACGAAAAGGAAAAAATTTTGTTGGATGCACGTTCGCCTGAACGTTTTTTATTTAAATCCCAAAAATGTTGTCATTGCAGCAAGAAATATTGTACACTGAAAATGAAATTTTGTCAAAAAACGTCGATATTTTGTTCAACACGGTAAACTAAATATTTTGGAATAATTTCAAAACTTTCGTTATTTTGACTATATTTTTTATTTCTAGCTGTCAGCGAACGTTACGATTGGAATGACAAAAATTTGCTTTTCGAAGAGACTTTCTAGAATATTTCTTGCTGGAATGACAAAAAATCAATAAACAATTTAATCGAAATAATTATTTTATTCGAATAAATTGACTCGTTAAAATTATTTGAAAAAAAAAAAAAAAAGAAAAAGAAAACAAGCCTTTTGGAACATTTTTTGGAATTAGTCGACGCAAGGCTAAATTGAATCGACTTCGTACAGCTAGTGGAAAATAGCCGACGTGGTCAGACTAGTGGAATCGAGAGAGCAGGTTTACCGCAAGCTTTTCTCGCCGTAGGAAACTTGATTGTTGATTAAATGTGATATACGATCGTAATTGAAGTTGATCACTGATCGCGTTACGATTCTCAAACGATTAATCCCCTTAAAGGCATTTCTCCTCAATCTCGTCGTATTTCTGTTTTTTCTTTCGTTTTATTTACGAGTCCCTCTCTCTCTCTCTCTCTCTCTCTCTCTCTCGCTCTTCGCTCAGCTCGACATCGGGTACTATTGCTTCTCCGCAGTAGTTATTTCGGGTCGTTAGAATCGATAATCTCGCTGGGGATTCTCGAGGTCTGGAGAAGCGACCCTTTCGCGTTGAGAGTCATGCGGAAAGCAGAGAACGTGATAAAACCATCGAAAGCTTTTTCTCTCTCTCTCTCTCTCTCTCTCTCTCTCTCTTTCGCGTTCTCTGTTTCCTCTCTGACAATACTCTTAGCTATTTCGTAATATTAACAAAACTCTTCTTCTCTACTTCTACATTAACAATGATTCCAATGAGATTCTAAATAAATATTTCCTCTTTGAAATGAATGAATAATACGACGGCTTCGAAGCTTCGACTGGCTGGGATCGTCTCTTTAGAAAAATACATTTAGAATGAAAGCCAAATGAGAATTACGTGTGTGTTGGTTGATGGAATGCTTTCAAATCTGTATCCACGTTTCTGGAAACTTGTGTCGATGAAAAAAATATGAGCCGAGTAATAATAAAAGTCTTTCGGGTTCTCAGAGTCCAAACGCGGACCTCCGGGATGATGGATTAATATTTTTTGCTCTGGTAAACTTGGAAAAATCGATGTTTATACTGAATTGATAAAAGCGGGACGCGCGAAGCATAAAAAATGCATTTTTTATGAATTTTACGAACCGTTTCAACGAAACTATCCAGGCATTCGAAAAAAATGCCCAATTTCATAATTAAATTAGCGAGAATATCGCGGCCACAGTGATTCGAGAGTATCCTAACAATTGCGGTGGTAAAATGTTCTCCGCGTCGAGTTTGCCACCCGAGCGAGAGAGAAGGAAAAAAATAAGAGACAAAGATAAACGCAAGGGCGAAAGGAAAGTTTTGGTGTAAAAGAGAGACGAAGAGAGAATGTGGATGGAGCTTGCGCAAGCTTCGAGCCAACCACCGCGGAGCTGATCGGCCAGCGGGAGAGCAGAGGCAAAGGTTGTGCTTTCGTGCCACCGCATCGTTGGCAACTCTCGATGCTGTCAGTCGACGGTATACCTTGATAGCGATACGAAATCAGTTTGGTCAGAAAAAACAAAATACAAATTACAGCTCGAGGGCAAAAGTTTTTTCATTGTCAGTTCCGAAACGTTCTATGTCGATTCGTGTTTCCATTAATTGCTTGGATCCTTAATAAATGATGATTCAGCATTTCTCAAAAATTAAATGATACTCTCGAGACAGAAACGTAATAAATTTTGACAAAATGTGCGCGACGAATTGATCGTTGGATTAAAAAAAAAAATTGTTGATAAAATAGATTCGTTAAATATTGATAAACATTGAGTAATTGAAAAGAAATTTATTTTTCGTAAGATCAAAAAGTATTCGACGAACGCGTCTATGAGTGTTTTTTGTAAAGTGTTCTACGATTTTTCTTTTCCTTCAACATTGTTTTTATCGATTGTGGAATTCGTTCGTGTTCGTGTTCCAGGCTATTATTAATTGTTCTTGGTCACTCGACCGGAATTTAAATTTGGGACACGCCGCCAACCTGGAGTCTGATTGAACGAGTAAGTCATTTTCATTCAAATGAGTATTCATTTTTTTTCTTTTCTTTGTTCTATTTTTTGAATCTTATCTCTTCGTTCTCAGAGCTTGTCAATGCTTATGAAAATTCGACTCGCATGCCAAGGACTATGGCAATGTTTATCGATCATCTTCAAAACGTCAGGTTCTCGTTAAAATCATTTTTCTATGTGAGACAGATTTTTTTTCGAATATTATCAAACAGGAGGATCGGAGCTCATTTTTTCTTTACGAGAAATGTTTCTAATTAATTGAACTTCATTATTTTACGTGTACTGAAAAGAAATTTTTTTTTCTTTTTTTAAAATGTTTTTTTTTTAATTCCAAAAATTTGGTCATTGCAGCAAGAAATATTGTACACTGAAAATGAAATTTTGTCAAAAAACGTCGATATTTTGTTCAAAACGGTAAACTAAATATTTTGGGATAATTTCAAAACTTTCGTTATTTTGAATATATTTTTTATTTCTAACGGAGCTGTCAGCGAAATTTACGATTTGAATGACAAAAATTTGCTCTTGGAAGAGACTTTCTAGAATATTTCATTTTTGTCATTTTTCCAAAAAAGTTTACTCGAACGTATCCAGCAAAATTTTCTTTTCAATGTACTTTTCACCAGATTTACGATTTTTCCAATTGAATATTTTCTCAATCAAGACAACTTTGCGCGTTGGTTTTACGTTGCGTTTAAATTTGTGAAAATGTGATTTCTCGAGAAGTTTCTTTGAATCTTTCATGTGCAGCGTGGAGGTGAGAGTTTAGAACTGAAAATATAGATATTTTTCTAAAGTCCCCTCCTTTGATAATTGCTCAGCTCAGGTAGCGAGCGTTTCTAAAGGCAGAGACTGAAAATTCTTAAAAATTTCATTTTCCAAAGGAATTTTTATTCCGGCAACATAAAACGTGTCAAGTTGTGTGACTTAACGAGCGAAATTAGTCGTTTGCGTTTGCCGCAATTCTCACAGCTTCTGTGTGACGAAAAAGCGTGGAGGAGCCAAGGGAGTCGCGTTCTACTTCGTTTTCCGCTTTCTTACCTTCAATTTGAAAGAGTAATTTCATCCACCGAGAAAAATTTTTATGTTTTCTTCATATTATTAATTGAAAAAAAAAAAAATAATAATGGGAACTGGGAATCATTGCTGCATGCGACGAACGTGATGATTTTCCAAACATCATTTATTTCCATTCGAATTATTTGCCAATTTTTTAATAAACTGGGATATTTGTTGCCGGAAATGACAACTTTTGCTTGCGAAAATAAAAAATTCATTTATGAACGTGGATAAATAGACAAATCAAGTTGATACAGTGGAAAGAAAACGTTTTTTTAAAAAATCACAAAAATTTTGTCATTCCAGCAAGAAATATTCTAGAAAGTCTCTTCGAAAAGCAAATTTTTGTCATTCCAATCGCTGACAGCTAGAAATAAAAAATATAGTCAAAATAACGAAAGTTTTGAAATTATCCCAAAATATTTAGTTTACCGTGTTGAACAAAATATCGAAGTTTTTAGACAAAATTTAATTTTCACTGTAGAATATTTCTTGCTGGAATGACAAAATTTTTGGGATTTAAAAAAAAAAGTTTAGTCGAACGTATCCAAAAAAATGTTCTTTTTAGTGTTTATCGAGTCAAATTTGTATTTGTGTGTTCCCTGCCCTTAATATTTTCAACAATATGGATATCGCTGTTTCCAGCACTCTATTTGTTTCACACTGAACAAACAGACGCGTCGAGTAATTAACAAATAATTACCAACGAAAGGTCCAATTCATACTGCGAATTTCTCTGTTGAATAAAATTTCATTTTCTCATTGTGCATGAGTGTGGAACAATTTTTGAATAATCTGTGCGACTGGCATGATTATACGGACACTATAGTTTGAAGAGAGAGAGAGAGAGAGAGAGAGGGTGCTTAATTATTCATTTCGCCGATACTATCATTGAATTTTGATGAAATTATTCGTGTCTCGGTTCGTTGGATTTGTTGTAATTATGACGAGAAAAAAAAAATAATCCCCTTGGCAATGGTAATAATTTCGTCGAATAAATGAAATAACTCGGAGATTTTATTTGCGAAATGGATATTTTAACGAGGACGTTTCCCATCGAATAATAAATTGATTTTTGTCCACGGAAACGATCCATAAAGGTAACAGCAACTTCTAACTAGGCTAACGAATGTGTGCAACTACGTAATGACGTCATCGAGGCGAAAAACTCAAAGGGGTCCGTTACACAAGTGAAAGAAAGGAGAAACCGGAGCAAATGAGTGAACGAGTGCGAGAGAATGGAGAGATTCGCTCCGTTTGCTCGGTATAACGAGCACTCGACGAAGCTCTTCCGAGCGCCCTCTCGATAACAACGTCAACTTACGACGTTAACCTCCTGACTTTATTATATTCAGAACCACCGTCGATTTTACTGAGTTCAATTAATTTCGAGTACAGGGCATCGAAACTGTTTGATCGTGAGCTTGACACACAGCGACTGAGTTATTTAGGTTTCGAGCCTCGAAACTGTTACAATTTTCAGCTTTTCATACTCACATGTATTAGCAGTAGTGTACGTTTGTGTACGAGTGGTAATCCGATTGATTTCAAATCGGATGTATTGCGTCATGGAATGAGGAAAATGTTGCATCGTAACACAAAAGCCTTTCGAAAACAAAAGCTTTTTCTACTCATTTGAAAAGCTCTCGTTCTTGACGAAACTTATCGTTTGTTCAGCATTATTTTTTAATTCTTCGATGAAAAAGTTATTCCTGTGAAAATACGAGTCCGATTGAAGATTTTCATTACACGACAAATGGGAGAATCCTTTTGTTCTAAAATTTCACTTTGTTATTTCCTTTCATACGTTTTTCTTTCATTTTAATAATTAATTAAATAACTTTAGTAAAAATTCATTTTTATTCCGATATTCGATTCCGTTCATGCATAAAGTACGATTGAGGCTTTTTTTTTCTAAATATCGATCCACTGAAAAGAAAATGTTGTTGGATACGTTGGACTAAACGTTTTTTTTGAAAAATCACAAAAATTTTGTCATTCCAATCGTAAATTTTGCTGACAGTTTCGTTAGAAATAAAAAATATAGTCAAAATAACGAAAGTTTTGAAATTATCCCAAAATATTTATTTTACCGTGTTGAACAAAATATCGACGTTTTTTGACAAAATTTCATTTTCACTGTAGAATATTTCTTGCTGCAATGACGAAATTTTTAGAATTTAATAAAAAAAAAAAAAACGTTTAGTCGAACGTATCCAACAAAATTTTCTTTTTAGTGCCAATGATAACGAAACCCACGAGTCATTTGTATCGGTCTTCTGCGATATATAGCACGAGTATATTGTCCAAACACGAAACAGCCTTCGGGGATGATAGTTTACTAATTAACAGAGACCAATAACATTTGTAACACGCTGAATGCTCCGATGTAGGTCGAGTGGAGGTTTTTCCGTAATTTGTAATATCTCATTCGCTGTACAACAAACAATGAATCGTAAATGCATCGTTATGAGCAAGAGTCCAATTTGCTGTATTTGTAAAACGTGAAATTTGTTTTAAAGAAAAAAAAAAAAAAAAACAAAAACATAATCATGTGCCACAGTGTCGAGATTGCATGATTAATTTCGTTAGTCATTTATTAATAAATGCCATTCATGCAACTTCGTTCTATAGAAACAGGAACTACGCTCGGTGTAAACATATTTTACGTCTCGTGGCTCTCGGTTCCCTTTTCATTTCTGTACTTTGTTACATTTATTTCCATGTATATATAGCTTTCCACTAATTTACTTGCCTCATAAAGTTCTCACCACGAAGCATTCAGAAGCCGAAATTAAAGAAAAACAACTGCTTTGCTCGCTCGTGCCAAATACGAACGAAATAGTTATTAGTTCGTCGGAAGAAAGCTTTAATCTGCGGAGCCTGCAGAGACGCGTATAAAATTTTGTCGCAGTTGGAGGTCATTTTTGTTTTTACTTGATTAATTGTTAGAACTCATAAACCCTCATTCCAAAAGTTGAGTGAGCCCTTTCTCGTTTTGCTTTGGAACTGCGACGCGTGACGTCACGCGAAAGCAAATTTTCGTTTTTTTCGTTTTTTTTTTTCAATCCTTCACTGGAAATAAATTTTTTTTTTTTAGAGTACACCGAAAACGAAATTTTGTTGAAAAAGCTGAATATTTTGTTGGATACGTTCGACTAAACGTTTTTTTGAATAATCCCAAAAATTGTGTCACTGCAGCAACAAAATATTTTATAAAGTCTCTTCGGAAGCAAATTTTTGTAGTTCCACTCGTAAATTTCGCTGAGAATTCCGTTAGAAAACAAATATACTGGCAAAAGAAGGAAAATTTTGAAATTATCAAAAAATATTTAGTTTATCGTATTCAAGAAAATATCGATGATTTTTAACAAAATTTCATTTCCAGTGTACGCGTGTGTGTTTACAGGATTGTCACTGAATTTTGTAACGCTGCATGTGTTTCCTGTCGCATTTCTGATACAGAATGAGAGAGCAAAGAGAAGGAGAGAGAGAGAATAGCGAAAGAGACGATACAGTAGAATGTAGACCACTCTGTACAAGCAAAAGGAGGCCAGAGAGGATGTCGTATGCAAAATAGATATCTAGCGAGTTTCCGGAGTATCTTTGGCCTCTTCTCTATTCCGAACCTCCTTCAACACGAGGCACACACAGTACTTGTCGTTTCCTTGGGTTTATAAATATCAAGTTCTGAATGAAGTCTCCAAGTTCAACAGAATTCTCTAGCCAACGTGACTGTAGCTCCAGAAATCGGGATATGAATTGAACGATCACGATTTTTCCATTCATTCATCGATCTTCAATATTTTGTGATAAATGTATAAATACATTTGTGGCTCTTGCTAACTTGAACGTCTTTCAAAGTGATCGATCAATCGTGGGGCCCATAAAAATCGCACGTTTTCTTTTTCTCAAAATATATTATAAGAATGTCTGAATAAAACGTTTATCGGTTTTCTGATTATTTCTCTCGTACTCACACATCTGAAATAAATCGCCTCAACGTATTACTATGAGAAAACGACTTTATTTAGGATTCTTTCAAAATTTAGTCTAAACGTTCTTGGCAGCAAAACTAACAGTTTTCTCCTGTGAAGAAAAATTCTCTGACGTTTAGAATTTGCGATATTTAATTTCCCATTTTTTATTTTTCTCATCCAAACGCCTGTAAATTGGAGTCGCGTTTCTTTTGTTTTTTTTTCTTGCAACTTTTTAACGGGACTCGAATTTACACGCGTCTGGATGGGAAAAATAAAAAATGGGAAATATTATTTTGGAAAATGAATTTGGAAAATATTCATAAAAATAGTGATTTGCGATTTTTGTTTAAATGGAATCGGTGATTTGTCTTTGCTCAATATGGCATTTAAAAATAAAAATAATTATATGATAAAAATGGCAGAAATGAGGGAGCACAGTTCGAAATGATCGATTTTTGAAAAAGTTGCTCCAACCGATGCTTACAGGTGGTGATCGCAAATGAGGCTTCCGGCGAAGAGGGAAAAAGTCGTCTGATAGCTTTTAGACGTGGTGGTGGGAGGAGGGGGACGCCTGGCTGGGAAAAACATGCCTGCAGTAGCAGCTGGAAGTTGGGGTTGGTGGTGGGGCTTCTTCGGTCTAGCTCTGCTCGTCCTTGCCACCCCGAGTCCCGCCGCCATGCGCAAAGGTAAGCTGTTAATCCTTTATACACACACACACACACACGCGAGTCTATCATTTGACATTACATGTGTTTATGACGATATTTGCGTGCGTGTGAGTATCAACCTTAAAAGACGTTTGTTTCGAACGTTTTTAATGCACTGGAAAAATGAAATTTTGTTAAAAACTGAATATTTTTTGATAATTTCAAAATTTTCTTTGTTTTGGCAGTATATTTGCTTTCTAACGGAATTGTCAGCGAAATTTACGAGTGGAACGACAAAAATGTGCTTCCGAAGAGACTTTCCAAAATATTTCTTGCTGCAATGACACAATTTTTGGGATTATTGAAAAAAAACGTTTAGTCGAACGTATCGAACAAAATATCCATCTTTTTCAACAAAATTTTGTTTTCGCAGTGTTTTTCAAAGAACACGTCTCTTTGAAGCGTTGATCGGAATAATTTTGCTCTATTTATTCATTTATTTTTCATAAGAAACTCTACCTTATTCCCGTTGACCATTTATCGAAAAAATTCGAACATACGTGAACGTACGTAGACGTGAAAAAAAAAAAAAAAGTAGATAAAGTCTGAAGCAAAAGATAAAAAAGGGGAAGAAAGCTTTTTTCTCGCTTGAGATTTTTCTTCTTTTCTCAGCAGTGACAAAAGTTTCCAACGCCATGAGCCACATCCACGAAACTCGTAACCCTTCGAAAGTATATATGTTGAGTACATATATAAAATTTTTATATATATATACTGAGGATGGAGGTATGAAGGCATCGGTGGAATCGAGCAAAAGTAACGCGAGAGGATGCCAAGGTTTCGAACCAACTTTGGGACGCATTCAGGGATTTCCAAGTTTAGACTCTATACTAAGCGATAATGCTTTTTCGCCCTTTCTCTTTCATTCTCTCTTTCTCTTTCTTCACGACATCCATCGAGTCCTGGCGTGGAAGAAAAGCTTCAGCAAAATCTTACTTTTTGCCCAACGTGCACGATGTCGCTGTTGTGCTGTTGTGCCTTCGATCGCCCAAGTCTATCTCGCATACCATCAAATTTTCTTTATCGACATTCGTATTTTTTGACTATAGTTTTTTATTTTTCATTTGTTTTTTTTTTTATTTCGCGTTTTTCTCTAACGCGGGCATTAAAAATCCGATATCGTTTACTGATCGAAAGAATTTAAACAAAATATCGAACTTCCGTCGCGGAAACGATTCGACGATTCGAAAATTTTGTTGGATACGTTCGAGTAAACTTTTTTGGAAAAATGAAAAAAATAAAATATTCTGGAAAGTCTCTTCAAAGAGCAAATTTTTGTCATTCCAATCGTAAATTTCGCGGACAGCTCCGTTAGAAATAAAAAATATATTCAAAATAACGAAAGTTTTAAAAATATCCCAAAATATGTAGTTTACCGTGTTGAAAAAAATATCGACGTTTTTCGACAAAATTTAATTTTCACTAAAAAAAAAAAAACGTTTAATCGAACGTATCCAACAAAATTTTTTTTTTAGTGCACGCACATGCGCGATTGAAAATACAAAAAAGCATAGAAATTGCTCTAGTGATAGAGTTGGTTACGAAAACAGAGATATGACGAGAGTCAAGTACGCGGCAACTGACGATGCGAGATTGAGAATTAAATCGATTCGTTATTATCAGGGCATTGGACAGTTCGGAGTAAGTTTCTCTTTTCTTCCTTCCAATAAGTCGTTCTCGCATAGTCCTTTTGCAAAGGCGACAACACTCGCGTACTCGGGAGTGAGGTCACGTATCGTTCCCGGGAGTTTAGTTTACGTCTGACCAAACACGTACTCGTTCCCCTGATGCGGAACGGGCTCAACGAAGCAGTGGCACCGGGAAGCCCGCAACCTAGGAACAACCCTCTCCCTGTTGCTCTCGCACGCCCTTGCAAGCTCGAGCTTTCTTCCGTCCTCTGCCTTTCCAATCCTTCTCCCCCCCCCCCCCCCCCCCCTCGTCCCGCCCAGCTCCTCTCGGTCCTTCCGCTTCTCTTTCTCTTCCTGAGTTACCTGACTTATCGCACCTCTATAAATAAAGGGTTGTAGTCTCAACGTGCACATTGGACTACATACAACGGAACTGGACGTCGCCATTATATATACTGCAAAGTTCTCGCAACGAATGAGACCCGAGAGAGTTTACATCGTGCACGTGAAAGACAAAGACCGTGGCAGAGTGAGCGGGAGAGGAGGAGGAGGAGGAGGAGGAGGAGGAGGAGGAGGAATATAGTTGGCAGAACGCAGCGAGTTCTCTCTATCTGATAATCTATATAAACAGTAATTCTCGTTGGGCCTGCCGGCTACGAAATTAATCCAGTGAAAAGAGTTATGAGCTTCTGCGCCCTCGTGCATTAGAAGCAGAAAGAATAATCTTGTACGCATATATACGAGACTTTGAAATAAATTGACTCAAGAATGTCAAATTGTTTATTTCAAGCAAAACTGCGAGCTCGAATAACAAATTCACAAAAAAGAAACATTGCTACAGTGGATTTGTCAATGAATTGATAAATTATAAAGAAATGTTGAAATTCCTTTGATTTTTGACGTTTCACGAAACTAGTTTATTTTAGGATTCTTTCAAAATTTAGTATAAACGTTCTTGGCACCAAAACTAACAGTTTTCTTGCGTGAAGAAAAATTTTCTGACGTTTAGAATTCGAGATATTTAATTTCCAATTTTTTCCCATCTAAACGCGTGTAAATTCAAGTCACGTTTCGTTAAAAAGTTGCAAGAAAAAAACAAAAGAAACGCGACTCCAATTTACACGCGTCTATAGATGAGAAAAATAAAAAATTGGATATTAAATATCTCGAATTCTAAAGGTCAGCAAATTTTTCTTCACAGGAGAAAACTGTTAGTTTCGGTGCCCAGAACGTTTATGCAAAATTTAAAAAGAAGCCTAAGTCGTTTTCTAATACCTTAAGATTTTTCATTCTCTTTACTTTTGTTTTATTCTTGCCAAATCAAAAAGCCAGATTCATCGTTCCACGGAAATAACGTGCGGCTAATATTCTTCCAAACTTCTTAATAGATCGCTGCGATTTTATTAACGCTTTATTAGATATTTTAGAGTCTGTCAAAAGCACAAATTTCTTAAATGCATTTTTCACATTTATTCCGTTTGATAACCCCCTGCATACTCAGCATTCGATAAAAAGTATGAAAAGCAAAGAAAAAATAAATAAAATCTTTACGAATATATATATATATATATATATATATATGTAGAGTCGAGAATACGTGAGCGTGACACGAATATCAAAGTTATCGAGTCACGCGAGCCATCACGTACCCAGACGAATTTCATTCGCCTCGTCTGACTCGCCCTCGACTATTATATTTTCACCTTTTTTACCCTCATCTTCCGCCAACCATTTCGAATTTGATTCTTTCTCGTTCTCCACCTTGGCTTCTCTTCCATTTTTCCTGACTATTCGTAATCCCATTTCCCGCAGTAACAGCCGATAGCGATCGTGATTTTTTTCATTACTCGACCAGCACTCATCTCGATCGCACCTCATCATTTCCGCGTTGTCTTTGAAATATAAATTCTCCATACACATCGTTTGCCACTTTTAAAAAATAAACTACAAAAACTGGAGAAATCGGAAAAATTTATTGGTGCGGTTCAAGTTGAAAAAGAAAAGTACGAAATAAAATTCTCGCGATAGACGGAGAGATAATTATATAAAAAATTATTATTACAAACAGAATAATTTGTAACAAATTAAAAAATTTGACAAAAAATGTCAAAATTTTCGCGATTTCCGATAGAATATAAATGAAAAATGACTATAGACTGAAAACAAAATTTTGTTGAAAAAGATGGATTTTTTGTTCGATACGTCCGACTGAACGTTTTTTTGAATAATCCCAAAAATTGTGTCATCGCAGCAAGAAATATTTTATAAAGTTTCTTTGGAAGTAAATTTTTGTCGTTCCACTCGTTAATTTCGCTGAAAATTCCGTTAGAAACCAAATGTACTGCCGAAAAACGAAAATTTTGAAATTATCAAAAAATATTTAGTTTACCGTATTTAACAAAATATCGACGATTTTTAACAAAATTTCATTTTCAGTCATTTTTAATATAAATTTTGTCTCCGTGTATATTTGCCGAAACCTCACGCTCGGATAACCAGAATTTTACAATACTTTTGATATATATGACAGTTCATGAGATATCACTATGCTGAATCATGTGTTACGTAGCTTTGTAGCATAGAAGCGTGTTCCCTCTTTTCTCTCATCTTCTCATATATACACTCAGCCTCCATATCGTGCTCGCTTCTGCAATCACATTGGTATGTGAAATGCATAGAGATCGTTGGGATTTGGGTCGCTGCACTTGAGGATTTGTACTCTACTTTATGCCCTTTTCTACTAGCATATGTGCAACTACGATATGCAGCATGAAGCAAAAAGGCTTAAAACATACATAACTGAAAATATTCGTAATACCATTGACTGTGTCCGTTTGTGCATAAGAGGATGGAATATTACAAAGTATAAGCCTGGATGATAACATGAAAGGAAGAGACCGGTAGCATCATCGATGATGCTGGACCATCATCGAAATAATTTCGATGCAGGACAAATACGTCGGCAATGTTTAGCGACGTAAACGATGTTTGAAAACCGGAAAGTTCGTTTCTATGAGGAAGCAAAATGGAATGTTAAAGAGTTTCGAAATGTTGCATTGATGCTTCGTAATTTTCTGCCAAAATTTGCCTTCCAGGCTCTAAAAGTGTCCCATTTGGCTGGGGCTTTCTTTTATGCCAGAAACTCATAAGTTGTCCGAATATCAATGCGATGAGCTGCCAGCAGACCACTCATTTCTTGCTGCAATGATAGCAAGCCTCGTGAAAAGCTCCATCTGTCAGTTTAACTATGGCGAATGAATAAATAATGCAGCATCCGATCCCTCAGATCTCTATTCACCTGATAATAAATATCCGCACAGAAATAAGCGGAAATAATGGCGCATATTACTACTCCAGGTCCAGTTAGTGAAAAGGGTTCGTTAGCCGAGAACAACTGTACTGCGGTACTCACAAGGGAAAACTACTGATGCATGGTACATTACAAGGGCCTCGGTATAGCTCGGGTGCAGCAAATGCTTCATGCCATCACTATACCGCGGAGCATCGTGTCGAGCATTGAATGTGGATTAGGCTTACTCTTAAAAGGATCGCATAAGCTCACAGCTTAACGCCCCGACCCTAGAAACCCTTCTCCCTTTCAACCCCCACATTTCCTATGCTGTCTCTCTCTCTCTCGGTACACCTAACGTATTCCGAAAATCCCTTTTCTCTCTCCATCCCTCGACCCTCTGCCCCTTTTCGATATCATCCCAACTGCTCTCGCTTAGAGCCTAATTTACGAGCCACGGATTACACGCGCACGATGTACGTTGTACAACGTTAACGCGCGCACGTTTCTCCCCCGCACATTTTCACTGGTTGGACCTTCAACGCGTTTTGCAGCGGCTCTGACCTCCATTCCCTTTCTATTTTCTCTCTTCCCTCCTCCTCTCCCTCTTTCTTTTCCTTCCTGTCCGGTTTTGTCCCTCTAGTTTTCGCCTTATTTAAGCGGCTTGTTGTGCCGCTTTAACGATCACCTTCCGCCTAATTCTCGTAATTCTCTCCCATCGTCTCCTCTGCCCTTATACGCTACCCGCGGCTTATATACTTCCATTTCGACATGTACGGTTCTCTCTCTCGCTCTCTTTCGCTTTTTCATTCTGGTTCTCACTGAGCGCTGCTTTTTCTATGGCTCGTTGTAACCACCACCGGCTCTGATAAACTTTTGTTTTCTCGGTGAGGTCGTAGCTTGCAGGGCTTGCAGACTTGGCGTATCGCAATGAAAAGAAGATACGACACTGAACTGTACGCTGACACGATGAGGCACACAATTTTTGAACAATGAAAAATCTAACATTTCGTCGCTTTTGTTTTTCACTTTTTCTGTTATAAAAAAATAACTTGACGAAATAAGGAAAGAAAGAAAACATTGCAAGTGGAAATCATGGATGATCGTCGTCAGGATTGAATTCAGTGGATTGTTGCTACGGATAGACGAACGTTGGAAATAGACAACCCATAACTTCCAACCCCACAATTGGTCCACCCAACAATCCAAAAGTTGATAAAACTGATGATTTAGTTTATACAACCGAAAGTTTCGTTAAACGGAACGCACGATATTTTTTTTCTTAATCTCTCAAATCAAATGCGTTTACTGCAACATTATTTTTTTTAAATCAACAAATTTCAATTTATTCGCAACAATTTATTTCATTCAACAAATTTATTTTCTCAGTGGAGAAACCTATCGATGAGAATCACGATTCCACTCAGGCAAACAGCAGCAGATTGAGACTAACGTATTCTTCAAATTCAAGCTGCAGGATGCTTGCCAAGATGACATTTTTATTTTAAAACAGGCCCCGTCATGAATTTTTCTTTAGCCATTGGAGAGCCATCGCCTCTACATAGAGTTTCCACATCGGTGCTAGAAAAAGCTTTTTTTTTTTAAATACGTTGTAAAGTTTACTATCCGAAGGATAATCCCGATTTTCTTATCGCAGTTGGAACAGCTGAAAACTTTCCACAAAGAACGATTTAGGATTATAAGAGAAGAGAAGCTTGCTGTAAATAAAAAAAAAAGAAGAAACGAGTACGAGCTTTTCTCATTGAATGGAGAAAAATGCCAGAAAAAAAAAAGCAGTCGCTTTTTCGCACTAAAATCAAAATCTATTTAACGGCCGTTATATTAGCGACATTTTTCTGAACAAATACGAGCAGTGGAACCATCGACAGCGAGCACTGCTGCTAGTTGGTATAAAAATATACAAAACGTACATAGATTCCATGTTGAATATGCAGAGCGTTTTTCTCTCTCTCTGCGTCATTGTAGTTTTTCTCTTTTTGGAATAGAATCCGGATAAAAAGTTGTATTTACAAAAGTTATTGTCCACTTTTACTTATTTTCTCGTAAGCCGTGCGCTCGCTCGCGATTGGAGTTTCTATCTCTCGCCGATGGGCGGCGGAGGATCGATTTTTTTATTTTATTTCTTTATCGAACGTAGTGTGTGTGTGTTTTTTTTCTCGCTAATCTTCTGTTATATATGCATTTTAACAGGGTCGAAGGATACGGTCGGATATCGCGATCGAATCGATCGGTGCTTCGTCGGGATTGCCACGGACGACGGTTATTATTCCGCAGTTTGATGGAATTTCATGGGGATAAATAAAAATAACTCAATATGGAAATAAAACTTGTTTGTTATTTTTCGGAACGATTCTCGTTTGACGGAGGAGAATTTTAAACTGCGACTCAAAAATCTTTTTGTGAAGTTTGCAAGTTTCAAAGCATTCAGACTTGTCAGCCACGAAGATTTGTGGAGTATATTCTTGAAAGTAGATGAAATTTTTGATACGGTGGCTAAAGTCTGCAAGGATCTATTAAACTTTTTTCCTCCTGCGTCCGCGGAACCCCCTCGAGCTAGTGTGTGTTACATTTTGCTATTCATAAAAATCAATTTCGTTCTGAGAGCAAGTTCGGACAAACAATGCGATTCTTCACTTGCTGAAGAAAATCGTTGCTTTACATTTTATTTGTTGTGCAAAGTATAGTTCCGTGATATGCTAAAAGGAATTGCATCAAACGGTATTGAGGAGGTTGGCTATACACACAACAATGCGATGCCATGTTAAAATCATTGAAAAATTCGAAATTATTACAATTTCATGAAATTTGGTGAGTATTTTCTTTAGTATTAAATATTAATAAACAAATTTTTGTAATTCAACACTAGAGTTTATTACACTAGAGTTTATTAACGCTAGAGAAAAATTTTGTTGGATACGTTCGACTAAACGTTTTTTTGAAAATTCACAAAAATTTGTTAATTCCAGCAAGAAATATTCTAGAAAGTTTCTTCGAAAATCAAATTTTTGTCATTCCAATCGTAAATATCGCAGACAGCTCCGTTAGAAATAAAAAATCTAGTGAAAATAAAGAAAGTTTTGAAATGATCCAAAAATATTAAGTTTTTGAAAGAATTTAATTTTCAGTGTAGAATATTTCTTGCTGCAATGACAAAATTTTAGGGATTTAAAAAAAAAAAACGTGTTTAGTCGCGAACGTATCCAAAAAAATTTTCTTTTTAGTAAAAAATGTCAATAAAAAAGATTCATGAAAATATTGATGACACATTTTGAATTTTTCATGTTTGCCTACGTCGAGTCAGCGAGAAAAAGGCTCGCGAGAGTTCATGCACCCGGTGCGGATGCACATAACTCGTGCAGGTACGAGAAGCTAAATAAATAGATAGGGAATGAGCGCGCGCGAGTGCAACACGCAGAGGGTGAACCGGATGAAATGGCGATGAGGGTTAAACTAGAACGGCAGATGCGAAGGGGTGAGAATACCGGTCCGATCGATCGACAGACGGTGACCTGTATTCATCATTATGCATCTCGAAAGCATATTCTATACACACACACGTACTTACTCGTAACAGCCTCTCTCGCGTTTCAAGCTCGAAAGCAGCCTCGCACTCTTCTAGTGCCTCGTTCTTTCCAGCCTGTCGATGATATTCACAGAAAGACTCTTCCTTTTGCTATTCATCCCACCAGCAGACTCTTATATTTCTATAGCTTATTTTTCCCTCTTTCGTTATCTCTGCCGCGATCCTCTGGGCCGTTGTTTTATGTTTTCTTTCGAAGCAAACTTTTTGGATGTTGTTGCTGTGGAACATCCACACGTTTGAGTGATTGAAACGTAATATTGGCAATTTTCATCAGCACTGCCCCGACGAAGCATAAATAAAAAGAAGAAAAAAAAAAACCACAAGCGAAATTGTATGGAATTCGTTATCGTTGAAATGGCGAATATTTTTTTTTTTTTTGTTCATCAAAGTTTATTTTCATCGAAACGAAAATAGAGCACGATTGGAATGACGAAAGAGGAGGAGAATATTATTTAGACGAAGGAGTGAAGTAAAATTTGTAAATTTCACGAAAAACTAATAAATTTTGTGATAAAACTCCGTTTAAAAGCGCGGCGAGAAACTCGCCAAAGTTGGTTCACATATCCACGCACCAGGAGAGTTTCGTAGCTTTTGTGCTGTTACCCCGCGGTGCTCGCTCTCGTAGAACACACTTAGCTGCTGTTTCCCTCGAACAAGAAAAGCTTTATCATCTCTCTCTCTCTCTCTTGCGGGCCCCGCTCCGAATATACTTTCACACACTCGTACGTATATGCACGAGCGTCTGCACATTGCAAAGTCACTTCAAGTTTTCCGATTAGGAAGCCCGCGATGGCTTGAGTTTGATTAGAATGACAAAACGTGTGCAAAAGAGAGATGCAGAACGAGCAAGGGGGATGATTACGAGCAGTATCATGGCACAAAGTGTGTGTAACGAGAGCAAAGTTCGAGAGTGTTCCAAGCAAGCATAATCGATTAAGGGAATAAATTTCGTACACATATCGAACCGCAACGTTAAATTTATCCGGATCGATACACCAGAATCGTTCAAATTTCGAAAACTGACCAAAATCTCTGTCTTGGCTAATCATCACTTGGAAATTTATGAAATTATTCATATAAACTGAAATTTATACGTATAATGAACAATATTTATATATTTATTTGTTTTATTTAGTTATTTATTTATTTTATTTATTTATAAATTAATAAATCAATTTAATCCAATGGACTAATTAATATTTGTACGAGTTAAAAGATGAAGAACACATGGAGAGGATCGTTGGCTTTGAAAAATGGTTCATTTCCTGTCTCGTTAAATAATAACCTCGAAACTTTGCTTCTCTTAGCAATTAAATGAAATGGGTCTCAAGATTCAATTACTTTCTATGATTTCTGTAAATCTATTTAAATTATCCACATTTGCATGTTACAGGAAAAAATAAAATTAAAGTGTAGAGTCCATTTTACGATTGACAGTGACTCCAGAATGAAATAAAACGTCCACGAGGCGATGGAATTTGGAATTTTGTTGCAGCTCAGCCTCTGTATTCGCTTCTAATATACGTTTCGTAATAAATTAATGCAATGACGTTGAACAGAATGACTTTATTGGCTATCAAAATAATCTAATAGACTGATAAATATATGTGCAAGTTGAAAGATGGAGAGCATGCGATATGGCAGGTTAGCATAGAGCGACATCGTATCCGATCTTGGTCAATTAATTCTACATTTGAATATTCAGTGAATGGAAATTTCATTAGAGTTAGAAATTCATTCGGCGAGAAGAGACAAAGATCGAGATTAAAACGAGGAGACTGAGGGAGTTTCGAGGGGTCTTGGGTGAGTTTCTGGAGATAGGGATCGAGCAAATTATATATTTCGTAGTTAGACTATGACGTACTTGGAACAGTCGCACATTGGATCGGATTGATATCCTCTTATCGGTTGATACTGCATATTCGTCTCCCTGTGATCTTGATCAAAATCCGAACAGACATGGGAATAAACCCTTCAAGCTCAAATGCACTCGTGAAACGTCAGACTGCGACGAATTTGCGTCTCTAAAGTTTCAAGCTTCAATGTGCAACGTGGTGCATTAAGCAGACCCTTTTAATAGCATCGATTACGGAGCAATCTTTCGATCGACTGGTGATCTACTGCGTCAGACAAAATGACACGTTATTCGAATATTCATAGTCCAAGGAAAATTCAATGCACTTTTGTCAACGTTTATTTCAATTCGATTAAATTTTACACTGAAAACAATTTTTTTTTTTTCAATAATCAATAATTTATAAAGTCTCTTCGGAAGCTAATTTTTGTCGTTCCATTCGTAAATTTCGATGGCAATTCCGTCAGAAAGCAAATATACTGTCGAAACATCGAAAATTTTGAAATTCAAAAATATTTAGTTTATCGTATTCAACAAAATATCGACGATTTTTAACAAAATTTCATTTCCATCCTTTTTTGTTTAATTTTTGATTCTCAGCAGTTTTTTTTGCTTCACTCGTCGATAAAAATGGGTTTGAACTCTTTGCGGAATCCATTTGTAATAATATCTTATCTGCTTGGCGCAGTCGCTGGTTTATAATCGTCTGGTCGACGTTGGATTATTCACAACATCGATTTGCAAATCTAATCGTCATCCTCAGGGTTCGATCGACAGACTCGTACAGTGACGTCGCCAATACTCTCCAGCCTGCTCCATTGACGTTAATAGTATTCATGGCACGTAGGCATACATCGAGCAAATTCCTCTTAAACATTTGACATCGTACTCAACGATTTGATCCGCGAGAGAATGTTTGCGGTCACGGATTATAGAGGCTCGTGGGTTGGAATTTGCTGTTACTCAATTGCTTTTGTTCGGGGATGATCAAAGTTGCGGAACATTGTGTATAGACGTCGAAGCACTTTGTTGCGATGAATGTCGGACTCGTACTCTGCTGTAACGTAAGCAGCGAGGATGCTTGAAAAATAAAATGAAATCGATCGAGTCGTGGTCCGACCGACAAGAATATAGAAAATCGAATTTACCAAGAATCACGATTGGCAGTAGAATTTGATAAAATCACGGTTACGAAAATTGAGCTTGACAAAATTCAAATCAACCGACGTGTAGTTCGATCAAGCTTCGGAAATCTTGGAAATTCACCTTTTTATAGATGGGATCGTTTGGGTTAACAGAAAGGGAAATTCGTTTCGGTTTCTTACTGCGATTCCATGTGTATCAATGAGGGTGAATATCGATTACGCGTCCAAGGCTAAAAAGACTCTATACACGTGCTCAGTGATTGGTTGCCTCTTCGTCGAACACGAACATCCCATGGAGTGGCTGTGAGCAACAATTGCATGCCAATGACCGATGAATAAGAAATGAAAAATATCAGAGCCGACGATTCAATTAATAAATAAATAAATAATGGAAAATTAATAAAAAAAAATAAAACTTGGGCTCAAACTTGGAGGAGGAATCGGGAAATTATATTTGGACGACATCTTGGCCATTCGGGAAGGTTACTGGGCGTCGTCGAGATGATGACCAGCCAGGGCCTGACACGTTGCCACCGCGATGGCGACGTGCTCATACAGCATTTTCCACCACGTCGACTCTTTGACGCGAGCATCTTATTACGCAAAGGGGACGTGCTGCTGACGTCTAGTTTAAACTATATACGTGCACACAAGACGTGTGTTTATTTCTTTTCCTTTTTCACATTTTTCCGTCTCCCCTATTCGCGTTCTCTCTATCTGTCTTTGCCACCCTGGTCGTCTCGAGAGGCCCTTATCCTTTCTTTTTTTTTTTTTTTTTTCCCCCAACGAAACTTTTTATTTCCACGCTTTTTACGAGCCTGGAAACGTCACACTTGTAAAAGGTTATTCGGAATGTACGATTTGCGTCTAGAATACGTAAAATAAAAAAATAGTATGGCTGAACAAAACAGCGGATCAGAACCGAAGGTTCTCTGATTTAGAAAATGAAAACCTCCATAAATAACTTGAAAAAATTTGTTTATCAAATATTCTGTCATTACTCTTTTGAAATATCGAGCAAAAAGTCACAAACAAAGATTATCAATAAAAATAATGTTTTCTGTTTCATTGATAATTGCAGCGGAACGCGATCACTGCAACAAGACTGTCGAGATTTACGAAGACGTCTCGAGCCCTTCCGTTAGCCCAGAAACCTGGGGAAAGCCATTGACGTGTTGGTACAGATTCCGAGCTTTTCGGGGCTCTCCACGAGACTGGATACTTCGTGTTAGATTCAAGAAATTCAAGGTCGGCGTATTGTTGAATGCTACAACATGTGCGGGTGGATATCTTCAGGTGAGATCTTTGTAAACGATTTATATGTTAGAAAATCAAACAATCAAACAAATTTGCAGCGTTTTTTGTATTTAAATTTAAAATTATATAATTTGGACAAATTTTCTAGAAAGTAAAGAGGAAGTACACACTTATACACAATATTTTAAAAAATTTGCAGAAACTAGAGCGGTTGGACGATTTTTCAAAAAACTCAAATTTTCGTAAAATTCGAAAAATCATAAAATTTAAACCGTTCAACCGATATTCCCCAGATTCAATACCAACCTTCCTATTATGATACTCTATTTATAAAAAAAACAATTTGTAATAAATCTTAAAATTTGCACAAGGGCAAAGAAAATTCTGAACGTGTATTCACGTCCTGAACGCGTTGGGATTGCATAAAGTTTTGGCAACGAGGACGAATGTTACCGGCAAAGTGTCATGTCGATAGTATCTATGGAAAACCTCGGAATTAGTATCGATTCATTGATGGTTAATTATCAATGGCATGTTTCCCATATAAGCGCCGATTCCACAGGGCAATCATTCGACATTGGCGTTAAATATAGTATCTAGCCGACACCATCCAATGCAAAAGAGACGATGATATTCGATCGTCGCGGTGATACACACCGACGGAAATTCGATCACTAATTACTCAATGGCGTATACCAATCGTTCCACCAAATAGTTTTGCTTCAGATAACACATGAATCGAGAATAAAATAGAGTTGAGCGTGAAACCCGAACGTTTCGACGGAAATGGTGGAATTAAATAGGCAGAGTTCCATCCTATAAATTCGATCAGTTCATCACAGCGTGCACGACCAATATTAGGAACGTTCACACTCTTTTCCGAGATTTTGATCCAATTTTCATTATTAAACTTTGATTTCATCGGGAAAGTTGAGTTTTCCCATTTAAAAACAAAAAAAAAAAAATCATTACGTAAGGATAAATTTCGACATTCCACACAATTCGAGTTTAGGATACGTTCGACTAAACGTTTTTTTGAAAAATCTCAAAAATGTTATTGCAGCAAAAAATATTCTAGAAAATGTCTCCGAAAAGCAATTTTTAGTCGAATCGTAAATTTAGCTGACAGTTGCGTTATAAATCGCCAAAATAACGAAAATTTTGAAATTATCCAAAAATATTTGGTTTATCATGTTCAACGAAATATGGACGTTTTTCAAAAAAATGTTATTTATAGTGTAACTAAATTCTCGCGTTCCTTGTTTCCGACCACGTTAAGATTTCATATCCCAATCCTATTTTTTGCCCATTAATACGTTGTTCTCACTAAAATTCTCATTACCGCAGGCTAACCCGTGAGAGCATCTCTCTCCGGCCACATACTACACCGACTAATTTCGCTAATTAATTGCGTCATTTCATTGCTGGCTATGGCCCCGGTGGTGCTACTCCAGTCGGATACTCATTAACGGCAAAGCTCATTGGTGCATGACACTCGCGTGACCCTCTCAACCCTCGCCCTCCGCCTGTAATCCACCATGGATAATGGGTTATTGTTTAAGCTCGCTGTACCGCAGCCACCGACGAGTACGGGCAAGATTTTTTCTTGTCTTTACACAGTGGTTCACCGATTTTTTTGTAACCTCATTGAAACTAAAATTACCTGGGTGCCGGTTTAATCAGAGCCTGGGAAAGCTTTTGATGAAACGAAATCGAATAATTTTTGTCGTGCGAATCTGCCATCTTCGCGTTTAATGTTTAACGTGATTAATCTTCTTTTTTCTTTGCGTCAAACACTTTTTTTTTCTTATTCTGTCAAACCTGAGTTTTCTTGAAGTAATGAGGTAACGAAAAAACTCTTTTCGTTCACAATTTTCTCGCATTTTCTGGATGCAGAGCTCATATTTTTTTCACGTGTAATGGAGAAAGACAGCGTGAGACTTTTCTTGTTGCCACGTTGAAGAGCTCCTGGTTGGAAAATACGAGAGTGAAAATAAGGCGGAAAAGTGTCGGAAAGGAACAACTGCAAATGGAGAAGCACAAGGTCCGGAAGATGATTCTTACCGTGTGTCTGATAGACACTAAAAAGAAAATTTTGTTGGATACGTTCGACCGAACGTTTTTTTTTTAAATCCCAAAAATTTTGTCATTGCAGCAAGAAATATTCTACAGTGAAAATTAAATTTTGTCAAGAAACGTCGATATTTTGTTCAACACGGTAAACTAAATATTTTGGAATAATTTCAAAACTTTCGTTATTTCGACAATATTTATTATTTCTAGCTGTCAGCGAGAGTTACGATTTCAATGACAAAAATTTGCTTCTCGAAGAGACTTTCTAGAATATTTCTTGCTGGAATGACAAAATTTTTGTAATTTTTCAAAAAAAAAAAAAAAACGTTTAGTCGAGCGTATCCAAGAAAATTTTCTTTTCAGTGCACACGTTGGATAAAATCACTGCTTCTCTTCTCGGCGTCCATACAATTTGCCTGTAATATTTTACATCGCCTTCGCTCGCTTGGTTTTTGTGCAACCATTTGTGCCTCATTCTCTCTCTTCTCTTTGCCGGTTACTCAACTGTTGTGTCGCACCAATTCATCTCATTTTTCCATTTTTTTTTTGTTTTGTTTCTCGTCCCTCGGGTCTCATTTCCAGAGTCTCTGTCCCGCTTCGCCTTCGATCGAGTACGACTCGTTTCTTATCGCTCGCGAGGGTATAGCCTCTGCGCTGGATTGACAATCGTGTTGAATCGAAAGAAAAGAGAAATGAGAGTTGGTACGGTAACGAGAAAATTGTTTCCACCGCGCAGGTGAGAAAAAAACGTCTTTGTTCTCGTCGTACGTTTGTTTTCATATCACAGAATTGCGAAAAAGCACTAGAGAGTAGGAATGACATTTGGCATGGTACCGAAAACATGAAAGACGAGGGGAACGACCAAATTTAATAAATGGTCGTTGCAAAAACTCGATCGCAAGGATTTCAAGGGGAAATGTTTCATTAAAAAATCTATTTTTGTAGGAACAATGAGGCATTGGCATATTTCATCAAAAATACTATATCGGAGAGAAATTTTTTGAGCCCCGTGTCAGTGAACTTTCGCATCGAATATATTCATTAAAATTAACGAATTCATTTCAATAAAATTTAATTTTCGCAGAATTGTAAAAAATAACTTATTTTTCCAGTCCCGTTGAATGTAACTGAATGATTTCTTTTGAGAGCCGTTTCAAGGCTAAAGAGTTCGAGATTCTTTGTATCTATATATGCGCATAAACATCAAGGTACAGGAAAGAGAAGAAGAGACATTGACGTAAACGACTTGAGCGACCACACTGTCTCCCCTCTCCACACCTTCGCGTCCGTCTCCTCGTCCTCGGTCCCTCTCCCTCGCTCGCTCACTTTTCTCTATCGGGTATTGATCTCCAGGGCTCGAGATAGCACCTCGACTCCGAACCAGTGCTGCAGCAGCACTAGAAGCGGACATTGCGCTACGAGGAGAATGGAGAAAGGGCATGAAAGCCCCGGTACTGGTTCTAGAAAAACTTGCAGTCTTTTCCCTGCGCGTTTCTTTTACCTTTTCCCCTTGAGTGTTCCCTTTTCCACATGCTGTATATAGATCTCTCCTTTTTCCCTCTTTCTTTTCCCCTGCGTTATTTTCTTAGTTTCCTCTTGAAGTATTGTACCAAGCCGCAGTTATTCAATTGCTGCTTCTTCTGCTGTTTTCATCCATCTCCAGTTTCTTCTACAAAATCCTCTATTGTGAACTTTGTCTGACCAAACCCGCACTATTTCTACTAATACAGTAGGGAAGCCTTCGGCTTTTAACCCTTGGTGGTCACACTTCCGCCACTGATCTCGGTGGTCACACTGGCTTGATTCTACCCAGTTTATTTTTGAACCCGCATTGTGACCAGCCTATCGGCCCAAAAATTCTCAAAAAAATAACTGAACATTCTTCAGACATTCCAGGTTGGATACGAAAAACTTTCCTAAAAGAAATCGAAGGCAAAGATATTTTTTAAAATACAGAATGAAGAAAATGAACGGAAAAAAAGAGTTTTTGCTCACCAAAATAATCGTCACTTGGAGGATTTTTAATATTTTTGCCTAAAATTTGGACCTGATACGCATCGGATCTGGTTCTTTCGTGAAAAAAATATTTGGATAGCGCGCGTTTAAAAAAACATATTTATTCCATTATTGGAAGTGGATTGATTTAAGAGTAGATGTTGGAGATTTTAGCGTTTTAGCATAGAGGACACTTGAAACTATCGTGAGATGACAATTATATTCCCATTCAATACCGGGAACTGGTAGATAATTGGTGCTGTCGTAAAAATGAGTCGAAAAAAGTTTCGAAACGACAGAGGCCTAATGGGGAGTCTTAGACTTTGAAATTACACAGTAACACATCGCAAAGTGTTCCTGTTCACCAAGCTCGAAGCTATATTCCTCCTGATGGAGCAAAATGCTTCGGTAACCTGAAGGAAGTTCTTGGAAGGGAAGGCCAGAGGTCTGACTTGAGTTTGCGGAGAGGTGTGGAGAGAAACCTGCCGCAAATTAATGACGCTCTGTCAGTGGCACTTGCTGGCTATGGATAGCCGCGGCTTATATGTCCGAACGCTTATAGCCCTTCGAAAGCGTATTCCCTAGTTGCTTGTCTCTCTCTCTCTCGCTCTCACTTCTCGTTAAACTCTAAGCATGCACATGACCTTCAGACGCTGTGGCATCGAATGGCGAGGTGCATATTGCCAGGATGAATAATTAAGAGCTCATTTCTCGCGTCAAATAAAACTCCCATTCATTTCCCATAACATTGCTTCGTCAAAGAGTAAAATGCTCGAGGTTTTATCGACGTTTATTTACAAATGCCAGTAGATTAAATTTCAATCGCGTTTGTTCCACTATACGTTTAATTTACGATAAAAAGGCTTTTCTATTTCCGACGTCAATTTATTCCCGACTATACAGAAGAGTCGTGAACAAAGTGAACGGCGAGGCTGCAAACTTTTTTATTATTTCGAATTGACGATTCGGGAAAATGTGAAGTGGAGCTGTGCCACAAAAACCACTATACTAAATAAATCGACCACGCGAAAAGTCATAAAAAACACAGGGATCGAAACGATGGGGAAGCAAAGCAAAAAGAAAAAAGAGAAGAAAAATTTACCAGCCATAATTGAAAATCAATGAACTCAGAAGTGCGCACAATATATATGTATACAGTCAAACGATAATATTTATGGATTCGGCGCGGTGAAACCTGCACGTATGTTCTCGGCCTCACTTCCAGAAGGTATACCCACCAGTACGTGCCATCGTACCGTGTGACTCCTTGGCTTTCCTTGCTTCAACGAGAATTCCTACTAATGCATACATGTACATATATATACATCGGATGCACGATGTATATAACGAAATATATGCATCCGAATCCCTTAACACGAAATTTTATAGCTATACAGAACGTCCTTGCCACTCGTACAGAAACATATGGGTGAATACACGCACCTGTGGGGTAAGGAACGTTCGTGTATAGACTTTGTACTTGATGGTGGGTACAGAAGGCTGTCAAAGTTGGTACACAGAGCTCGGAATACAGTGCACGCAGTCGTACAGCAAAACGACGTCAAGACTGGGTGGGCCATCAAGCTTCCACCATCACGTAAACGAAATAAGTAATTCGAGATTGAAACAACACGTAAACAGCTATTTTCCTGGCATTTCGTTAATCATTCCGAAATATACAGTTTTTAGGTTTCGGGCTCGCATTCTCATTTCGGAAAATCTGATTCCTGGACCGGGAAACTCATTTTCAAAGCTTTCTATACACTCATTAGTCTCTCGGTCTCTCCCTCTCTTACTTTGTTATCTATGACTGGAATTTTCAATGTGTCTTCATGTAAATTCGTACACGGGTAGAACAGCATTGTATAAAATAGAAGCAGAGTGGATATGAAATTTGCTGGCGAGCTAAATGTACACGGTGTGCTAGGAATCGCATGCCGAGCTTCGCTGGGGACACGGTTTGAGATAAATCAGGAGATTTCTGCATGGTTAACCCTTCGTGGTCACACTGGGTAGAATACACCCAGTGACCATCTTTCCAGCGACCAGCGCCAAAATCTCTAACATCTACTCTTAAATCAACACACTTCCGATAATGGAATAAATATGTTTTTTTAAACGCGCGCTATCCTACGATTTTTTTCACGAAAGAACCAGATCTGATGAATATCAGGTCCAAATTTGAGGCAAAAATATTGAAAATTCTCAAAGTGACGATTATTTTAGTGAAAAAACTTTTTTTTCCGTTCATTTTCTTCATTTTGCATTTTAAAAAATATGTTTGCCTTCGATTTCTTTCAGGAAAGTTTTTCGTATCTAAACTGGAATGTCTAAAGGATGTTCAGTAATTTTTTGAGAATTTTCGGGCCGATAGGCTGGTCGCAATCATGAGATGGCCAAAAAGTGTGACCACGAAGGGTTTTAACGATGGGTTAATGAATTAATTTTTCTGATTTTTTTTCCCTGATCTGCTCGTCGTAGGCGCGCGGGCTTGGAATTAGGCAGTGAGAAACTTAGTGCACGCGATTGCAATCGACGAGTTACTGACCCCATCAGTTTGATTGCCAATCGGACTCGGGCGATTCGTACTGCGAATTCGATCGTAAATAGAAAGTTGTGCGATATTAATATTCAGTTCGGTAACACCCTGTGTATATGATTGAGTTGAGATTTAGGTTGCTTGGGGGCAAATATATTTCCATAAAACTGAAGTGCTTGCCGCATCGCGCATGGGTTTCACATTGCTGGAGGCAAGAAAGTCCTTTTTTCTTGCTCGCTCGTCCAGTTCAGCTGGGAATGTATATTAGCAATGGTGCTAGATGGAAAGCACGCGAGATTTCGCAGTTGCTGGTATCCAAGAATTTATTTCAACTCAAAATTTATTTATAACTTGTCAGATGCGTGATAAAAATTCAGTGTAAGCCTCTTTTTATGCATAATTTTATGTTCGCACATACGTGGCATTCGAGTTTTCGCTCTTTCATTCCATTTCGAAATACTCTCGGCACTGAAACGAGAAGCATTTATACTTTTTCTCGGCGTTGGTTTGTCTCTCTTTGTCGGCGCCATTGTCGTCCTTCTCGCTATTCAAATATGTATGTCGTCCTGCGGTTCCAGCTTCGAGTAATTCTCTTCACATATTTATTATGGAATCAAAAAAGACCCTGTTCGTGGCTGCTTCTCATTCACGCACATGTACATATTACCTCAGCCCATTCTGCCCCACGATTGCGAGCTCTACGAAGCGTTTTGCTTCCGCAAAGTTCGCAGTTTCACGCCAACTCGCCAACGACCCTCTTACTGCGAGAAATTCTCGTCTCGCTATCCGTTTGCGGTGTATATTAAGGATATGGGATGCAGGATACGTCGTGAATGTTTACCTACCGGTACGTACGTACGTACGTACGTACGTGTAACACGACCGATATGTACACTCCCTCCTGGGCATTACTTTCGACTATAAGATGTTTATGCGTATATATTCATGTGTGTTGGATCAACTTCATCGTCGTACTTGCACTTTACGAATATTCCATCAACCCAAGCAGAGCTCGTGAAGATGCTCGCTGCATAATTCGGGAGACTGGATTATCTTTTGGAATTCGCGGTCACATTTTGTCACCATAGTTCCCTGGTACCATATCGTCCCTCTGAGAAATTTGAGCAAAGACATAGTAATTTTTCATTCATATTCTATCGGAAATCGCGGAAATTTTGACATTTTTTGTCAAATTTTGACATTTTTCGCCGAATTTGAGATGAAAAATGACGATGTATTTGCTAAAATTTCTAAGAGGGACGATATGGTACCAGGGAACTATGGTGGCATAGTAATTTTTGCCATAAGCCATTGCTTATGGTCTAACCACTGGCAGCTCCGATTTCCATACGATTCATTTACTTGAGCGCTGTTGTCGAATGAAGAACGTCTAAGTTCCAATTGTTAATTACATTTCTTATGGTAAAATCACGCAACTAGCTGCGAAATGTTTCGAGCTGCACGCTTATACGTGGCAAGTTGGTGAATACACATCTATTATTGCTAGCGCAGTGAGCGCCCATTTCGTGACAAGCTTCGTAGAATCGTGTGTACCGGCATGACGATATTTGAAGCGCGATAACTATTCAGCCTCACGTGTGTGTGTGTGTACATGCACGCGAGCTTTACTTTTGCTGGAACAAGATTATGAATGGCTCTATTAATCTGGCGCTGGATCGTCGTTGGGTCGTCTAACCACGTTCGCTATTTCCTATGTATACAATGCATACGCGCTCCGTGCATACGGTCACCAACGCTCCAAAGATTATCGCGATTTCCCTCGAAATTCTCGTTGAGATGATTTTTTTTTTTCCCACTTCATTATTACGTTTCATTAATTAATTAACGTTGTAGAGCAACGACCAGCAAAAGCAATCGAAACAAAGTCTCTCGCCATTTGTGGTGTACGTCGATTACGATATTCATTCAATTCCATTGCAAGGGGAAAAAAAATCCCTGGCTGGACGACGAGCGAGCGCCTGCCAAAAACTATCCTCCCCTTGTATCTTCATGGGTCTCTCTTTATTCCATGAGTCGAGGTCGCCGATTAGTAGCTTCCGAAGATGTGTGCCCACGTTCGATATTGCTTGTGTGTGAATATTTGTGTATTACTTGCCGGAGGCTATATGCCTTGGCTCGCAGCTAATTAGCGTTCAACAACGACTGAACGAGTCAGAATACATATACTCTGATGGTGTGCTACATATGTATATGTGCAAAACGATGTATGCAAGCTCTACCGGGGCTCTATTCAAAGGCTTGTTCGAGGTGGACGTTGCCGAATGGACCGGACGTGAGCCCAAACTCACTCTATTGACGCGTTGAAAATTGCCGCTGAACCTGACGCTTGTACCTGACCCCTTCTTTCACCTCGTCATCGCAAATTGTATGTCTGTAGTGCTGGGTACACAATGAACAACCTCCTTCCACCTTGACGGCTAATTTTCAAACTACGCAGAGTACACGAGCCCTCGATCTTCGGTAACAGGCAAAATTGTGTTATGCCTGTTCGCAGCTAATTGATTTCTTTATTCAGCTGCAATGAATCTCGATCGTGGCAACAAAATGGAAACTATCGTATTCCCATCGACGTCATGTCTCTCTTGCTGTACTCATAAATTCTAGAAATATTTTCGCTTTTATACCGTCCCATCGTTCACCATCGTCACCTTGCTTTCATATCCATCTTTCATCCTATCTCGTCTGTACTTTAGCCTCGACATATACGCTCGTCGAACAACGCTCTGTTTCTCCGCAACAATAGTATCGCCTCGTAGTTTCTCGTTTTCGCTATCGAGCCGGCAACGAATACCATCCTTCGTAACAACAATGACATATACACAGAGTGAATTATGTGACAGCGGACTCGCCTCGTGATTAACATTCGAGGCTGAAAGGATTTTCTGCGAAAACGTGGATCCAGTTATTCGTCCCCAACAATTTGTGGCTCAACATTTTTTAATCAGTTCGCCGCGATCTATTTTTCCGAAAGTCAGCTTTCTGGTTAAAAACTACCGCAGCCGTCTTCGTAGCGTGAAATTTTCGTTGCATAGCAAGAAGAGCCTCGACCATACATTGAGTTTTTTGACTACGAAGAAAATCGTGTATATACGGATCATTAGCATTTGCTGAACTTTTAATGGCGAAAAAGGAAATAAGTTTTTTATTAGAAAAATTAAACTCACTGCCAACCCTGTTGTTAGGATTCGGGAGTAGAAAAAGTCACGAAACGTTATCATTTTCGTCTTGAATCCAGAGTTTTAGTCTTGAGCTCTTTTTCGAAGCCTCGCACAGCGAAACTACGTTTTCGTCTCTTCACAGAAATGGGAATGAATTTAGAGATGGATATACAACTCGTTAAGCTCATTACAATTGTAACCTATTATTCATACACTATTGCAGTGCATATAGAGGTCGTGGGACAGAGAGTTAACGGTAGGATATTTGGAGGTGATGTTGGACCGGAGTGTGAGATGGAGGCTAGAATAGCAGGAGAATTTGCACGTTGTCCCATTCTGTTTGCACACGTGTGCACCTCAGCCTTATCATGACTTTCACGGTACAATGGGCAGTTTGAGGGTTTGTTCGTTACTCGCCCATTGACGTGGATGTACAGATATTTAGCTGGACGAGATGAATCCATTGCAGACTATGTTTCCGGTCGTCACAGGCCACATTTTGATGAATGATATTGACGATAAAATATTATAGAGTCGCGAATTTCGTTATTGTCGCAGAAACTTCCAACTTGACGAGACATTTTCTCCAGCACACGTTTTTAACTGTTGGTTCCTAAGAAATCGTTAATTTTCACGTTTATTCGTGATTTTTGTAATTGGATTACCCCTAACAATCGCTCAGCAAAATGGGTGGAAAATTTCTCTCTCCTCTGCTATTGCAATGAAGGGCAACGATCATGTTAAAATGTGCATGCAGCTCGATCGACTTCATACGAAGTTATGGTACCGCTTGTATGTGTGTCAACCTTTCGTGGACCATGGCTGCGTGATATTGTCGAAAAAACCCATTAAAACACCATTAAAAACCTATTAAAAGCAACGCGTACAAGTTCTCGTGGTTGAATCACGATCAACTGCACAATGCACACGAACATCAAAAAACATCCCCTCCGGCATTCGTCCGAGTGGATAGAAATATCCGTTCGATGGACCCAACATTTTTCGAACGAGGAACAACGATTGTTTGCTTTCGCTCTTCCTCCTTCCGGATCCACAGTTACTTTGACCTCGGCTCGCTCTTTTGAAGATACTTTTTCGGAACAAACAAAAGTCATCCACGCGATCTATATATTGAATATCTCCATCAATATTGATGGATTTTCCAACATTGCTCTCATTTCGTATTTACTCGTAGATATTTAATATCACCAATGTGCTTCGCAAGTTCGATATTTCGTTCCAAATAGGAGTAACCGACCGTTTTGACTATAAACTCAATGATATTGGCAGCTTAATTACTATCTGGGTCCAGTATGGTTACATATCGAATTGACCCGAGGCGTAATTTAAAATAGTACTTGACCCGTCACTCAATGTTTCTGCTCTATCGAAAGTTGCTTCATGCGAAAGAGTCTAATTCAAGCGAGTTAATTTGGAGCGTACCGTGTCCCGATGTCGACGGTACCTCGTATCAGTTTTTCTTTTTCAGGCTGCCAAGAGCTTTCGAATATTCGAAACGTCCATTTTCGTAAAAAGTCTTTTCGACACAGGGAAAAGTTCATTTTGGGTGTAAAGCCTGACGATTGCAGTTTTTTCTTTCAAGCGGAAGACGGGACTGTGTACACTTTGATTCTCAATGTAAACGTGCAGCATGTTATCTGAAGGAAAAATAAGCGCAAGTATGAGTTTGTTTACATGGGAATGGCAGGAGTTACGCCGTTTGGCTATTAGGAAAGAGCACAAAAGCGTATATATTGTACGTTTGTAGGGCATATCGCACGGCGTTGAAACTTGAGGTAATGAAGTCTCGAGTCACGCCGGATATTAAATGACACTTGGTGAGTAGGTTCCACCAGGAGAGACTTGCATGCATTCAGTTTCCATGCGGCAAAAGGGTGAAAGCGTTCGTGTATTGAGATATATAGAGAGAAAACGGCAGCGAACCGTAGGAACATGACTGTGTGGTGGGATTGTTGAAGATGAATGTGTTGAGTGTACGAGAGGAGTTATATACAATGCCAAAAGTGGATATATGCTTATGTATATAAAGGTATATAAATAGCATTGTATATGGACGAACGCCCTCGGTAGCGTTGACTCTGGATGGCGTAGACCGGAAGCTAAACGAACGTCTACAGGGTAGACACTACGTGAAATTTACTGCGGCCAGTTTCGCCTCGACTTTCCATCCTACGCCCACACGTTTCGACCTAAACAGCTCGAAACGCGTTCGGAGATATTTCCCACCAGAGTATAGTTTCAACGGGGAGGCACCACACCAATGGTGGACGCTCTAGCCGCAACAAGCCTGTATAATGATGGAGAGAGTAACGGCTCCCAAAGTACCGGCTGAATTAATTCTACGCTGAATCGGATGAGCATGCCTGAATACATTGTTATAGATACCCTCCATGTTATATACTCTACTTGTGTATAAGTGAGAGGGGCAGAGAGAGAGAGAGAGAGAGAGAGGGAGAGGGATTGGGAGCGAGTGGTGGTGTACAACAAACTAGCAAGGGACATGGCTATAGATATTTGCATTGTGTGCAAGATCCAATTCGTGAAGTTTAAACTGTGAATCACCGTCAGCAAATCGTTATGGATTATATGGGTACGTACGCGAATCGGGTAAAGCTTAATCACAAGTCAAGAAAAGTTGAGCAGTATGGAAACCAGATTAAAATAATACATCTCGTTAAACTCGTGACTTAAGCTCTGGAATCAAGGATATTTTTTGCCTCGGTGTTAGCCACTTTTGGCTCCCTTTGAGCACATAGGTCTAAGGTTTTGTTCGAGTGAAATTACGCCGTTGAACGTTCGTCCTGATTGGAATAGTTTTTACGTCCCTAATTTCTCTGCTGAGACTGCAAGCTGGACTACCTTTTTCCCTTAAATTTCTACCTCTTCCCCTGACTCGCTGATTGGATCGGAATGGATAAACGAAAAGCAAGATGTCGTCTTTCCAATGAGTGTTTCGTAACGTTTTCGCTTGACTTTGATGTTTCAGATAATCGATGGGAACACAAAGACCGAAGTAAACAATCGGAAGGATCCTGGAGTATTTTGCGGCGAATCGGAGCAGCCCCAAACGTTCATATCCGAAACGAGCTTCGTCCGAGTTCTATTTCACGCTGACAACTTCACTGACCAGACCTACTTTAGTTTTGATTCGCGCGCTGAACAACAGTTCGAAGTATATTTACGCTACGGACAACATCCAGAGTTGTATCCCAATAGACGCGGCGAGATAGTTCCCGGTAGTTACTGCGAGCGGGTATTCAACGATTGCAAACTGCAGACGTGTTATGTGCAGAGTCCCGCTTATCCGGGTATATATCCGCGAGCTCTTCACTGCAAATACCGACTTAACACGAGACAGCCGTTCATTAAGCTTTACATCGAAAACGAAGAATTCAACATAGACGGTCAACGATGTGAGAATATAATGACGTGTCCCATGAGACCGATTATTTCGGGCTCGGAGCATTGTCCCTACGATTACATAAGACTGTACGACGGAAAAGACGAGACTGCTCCGGTAATCGGCACGTTTTGCGGCATGGGCAAATTCCCGTACAGCATCATCGGCACCAGCGAAGATCTTTACGTCGAATTCGTATCATCACCAGCTGGTCCTCTGCTCAATACAGGTTTCCATTTTAATGTTGGAAACTGGCCTGGTCAGATGAAGACGGCTGGCGTTAAGAACGGAACTTGCGATTGGTTGCTGAACAGCGAGGCACTCGTCAGTGGCAACGAAGGCATATTTTTATCCGTTTCTCACTGGTACCCACCGCACACGAGTTGCACTTATCGTCTCGAAGGTAGACCAGGCGAAATAGCGAGATTGTACTTCCCGAGTTTCCGTGTTAATCGCATCGAGTCGCCCATCGTACCGTACGACGGTGATTGCGGCGAGAGCTTGACCCTCTATGACGCCGATTGGCCGGACGACGCAAGAATAATAAAAACCTTTTGCGACACGTTTAGCAAACCCATGGAGAAACACGACTTTGTTTCTACTTCGAATTCTTTGTTCGTTCGATTCGAAAGCAAAACCGGAAGCTATTCCGGCAGCTCCTTGTATTATTGGGCTCATTATGACTTTTTTAATGCCACGAGGTTCGGCGAGCCTGTGCCGAATACCGAGTGCGACGAGACGTTCGCAGCGTGGAAAGCAAAGTCGGGTCGCTTACGATCGCCCTTGAATACTTTGGTTTACAAACGGCCTGGTGATCCACCTGCCGATTTGTCATGCACCTACAGCTTCATAACTGACAAACGTCTCTACGCCAGAGTCGTACTGATCGTCGAATCTGTGTCTTTCAAGGATAACAATCCTTATGCCCAATGCGGACGTTGTTGGGAAAGTCGCGCCGACAGGATCATCATTCGAGAACCAGGTTATGACTCTGAAAAGGGCCATTGTTTGTGCAAGCTTTCTACTTCCGCACCTCCTCTCAGAATCGTCTCCCGAGGTGAAAAACTAGATCTGAAGCTTCTGGTAGACGGCGCACACGCGGCTGCAAGTTACTTCAAACAACCGTCTCCATTGTTCGAGGCAAGATATGAATTTGTGCACAGTCCTCTTTGTGGCCCGGCTTTGTTAGCTCCGAACACCGATGGTGAGATCGAATTTCCGCACTACGAGGCTCTCGGGTATGTGACACCACCGCGTTCCATCAAGTGCATCTGGGAGCTTAGAGTCAATCCAGGGAAAGATCTATGGCTGCACTTTGACAAGATCAAATTTGCTTCAAGATCCTGCGAGGATGGTAAACTCGAGATCTTTTTAGCAGGTTCGTTGGAACCCCATCTTGGAATATGTGGAGAAAACGTGAGCTTCGTTCGTGAAATGCCAATATTCGAGGCAGCCAAACTAGGTCTGTCTAATCCTGTTGACGGTGAGCCACCACCAGTTGTTATACAATTCACCGGATCGATGGCACCAGCGAGAGTAGCTTTTAAAATAGCTTGGACCGAACTGTATCATTTACCGAGGGACGGCTCGGGCGCTCTTAAGACGCAAAAGCTGGAAGATTGTGGTTTTCATTGTCCCGGTGACACTGGATGCATACCAATTCGTCTTTTGTGCAACGGCATTGTCAACTGTCCGACGCCATCATTTGCCCCTGGTACTTTTAACATTAGCCTCCTCGAACCTGACGACGAAGCGGTCGAGACCTGCGGTGGGCCGATCGGTAGCAGTACCGGAAGTGCGGTTGGTCCAGCTGGATGGGCGGGAGCTGGCCTGGGAGCTGGATTAGCAGTGATACTGGGTCTTGCATGTCTTATCGCTGTTTGTCGTATCTGCCGAAGAAGGAGTCGATCTCGGGACATTCATGTGCCCTACTGATTTCACGAATGATTACCAGGTGGAACTGTTTCACTGAATCAATGCGTCGCGCCTAAAGTGAGCAAGCGTTTTGCTCCAAGTGACCAAACTCGAATTATTGTTAACTGTTATAGGCGGTGAATGCAGCTAAAAATTTCGACCGGATCCCCATGGACTGTTATGAAAATTCTGGCATTGTCTGAGCAGCAATTTACCATTCTTCATTTTGTTTCCATGCCAATGCCGATCCCGTTATTAATTTACATTCCTCGTGTTTAGAAGTTCAATCAGGATCTCCAAAGGTTTAACTTTCTCCCGAAACCTATGTTTGCCAAATTTGTAATTATAAATGAAAACCTGTATCCTACATATTGTTCAATGTACTCGGACTGATTGGCGTTTCTGGCAATCAATTAATTTGTATGGCTTTCATCGAGATTACCTAGCTCGCTCCTTTATTTCTCCAATCCAGTTTTCTCGCTATTGATTTTCTTACGGACGAAGAAACAATTTAGCGGGAAGTATACCATCGACCTCGTGAACAGTGAGAGCTCTCTGGACTCAGGACAGAATGTTCCTTATTTTCGTGTCCATAGGGAATTCAGGAGGCTGGAGAAAAAACGAGTATGGGAGGATGGAGTAAACGATGGATAGTGAACCAAAGAGAGATGAATGACACGCGGGTGGTTAATCGATTAAGCCCCGTTCGTTCCAAAGTTTACTACCCTCCTTATATATTGAGTCAACGCATTTCATCGATAAGCACACAGTCTAAGAAGAGTACCCTCGTGATTAACCTCTCTTACACACACTTATATTGTTCTCGAAGAGTGAGACGAGGGGCGAGGAGAAGATCGATGGATGACCCGAACTGGTCTCGCTATCGCAGCCCCTAAATCTTGATGAGACACGTCGTTTCTCCATAGCCTGCACGAGCTGTGGTTAGGGATGGGAGTGGGGAATCGTTTGCACGATAATGGAGCGTGATTCTGGTTCACCGGGCGACTAACTACGATATACCTACGATACTAAACTCATGTATAGCAGTCTTCTGTTGTACATGATATTCTCTGGTATAAGTCAGGCATTGAAACGCTCTGGAGGTAGATCGTTTTCCTAAATTGCCCTCACTGTTCAACGAGCCCGGGGCTGATCTCGATAAGCTCCAGCAACGAAGAACCCCGGTCCAAAAAAAAACCTCCCACTTTTTCATGTTTTACGTGACATGCTCATAACTCACAATGGATGCATGGTGATTAAAAAATAACAAAAAACAAATAAGGTGTCACCAAACTCATTGAACAATGGATTATCGTTGATTATGACTGCTGTCTTCGAGCCCGATAGACCAGAAAATTAACTGCATCATACATTGCGAGAACCATGCGGTTACTCACATAGCCCATCAAGTCCTCGAGCCTGTTGGCGATACCATCAAAGTTTGAGGCAATAGAGAACAAAGCAGAACGTTTCGAAAGCCTCATGTATCCAGAGCATTGCTGGTGTTGTGAAATTTCTATTACGCTAAAACATTCGATACAAACGTGATCTCAGGAGTGAATGGAGAGGCAGCGGAGTGGCTTGTTCGAAGCCCACGAATCACTACGATGTAGTATCCTATTCAACGGCATAGTGATAACTACAGCAAACTGACTCAGCGAAATCTAATTGTCATGTCGCGTGACCAGGAAAGCGTGCTCGTTGCGAACATTCTTTTGAGTCAACTGGCAAGCTGTATTCCTGTCTCTTCCGACAAGGGGCGCAGATAGTTTGCCACTTGTCACCAGTATCATCGTTTTCTTGCTCAACGTTGAAACTCATCCTTCATTCATCGATGAAAGGAACAGTTTATAATAATATAAATGTACTGCAGAAAGAAACACTGTGATGTAAGAGAATCTACCGACGAACGGTTGAACGAAATTCCACCAAACACTGATCGTCCTGTATTTATTTAGACTGCTAATTAGATCGGAAGCATGAACTCTGATGACATATTCCATGCTCCTTCGATGACGATGTTGCTTTCCATTCTTCGTGCCATTTCTCTGATCTAATTCGCGTTGTCCACTTAAAAATAGGACACTTCGTTTACAACAATGTTACAAAATTGCCAAGATCAAACGACGAAAAAAAAAGAACTGTAAATATTTGTCTGCCGGCTAGAAATACCTGTGCTAATTTGCCCACATAGGGAAAAACGAACAACAGAAACAACATTGTGTTTGTAATTAGGCGTAAAAATGTAGGTTAAGGTTGTTCGAATAAAAGTTTAACGTGTCTCGATCGCATCGATCATGTTTCGTGACGGAGAGCCGAGAGAGAATCTGTTCGACGACGGTGAACAGATAAGTCATGAGGAAAGAAAAGGAGAGCAAAAAATCTCCAGCTTCGATACTCCGTCGCACTTGTAAATAATGCCATGTTTGTCTAGACACGTGGGCGGATATTTGTATTTATAGTTAATCAGCTCGATCATGATTTATCTCGAAATTTGTGTACCTGAAGATTCTCCGAAACAATGTATTCGCGGACTATTTCCGGATATCGCAAGTACACTAATTTCTCGAGTATCCATCACGATTTTGCTAACATTACTTTGTTACGAAACAACGAGAATGTTGTTTTGATACAAATATCAATTAAACCAGTTTTCTGATACGATTATGTGGCAAACAACGAACGATGATTAAACAATACGCATTTTCTACGCACAAGTACCTCCGGTTGAGTTTTTGTTTTTCGATTTCCATTCAGTCGATCGTCCCTCAGTGTGTGGGGACCATCCGCTGTTTTATTTAATGCACCAAAGATTCAATGCCTAGTCTTTTTCCTCCTTGAACGTTAATTCTGTTACTACAAACAAGAACTCAATGGAGAAGCAAACTCAGTAAACTGAACGAGCCTCGTTCAGTTTCGCTCTAACGATGGAATTCCGTACCGTCGTCCCTTGTATCGGTTTCTCATCATTTCTCTCAGCAACATCTCTATTGATTAATCATACGATAAGTGTGTCAACGGTTGCATAATAATGAACGAACACTTGGCAGACTATATACGAGGTTGATGTTATTGAACATAGCTGCCCACACGATTGAATCGATCGTCTTCACTGATAAATGCATTACTGTAATTATATTATTGTAATGATTCGATATGATTATATTTTTTACTAATAAAGGATTGCCTCGATGGCGAGGTGAAAAAAAAAAAAGTATACCGTTGTGAAATTCAATTATTTCTGAAATGATTTAGTAAAATTTGGGGCATTGCGTTATAAAAATATTATCCCATCGAAAAATTTTCTTAACGTCCACGTAAAAATGGAAATTAACCAACGTCGATATCTATCTATGTATATATGCTTTCTCTAATTTCCGGCTCATCCGATATTTCAACGTCAGCAATTAAGAGAGATTTCTACTGGAATAGAATCGTCGGGCATTTTGAGGCCAGAGAACAGGAACTTCATGGAAAAAGCTCTTGTTTCTCTCTCCCAGTTTCTTTGTCTCTCATTCTCTTTGCTACGAGAAGGAGCAAGATTACCGGACGGGTTTCCGGTCGCAGAGCACCAAAGTGCCTCCAGCTACTAATTCCTGCGGTTTTCGCAGTCTCTCGCAGCTCTTTTGATACATCTATATGTATATCCAGGATAAACGTTGGTTATCATAATGATTTATAGTCTTTATCTTGCCTGAGCTTCCTTCCACCTAGCCTGCCAGCCTCATAGTCTTTCCTCCTCCCGCCCTCTTCTTTTTCTTCATTTCACGAGTTCCTTTCCAGTCGCACCTATATTTTCCTTCTCTACTGAACTTTTAAACGAGGATTATTATCAACACGCCAGCACTGGGCGACCCTAATCTCTTAATCCGTGCAAATCCCTGCCTCATTTTCTTCGTCATATCGCTTGCGAATGAAGCGAAAAGCTTCCACCTTTTATGAATAAAAATGGTGAGATCAAGTTTCTCTCGTTCGAGTATTAACATTTTTCTTCATTCCTCATTTATAATCGGTACATATTTCCACCAACATGTGTTCCCTTCCAGAATAACGTCCCTTCGCATGAAACAATCCAACCTTTTTACACACCAATTTTCATTCAACAAATACCAAAGCCCAGGAGCTTTCCTACGTATTCAAACATCAATGCTGGCTCCGCGGACAATAGATTGCAAACGAATTCCAATTCTTTCCCCCGTATTATTCCCCGACCTATTTCCCCATCTATTAAGCTCCATCGATTCGGACCGCGATCGACTTTCCCCTCGTTCAACAGCAGCAATTAGTGGTAGTTTCGCAATGCGCTGCAGACAAGATTCAACCCTGGAAAGCTCGTCCATGCCCTCTGTCTTCGAGCTCATACAATAGTACTCAAACTATTCCGATTAAAGGCATTCATTGTAAAGCTGCTGAGGGCTCGCTACGAGGACGGAAGACATCGGGAATTTAACAATGTATTTACCAAGGAATAGCCTGGCAACCCAGAGAACTTGCAGAACGCCAACTTGCCCATTTCTCCTCATCTATCCTTTCTCGTTTTGCTCTCCCGCCTTTCCCTCTCGATCATATCTATCAATCGTATATGTATATGCTACCAATTATTCCGATTATTCGACAAAAAGCTTCCTCTTGTCGACAACCACCACCAGTCTAACGAGTACACGAACGAGCTAATAATCCAATTATAACTCTCAAATTGCCAGATTTTAACAATCGATCCTTCAACTCTATCCACCGACTTCTCGATGCCTCATTGTATCGCACGATCAATGCAACTGGACGACAATCAAAGTTGACGAAACTCTGACATGCAACGACACATTTTCATTTGCCAGAGTTACAAAAAAAAATTCTTTCATCTTTTTTAATTTCGCAGTCATCGAGATTTGCTTTTTTTATTGCGAGAGAAAAATAAAAGAACGCAGGCCCGTTCCATCCTTTATTGGGCTCTTCGTGCAGCTAGTTTCATCGAAATTGATGGACCTCGTCGCGCCTCAGCTTGAAGCATGGTTTCACCCTACAGAACCATTTGTTGTCGATAAAAAATCAAAATATGTGTCTCTACGATTTCTACTGCGCTTCGACGGACAGCGACTCCACGAAAATCGAAGAAAAACTCCCTATGATGAAGAGCGCGATGGGCGTTTATCATTTCTTCTGCGAAACACAGCCACTGCCGCGCCATGAATTTTTCCACAGGAGTGGAAATTACTTGCGAACAATTGAATATACAAAAAAACAAAAAAGAGCTGTTTTCTAGTTGGTTTTGTTTTTCATCGGCCCGTGATCGATCGTGCATGCGAATGGCATGTTTTCGAAAGAATTCACGATCGCTATACCCATAACCCCTGATTTCGTAAACTCTCACGTCATCATAAAAATCAGTCACAAGACATTGCGATTTTTCGGTTAATGTGAACGGCTCCACCGCTGAAAAGACTTGGCGTTTTCTGAGTTTCTTTTCCATCAACGCAGAGGACAAAAATGCTCGAATTGTTCAAGCCTGTACAAGATCTTCTGCAAAGCGAACCTGTGAGAATCGACAACATTGTTTTCCGACTACACTCACGAGTGACTGTTATATTCTTGAGTGTTTGCGCCATTCTCGTCTCGGCGAAACAATATTTCGGCGAACCGATAACCTGCATTCCCGATAAATCCATTGGTAAGAATTTCAACAAATTATTATCGCATTCCGATCTCGTAGTTTTCAACAAACCACGTCGTAATGTTTTCTCAGAAATCGCCATTTCTAATATTATCGAGAAAAATCATTGAAAACATGAGTCTGCACGAATTCCAACGTTAAATTTTCTATTCGATGATCGCGAATGTAAGTTTATCGAGAAGGAGGAAACTCACTTCATATTTCAAATTGCCATTTCCGGCCAACTTTGTTTTTCAACGATTTCTCGACGCGAGCAGAGAGAAAATCTCATTCGCATGGAAAGAAAATTTTGATACGACCACGCGAGTTAAACAGACATGCAGGAAGTGAGAACTTTTGTAATTTCGTGGAACTGAAAATAGGAGAAAAAAAAAATGGAAGAAAAAATTACTTGACACTATTAAAACTTATCTGACGATGTGGGAGTGTGTCCACCTCAGACGAGTGTGTGTCTGTGTGTGTGTGTGTGCGTGTGTACGTGCGAATCTTTTAGACTTCCGGTGTTTTCGCGTCCCCTCCTCCGTTTTCCCTTTCGATCCACGTTTCCCCTTTTCTCCCAGGAAGATCCGAAAAGTTGAATATCGGAAAAAATAAACGAAGAAAAAGAAGTTGAGCTCTCGGGCTTGGTTTATTTTCAGAAAACGGTTCATGGAAAAGCTTTCTCGGACAAAAGTTTTGGTAGGCGAAAAAGAAAAGGGGGAAAAAAAGCGAAGGAAGAGCACGGGAGAATGAATGGTTGATAACATATGGCGGGGCTGGGCGATTTACAACTCACTCTTCTTCTTTTCTTCCTGTATCTTTATTTCTCCATCGACTCAAAAAATACCCTTCGGAATATATAAAGCTTGAAACAGTTGGATATAAAAAATGGTATAAAAATTCTCCAGCGCAATTAATTCGTTTACGATGGAGCGGAGGATCCTGTACCGCAAGGGTCTTTATGACCCGGTAAAAAGCTTCTGCCAATAACTTTCGAAAAAACAGATATCTCCTGACATTTTTTTTGTCGAAACGTTACAACAACTTCTGACTAACCAAACGCCACGAGGCTCAATGTCAGGAAACGTGAAACTCGTTTTATTTTCTTGGCTCGAATCCAAAATCCGTTGAGAAACGTGAGACGATTGGAAAAATGAGAAAAATAAAAAATTTTCAGCCACCTCCCAGAATACAAACTCTTCGAATCGAATGTTCCGTGCGTTTGATACGGGTCAGATTGACCCAACGGTGCTAAGCCACCCTCAAAATTCTCTGCAGGTCAAATTTAATTGGAAATTGAGAAATATTTAAATTCAATTTTTCAGATAAAGAACCAGTGAATGCTTATTGTTGGATCTACAGTACGTTTACGGTGTCACGTCATCTGAATGGTGTGCCTGGCAAGGACGTTGCCAGCCCAGGGGTGGGTCAAGCTTTCGAAAACGACGAAATTCATTATCATCGTTATTATCAATGGGTCAGTTGATTTAATAAAACGTGAGATTATAAAAATGGAAAAGTGAACAAAAAAGACGAGACTCCACTATAGCGAAATATTTGTTTTTATCGTCCTGTCTGTGCTTTCGAAGATTTTGTCAAAAGAGAAAAATGTCAATGACTCATGGCCTCGCACAGTGAACCGTTTCTCTCGAGTAGTAAATCCGAGAATAATAAATCCGGAAAGTACAAAAAAAGTCGATTCTATAATCCGGCTTTCTTGTTCGCAAAACTCGAGAAACATTTTTTTTTGTCTCCAATAATTTATTATTGACTGTAAGCTCTATAAATAAAACTATTTATTTGGAGATAAGCCCCCAGCCGAATGACAGCCAACAATCCTTTCCTACTAGAAAGGTTTTTCATCTTTTTTCTCCGCGAGATAAAAATATATATAATTCAGCATACCTCGAAAACGGATAATCCGATTGAATCTGCTGGGAAATCCGTAAATCTCGTTGTCGTATTTTTCGCCTGATGTAACATAGCCATAAATGGGTTTTCGAGGCTAAACTCTCCGCTATAACAAGTCTGTCTCATCTGCTGCTTTCCTTTGCTTATCTATATATGTGTACACGTCTCTCTCTCTCTCTCTCTCTCTCTCTCTCTCTCTCTCTCTCTGTGTGTTTATATCATACGTGCAACAGGTATGCTTCGTCCTGATACTCCAGGCGATTCTGTTCTACACACCTCGTGCCCTCTGGGGAGTCTGGGAAGCTGGAATAGTGGGTCATCTAGCAAGGGATCTCTCGTCTCCATTTGCTCCTCGGGAAGCTTGGACTGACGAGAGAAAACGTCAGCTCGTCGAATATTTCGCACTCACTTCGGTTCACAATCACAATTTCTATGCTTTCCGATTTTTCATATGCGAACTTCTCAACTTTATCAACGTGGTGAGCCAAAAATTTGTTATCTTTTCCGAGAAACAACATTTTTTCAGGTTCGAACTATGAGGCATTTTCGAGCATCGATTGGGATAGAAAAAACGATGGTACGCAAGTTGTTTTTCTGGATATTTTGAATATTTGGAAAATTTCATGGCGACCTAGTGATTTCTTGACCAGTTCGCAGCGAATTTGAAGAATTTTTTTTTCAAACAAATATTTCGGTTTTTTTTTAAATTATATTTGTGGGCTTTTTCATAATGTGAGAGAAAAAATTTGGTGCTCAAGTTGTAGCTTGAATTTTCTACTTTTCAAAACACTCGTCATCTTTCAAATTATTTCCATTTTCCTGCGAGTTATCAGTGTCTAAACGTGGGCGAGTGAGATTACGCGAATTTCGGGCCAGTTTGCCTTTCGAGGAAAAAATGAATTCTGTTTGCATTGGAAAAAAATTCATTGTATTATTTCAGACGGGAGAAATATATTTGCTGGACATTTTTCTCGATGGTCAATTCAGTTCGTACGGAGCATCGGTCTCGGCATTCGCCATGGAGGCTAAACCGTTTGACCGGATCGATCCGATGGCAAGATTGTTTCCCAAAGTGACGAAATGTACGATTCACACATTCGGTTCCAGTGGCTCGACGCAAATACTCGACGCACTATGTATTTTACCACTGAACGTTGTCAACGAGAAAATTTTCGTTTTCGTATGGTTTTGGCTTGTTTTATTAGCAGGTGTCAGCGGTTTGGCCATTTTGTACAGGTAATGCTTCGGTTAAATGACTAAAAATCACACGACAAAAAACCGAATAACGTAAACAAAGCGAAACATTTGTCTCTCTTTGCCTCGCGTCCTTTCGTGAGCTTGCACGAAAAACAAACTTTCCTAGGGCAAAATGATTTCGAGCGCATTAATACGGTAACAATATGTAAATATAATTACAAGAGATTTCAACAGCGAAGCAACATCGTCCTTTTCGTATTTTCAGACTAATCGTTTTTACTCAACCATGGGCTCGTATTTACTTACTCCGCGGCGTCGTCCGAGTACTTCCTCAAACAATGGCAGCGCGTCTCGTAGAGAAACTTCCCTTTGGCGACTGGTTCCTTTTGTATCAACTTGCACACAATGTCAATCCCATCGTTTATCGTGAACTCGTAAATGAAATTGCTAACTCACTTACTGACAAATGTATTTTGTGATAAAAATCAGTACTCGTTGCTCGCTTCGCAACTTTCCTTTCCTCTCTTTTATTTTCATCGAACAAGCAAGTACCCGACGATGCATGAAAATCATCGTTATAAATGTTTTCACTTCTTTTCAACGATTGTCCTCCGTTTACGCGTCTTTGTCCATCGCACCGATTATCAGTATGTACACTAAAAACTGTAATACTTTTCGTATTATTAAAAACTAATTTCCGTCTTATTTTGCTCCGATTTTTATCAAGCTTTCCGTTTTCTTTCTGCATGAAAAATAAGTAATTATTATGCGCCAACTTTGAAAACTTCAAAAACTACGAGAGAACCCAACTTGGAAAAAAAAACGACGCCACCTTGAGTTATTTTTAGTGAACTCGACATGCATCTAGCCAAAGTTTTACCGACCGCGATAAAACTGCTAAAAAATACGCAACAATTCGCAAGATGGCGGAAAGAGAAAATTCTAGTGACTATGTATATATAGCCAAAGGTTAACCGCTAATATTTATTTTTGTTTATAATCCCAGTCGTTTCTTCGTTAGCCACGTCAATTTCGAAGCTTTAGAAAATTGCAGTCCTGACAGGAACTGACAGACCAAAATTTTAAAAATGTTTGTTGAACGAAATCATTTTAGTAAATCGAGAAAGCTGTCGTAATTTTTCTGACATCACGACTTTTGAGACTGGCATTGAGTTTTTTAATGAAAAAGTGTCCCTTTTGTTTCGTCGCCACACCCGATCTTTCCATTTATCTGTATACATGATCCCGAGAAAATTCCTAGTGAGTATTTCCAATTTCTTTTCGTTAAAGTTTCCTCTCTTTCGAAATTCGAAAAACAACGTAATAAATATGCAAACAACAAAAATTTGATTTATCTGTCGATCCTATCGATTTCTATCGACTTTTATTTTCGATCGAAGCAAAAATATATTTTCCAAGTTCGTTTTGACATTTTTGCCTTGATATTATATTTCTCTCGAGAAAAAAAAAGGATATTTTTGACTGATTCAGTTTTTGCCCCCACGGGCAAACATTTTGTTTTTTAACAAATTTATGAATATTTTTCAACTCATCTGCTAAGAAAATTGATTGAAAACTATAATGAGAATATGGACGAGATTAATCTATGATGAAAAAATGAAAAATAAAATGTACTAACTCGGCATAAGGAGCTTCTCCCTTGTTATCCATTAACCGAATGCTACCACAAACATTTTATTCTTCCGCATGAACTGCCAAACGGCTTCTATATCCTCAAAGCCGCGAACCTTCAAACCGATTCCCAAATAACGTTTTGGAGGAACGAATTAGTAGAAAAAAAGAATTGGTTATAATGGAAGAGACGATAACGAAGCCTGACGTAGTGCTGGTGACAAAAAACGTGATGGTTCCGTTTGCCTTGCCTCCATCAGCCAATAAAGTAGCCATGGGGCCATTGCAATTGAAAAAAAAAAGCAAAACTGTCAAGATACGAAGAAACGATACTTCAGAGTCTATTTTCCATGACGACAATTGCGAACGCTCGGAATCTCAAAAGAAGAAAAATCGTTCGGAAACAGAATTGAAAGCGATTCGCAATGTTTTTTTACATAATGAAATTTTGAGCAACTCTCAAAACTTCCAGAATCAAAATGATTCGGAAGAAACAATTGGAAACTTTGAAAATCTTTATAGTTTAGGGAAAACAACAAATTTTTGTGAAAAGTCTGACACGCAATACGAAATCCCTTACGAGTACGCAGAACTTGGAGCAGCTTCTTGGAGACCTCAGAGCAAACAGTTGATTTCGTCAATAAATCCAGGAGTACCAAAAGTAATTTCTAAATTGAGCCACGAAACAATGTTGTTGCCGAGTTTGTCAGGACCGTTAGAATCGAGTAGGAAACTCAGCGTATCCGCAAAAAGTTCACTTTCAAAAATATCACAACGTGTTGACGATGATTGCAAAATTATAATCGCCTCGCGAACCAAAAGCTCTGCGGAAAGTGATTCCGCACGTGCCGATGGTCAGACTGAAAACTATAACGAATGCAAGACAAAATACTCTTGGGAAGATCTAGAAAATTGGATTCCTCCGTCAGGGAAAAAAAACCTCGCGATAAAGGAAAAAAAGTCAGAAGTTTGTCTAGAACCCTCGGAAGATAGAAATTTCGCTTGTCGGGTCAAATATTCTTGGCAAATAATTGGAACGGCTGTTCAGACCTCGGAAGATTTAACAAAGAGTTTAATTACCAAAGAAAATGAAGATAATGAAAACTACCCTTGCGCCCCAAAGTATTCCTGGCAAATCATCGGCACCGGCACTCAGGTTTCCTTCCGAGAGAGCGCTCGAGATCCCTCGAAGTACGAGAGCGATTATTGGGATGGGAAAATATTAAACGGGAGGCCAGAGTCGAAGATCGTAAATAAAAAAATGATGGCGTCTCCAAAATGCAAAATATGTTATAACCAACAGTCCCAGACGACGTCTGACAAAGTTCTCCAAGCGAACACGTCCGATTGCGAAGCTAAATATTCTTGGCAAAATTTAACAAAGCCTTACTTACAGGTCGCTAGAAACTTTTAAAATCAACAGTCGGCGCGTTAATCCACAAAAAAAAATTGCTTTCCGACAAAATCTGTTAAAAAGAAAACTCCATTTTGCAATAGGAATATGGGGAGAACGTTGTGCTCGTGACGATAAATAATTGAGAGGACAAAGGCCCCACGAGGTAGAAAAACGACAAAAGAGAATAAAAAATCCCGAAAAATGGATCCCGAGGTTGATGCGTCGGTACTGGACACTTCGGACGAAGACATTCTGGACAGAACGCTCAGTGCTCCTTTCGACGAAACCGAACCGCTCATGCCAATGTTGGAATCATTGAGCTCCATTTATAATATCGACAATAACAACGAGACTGATCCTCGCAACGAAGAATTGAAATTGCGACTGACTAATGCTCTGAAAACTTTGCAACAATTCGATGAGCTCAGCGAAGCAAATGCGAGCTCCGATCATTTGACGACCGATCTTTTTAAGGATAACAGTAAAACAACTGCAGAAAATTTAGATTCGCATGTACAAGAAGATGTCAACAATATAATTTTATCCGCCGAAGACTACATCATCAAGTTAGAAGATCAATTGGGAGACCTTGACACTGCTGACGAACAGGTGAGGCAACATTTTTTTATACCCATCCCTTCGTGGTTGATTCAACCCAGAAAATTCTCAAAAAATAACTGAACATCCTTTAGACATTCCAGTTTAGATACGAAAAACTTTCCCAAAAGAAATCGAAGGCAAAGATATTTTTTAAAATGCAGAATGAAGAAAATAAACGAGAAAAAAAAGTTTTTTCACTAAAATAATCGTCACTTGGTGGATTTTCAATATTTTTGCCTAAAATTTGCACCTGATATTCATCAGATCTGGTTCTTTTGAGAAAAAAATAGTAGGATAGCGCGCGTTTGAAAAAACATATTTATTCCATTATTGGAAGTGGATTGATTTAAGAGTAGATGTTAGAGATTTTAGCGTTGGCGGCCGTAATACTTATCAACGAAGCCACTGGGTGGCTTCTACCCAGTGTGACCACGAAGGGATATAATCTGATAGAACAATATCCAATTTCATGTCACAGCCATAAATTCTCGAAGGCATCGTCCCCGAAAAAACGAGACAAAAGATTTTGGATTTCTTGTTGATTTCAGATCGTTAAAAATGCGAGCAGGGTAGCGGAGGAAATCGATAATACGTATCAAGATTTGATGAACAGAATTTGTCGGGCGATAAACAAGAAGCGAGATCTTTTGAGACTCGAAACTGAGGTCTACATGAACGAGAGTCTGGGTCCATTGAAAGCTTGCAGGCATCAAGTGAAGACGCAGATAAAAAACAGTCGGATTTTTGTAAACGAGCTCCGCAAGGCTCTGAGCGATACGAATTTCGGGAAAATGGAGGAATGTAAATTTACAGAAGCCAGCAGTAACTTGGGAAGGTAATAAAAAAAATTAAAAAAAAAACACAATCAAGAAAATGCATCGATATTTTAGAAGAAAATCTTTTTTTATGAAAAACAAAATAACTTTTATTTTCATTTACAAAGAATCCCAGCTGTGCCACAGCCGGAAGAACTCCCATACGTAACGTTCAGTCCACCGTCAAAACTTGTCGTCGACACAACGATAAAAGGAATATCCGAGCTTGGGAGTGTTTTGCGAATGGGTCCAGCGGAGATTGTGGAAATAGAAGAGAGACCGGGTTCCCTGTTCGTAAAGTGGCACATAGCCGATCCGGAGTATGCAGCCGAGGAACAAAATTTTATCGTACAAAAAGCAAACGGTGAAATTTACGACGTAACGTCCGAAGCTTTCGAAACGATCTACGAAGGTCCTGAAAATAGCTGTTTCGTCAGAGATCTTCGAGTCGATCAACCTGTTACTTTAAGAGTCGGACTGTTATCCATGGAAACTGCTTGGAGTGTGCATCGTTTTGCTAAAACGAAAATATCCCCGTACAGTGAGTTTTTTCCTTCTCTATTCCTCGGGGTCTCGTGGTTAGGAAAATAATTTAAATCGGAAACAATCTGCAGGCTGGACTCTGGATAACAAGGACTACATGGTAACGAACAATGGAAAAGTCGCAGCGAAAATAACCGATAGAACGAGTACGTTGTTTTCTCAAGGCCCTCAAGTCGATGCTAACCAGATAATTGAATTCAAGGTACAATTAATTAACCAAATTGAACGAGTTTTGCTCCGAGTCTTTGGAAAGTCATGTGGCACGTACTTTTCCACAGTTTAAACAATTTTCCATTTCTATTACAGTTTTTGGAAGTCTCACAGGAAAGCAGAGACAACGAAGGAATAGCGTTGACATCCGAGAGAGTGGGAATCGAGGAAGATCTGAGAAAATGTGGAAATTTGGTGATAACGCCTTTGGGTAAAATTTTTATGGACGGTGAAGAGAAGCTGATGAGATTGCCCAGGCTACGTTTAGGTACGAGAATAATTTTCGTTCTAGAACGAAAGGACGATGAAACGTTGAGAATAAATATTGAATCGGGAGAAAAGGCAGTTACGTACGATTGGAACGTACAAACGCCTCTGTACTTCGCTGCTCGATTTCACGATTTCAACAAATGGAATCTCATGGTTAAATAGACGAAAATAATCGAAAACACATAATCGTTTATTTACAGATTCATGTTCCAACTGTTTCTTTACTTTTTTATAAATCTTATCCTCGTTATGTATTTAAATTTATAATAAAAAATCAAAGTCATGTGCCTTATGCGAACTTGTCTGATTCGCGATGATCCTCAACCGGAGCAACCTCTGCAGCCGCAATGTATACACTCGACGATTCGTCCTTCCTCAAGTTTTCCCTTTGGCACTCGGCAGATGCAATTCGTTCCGTGACTCGTATCCCTAGTCTGTATGCATCGCAAGCAGCATAAATTTTCATAGCCTACTTTTTTCCACTTTGCTATCAGATTCTTGTCCGCTATGTTTTCGTTCAGACAATAGTCGTAAAGTTCTGAAAATCGGAGACAAATTCGAATATCAAAAAAATTGAAACAACCGATCGCTCAAAAATCTCACAATTTCATCTCCGACGAAAAGTATTCCTGCTCCGTAGAGAGAACGGTTCATGATAAAATCGTATTTAGTGAAAATTCGATGACGAAAATTCTATCAATGGAAATAATTTCTCGAAATGTGAATTTTCGCGCGAGTTAGAGCGACTGCACCCTTTTTTTGAAAATTTCAAGCGAACGGTACGAGGATAAATTTTGGGAAACGCTGCACATTGATGCGGTGAAAATTGGGGAAAAAAAACGTGAAAATTTAATTCATCATTGGGCAGTGGGTCAGAATGACCCGGTTGTATTTGTCTAGGCTCAATTCAGCACGTTTTATATTTCTTACCTCTGCTGATTGCTTTCCTTCGATAGAAAAGGTCGTAGATGTATCGAGACTTTTGATGATGTATTTTGAAAATAGGCCACAAAGACTCCTGTTTACGTTTTCCTTCGTGCGGCTCCGTTTCAGCTAAAACATGTCGTAAAGATTGTTAAGCACAGACGAAAATGGAAAATCTAATGAATTCGAAATGATTTATTGTTGTGTTTGCTTATTATAAATTTTTCATAGGGATCCATGTTCGTTGTTCGAGGTTTTTGCTTTCTCAATAAAACGAAAAGAATTGATTTGATGTAAAGCTTCGTTAAATTTCTTGTTGACTATTCAACGATGGTGTAGGAAACGATTTCTTTTTAATGAATATTCTTTGAAAGTAGCGTCGTAATTTCTAACCTTCTCTCATTTTTTGCTCCAATTCTTCGAGCGTAGGCTCTATCAACTCCCAACCATCGGGAGGTGACTTTTTGCTTCTACGTACTTTTGGCATAACGATGTGTTTTTCTGCGAATGCCAAAGATTAATCAAAATTCGTAACTAAATATGACAAGAACAGAAGGTCAACCGAACTGGATTCTTTCGTGTATGTTTTCGTTGCGAACCCGATAACCTCAACCCGCACAGCAAAAACTATAAAGCTGCATTTATATGTTACACCAAAATTTGAAGGTTATGTCCGCACGGAATGAAGAATCTTGATGATGCATTTGCAGCGTTTTTATCGGCCGAGTCGAGTTGATCGTTTCGCGATGACCGCAACATTTTTATACAGAAAATTCTTTGTAGTGCGTTAGTGTAGCGTGTTTACGTGTGTAGTGGTGTGGATGCTGACTCGTCTTGTAAATAAATAATAATTATGTCGCTCGATCAGACCGTGTGCGAAGGTAAACAATGAAAATTAACGAAACAATTAAAGTGTACGTTACGCAACATTGTTGCATCAATAGCTCGGACCAATTATACGTTTCACGGGCTTTTGCAATCAGTCGATAGCATCTAACCTACAATTTTAAGGAAGTTGGCTACACACAACAATGTTGCCATGTTAAAAGCATAGGAATATTCGAAATCATTAGAATTTCATGAAATTTGGTGAGTTTATTCTTTAGTATTAAATATGAATATACACATTTTTTAGGATTTTCTTCATAAGCATAGGATTCAGATATATATATAGGTGTATCGTTTGCATATTGTAAACTCCGATTATTCGACAACTATGTAGACGAAAAATTAGAAAAAAATGGTGTCATCGTATTTGATGCTAAAGAATGTTATCACGAAATTTCATTAAATTCTTATCATATCGTCGTATGTAGCCAACCTCCTTAAACACAGTGCCCGTCTTACGAATTTATTCATAATTACGTTTTTTTGGATCGTCGTCCAATACCCATGTATCGATTCGCAGATTTGAAGGCTTTCGAGAGACGTCTCACCGAGGTGATCTCTAGCTTACAACCGTCGACGTTAAGGTGGCGAAGTACGTATTTATAAATTTCCCTCAATTTTTTGAAACATCGTTACAAAGCCACAAAAATCTTTTTTACCATTTCCCAATTCTTACTCGCATTGAAAATATCGAAAATGCACGATTCAATGTGAAAACTTTCAAGAAATTTGAAAGCCCGGTTGTATCTTGTGTTTAAATGAAAAAAAATTGATTCTTTTGCAACTGAATAACACAATTTTGACAAGTTCGATGTTTCTATTTTTTCCAGTACTTTTAGGTTTCATTTCTGTGTGCACAGCAGTCGGTGCCTGGCACTGGCTCACAGATCCAAATACATCGGCAGTATCGTTTACTCAGAGCCTTTACAATCATCCCATTTTCACACTGGCCAGTATTTGCCTTGGTGAGCTAAAAAAAACTTGAACTTTTCTGTCTACAAAAGACGGTGACAACCGAATGAACTAACGGCAATTAAATTTTTTTCACTGAGAAATAAAATACTAAATGACAAAAATATGCAAATTAACGCTTCTTGGTCACATTTTTCGCCAGCGATCTCGATGGTCACACTGGCTTGATTCTACCCAGTCCATTTTTGAACCCGCATTGTGACCAGCCTATCGGTCCAAAAATTCTCAAAAAATAACTGAACATCCTTTAGACATTCCAGTTTAGATACGAAAAACTTTCCTGAAAGAAATCGAAGGCAAAGATATTTTTTAAAATGCAAAATGAAGAAAATAAACGAGAAAAAAAAGTTTTTTTCACTAAAATAATCGTCACTTGGAGGATTTTCAATATTTTTGCCTAAAATTTGTAGCGATCTGGATCTGGTTATTTCGTTTAAAAAAACGCGCGTTTAAAAAAACATTTAAAATTGTTTTTTTTACTTTTTGAAAACACCGAGCGAAGGAAAACGGAGAATCAATGATTATTATAAACTCAACAGTAATCCTCTTCATGATGGGAGTGCACAGACGAGTGATAGCGCCGAGCATAATAACGCAAAGAGCTCGCAAGGTTCTCAGAGATTTCAATATGAGTTGCGACGACACGGGCAAGCTGATTCTTAAGCCGACGCGACCGGCTCATCCCCACGAGACTTGAATAACGAAGGGAGGCGGATCTCAAGATCGAAGAGTAATCCACATGGTGGAGGGCCAGCGAATCATTCAATTCTGGAGTGGTAAAAAATAAAAATGAAAATAATACCGAAACGCAAGTCGCAAACAAGTGAGCCTTCTGACGAATAAACGAAAAAGAAAAAAAAACGCGTCGATCGTTCGAGACTGCGGTGTCGTCGAGTTATTTGCAAAGACGCAGCCATTTCGTCAGCTGTGTTTCTTTCTTTTCTTTCTCCTCGAGACTGCTCAAGCAAAATAAGTTTCGTTCTGCCAAAAAATATGATATCCAAGGGCGAAATGTTCCGAACGACGTGACGAGAAAAATACGTCTTCCCGCTCGTTTTTAAAATGTTAAAACAAACCGCACACGCGGGTCAGTTACCGAGTCAAAAAAACACGTGAAACTTATCTCTATGGTACGAAATATATTTGACGATCGAAACTCCGTTATCGACGATCCAAATTTTTGATAAAAAGACCTGAAACTCACTTTGTATCCTTGCCAACGAAAAAAAACTCTGAATAGAGTCGAAAAACGTCGTTTAACGTATTACTATCAGAAAACGACTTTATTTAAGATTCTTTCAAAAATTTGTATAAACGTTCTCGGCACCAAAACTAACAGTTTTCTCCTGTGAAGATAAATTTTCTGACGTTTAGAATTTGAGATATTTAATTTCCCATTTTTTATTTTTCTTTCTTTTGTTTTTTTTTTCTTTTTAACTTAAAAATAAGAAATGGGAAATGAAAAATGTCGAATTCTAAACGTCAGAAAATTTGTCTTCACAGGAGAAAACTGTTAGTGTTGATGTCGAGAACGTTTGTACAAAATTTTAAAAGAACCTTAAATTAATTTGATTAAATAGCTAGGCGAAAAGATATTTCGGTCAACGTGAGAAAAAAAGGACGAAGAAAATGTGTGAAGCTGAAAATTTATGGGAGGATGAAAAACAATAACATTTGTTACTTCGCGTTAAAAACATTTATTCGTGTACTTGATACTCCTCACAATTTGTCATCATGCTATTAAAGCGATAGATAGTCTTTGTATATATTCTTCCATTTTTCATTTCGTTTATTATTATTATTTATTATTAAATATTGGATGTACAGTTTGAATATTAATAATGTCTTTCCATCGGTTGTTATCATTTCGTCTACCGATCCAAACAAACAAAAAATTCAACGTTTATTTCCCTTAATTTTATCTCAAGCAAGTATTCTTTCAGTCCCAGAAAAAATCGTCTCAATTAGAAGAGATCGTATGTACAGGGGATAACCATATTTGCGACACAATGTGGAAACTATTCGAAATAACATTGCCCTGAAGCAATGAGTCTATCAACTAAAAAAAAAAACGACAAATGTTCAAACTAACGAACTAACCGAGTTGCTTAATTCCATAAATTAACTAACTTATGCAATTTTGAGGGTTTGTGTAAAGTGGGCTTTAAGGAGGTTGGCTACATACGACAAAATGATGAGAATTTAATGAAATTTGGTGATAACGTTCTTTAGCATGAAATACGATGACACTATTTTTTTCTAATTTTTCGTTTACATAGTTTTCGAATAATTCGAGTTTACAATATGCAAAAGATATTCCTATATATATCTGAATCCTATGCTTTTGCATGTAAACTGTAGTGTACGAATTCCTCGAAAACTGTATAGAAGAAAAATCTTAAAAAATTTGTAAATTAATTTTTAATGCTAAAGAATATACTCAGCAAATTTGATTAAATTCTAATAATTTTGAATTTTTCTGATTTTAACATGGCAAAATTGTTGTGTGTAGGGAACCTCCTTAAATAAACTTTGAAAATTCGTGTCAAATGGACTTGACTGATTGAACGTGGATGCCGTTCCTTGGCAATTGTTCGATGACGATCGATTACATTTTTTTCTTTAATAATTCCAAATTAAAAGAGTTTCTCTATAAATAAGAGTTTCTCTCGGTTCGTTGAGTAATTGATACTCATAGCAAAATAGTTGGTAATGAAATGACTCAAAAACGCATTTTGATTCGTGTTGTTTACATTTTTTATTAAAACAACGGAGCTTGGAAAGAAACCAAAGCATGCACGATGGATAGAGGTTTCTCAAGAACTATCGATGTCTCGAAAGTTCAGTGATTTAAATCGTTCCTCTATAATGATCCTTTTAATTTTCTTCATCGTGCCTTGAATTAACTATTTTGGTACGACTTTTCCGTTCATCGGATTAGTCTCGTAGGCGTTAAATCTTTATTCTCATTTTTTTTTTTTTTTTTTTTGGAAAATAGAAAAAATATCGATTTTCTAAATACTATTTAGTTTGTGGAGAGAATAAAAAGAGTTTATACGTTGTTGAATAAACTCGATTGTGTAACACTATTGAATTTCGTATTTCCTACCAAATATCTAAGTTTTTTCCACTGTAAACAATGATCACTGAGCATGGACCAGGGAATAGTCCAAAAAGATGTTCCAACAAAGCAGTACACGATTGACGAAGACACGGGCTTTGTATTTGTTCAATTATTTTCAAAATAACATTGAAAATTGAATTTTTAAAGGAGGGACAACGAAGGAACGGTGAACGATTCGATTGCTCGGGCATTTGTTTGTTCAAATGCCCTCCACGCCATCCAAGAACGATGATTTCTCTTTTCAGATAATCACTATTTTTTCAACAGAGTTGACGCGTTCAAAATTAACACGTACATACACGCACACACACACCCATACACATTCACATTCATTCCAAGTTTCACGCGTTAAGGATAAACGTAAGGCTGAGAGCGCACGAGCTCAGTCTTTTTGTCTCCCAAGTAAGACACAAATAACCCATCTTTGTTTGGCGCTACAATTTTTTTTGTGTGTGTGTGTTTTTACTTTTTAAATGTTTTTTTTTTTTTTTTTTTTTTTTTCGTCCGGGTGAAAATTGTATTAATATTTTTTATCAACCTTGTAACGTTTCCATTCTGTGGGAACTATGTTAATTCGTCTGGGAAACCCGTAGCAAAGTAAGAGCACAGTCGGACTATTTTGTGGTGCGAACTAGTGAAGGGAGAATAGGTCACCGGCTGATGGAAGAGGCGCCAGGCCACCGGTCACGTCAGGTAACTGCGTAAGGTCCGGAAGATTCGAGATGTGTGACTTTACTTCTGATCTAACGGAGCATACTTTTTTCAATTTCTCTTTATAATCCTGGAAAAATAGAAATTTATTAAAAAAAAACATTAGGATCGATTTATATTTTGAGGTTGGCGACACACAACGATGTTGCCATGTTAAAAACATAGGAAGATTGGAAAGTATTAGAATTTCATGAAATTTGGTGAGTACACTGAAAATGAAATTTTTTTAAAAATCGTCGATATTTTGTTGAATACGGTAAACTAAATATTTTTGGATAATTTCAAAATTTTCTTTGTTTTGCCGGTAAATTTAATTCCTAACGGAATTTACGAGTGGAACGACGTAAATTTGTTTCCGAAGAGACTTTATAAAATATTTCTTTCTGCAATGACACAATTTTTGGGATTATTGAAAAAAATGTTCAGTCGAACGTATTCAACAAAATATCCATCTTTTTCAACAAAATTTTCTTTTCACTGGATATTCTTTAAGTATTAAATATTAATGTACAAATTTTTTGAGATTTTTTTGCATATTGTAAACTCCAATTATTCGACAACTGGGTAAACAAAAAATTTGAAAAAAAAAAATAGTGTCATCGTATTTGATGCTAAAGAATGTTATCACCAAATTTGATTAAATTCTTATCATATCGTGGCATGTAGCCAACCTCCTTAATGAGGCAAAATTTTTTTTGAATTGGAAATAAAATTTCGCCAAATTTTTTGGAATTATGCAAAATGTTAACGCTAATTTGCTATTTTTATAAAAGCAGATTTTTTCGCCTTTTGATACGCTCGAGTGCAAAAAGTTTCTTGAGATTCACGAATCATGTATTTATTGTTATGTCTTTTGAGGTCGATTTTTGATGGTTTTCTAATTTTCAGAGCCATGGAGCGTCCAAACTTTGCTCTCCAATCGAAAGATTTCTTCTCGGCAGAATTTTTTTACTAAATAATACAAAATTATTCGACGAAATTTGTTAATTTTTTTTTTTTTCCCCACGTTCGTGTTATTCGAGAAACAATTGAAACGTGTGAAAAATTTGGAATTGGAACCTCGGCAAGTTTTAAAATCGAAGCAATATTTACCTCGAGGGTCGTTTGCGCCTGCTGGAGCAATTGTCTCTGAGCTAAAGTGTAATCCCTCAACATGGTAAGAAGTCTGCGACGATCTTCCATTTCGCCTTGGAGTCTGCCATTGTAATCAGCGAGAAGTGCAGCGGCTTCGTTAACAGCGATGCTCAATTGATCGGCAGCTGCTCTGTCGGCGAGATTGGCGAGTAACGAAACTTCGGAAACTTCGGGAGGTAAGGACGCGATACGTTCTCGTACAGCAGCATCCGAAGAGGCGGTATTTTCCAAGTCCTGGAACCATCAGAACGGTCACCAGATTTGTGGAATAAAGAAAATCATGTAGAAAAAAGTTTGAGGAATGTTTGAGTCATTAGCAAATTTCCCAACGATAAAAACGAATCGATTACTAAAAATTAATTAAATATATGAATAGATAAATTCGAGCGTTGAAAAAATTCAGAGAAATGGAAAATCAAGAGGATTTAAATCCAAAACTCGAGGCTTTCTTATTTTCAGGTTTCTTTCATTGGAACAAAAAATTTGACGTTATTTTTTGAAAATACTCGATGAATTTAATTGCATCTCCATTTTATCGGGTGTAGATAATTTATTGATGTATACATTATTTATTATATCAAGAATGCTACAAACTGTAGAGACCATTAACGCTTTTATAAGTTCCTCCGTTTCTGGGGGGTCGCCGGCAGGTGTTCTCGGACTGAGCGTCACGTGAAGTTCTTTGGTACCGTCCACTTCCACCTCAGTTTCTGATTTTTTTCTTTCTTTCTTTTCCGGTTCTTTTTCTTTCTTCTGCAAAGCACAAGTCAAGTTTTGTAAGACGTTGAAAAGTCGATTGTTAATGTAAACAGGAAAAAAAAGTGTTTTTGATAGAAAATCATGATCTTTGGGGCACCTTAGGTTTTTTCTCTTTTTCAATGTCGTTGCGCGGCTTCTTTCTCGGCGGTGTGCCGGGCTCTTTCATCGGCTCGGTGGCTGCGTCAAAAGCTAATTTAAATTCAGCAATTTGCGTCTTGTCGTAAACTCCTCTCTCTTCCCAAATAGTCAACAGCCTGTTGAGACGATCTCTCGTCTTTTCGTCGAAGCCCTTCATATGCTCGAAAGCCTTTGGAAGCACCGAACCAAATTCTTTGCCGAATTCGGGTCCTTTTTTTTTACTGTTTTGAATAACGTCGTTGGCCAAGTACATGAACATCAGTTTGCGATTGTCCTTAACTGGAAAATATTGAAAAATCAATTTGGAGAGCAAAAAAAAAAAAAAATACACGTCGTTTTTCCAAAAACTTTTTTTTTGCTCTCTGACAAAAATTGAAAATGGGATCCGCACGAAAAATCGGGAGAATTCAAAAAATTGAGACACCAAAAGTTGAAATATCGACGAATGAGGAGGTAAAATTGTAAATTGTGGAAAAAACATTGCGTCGAGAGATTCGACGCGTAAATATTTCTGGTTTTCGATTTTAATTACGAAAAGTGTTTCTACAAAACTAATTAAGAAATTTAATGAAATTTGGTGAGTATATTCTTTAGTGTTAAAAATTAATATACAAATTTTTTAAGATTTTTCTTCGACATAGTTTTTGAGGAATTCAACACTAGAGTTTACACGCATAAGCATAGGACTCTGATATATATAGGTATATATTTTGAATATTGTAAACTCGAATTATTCGACAAATATGTAGACGAAAAGTTTGAAAAAAATAGTGTCATCGTATTTGATGCTAAAGAATGTTATCACGAAATTTGATTGAGTTCTTATCGTATTATCGTATGTAGCCAACCTCCTAAAATACTCCTGATATGGGAAAAACGATTTGAGAAAATAATTAGAACCTTTCGACGAAACGAAACGCCGAAAGACACAGAGACGTTCGTATCTTGCCTGGGTTTAACCTCAAAATGTTTCGATATTGCCGAACTGGTTTAAAAGTACGTAGGCTTGGGATAAATGGGGAAAAATTGTAGGGGAGTTACAGCGAATACACGAGAGTACACGAAAACGTAAATTGTAAGGACAATGTGTCGATGAATTTTGTTAAAAGAATGATACAAAATGACTGCTGTAAAAAGAGGAAAAATGTTGGTTCGCTCACCCTTGCACATTTCCTTGTACCAGACTTTGACGATAGTCGGATGATGTTTTCTATGATGTATGAGCCACAAAGATAATGTTTGTATGCTTTGCTGTGATGGGTTTAAATCCATGAGTTTTTTGACGAGTGCACTTTCCGTAAAACCTGCCATTTTTTTTCTCACGTCGCGAACTTTTGAAAAATAATAAAATGAAAGAAAAAAAAAACGTCTGGCAAAGAATCGTGAGGCTAGCCCACTAGCCAGAGCAAGCCAGCACCACAGAACGAAACTCGAACAGTCTCGAAGTGAACGCGGTACAAGGCGCACTCGCAACTGCGGCTGCTGCTGCTTTGCTGGCGGTGCTGCTGCCGCTGCTCCGAACTATGAATTTGTACGCGGCTATATTGCTTTTTTTTCCTATCCGTATATACAGTAAACGAGCCTCGAAGTTTGAAGGTGTGCAAGCGTAAACGAGCGTGCGCATATATAGGGGCAAATCAACTCGGAAGATAAATTTTGAAATTGCTTTCTCGCAGCCAACAGGTTATCGGCCGATCCGAAAATACGACGCGGTGGTTCTGATTTCACACGCAGGATGGCGCTGGATTGCAATTTGACGCCCGCAGCGAGTTCGTCGGCATCAACACGGTCGGCACTGTTTTTTGTTCTTCCGTGTCAATGTGTCCTCCGGTGACTGTGTAGTTGGCTTGCACACATACAAACGCGTAGTATGGCTACCGTGACCGTGAGAGATTGTGTGAAAGTTGAAAACTTATAAAGTGTGTGACGGACGTGTGAAATTTTCGGTCATAATCCTTGGAACACGCCGCGTACCGGTGAACTTAAAAAAATCTGTGATAATGAATCTAATCTTCTACCTTGGTGCAACGTAACGTAAGTCATCGATTCTCTTTATTCTTCCAACAGTTTTTAGAGGTTAACCATTTCGTAAGCTACCACCTTTGCCCAGGGATGTCAGCTGCGCGATAGCTCGTCGAACACTTTTTTTTTTTCGTCATTATTATGAATTGATCGTTTTCACGTTGCAGTGCTTCTAATTAAATATCCGATTGCTCATCATTATTAGTCGAAGACAAATAAATATTAGAGAATGCCCCAGACTCGTGTCATCATTGTTTGGAAAGTTTTTTTTTTGTCGTAAAGTAATAGAGCTTTCTAACTTATTCATTCATTTTTTCGCCTACGAATTGTTAAACCCAAACAATGAAACTAAACATGTCCCGTTTTTAACATATTACAAAACGAGTTTATTTAGGATTCCTTCAAAATTTTGTACAAACGTTCTCCCCATCAAAGCTAACAGTTTTCTCCTGTGAAGAAAAATTTTCTGACGTTTAGAATTCGAGATATTTCATTTCCAATTTTTTTCCATCTAAACGAGTGTAAATTGGAGTCGCGTTTCTTTTGTTTTTTTTTCTTGCAACTTTTTGACGAAACGTGACGTCCATTTGCATGCGTTTAGATGGGGAAAAAAAATTGGAAATTAAATATCTCGAATTCTAAACGTCAGAAAATTTTTCTTCGTAGGAGAAAACTGTTAGTTTTGATGCCAAGAACGTTTATACAAAATTTTGAAAGAACCCTAAATAGAGACGTTTCGTGATAGTAATGCCTCAAGAAATTTACCGCTGCTTTGTTTTTCATTTGTTTTTTTTTTTACGATCATGGAAATTTTAGTGAAATTTTAGTGCACGTTGTAAAATATTAATTCGAAGATATATACTTCGTGGATTTTTGTTGTCACACGGAGTTATAATCAAGCAGCCATTCAGGCAATCGTATTTTTGCGGTTTTTACTTGATCTATACACCTGTAACAATAATACGCTGTATATTTTTATTTTACGAGTATACCGAGAAAACCGATGATGCAACTTCGCGATACGTAACACGTTACAGACGAAATATCCATTTCTATGACTTGTTGAAAATTACGATTGCACCTAAATTTGCAAGAGCCGAAAATTTAGAAGAAAGATAAAGAAAGAAAGAAATTAGCATTATTAGTCACTAAAGAGACTCGGACGGGTAAGTCCAGCGGGAAATGACACTTGAAACATAATTTCGTAATAACTCATTCCTTCTCCATAAATAATTCGTCTTGTTTTGACATCGGGCTATTTTTCTTTAAAGTACATTGTAAAACACCGAATCTCGACATTTTAAGGTAAATAATGTGCTGCGTACTAGTCGAATGAATTCTAAATTTTCAAAACACTTTCAAATCAAGTTTGACGTAACAATTAAATGTATTTTTAGTGGATTCGTATTACAGCATGTCTTAGTAACATGGAAAAATATTAAAAACGATAGTTTTGCAAAACCATTAACTGATAAATCCAAATTTCCATGGTGACACATTTTCACTGGGTTTTTTCAAAGAATTATCTTTATTTTTCAACCGATTTTTATGCACCACGTCTCATTTTGTTTCTCAACTGATCCTCTACGAATTCACCAAGTAAATTTTTGTCAAGTTCATTCGTTCAGAAATAAGTTATGAAAAAGTTTTTTCGCGTAATAAACAATAAGCTGCAATAGTGAAAGGGTTGAGTTTAAAAAGTTTGAAAATGACGTTTACACTTGTGGTCGGTTTTCTACAGAGCACGGATTGAAATTTCGACTCAAACTTAGTCCAGGGTCCCTGAGACCCTGAGTTTAATCAAAAGGTCGTAAATGTTGATTATTTATTGAAATATTTTTTGGAAAAATATTTAAAAATCGTGTGGAGAGTGAGAAGGAACATTGTCGCAGGATGACGTCGAAATTCCTCTGCAAAATGATATATAATCGCGAGTTCAAAGACATTCAGCCGTACGGCCTAGTTTCGATGCAGGGTCGCGTCTCTTTCGCTCCCCCCCCCCCCCCCGGCTCTCTCGCTCTCGCCCTTACTCCAGCGACCTATTCGAACGAAGGTCACTCTTGGGTAAACAGCGAGACCCTAATCCGTAATTCTTTTATATGTCAACCCATAATAATGTTTATTTGCTGTATGCTTGACAAACGACTATCACATAACTCATACCTTTAAGTTTTATGGACGTAAAGGGGTCATGGTCGATGTGTTAGTTGGTCCTGACAATTCGCGAAACGGACGTGTGAATTGGCCAGCCCATTATTGGCCCGACATCCTCGACGTTTTTAATCAAAGAAATTCCCTCTTTTCTCTTCCATCGAGAGTTCGCAAATTTTGACGTTGAAAAAATATGAAAAAATCGTTATTTTCATCAGTCGGTGATTAAATTTAACGAGACGTCGATTTTTTCCATTTTTCAATGTCAATTTGCTTAAAATGTCCCAAAACATCGAAAAATCATTTCTAGAAAAAATTTCCGGATGTGAGTGTGTGTGTATGTTATGGCACTGTAAAATTGAAACTTTCATAACTCGAGAACGGTTTGAGCTACAGGGCTCCCGTTTTGCACAGATTTTAATCTAGACGAGCTCTTCGTTCTCTGGGGAATTTTATTGGAATTGCTAGAAAAATACGAATTCTAGGGCATTTTGAAATTTTCATAAAAAGGCTGTCGACGTTCTAACTTGCGCAAATTTTAAGATTTATTACAAATTGTTTTTTTTTATAAATAGAGTATGATAATAGGAAGGTTGGTATTGAATCTGGGGAATATCGGTTGAACGGTTTAAATTTTATGATTTTTCGAATTTTCCGAAAATCTGAGTTTTTTGAAAAATCGTCCAACCGCTCTATTTTCTGCAAATTTTGTTAAATATTGTGTATAAGTCTGTACTTGTTCTTTACTTTCTAGAAAAGTAGTTCAAATAACATAATTTTAAATGTAATTACAAAAAACGCTGCAAATTGAAAATTACCAATTCTTTTTTTTTTTTTATAAATAGAGTTTCTCAATATTTTCATAATCATCGATTTAAGTTCGATCGAAATAATTTTTATTCCGCGTCCATAAAGCACGAGAATTCAGAGCCAGGAAAAAGAGTTCCAATTACGAAAACCATAAATTTTCGATCATCCTCCATTATTTATCAATTTCTATGAGAATCTCAACAAAAAAAAAAAAAAAACTCGACGACCTTACGCTCCATCAATCTACAGGCAAATTAACAAGATTTTTTTTTTCGAAGAAAAAAAAATCTTCATCTCATTTCCAAGTATCGATACGACCCAGAGTAATTCCCTTCCCAGCCCAAAGAACGTGCGATCGTGACACATAAATATTTCTAATTTCATAATATATACGAATGCAGCAGGTTTGGCCTTGGTCACCCTCAGCTGGAAGCAATAATTGCAGGAAAATGAGGTCCCAAGACGACGGTTTTGTACCATGTAATCATTCTTGCGATCGGTGTTAAATAAGTCTCATTAGGTTTGGATCGTTGACTCGGTTAAATTTTCTTTAAAAATGTCATCAGCATCGTCAAATTTTTTAATGAACAAAAATTTGCAAGTCTCTTCTCTGAGTTTCTCGTCGAAAGGCAATGAAATTTTTTTTTTTTTTCAAAGTTTTATCAATTCTTTTAAAATTATTCCAATGTCCCTTGTAAATTTGGTTTTTATGTCGCAAACGACGAAAATTATCATAACTGAAGGCAACGATGTTTTTTACTCAAAACCGGAAATGTAATCGTTCTATAAATAACTTGGTGAAAATTGATAAGAAAAAAAATGTTGGCTGGAATAAAAGAAAAAGATTTTGATGGTTTGAAGAAAATGAAAAGTTAATCATTTTCAGTAACTTGCATGCTTAATCGTATCATTATTGTTATTCTCATCAGCAATCAAGACTTGGCGTTAACGGGGTTCGTTATGATTATTCTGTGCGCGTTTCGTCGGGAGAAACCCAGCTGCTCAGCTTTGCCGGTACGCACTTACGTACGAATTGCGTTTTTATTCGTAGAGCTTTTTTTTTCGTACGTTGTCTTTGTATTCCGAGACTTTTGCCACTTCGTGTCTCTTTGAAATGATAAGGAACAAAAAAAATTGTCGAATAATTTGTTTCTTTGCAACGTGCATTGTTTTCGATCAAGATTTTCTCGGAATGTTTTGCGTCCTCATAGAGGAAGCTATGTGACGGTGAAATTTTTTTTTTTTCCAGTTTTCAATGTCAATTTGCTTAAAATGTCCCAAAACATCGAAAAATCATTTCTAGAACAAATTTCCAAATGTGAGTGTGTGTGTATGTTATGGCACTGTAAAATTGAAACGTTCGTAACTCGAGAACGGTTTGAGCTACAGGGCTCCCGTTTTGCACAGATTTTAATCTAGACGAGCTCTTCATTCTCTGGGGAATTTTGTTGGAATTGCTAGAAAAATACGAATTCCAGGGCATTTTGAAATTTTCAAAAAAAGGCTGTCGACGTTCTAACTTGCGCAAATTTTAAGATTTATTACAAATTGTTTTTTTTTAAAATAGAGTATGATAATAGGAAGGTTGGTATTGAATCTGGGGAATATCGGTTGAACGGTTTAAATTTTATGATTTTTCGAATTTAACGAAAATTTGAGTTTTTTGAAAAATCGTCCAATCGCTCTAATTTCTGCAAATTTTCTAAAATATTGTGTACAAGTCTGTCACGATCACACTGCGCGACTATCACGTACCAGAAAAATCAACGTATCTATTTTCGCAGCAGGAAAAATCTAACGATTTCTCACGTATGCGGAATCATTTGTTCCAGCACAAATTCCACGTCTGTCAACATTGGAAAAATCCTTTATTTTGCACACGTTTTGTTCAACAACTCACGCATATGATTCACTTTCATTAAAACAATCTTTAGCCGATAATTGGACACGAAACAACGGAACGAATAAATCTAAAGTCGTTATTTTAACTAGGACCATCGTTACGAGGCAAAAATAAAATCATCGTCTTGATTTCATGGATCATTTGATTGCGAGAATGTTTAGAAAGTTTTCTCTTTCGATAAAATCAAAAATTATGCAATCATTGTGCTAATTTTATTTAAAAATTACGACGACAAAAATTTTGGCGCCTTTTTTTTGTCATTCGAAAATTGATGAAACCATAAAAACCCATATCTCGCGATTCCTACAGCGTCAGTTATCTAACACGAAAAAATCTCTTGCGTATGGTCACGCCTCCGAGAAACCCGCACACAACAGAATTCTTCACGCGATGCTGAAGATACACGTGATAAAATTCACGGGCACAAGAGCGAAACCACAAGAAGATTTCTCCTCTGCGGAGATACTTTCGAAGTGAATTTTTTTTCCTCGCATTTTTTTTTTTTTTTACGATTCCCATAGCCCGAGCGTTATGAAAAATGTCGAAACGGTGCAGCGTTTTTCAGACCGAGATCAAAAGACACTATATTTTTTAACGTTTTAATAGTTCGGAAATTTTCAATTATTATAAATTACTCGCTCGATCTGACAAAAGCTCCTGACGAAAGAAAATTTTGAAAATATTTGAATTTCATTATTGTTCTCATTCGTTCACTAAAAATAACATTTTGTTGGATACGTTCGACTGAACGTTTTTTTTTAAATCCCAAAAATTTTGTCATTGCAGCAAGAAATATTCTAGACTGAAAATTAAATTTTGTCAAAAAACGTCGATATTTTGTTCAACACGGTAAACTAAATATTTTGGGATAATTTCAAAATTTTCGTTATTTTGACTATATTTTTTATTTCTAACGAAGCTGTCAGCGAATTTTACGATTGGAATGACAAAAATTTGGTTTTCGAAGAGACTTTCTAGAATATTTCTTGCTGGAATGACAAAATTTTTGTGATTTTTTAAAAAAACGTTTAGTCCAACGAATCCAACAAAATTTTCGTTTCAGTGTTCGTAATCCATCTGCACAATCTTGTTATATATTGTCGTCGTAAATCCATGAACTATTAAATACTCTGCCATGGAATTTACGGTGTTTTTGCAAAATTGTCTGCTCTCCGTGAATTTTTTTCCTCCCAGAAATACGAAGTTTTATTAGAACGGTTACATAGTCCACATGGTCGGAATTTTCAAGAAAAACTGTAACGAATTCGAAGCACGAAGCACGATGGATGATCGATCTAGATCAAATGATAATTTTCTTAAATAACGAGTAATTATTATTGTTTTTTCTTTAATGACTATGGCCTATCGGAGCTTCATTAAACTTTTAGAAAAGATTTTCGACTTGCATATTTTTACATCGACGATCAATCAGAAAACCAGAAATTTTGATTTTTGGTGAAAAAAAAACTAGAAAGTAAAGAGGAAATACAAACTTGAACACAATATTTTAAAAAATTTGCAGAAATTAGAGCGGTTGGACGATTTTTCAAAAAACTCAAATTTTCGTAAAATTCGAAAAATCATAAAATTTAAACCGTTCAACCGATATTCCCCAGATTCAATACCAACCTTCCTATTATCATACTCTATTCATAAAAAAAACAATTAGTAATAAATCTTAAAATTTGCGCAAGTTAGAACGTCGAAAACCTTTTTTTGAAAATTTCAAAATGCCCTAGAATTCGTATTTTTCTAGCAATTCCAACAAAATTCCCAGAGAATTAAGAGCTCGTCTAGATTAAAATCTGTGCAAAACGGGAGCCCTGTAGCTCAAACCGTTCTCGAGTTATGAAGCTTTCAATTTTACAGTGCCATAACATACACACACACACTCACATCTGGAAATTTTTTCTAAATATGATTTTTCGATGTTTTGAGAGATTTTAAGCAAATTGACGTTGAAAACTGGAAAAAAAAAAATTTCACCGTCACATAGCTTCCTCTATGAGGAAGCAAAATGCAACGAGCATAAAGTTTGATTAAAAATAATATTTGTAATTTTAATTTCAATACTAAAGATGAATCTCATAATTTTTCAATCTGCTCGACGTTTTATTTTCTCGAATTTTCATTCTTTCTAAATATAAAAAAGGAAAAAGCAGTGAGAAGTATTAAAAAACATCGACTTACTTAAAAATCAGCGATTGGAACGAGGTCGAAAGTTATTCTGTCGCTGAAACTCGAATGATAAATAAACGATAGCCCGTGGAGACATGGTTGAAAATTTGAATTTGAAATTGTCAAGTCTTGAGAAAATATGATTGACAGTTGGGAAATGATAGAAAAATGGTGAAAATATCTACAAAAGAAAAAATTGTAATGTGACCCAACGATATACTAAGCCCACGGTATTTTTACGAAGAATTCGTCAATTGAAATAGTCGAAATAAGAAAAAAAACCCGGCGGGCTCGAAATGACGCTGTTTTTTTTTTTTGGGGGGACGCGGGATGACGAGCGACTAATATGGGAGGCAAAGAGAAGAGAGCGTTGAGTTTGGTGCCCTCACTTATGAGAGTTGAGCAGAAAACACAGTGCTCGAATGTTGTTGCTCGACGATAAGTTGTTCACTCGGTGATCCGCGCGTAGCCAGGCCGGACAGTCAACCCGAACGGTGGCAGTTTTTCAAATTTTTCCGGAGCTTCCGACTGTCCGAATAACCTTCGAATTTCCTAAATCCATTCAAGAAGTTTGCGAGGAAAGAAAAAGTCAAAAAAAATGCGATAACGAAAAGTTTGTCATTACGAAAAAAAATTTCAAGGGATCGCGCGCCAAGTTTCGTTTTCTTCGAAACAACACAATCGTTAAGGTGACGCCAAATGGATGGAAAAAAAAATATTTTTATTTTTACTAAAAAGTGTACATTTTCGGGCTGCGCACGCTGATGGGATTTATATTTTTCATTGCACGGATTATTCGAAAGGTATGTCGACAACAATATTTTCAGCGCAATTTATTTTTCGCTTATAAACGAAAAACTAAAGGGAAAAATTCTTTTCATCATTTTTTGCATAAAAATCAATAATTTTGGTGCCAAGAACGTTTATACAAAATTTTGAAAGAATCCTAAATAAAGTTGTTTTGTGAGCTTGAAAAATTTGATGGTTCGAAAAATTGAAGAAATAATGATTGAAGAAATATTTTTTCCTGCGTCCCAGCGATGGAAACGTAAAGATTTTTGATAATGAATGAAAAAAATTTATAAAAAAATTGATAAAAAAAATTGATCGATATAAATCCCGTTTTTCTTCATTCAAAATTTCCATTCGGTCTCGTATTATGAAGAATCTTTAAAAAGTCTACAACGAGGTAAAACTTCGTGTGGTCAAACATTTCGTGCCACGCGGCAACTCACACCGAACTTGATTTTATTTTTAGGAATAAATAAACGGAATCTCTCGTATAACGGAACTTTCTCAATTTTCTTGAAACCTCATCACACCGACTCGTCAAATCGTTCTTGCTCTAAAACATTATTTAAATCTGTATATGAATTTATTTTATTATCAAAAACTTAAGGAAAAGTTTTGATTTTATAAAATATTTTGTTCATTGTTTACGTTTGTCACTGAAATTCTCTCTCTCTCTCTCTTTACGATTAGATCGAAAATTCGTGAAGAAAAATCAAAGAAATTTGGAAAAGTTCAGATTTTTTATTCTTCGAAAAAAACGAAATTTGAAAGATTTCGTACCGAACGTCGTGATTTAAAAACTTTCATAACTTTATAACAAACGTTTCGTCCACGACGTATGAAATAATAATTCAGAAAATTTTTGATCGGTTCGAAAAATTATAAAAATTATTAAGACATTTGTCTAATTGCAATTTTTTGGGATAGCACATTGAAAACTTTCATTTGAAAAGTTGAGGTTTGTTCGAAACGCTCTAAAAAATTTTCAAGTTGCACTGAAAAAAAAATTTTGTTGGATACGTTCGACTAAACGTTTTTTTTGAATGATCCAAAAAATGGTGTCATTTCAGCAAGAAATATTCTAGAAAGTCTCTTCGGAAGCAAATTTTTGTCATTCCAATCGTTAATTTCGTTGACAATTCCGTTAGAAACGAAATATACTGTCAAAATAACGAAAATTTTGAAATTATCAAAAAATATTTAGTTTACCGTGTTCAACGAAATATCGACGATTTTTAACGAAATTTTAGTTTCAGTGTGATTATGGGTTCTACGAAATTCTTTGCTGAGGGAGAGTTATGTCGTGGTGAAGCAATTTCGCGTCTTCTCTCAGTGGTTTAGTAATAGTTGTTATGATACACGTAACTAATTAAATATGCGGTCGCAGGAGTGTGTCAAGTGATGTGTGTTAAGGGTATGGATCGGTCACCCCAGTCCAGCTGAAATTTTCGAAAGCAAAATATTTCAACAGACTCTGCGATCTATCGAAATAAAAAAGTTTGAGTCCACACTGAAAGTGAAATTTTGTTAAAAATGCTCGATATTTTGTTGAACACGATAAACTAAAAATTTTTGGAAAATTTCAAAAATTTCTTTATTTTGGAAATATATTTGGTTTCTAAGGGAATTGTCATCAAAATTTACGATTGGAAGGACAAAAATTAGCTTCCGAATAAATTTTCTAGAATATTTCTTGCTGCAATGACACAATTTTTGGAATTACTCAAAAAAAAAAAAACGTTATCGATCTTTTCCAACAAAATTTTGTTTCCGGTGCATACAGAAAAATGGCAAAAATGGGCTCGAGCCATTTTTATCACGATCGGAGGAACGCTGTCGTAAAATTTTACCTTCTAATTGAGTAATTGAGAAAATTTTTAATTAAATCATAGAATATTCCGATCAATTGTATAAATCGAAAAAAAAAATTGATTTTTTTTTTTCTTTTTTGTTTTTTAATCGTTCATTTTTCACGTGGTTTCGAGCTTTCTACCGATTTTTCGCAACGTCGAGTTGTGTCTCTGTCGGTCCATACGCCGCCAGGTGGCTTGCTCGGTTCTTGGACGTGCAACGTAAAAAAAAAAAACAATGTGCGAATTAACGTATTACTATCACGGAACGACTTTATTTAGGATTCTTTCAAAATTTTGTACAAACGTTCTTGGCACCAAAACCAACAGTTTTCTCCTCTGAAGAAAAATTTTCTGACGTTTAAAATTCGAGATATTGAATTTCCAATTTTTTATTTTTTCTCATCTAAACGCGTGTAAATGGGAGTCACGTTTCGTTAAAAAGTTGCAAGAAAAAAAAAAGCAAAAGAAAAAATTGGAAATGAAATATTTCGAGTTCTAAACGTCAAAAAATATTTCTTCACAGGAGAAAACTTTTAGTTTTGGTGCCAAGAACGTTTGTACAAAATTTTGAAAGAATCCTAAATAAAGTCGTTTTGTGATGGCAACCCCTTAAATCTATAGTTGGTAAAGAAAAAGGCGCAAGTTCAAGCCCCTTACGCCCTTCTGTTTGCCAAAACGATAGTTTGTGTATTTATGGCTCGGCGTATATGCGCACGTGCGGTCAAGAATGTTAGGTAGTGATGAAAGTAAATTATACAACTCTCTACCCAATCTCAAAAGAGAAAGGTGGAGCGCCCGATCAAGAATATAATTGTCGAGATTTTAATATACCTCCTGGACGCGCATCATCGATACTTACGAGCGCGCTTCCTGGCCATCCTCTATATATCGATGTACTCAAACAGTATGCAAAAGAAATTTTAACCACGAGGCATGCGAGCCACCAAAATGAGTTTGAGCGAGAAGAGCGCGAGAAAGAGAGTTGGCTGCACATTTCGAAAGTAAAATTTTTCTACACCGTTGGTTCGATCGCGATTTTAAAAAATTGTTCGATTGGACAACGAAATTTTTCTTGTGTCATTGTCGTCAATGTAGAGTGCGTCGATTCACTGACTTTCCAGCGACATACGTTTATAATTTTTCTTTTGCTTATGTAAAAAAAAAAACAATTTGCAAATTTCAATTTGCAGTGTGTTTTTTGTATTTGGATTTAAATTTATATAATTTGGACAACTTTTCTAAAAAGTAAAGAAAAAGTACAGACTTGTACACAATATTTAACAAAATTTGCAGAAATTAGAGCGGTTGGACGATTTTTCAAAAAAATCAGATTTTCGTAAAATTCGAAAAATCATAAAATTTAAACCGTTCAACCGATATTCCCCAGATTCAATACCAACCTTCCTATTATCATACTCCATTTATAAAAAAAACAATTAGTAATAAATCTTAAAATTTGCGCAAGTCAGAGCGTCGACAGCCATTTTTTGAAAATTTCAAAATGCCCTAGAATTCGTATTTTTCTAGCAATTCCAACAAAATTCCCCAGAAAATGAAGAGCTCGTCTAGATTAAAATCTGTGCACAACGGGAGCCCTGTAGCTCAAACCGTTCTCGAGTTACGAACGTTTCAATTTTACAGTGCCATAACATACACACACACTCATATTTGGAAATTTTTTCTAGATATGATTTTTCGATGTTTTGAGACATTTTAAGCAAATTGACGTTGAAAAATGGGAAAAAAAAAAAATTTTACCGTCACATAGCTTCCTCTATGAGGAAGCAAAATGTTATTCTATTGCGACTCAGCTGAGATGAAAGTACGTGTTGCTTATTGAATCGCTCGTGTCCCACGATAAATTCGTATGCTCATCGGCAAATTGTTTTCTCTTGCTACTCGCACGACACGAATTAACACATTGTAATGCGAAATGCATCCGATGCGATCCAACAATTAAATAAAAAAAATACCTGTTCGCATATCGTTATTGACAAAATGGAACATGCACGATTTCCATTTTGATTTCCTATTCTCCGGACCTGCTCAATCTTTCTCCTCATGATTTTTGAATTTTTTAAAAATTCTTGTATTCGTTTGAAAAATGAAGTTTCCTCAAAAAGGAGTAAGAGAGTCAATGGTTTCGAAGAACTCGTGAAAACTTTCTAATAGCGTCATTACTTCCTGTACGTACGAGTGTATAACCCGACCATCACTTTTTCTCGATCAAGTTCGAGTCTCAAAGCACGTTCCTTTTCGTTTTTACACACGATAAGAATAGTAAGAAAAAATAAATCAACTCACTTGATCAAATAACTGAAAATTTCCTTCTTTTCAATTTCTGGAACATTTTTTCTTCAACATTCGTTAATGAATAATTTACCAAAAAAAAACCAAAATTCATGCTTTCGAGAAGGAAAGAAAATCACGATTGAGTGTTCACGAAGAGTTTCGTCTTGACTCACGATATTTATTCATTCCTGGGCAAGTGTAATGAGGCGTAAATGAATTTCACGTAATCCATCCAGACCAGGCTCGTTTGACTTTGATTTTGCTTTCTCATGGAGGAAGCTATGTGACGGTGAAATTTTTTTTTTTTTTTTTTCATTTTTCAATGTCAATGTGCTTAAAATATCCCAAAACATCGAAAAATCATATCTAGAAAAAATTTCCGGATGTGTGTGTGTATGTTATGGCACTGTAAACTTGAAAGCTTCATAACTCGAGAACGGTTTGAGCTACAGGGCTCCCGTTTTGCACAGATTTTAATCTAGACGTGCTCTTCATTCTCTGGAAATTTTGTTGGAATTGCTAGAAAAATACGAATTCTAGGGCATTTTGAAATTTTCAAAAAAAGAGTGTCGACGTTCTAACTTGCGCAAATTTTAAGTTTTATTACTAATTGTTTTTTTTATAAATAGAGTATGATAATAGGAAGGTTGGTATTGAATCTGGGGAATATCGGTTGAACGGTTTAAATTTTATGATTTTTCGAATTTTCCGAAAATCTGAGTTTTTTTGAAAAATCGTCCAACCGCTCTAATTTCTGCAAATTTTATTAAATATTGTGTTCAAGTCTGTACTTGTTCTTTACTTTCTAGAAAAGTTGTCCAAATTATATAATTTTAAATGTAAATACAAAAAACACTGCAAATTGAAATTTGCAAATTTTTTGTAGATAAGAGAGCGAGAGAGAGAGAGTGGAACAGCAAATAAATAAGATGCACATTTTTCGGTAATGGCAAATCGATATCATATTTTTTTCTGACCTTCAATGAAGATAGAAATCTACTAAAAAAACTGGAGAGCATAATGTATTGAAATGATCAAAACAAAGTCGAGTGCTCGTCAGAACTTTAAAATATTGAAATCCTGCCGATTGTTGAAAGCACGAGTGATTATGAAAATAAAAATAATACGATATGAAACGTATGGAAATAAAAACGCGATAAGTCCAATGAATATCGATGCTTTTCTTCACATTTTTCCTTTTGATTTATATTTTTGACGAGGACAAATGTTAATGTCAATACATCATGCAAGCACGTACCTGAGTATTTACCAACTGTTTACTGACAGCACTTTCCCCGAAGCTTCAACTTGAATTTTCCAAGTCAACCAAATTCCCATTTTTTTTTTTTCTTTTAATATCACAGTTTAATATTAATATGCATAGTGTCGATCCACGATAATTCGAAAATTATCCAGCCAGTTATTAAGAAAATCGACTTGAAAAATTGACGAAAAAATAAAAATATTTTTCGGCCATTCCCAACGACGAAGACTCCGTTCAAAAGAATATTTCAAAAAATATTTTTCATCCAAACAGTCATTGACCTCGACCCGTTTCCCACCAAATAAAAAAATTTCCAAATCCATTTTCACTCTTTCGAATAAAATAATGGATCAGACCGACTCCACAAAACTCTCTAATTATTTTTTTTTCTTTTTCCCCATGCATTGAACTAAAAAAAAATTAATTTTTCATTTTTTTCATTACAAAAATGATGAAATTCATTTTTTCAATTCAATTCAATTTTTTCAATTTTAAATCTGTATTAATTGAACCGAGTGAGCTTGACATAAAAACGACCCACACCTATCGCAGTCAGTAATTTCATTTTGCTTCTGCTCGTTTGTAGCCCCGAACGTACAATAAAAATAATAATAAAAATAATGATAATGCAACTGAGTCGTTTATACGTGAACGTGCATCTCGTATCTCAGCTCGAGTGCATCTAAAATGGAAAGCAATGATCTCTGCTACTCGGAGAGACCACGTGTTGGAAATATTCAGCTCCTAAGAAGCAAGGGGGGGGGGGGGGAGGTCGTAGTATTTGCTTGGAAAGTCGACGACCTTGGCAGCATTTTCTTTATACTTGCAAATCGTTTTTCCACCGTTAGCAAAGGGTTTCAAACGATTTCCAAGATCAAGTTTTTTGCGTGGCTTTCGTACTCTAAATAGCTCTCGAGAAATGATTGAATAAATTGATTCTCAGGGAACGACGCCCACGCAAAACAATTGAATCGTACGATGAATTTTTTATTCACTATTTGGGAAATAATGCGCAGGCGGTGTTAATGTTTCTCGAAGGGAGTTTAAAAAGGGTAAAGAAAATGCTTCCCGGAAGTCAGACAAAAGATGTTTCAAACTCCGATGAATGGTGCTCGATGTGAACCCCAGAGTTTGACGCAAAAGAAACGTTTTTTTTTTCTCTCCCGCGTTCGCTCCATTGAAATATTGACGTTTTGGCGATTGACAGGAGAGATACGATTTTCTAATATTTTTTTCTTCGTTTGAATTTGGTTGCTTGTAAATATAACTGATTATCATTTCTCCAGAAATATTTTCAACCATATCGTCAAAAAGTTTTTTTGTAATATGTGCTTTTTTTTTCGTTACAGATCATAGACTTCTTCCTGGGGCAGCAACGTTCCACCACAACTCGTCATCAAATCAATTTCCATATTCTTAATTATAACTATTTTAAAAATGTTGAGCAAAATATTCGAAATTCATGGACGGTTCTGCGCCGGTCATCCCCTCGAAGTAATCGTCACTACTTTCACGTTAACTGCTTGTATGCTCAATTTGGAAAATGGAAGCCCACTCTCGAGGGATGGAAAACTTGCGGGCTCCACGACTCACTGCAGACATGGACGATGCAGTACTGATGTGAGTACGATCGATTCGATACCACGAACACAACTCATTGCGTTAATAGTGTTTTATTGATTCCTTCGTGGTCACACTTACGCCACCGATCTCGGTGGTCACACTGGCTTGATTTTTGAACCCGCATTGTCACCAGCCTATCGGCCCGAAAATTCTCAAAAAATAACTCAACATTCTTTAGACATTCCAGTTTAGATACGAAAAACTTTTCCAAAAGAAATCGAAGGCAAAGATATTTTTTAAAATGCATAATGAAGAAAATAAACGAAAAAAAAAGTTTTTTCACTAAAATAATCGTCACTCGGAGGATTTTCAATATTTTTGCCTAAAATTTGGACCTGATGTTCATCGGATCTGGTTCTTTAGTGAAAAAAATACTAGGATATCGCCCCTTTGAAAAAACATATTTATTCAATTATTGGAAGTTCGTTGATTAAAGAGTAGATGCTAGAGATTTTAGCGAAATTTTCTACCCAGAGTGACCACGAACGGTTAATAATCAAAATCACGAATAAAAAGAAATTTTTTTCTTAGTTTCCAACGATGCAAACTTGAGTTTCATTTTTTAAAAATACGATTTCCTTTCCCTGCATATTTCACAGTGCACCAACTTCATTTTCCCTAAAAATTAGCCTGATCCCTTAATTAATTAGAAAAAAAAAGAAAACATAGAAACAGGAAAATTGAATGCTGACTTTTTTTTTTGCTAATTTTCTTAATGAACAAATTTGTATTAATTACGACAGGATCAAAATGCCGTGGACGTGATAGTCATGACCTCGATAAGATGTCTGGCACTTTTGTTCTGTTACCATCACATCCGGAACCTTCGAAAACTAGGATCGAAATACATTCTCGGTGAGTAATGTCTACCCGAATGATAAGAAATACATGGAAAGTTGAAAAAAATTGACAGAGCAACTTTTACACGAGCCACAGATCGAGGGCACAAAAAAAATTACAGTTACAAAACTGTAGACTGTAGCAAGTAGAATACTGAGTGAAATATTTTTTCAAGTTCGTTGTTATCAAAGAGATTTTAAAATTTTTTATTATCGAACTGAATCAATTGTTGGAATGGACGATTTATGAATTTTTGATAATGGTATATCGTCTTTGAAAATGATTGCAAAAGTATCGCTTTCCTGAAGCAACTTGAATAATTGAACAGCGAGAAATGACGGAAATTGCACGGAATATGGAAATGTTTGTCCCTTGAAACGTCATCGACAGTAACGATTTTTTTTTGCATCCAATTGACTAGCCTCGTGAAGAATTTATTGTTGTTAATTTCCATTATTATTTCGACCACGAAAAACAGTTGAAAAATTGAATATTTTTCAAGCTAGTTTTGAATTATTAAACAAAAAGTTTTGAGATATATTTCGACGTGCCAATTTGTCACAGTTCGAAGATACAACCTCGAGTACGTTCACATGTGGACACATCGATGACGAAAGATTTTAACGTTACCATTCATAAAACCGGATCTTTGCACAGGAGGATCGTGTGAAAGCACGATCAACGAGCAGCCAGTGAAAGTTTCATGGAAAGTGATAGCGTTTCGTACGTTCGAGCCTCGTCGATTCGTTTTTTTTTGTCCCATGAAACAATCGCTCATTTTTTTTTTTTTTTCATTCTTGTGAAAAAATGATGGTAATGAGATGGCAAATGAACGTAAAAAAAAAAAGAGAGAAAATATTTTTGGCTTCGTAATTAAAAATTGTCAGAAATTGTTGGATTTGGAAAAATTCTTTTTTTTTTCGGAGTATTATTTTTGTTAATTTTTTTTTGCAGGCATCACCGGTCTTTTTACCGTTTTCTCCAGCGTTGTCTTCACATCGAGCGTGCTCAACTTCGCCAGGAGCGAATTCGCCGATCTCAAGTGAGCAAAATCTCGTCATTATTTCGAAGAAATTCGTGTATTCGTTGAAAGAGAGTTTTCCAAATACCAAATACCAAATTCAAAGATTATAATAATCGTAATTGAAATGAAATTTGGAGAATACGTGAAAAATATCGTTTTCAGGGACGCGATATTTTTTCTATTGCTCCTGATCGATCTCAATAAAGCCGGGGTGTTGGCGCAATTAGCCCTGAGCTCGAGGAGTCAAGAGGAAGTACGTGCCAACATCGCCAGAGGAATGTCTCTTCTTGGGCCAACGATAACCCTCGACACCCTGGTCGAGACTCTTTTAATCGGTATTGGCTTTTTATCTGGTGTCAAAAGGCTCGAGGTGCTCTGCAGTTACGCTTGCCTCAGTGTAGTCGTCAATTATTTCGTTTTCATGACCTTCTACCCAGCCTGTCTTTCACTCATACTCGAGGTTAGTGTCCACAAATTTATTTCAGAACCCACGACATGACGTCAGTTATTTTTAAAATATTAAAAAATAGATCGCGACATTTTTCGTTGATTCATGAATTTTTGACAAGAATCTTCACCTGCAAAATCTTTTAAATCGAGCTCTCGATCCATCGCTCTTTACTACCACGATTTCATAAAAATAATAATAAATATTCACGCAAATTATGAGAATAAATGCAGTTTTCTGACTCGTCGATGATTCTTGAATTTTTGACAAGAATCTTTGCCGGCAAAATCTTTTAAATCGAGCTCTCGATCCATCGCTCTTCACTACCACGATTTCATAAAAATAATAATAAATATTCACGCGAATTATGAGAATAAATGCAGTTTTCTGACTCGTCGATGATTTTCCATAATCGTTAATTTTTTAATGTTTAGCTCGCACGTGGTAGCTCCGGTATGGGAAATCTCAGTGCTGACAAGATATTGATGATGCACTCGTTGAACGAGGAAGACCAGAAACCAAATCCAGTGGTGGAAAGGGTGAAGCTTATCATGATCGCTGGCCTTTTTGTCGTCCATGCTCACAGGTTATAATTAATATTATTCTGCCAATATTCCTCAGGATTCTAAATTCATTTTTCGCTTTCACGATGATTCCACATTAAATTTAATTCGAACTCATTTTTCAAAATTTCTACTCGTTCGAAAAGACTTCGTACTGCAATCAACCGCTAAGTACCGACGTTGAAAACAAGTGAGAGGAAAAAAATAGTGGAGAGAGACGAAGAAACAATCAAGGCCGAGACTAAAACTTATTTCTTCAGTGTAACGAATTTTTTCTTCGTTTCTATACGTGCCTTTTACTTTTCTATGTCAATTAGACTCTCGCATGTTTGCGATTGACCCCCGCGGATAAAAAGAGAAATATTGAGTCATTTCGAAATTAGGATTACTGCTTATTGAGACATTTTTCAGTTTTTTTTTTTTTTTTACGTCCTGTTGACATCATTTGACAATTTTTCAAAAGGTTGTGTTTTTTCTGGTTTGTTTTTTCATGATTTTTAAATTTTGAACAATGGTCCAAATTCGGTAATTACGAAACAAAATCCTTTCTTTTTTTTTTACTTTTTTTTTTTGTTTGTAATGCAAAGCAAACGGAAACGGAACGGTTGAAGATTCGCGGAAAAAGGAGCGATGCTCTTGGATGATTTGGTTCAGTGTCATCTCCAATCTGACCCCAGGTGTTTACTTTCCTCATGCTGTTCGAGGCATAATGTCGAGACGATTGCCCATTGTGACTCGTCTCCGAACGGGTCAGGTTCACCTCGGTTGTAACCCATAATCATAGTTTTATTTATAAACTTCGTTCACACAATGGGACGACATTGAAGCAAATTTCGTGAGTGACGCAAACTTGACAATTTCGTCATTTTTTTTTTTATTTCGTTTTGTTTTTTTTTTCACAATTTTTATTTGAAGAAAAAACAGTACGATTGTTGACTAATTTTAACATTCGAATGCAAAAAGACTTTCGGTTCGTCCTTTTTTTAGTTTCGCATACGAAAATTCGTTCGCAGGATGCTGGATCAGTCGCTTTGTGTCCCTTGGATATTTTGAAATATTTGTTCATTCCTTTGTACCGTTTCGTGCGGAGATTTCATTCGAGAAGTGAGAATTATTCAAATTCGCTTTGGGAAGTGAAATTTCTCAATGAGAAAAACACGTTAGATCGAAAATCTTGAATGTTTCCGTTGCTAAAGTGATCACACTGGGTAGAAAATCTCGCTAAAATCTCTAGCATCTACTTTTAAATCAACCAACTTGCAATAATGGAATAAATATGTTTTTTTTAAATGCGCGCTATCCTACTATTTTTTTCACTAAAGAACCAGATCTGATGAACATCAGGTCGAAATTTTAGGCAAAAATATTGAAAATCCTCCGAGTGACAATTATTTTGGTGAAAAAACTTTTTTTTCTCGTTTATTTTCTTCATTCTGTATTTAAAAAAATATCTTTGCCTTCGATTTCTTTTGGGAAAATTTTTCGTATCTAAACTGGAATGTCTAAAGGATGTTTAGTGATTTTTTGAGAATTTTCGGGCCGATAGACTGGTCACAATGCGGATTCAAAAATGAACCAAGAATCAAGCGAGTCTGACCACCGAGATCGATGCCGGAAATGTAACCACGAAGAGTTAATAATAAAAAATAATCACCATCAGTTTTGAGACTGAAAATATTCATTCGAACAAAACTTCTCCAAGAATGTTTTTACACTCAAGTATATCGAAGCTCCTGATTGCAAGAAAAATGTAAGAAAAGGAAAAACTGATAAGGAAGTCATAATTGTGTATAAATGTTAATCAGTCTCCCGATAGAGTGAAAAATATCTTCTTATCTATCGTCAGTGTAATAAATAGTCACAACTAGGCTGTCTGACATTAATGCAAAGGTAGGGAAAGACGCTTACGATAATACTTTCCATTTGGGTTAAATATTGTATGCGCGTGGTGTGAATAATGAACTATGGACAAAGGATGTGGATAGAGGAAGGCTTGGCGTTTGAGAGAAGAGAGCCCAAAAATAAACTGGACTGGAGTATCGGTGGTGGAGATAAGGGGGAAAGACAAATTTTCATGCTGGCAAAGTTTCCTTGTCAGGTTGTCTAACATCTCAGTTTCGTGAGCGAAGGCTCTCGCGGCTTACGAACTCGAGGATTAGAGAAACCTTGTGAGCAAGAACTTTAAAGCTTGGTAGACATTTATTTCTTTTATTCTTGTTTTTGTCCATGGGCAAGTGACGAAACATTTTGTCGAAATGGTGAATGATCCACGAGACGAAAATTATTTTTTCCCAATAATTAAATCGAGGATTTTTTATTTTTCCAAAAAATTCGGAGCAATCTGCTTTTCTTCGTTTTTAAAAGTGTATTTTTTTTTTTTTTTTAGCCGCTGGCCTTTCAGACATGGTGATGTTGACGATACAGTCGAGAGTGCACCTCTGCCGATAGATTCTCACATAATAATAACGAATCACAACAAATCCGAGACACCCCATGACTTTTCGGAACATTTGATGAATTGGCTATCAGTCAGTGCAGACAATATCGTAATATTGATATTGCTGTTGGCTCTCGCAGTGAAATTCATTTATTTTGAGGACAAAGGTGAAATAGCAAAGCAGTTAAGATTCAAGGACAACGAGGATAGATCGTCGTTGGAAAATTTAAAAGAAGAAAGTTGCACGAACGAGAGCATGCACCCCACACTGGACGCATCACTGAGACAGCGATTCGGTGGCCCTTTACCTTCTTTGAATCAACCCGTTTTTCCACTCTCCGGTATGGGCGGAAGTTGGATCGAAGTTGGCAACGAAAGCCCTGTCGAACTTCACGACAAAGAGGTACAAACAGATGGCAAAGCTTTATCCCTCGAAGAGACTTTCGGCGATATCCAGCACGTCGTTAAAACACCGCCTCGAACCGTTGACGAATGTCTCTCAATTTATCGTTCCGAGGTGAGTCTAAAATCCGTATTTCCTTCTTGTGAATACACTGAACGAGAGAATCGCATATTTATCGATCGCTTGAGAAAAACCAGCTGTTTAACGAGGCCATGAAAATTTCCTCCAGATATTAACAAATCCGTAAGAAAATGCAACGTGTTCGAACCAAAATAGATATTTTCGTTCGCACAGTTTTCTCCATCCGCTCGCGTAGTCTTGTGAATTTATCTCGTTTCTTCCTATCGACGAGAATGCAATCAAACTTTTGTGTGTCATTGAAAGTATCGTTGTTTTTTTTTTTTTTTTTCGCAACTCTGTGCGAATTTCGTTTTCAGTCCCAATCTGATCGTTTTGGAAAAATCGTTTTAATCCGTAGAATTGTTAAAAAGGTTGGCTACGTACGACAATATCATAAGAATTTTTTTTCTCATTTTTCGTCTACATAGTTGTCGAATAATTGGAGTTTTCAATATGCAAAAAATATTGCTATGTATATACCTGAATCCTATGCTTTTGCATGTAAACTCTAGTGTTCGAATTACTCGAAAACTATGTAGAAGAAAAATCTTAAAAAATTTGTATATTAATATTTAATACTAAAGAATGTACTCACAAAATTTCATGAAATTCTAATAATTTAGAATTTTCCTATGCTTTTAACATGGCAACGTTGTTGTGTGTAGACAAGCTTCTTAATTCTACGAGAATGATGTGAGATCTCGAATCAGAAAGTGAAAACAATGCTCGAAAGTAATTTCCATGACACACTATTCAAATTCTTTTTCCTGCCAATACGTATTTACGTATTTAGATAAATAGTCGGTATGCAGTTCTATGAATTTTACAAAACGTACTATCGCGAACTGCATTGTCATGTGTCGTATAAATGTTTAAAGTTGCACAATCAGCAAATGCATTTTCATGTAATCCGGAGCTCGTAGTTTTCATTCATCGTCGATACGATCGATCATTTTCAATGAAAACACTTGGAGATTCTATGTGAATATGAAAAAGAAAAAAAAAAACATGAAAATGTTAAAAATTTCAAAAACTGTGAGATTTTTAGAATCATTCGTAAATACAAATCGAATTTTTAACAAGTTTGAAAAAATAGTAATCTCTGAGCTACGACCACTCACTGGAGAGCACCCTCGGTTTCTTTATTTAGAGTTCTTTTAAAATTTTGTACAAACGTTCTTGGCACCAAAACTAACAGTTTTCTCCTGTGAAGAAAAATTTTCTGTCGTTTAGAATTCGAGATATTCAATTTCCAATTTTTTTAAAAATTGTTTCGTTAAAAAGTTGCAAGAAAAAAAAAAGCAAAAGAAAAAATTGAAAATGAAATATCTCGAATTCTAAACGTCAGAAAATTTTTCTTCAAAGGATAAAACTGTTAGTTTTGGTGGCAAGAAGGTTTGTACAAAATTTCGAAAGAATCCTAAATAAAGTAGTTTTTTTGTAAACGTTAAAAATGAATTGTTTGATGTTTTTTGTTGGCATAGCTCGGAGCCGGAGGTTTGACAGACGACGAAGTGATTTCGTTGGTAAAGCAAAAGTACATCCCGTCGTATCAACTGGAGAAAGCAGTAGGCGATATGGAGCGTGGAGTTGGAATAAGGCGGTCGTTGTTGGGTGAAGCAGCTCACTTTACCGACGAGCTGTACGATTTGCCTTATCAGAATTACGATTATACAAAAGTGTTGGGTTCGTGCTGCGAGAATGTAATCGGTTATGTGCCAGTGCCGGTGGGTATAGCGGGGCCGTTATTGATAGACGGAAAATTGTATCACATACCGATGGCAACGACCGAGGGATGTTTGGTGGCATCGACGAATCGTGGGAGTCGAGCGCTGATGAGCTGCGGAGTAACGAGTCGAGTGGTCGCGGATGGAATGACGAGAGGACCGGTCGTGAGGTTTCCAAACATTGTGCGAGCGAGTGAAGCGATGAGTTGGATGCAGGACACGAAGAATTTTGAAGAAATGAAAAGGAACTTTGACGCTACGAGTAGATTCGCGAGATTAACAAGAATCCACGTTAGAATAGCGGGGAGACATTTGTTCATTAGATTCGTCGCCAAGACCGGAGACGCGATGGGAATGAATATGCTTTCGAAAGGAACAGAAAAATCGTTGCAAGCGGTACAGAGTTACTTTACCGATATGGAAATATTATCGTTGAGCGGAAACTTTTGTACAGACAAAAAACCTGCTGCAGTCAATTGGATCGAAGGTCGTGGAAAAAGCGTCGTTTGCGAAGCCGTCGTTCCTGCTGAAGTTGTCACGAGTATTCTCAAAACAACGGTCCACGCTCTCGTCGATGTTAACATAAGCAAAAACATGATTGGCTCCGCAGTTGCTGGCAGTGTCGGCGGCTTCAACGCCCATGCTGCCAACGTCGTTACCGCTATTTACATCGCTACTGGACAAGATCCCGCACAAAATGTTGGCAGCAGCAATTGCATGACTCTGATGGAACCGTGGGGCAACGACGGTATGGATCTCTATGTTTCTTGTACCATGCCGAGCATCGAGATCGGCACTGTTGGCGGTGGCACCGGATTACCTGCACAAGGCGCCTGCCTTGCTATGCTCGGAGTCAAAGGCGCACATGTCCAAGAACCCGGCGAAAACGCTAGCAAACTTGCCAGAATCGTTTGCGCTACCGTTTTGGCCGGTGAATTGTCACTCATGGCCGCTCTCACTTCCGGCCATCTAGTCAAAAGCCATTTGAGGCACAATAGGTACGAACGATTATTATTCTATTCTGTTCTTCCTGCAAAATATTCTTCTCGATTCTCCAAATCACTCAAACTTCAATAAATCACGAAACGTCTCACTTTTTCCTCATTATTCATATTTTTGCATTCTTTCAACTGTTCGCACCTGAACCTTCGAAATATCAACCTCAGAGTTTCGTGATACGAAGTATTGGAAAATATCAAAACTCAAAGTTTTCTCCTCTGAAGAAAAATTTTCTGACGTTTAGAATTCGAGATATTCAATTTTTTATTTTTCCGATCTAAACGCGTGCGAATAGAAGTCAAGTTTCGTTAAAAAGTTGCAAGAAAAAATCAAAAGAAAAGCGATTTCAATTTAAACGAGTTTAGATGGAAAAAATCAAAAATGGGAAATTAAATATTTCAAATTCTAAACGTCAGAAAATTTTTCTTCAGAGGAGAAAACTGTCAGTTTTGATGCCAAGAACGTTTGTACAAAATTTTGAAAGAATCCTAAATAAAGTCGTTTTGTGATAGTGCGTTAAATAAAATTGAAGAAAAATGCAAAAGAGCAACAGCAAAAACAACGAATTTTTTCAGAATTTTGAGATTAAAGCATTTACTGAAATATTCCGTTTTTCTATTCGTTGCAGATCAACGACAACCGTCAGTAACGTTGTGAGCTCGAGTCGAAGCGAAGGGATAAACTTAAAGGTGCCAAATTTATTACCAGAGATGCAAGCACTTTGCGTGGGCACAGCGAATCAATCATAGCATTAGTGTACAATTCCTCTAATCACAATTGCCGCTTAAAGGTGCGACGAATTTTCACAAAGAGAGTGTGCGCGGGAGAGAATGAGAAAAAAAAATGTATGGAAAAAATTAATTGATCGCTCCGCGAACTCCAAAGTCGATGATGGGAAAAGTCATTGCACGAAAAGGCGAAAAAAAAAAAAAAAAAATAGTTCCGGACAAGACGATCTGATATTTCCGTTTTTCTGTTCAGCCAAAAACGTAGCTCGCTCTACTTTTCTCCGAGAAAATTTGTCTTCACTTATCTACCAAACTTTAAACCACGAAACTTCGTTTTTTTTTTTACAGTTCAAACATTAGATTCATAGTATTTTTCGAACGCTTTACATCGACGAGTGACGCATAAGATTTTCAACTCGAATCGCAATGCTATTTATTTGTATGTATATTAGAAGCCTATATCATTAAAATGAAATCTTTATCAAGGTTTTCTACATTAAGAGTATGTGGATCAGTCGGTATGAGCCGCTCGTGACAACGTGAGACACGTCCGCAAATTTTGAAATTGAAAATTTTTCTATCTTTCGATCAACATTAAAATGTGTCGAAAGATTTAACTTTCGAAAACTCGAGATGGCTCGAGCTGACTGATCCTTATCGTTAAGGTAAATACTGTGCTGCGTACTAGTCAAATGAGTGCTAAATTTTCAAAACGCTTTTAGATCAAGTTTGACGTAACAATTAAATGTATTGTTAGTGAATTTGTATTGCAGCATGTCTTAGTAACATGGAAAAATATTAAAAACGATACTTTTGCAAAACCATTAACTGATAAATCCAAATTTCCATGGTGACACATTTTCACTAGGTTTTTTCAAAGATTTATCTTTATTTTTTAACGGATTTTGATGCACCACGTCTCATTTTGTTCCTCAAGTGATCCTCTACGAATTCACAACGTAAATTTTTTTTAAGTTAATTCGTTCAGAAGCTAGTTATGACAAAGTTATTTCGCTTAATAAACAATAAGCTGCAATAGTGAAACGGTTGAGCTTAAAAAAAATCTACGTGGTGGATTCGTAGAGGGTCGGTTGAGGAACAAAATGAGACGTGGTGCATAAAAATCGGTTGAAAAATGCAGATAATTCTTTGAAAAAACCTAGTGAAAATGTGTCACCCTGAAAATTTGGATTTATCAGTTAATGGTTTTGCAAAACTATCGTTTTTAATATTTTTCCACTTTACTAAGACACGCTGTAATACAAATCCACTAAAAATACATTTAATTGTTACGTTAAACTTGGTCTAAAAGCGTTTTGAAAATTTATCACTCGTTTGATTAGTATGCAGCACAGTATTTACCTGTTAACGCGAAAATTAGCTGCTTCGAGCGAGTCCAATGAAGGTTGAATCTTTCCGCTAATTGTTGGCAAAGTTTAGTTCGAAAATGAAAAAAATTCATCGCCGAAATTGTCGGGTCTGCGGGGTCCGGAAATAGTGCAATCATCAGTTGATAATTCTGCGTATTTATCACACATTCACATTCTTCAAGGTATTTGATTTTTGTATGAAACGTTGCGTACGACAACAGCGAAAATTTAACACTCATTTTTGACTACAGCGACGCAGCTATTCGACCTCAAAACTGGCCATAAAAATAGTACATTGAAAAAAGAAGGAAAAGAGGATAAAAAGAGAAAAATAAATTTAAAGGAATAATTGAAAATCACGGAATTCGTCGTTGATCGACGACGACGACGATGATAATGCATTAGGATTTTCTTTGCGCCGGTAACATAATGTTTTAATGATTGTACAAAATGTATATCGAATATTGCGAAAGGAGATTTAGCACATGATTTTTTGTTTTGTTTTTTGTTTTAGTGGAGCAGAGCTATATTAAAATAATGAATCGTAAGAATATACAAATGGTAGATGGATTTCCATGTAGAACTCGTGTAATCACAATTGCGTAAATCCGATAACTTTCGTTGTTATCGTTTATTTTGATATTAAAAAAAAAGAAAATTGAGAAAAAAATAATAAAGAGATCGGTCGTGGTGACCATTATGGGAAATTCTGAGAGTCGAACCAGAAAAGTATGATACTGTGGATAAGGGACTACGAAACATGCACATTTTTCCTTTACTTTGCCCCTTAATTTGAAAACCAAAGTGTTGATAATGTGCAAATTCTGCTTAAATGTGACAATAATTATTTAATTAAAGGTTTAATAGTTACAAAACTAAAGATTTGAGTATTTTTTGTCTTCTCGTCTGTAATGCTAAGATAATACTTTTTGTTGGTGGCTCAACCAGCAGGATTAGTTTTACGTGCGAATATACTTGGTTGTACATGCCTCCTCGCCGTTAATCAATCTTTCACATTTTTTCATAGGTCTCTTCGTAACCACACGTCGTGCAAGTGTGTGTGTAAGTATCATCGTCCTCGTTGTACGTATCGCCTCCAAACTCGTGAGTGTGCGACGCTTTGTTCGTTTTGTCGTACATCGAACTTCGGACTTCCATTCGCAGTTGCTTTACCTGATGAAATGGAAAAAGTTGGTATAGAGAACTTGGTCAAAAAAAAATACAAATTTCTACATAAATGTTTAATCCTTCGCGGTGACACTTCCGCCACCGATCTCGGTGGTCACACTGGCTTGATTCTACCCAGTCTATTTTTGAACCCGCATTGTGACCAGCCTATCGGCCCGAAAATTCTCAAAAAATTACTCAACATTCTTTAGACATTCCAGTTTAGATACGAAAACCTTTCCCAAAAGAAATCGAAGGCAAAGATATTTTTTAAAATGCAGAATGAAGAAAATAAACGGGAAAAAAAAGTTTTTTTCACCAAAATAATCGTCACTCGGAGGATTTTCAATATTTTTGCCTAAAATTTGGACCTGATATTCATCAGATCTGGTTCTTTTGAGAAAAAAATAATAGGATAGCGCGCGTTTGAAAAAACATATTTATTCCATTATTGGAAGTGGCATTTCTACAGAAGACACTTACTTTTTTATTGTATTTTTTAATTTTAGTCTCCTGTCTCTTGACGTCTCTTTTCTCTTTTTCTTCCACTAACGTTTCCTCCGATCCCCACACCTCCAGGGCTCTTTTCTCAATTTGCAAATGCAGGTACAATTTCATTTCCCCCCATCGCATGTTGTGCGGATTCTTGCGAACGATATATTTCAGGGGAGGCTCTCTCTTCTCGATGTCACAATCTTTTAGAAGGTATTCGTCCTTTGCTTCAGTTTTTGTGATGAGAGAATATTTGTCTTCTTTGTCGTTGGATCTGATTTACGAATTAAGAAATTTTAATCACGCCGTTGCATTCTGTTTGTTTTCATTGTGGAATGCTTTTGGAAATACCTGCACAAATCGCACACGGAATGATCGAATTTCTGCAGCAACCAAGAGTCTTTAAACTCTTTTTGGCATTCCTCGCAAATTGGCAAACCCATTACGATCGGACCAGGCTCTTCGGCTATTTTCAGCTAAGAAGGGAATTCACAGTTTGAAAAAATAGCAATTGCCCAGCTTGCCCGACATTTATTTCAATCATTTTTACCATTTCTTCCTCTAGGTCAAGGTCATCCTCGATCAGGAAACCACCCCCACTGTCCACAACCTTCTGCCCTTGAACTTTAAGGACTCTTGCTTTTGTGGAATCATCCCTGACGAATCAACAATGTTTTACAATCCAATCGAAGGCTCTGATCGCTTCGATAGACTCCGAGCATGAATAAATAATTTCCGTAAATATTTACAAATACTCGTTTTGCCAAGAACAGGTCCATTTTTTTTTTTGAACAATATTATCAATAAAAAATCATGTCACAATAAATTTTAGAAAGGGAAAAGGTAAAAAAAAATATTAAAAAATTAAATTTTTTTATTTTTTTTTTATTTTGGGTAATTATGCCTTTTTATTTGGGTAATTGTTGCATTTTTCGCCAGAGGACCACTGGTCAATATTTAACATAATTTCGTGCGAACAGGAAAAGCTGCGATTTTGTTTTAATGAAAAGTCAATGATTAGCGAAATTACAACTGTTAGTTTGAAGCGTAGATACTTTTACGATGTCGTGTTACGAAAAACGTTACAATTCCGATGCACGAAAGATCGCGGTTCAGAAAAAAAGGAAATTTTAATTGGACTGCGATGAATGAAACTTACTCTTTGGCGTAAGGATGAGCAACGACTTTCGATTTCTTCAACAATAATGCGCGTTGACGATTGCGTTCAGCTCTTTCTTGAAACCAATTTGGCGATTGGGATCTCTCGTTTTCCGTGCTTTCGGCTACAGCCAATTTCTCAGCCTCCGTAGACATGATTTTCGTATGTACACTGCTATATTTTTCGTCGAACGAATTTTTCACTCGAGTGTCTCAAGGAATTTGTAGCTCTGGATTCGGTTCTGTTATTGTTTCGAAGCACCCCGGCTTAACCAAAAAAAACTTTGTTTACAAATGAGAACTGTCACGTAAATGTTGATTGGCGCGCTATAAGCTCGCCTTGGATTTTTAATAAAACTCTGAAGATCATTAATCGTTATATATGCACAGCAAATAGGTCGAATTTCTGTCCTCGGAATTATTAGTTAATAGAAAATGGAACATTGTAAATAATTGCTGATTCGAAAAAATAAAAAAACAAGATGGCGCCTCGAACTGAGAACTGGCGCCATCTGTTGAAATCGCTTGACATCTTTTTTAAACAAAATTAGTGTTGTGTGTAGCCACACTCCAAGGCGATCTATCACTTGCTCGGTCGGTAAAAATCTCTCCACACGTTTTATTTGGAGAGCCTGAATATTTCAAGAGAAATATTAGTTACACGTTGCTCCCATTTCACCAGAGAAGAAGATGTAACTTTTATTTTTTTCAAAATTTGAAGGATCTCTGAGAAAAATGTGTATCTACTTTTTGGTTATCTCTCTCGAACTCACGCGACTGCTAGATCGCCTTAAAACGATTTATCTTTCCCGATCTCAGATGACACAACAGATGAGGAAAATAATGCGAAAATACGATTTTGTACAAAGGATGATGTATTTCAATGTGTCAACAACTAGAATGCTATAACTTAGAAAAAAAAAGTCTTATCAACTACAAAACATTTGAATTATTCTACAGAGTTAATATTTTTTGATAGATTTTCGGATTAGAGCTAATCGCTGCTTGTGAGCTTCGGTTACGGTCGCTCTTTTGTATGGACGGACCTCGTCGGTACCGAAGCCAGGAATCCACATGTTCCAATTCGTTTCTGTACAAAGAATTAAAATTTTGGATTAGCTTGACTCGCCGTCATGCAAAATGGATTAACCCTTTGAGCGCACATCTCCTATAAATGCATACTGGGTCAATCTGACCCAAGGCGTTTTTCAAATTGTTGTATTCCGGTAATAATGCGTTTTTTGATTTTTTTTTTTTTATAGAGACGTTTTCTGTAGCAAATTATCCATGTTATGAACCTTATTTATTTTTTGACGGAAACGAAAATTAAATGCCAAGCAATTGGTGACAGAAAATTGTTGGGGTCAAAACGACCCAGTATGCACTCCAAGAAATTATCATTTCAAGAGGGAACGCGATTTTTTCTGACGTTTTGAGGTTTTGAGATATTTAATTTCCAATTTTTTATTTTTCCCATCTAAACGCGTGTAAATTGAAGTTGCGTTTCTTTTGTTTTTTTCTTGCAACTTTTAAACGAAACGTGACTTGAATTTGCACGCGGTTAGATGGAAAAAATAAAAAATTGGAAATTAAATATCTGGATTTCTAAACATCAGAAAATTTTTCTGAATATTTGGAAACTTATCGCTGTGAATTCTTTACCTAAATGCAGCTGCACGTCTTTAACTTCTACAGTATTCGCATGGCGATGCTTTGCTATTAGACAAGCTGCATTGACGGTTGTCTCGACAAAGTCATCGGCGAGCTGTAAAAGCATTTCTTCCACTTCTTCATCCAGCTGTTCGGTAGGATCGACTTCTTTGACTAAATCTTGTAATCTGGCTTTTGATAGAAACTGTTAACACCAAGAATTTCTATGTTTATTTTTCAAATCAACTGTTTCGATTGTGAAAAAGGTTGGACGACCTTGAATATCTAGAGAATACTCGTCGTTGAATTTCAAAGAAACGATGTGCGACGAAATTTGATAAACACGAGGATCGTACCTGCAAAAGATCGATCGACGACGCAGAATTGGAGGTCAACGATTGATGAGTTTTCGAGGATTGTGATGTTTGTGACGTCTGTTGTGTCTGCGATTGAGTTTGCGACGAGTGCTGAGGACTGACGCTTTGCGAGGACGAATTGATGGACGAAAAATTTTGGTTGCTGGGTCCCACGGACTGTAAATTGCCTAAGGAGACAGTGGAATCGCATCCGCTACCACCGGATTGCGATAAAACGGATTGTTGTGACATTATTTGTTGATTCTTCAGTCTTTTTAACAATAAACTCGTAAACAAGGTCCCTCGAACCCCGGGGACAATGAGGTTAACGTATTTTTCTACCGAACTGCCACCTAGTGAGCAGTTTGACAACTACTGCTTAAGGAGCGTGAGTGCGAGAGAGAAAACCAAAAAGTAGATACACGTTTTTCTCAGAAACCCTTCATGTTTGGAGAAAAAGAAAAGTTACATTTTCTTCTCTGGTGAAATGGGAACAACGTGTAACTAATATTTCTATGGAAATATTGAGTCTCTCCAAATAAAACGTGTAGTGAGATTTTTACCGACCGAGCAAGTGATAGATTTCCTTAAGTCTGATTCTCAGAAGCGAAAGAAAACTACTTTGCGACCATTTTCCAAATCCGCCTTAATTTATCCAATCGTGGGGGCTGCTACGAATCTTTACAACCAGAATGGCCGCTAGCAAAATGAATACCATCATCGTAAGTGTTTTTCACCTTTTTCAAAAGCAATTTTGTTCCATTTTTATCACTTGTCAAAATACTGGCGAAATGTTCGTTAAACAGACAAGATTTTTGTTCGTCGAATATTCATATGCCATTTCGCGTAAATATATACGAATTGGGAAATTTCGAAATAACGTTTTCCATCACATGCCATGAAAATTGATTAATCTTTACAATTAAAAATCCACACTCGCGATGATTCTTTCGCTTTTACAAAATTATTTCTTATTCTTATTCACAGGCAAGGTCGTTTTCCTCTTCAGCTTCACGGCTGCAGATGGTCAAGGTAAGTTCTTGAACGTTTTTACGTCTATTACATAATTGTCATCGGCAGTCATGCAAGTATTGCCAACAATCGTAACCAATAATACACATTTTTGTTCGAAATTCGTGGTTTTTTTTTTTCAAATGCATTTTTCGGAGAATTCTTCCTGAAAAAATGGATCAATTTTTTTTTTCGCTGTTCTGTCAAATGTCAAGATGTTAGAGTATTCCTTAGGATCCGTATTTACAAATTTCCAATTCATACACTTTGGTTAACGTATTACTATCACAAAACGACTTTATTTAGGGTTCTGTCAAAATTTCCTATAAACGTTCTTGGCACCAAAACTGACAGTTTTTTCCTCTGAAGAAAAATTTTCTGTCGTTTAGAATTTGAGAAATGTAATTTCCAATTTTTTATTTTTCCCATCTAAACGCGTGTAAATTAAAGTCGCGTTTCTTTTGTTTATTTCTTGCAACTTTTTAACGAAACGCGACTTCTTTTTGCACGCGTTTAGATCGGAAAAATAAAAAATTAAATATCTTGAATTCTGAACGCCAGAAAATTTTTCTTCAGAGGAAAAAACCGTTAGTTTCGGTGCCAACAACGTTTATTCAAAAGTTTAAAAGAACCCTAAATCCCTATAGCGTACCCGGACGAATATTATTTATCCGACTACTCGGACGTTTTTTAATTTTTATTCAAATTGGTTCACGTTTCATATTCTGCGGGTAGAAAATTGATATTTTTCATATCGGAATGAAAAAATGCGTTTAACGAAATGCGGATGAATAAATTTTTCTTTTCCCATGGCAATTTATTCTACAGCCGCCGATTCAAGTTTTCGGCTTGGAAGGAAGATATGCCACGGCATTGTATTCCGCTGCTAGTAAACAATCGTCTTTACCTGCGGTGGAAAAGGATTTGGTTGGTTTCCAGGTACGAAAATCAACGGATTCAAATTAATTTGAAATTTAAATCCCAAAATGATCAAAAACTAGTTATGATGTCGGAGGGAAAAAAAATTCCCATAGAAAATATAATTAAATTAATGAATTATTAATTATTGGATAATAAATGAAAAATTAATCAAATTCAATAAAATGATCTTTATATTAATAAAATATAAATGTAATTTCGAAGAGTGCTTATCGGGCGATCGTCACGCCGAAATGGTAATTTCAATTTTATCCTCCAAAGGGTTTGATGAAGACGAATGTTGACTTGGCGGAATTCATAAAAAATCCATCGGTCAAGCGCAGCTCGAAGGCAGCGGCGTTCAAAGCGATCGGTGGAAAAATAAGTTTGAACTCGGCGACGACGAATCTTTTAGAAGTGATGGCTGAGAACGGTCGCCTTGACAAGTTGGACCAAGTCATCAACGCGTTCAAGCTGATCATGGCCGCGAACAGAGGAGAAGTCGTGTGCGAAGTGACCAGTGCCAAACCCCTGGATGCTGACACGAAATCCAAGCTGGAAAGCACCCTCAAAGGATTTTTGAGCCAGGGACAAACAATTCTGCTTACCACCAAAGTCGACCCTGCTATCATTGGCGGTTTGATCGTCTCGATTGGCGACAAGTACGTTGATATGAGCATCGCCAGTAAAGTCAAAATGTACTCGAACATCATTTCCTCTGTTTAAACGAATAGAAATTAAATCGAAGCAAGTCACGGCGTGATTAAAAGGAGAAGAGAACGAGCTGTACAAACAGTAGAGAACTCATATGTACGTGGCGAATAATAAATCATAGTCCTACGATTATTTTGTTTATCATTTGATTTTGAAACACACCTAAATCCGAGACATTCGTTCTATTGTAAAAAAAAACAAGAACAGTTCATAAGAGGGAGGTTTATAAATGAGAAAGAAAATCTGCAATATTTCTTGACCCTTCGTGGTCACACTGGGTCGAATCCAATAGATATTTACGCCAGTGTGACTACGAAGGGCTAATTACCGACGTGCCAAATTGGAAAAAGCATATCTAAGGATTTGATTCAACGTATGGAATCCTCAATACCAGCGTCTCGCGTCACTCATCGAGGATCTATTGTTCTGAACATGGAAAAGATTCTTGCTTCCGCAGCTGACGAATGGTATGTTTGAATAAATGAAAACTAGTTGATAAAATTCTTAGTAACCGTTGTAATCCAAATGCTTCGCAAACCTATGAATATTTTGCATTATTTTAGTTTTGTTAGCAATAACAATTAACTTTTCCCCTCAAAGACGAACTTGAAAAACTTCTGGAACTGTAACTCGTCATTTTGTTTCGATTATCGAGCGAAAAAAAATCACTTTCTCCATCATTGAATTTGAATACTTTTCGATTTTGTAATTTCAACAAAAACTCATTTGTTCTATCTCGAATTTCGAGCTTTGCACATTCTCATTTTTTCGCTCAAATGAAATTTGCTTCCAGCGACACCGATGTTTAGAAAATGGCATCAACTTTTGCCGAGATGTCCACACGCAAAGGATTGTTGTCGATGATTTCGATGCGGCGATCTGGAGATTTGAAAATTTCGGCATCATGGTTACCATTTTTATTTCTGGAGAGGAAACAACGTCATCAGGCGCTTTCTTCTCGTCAAAAAAATTCTTTTAATACCAGTGAATGATTTTCTTCAAGAAAACATGCTCCAGGTACTTAATTTAGCATTTTTGCTGCATCTATATTTACAATTCTTAGCACCTGAGATGTGCACTTTTCAATATTATTCTTGATCATAAACAAATTTCAAATTTCTTTGAACCGTGACGTGGGCGTTCGTTGCTGTGAATTCCGTTTTTTTTGTTCATTGTATTTTTTGGTTTTTGATAAATATTTAAAAAATTTACAACGTAGACATCGTTTCGAGTTGCCTGCTATTTTGGATTAGAATTTGGACTTGGAATCAAAAAATTGATTCTTTGGTGATTAATTCACTTTCAAGACTTTTTTATTCTGCAGTTTGTCACAATGCCACATGGTTTTTTTTTCATTATAATCAAAAAAAAAAAAATATATTATTTCCTTACAATTATTATTTTTTTCATAAACAAACATTTTTGGATTTTCGAACGGCAAAATGATGAGTAAATTTCGTTTCACGTTGGACGCGGGAGAACGCAATGTCGTGTCATCTCGACTCGTGATTCCTCCAATTGTACGTGCCCCTGGAAAAGTCCCAAAATAATTAATAAACATGGCGACACGGTTATTTTTTCGTTGAATTAAAATTTTATTCATTTTTTTTTCTATTTCATAAAAAACTCTATGAATTTTTTGATATTTTTTGTTCATCTGTCATGATTTTGTTCAAACAGATATTTACTCACAACTTGGGAATATCCTTGACGTAGCAAATGCCTTGAGCTGCAGCTTCCGAATCTTTCGTGGTTTTGCATTTCTCCAGCCAGACTTTCGTGGGATTGAAAAGCGTTGACTTTTCGATTCCAGGACGATCGTGGACTTTTTTGGTCTCCACGATACTTGGACGTATTTTTTTTCTTCCCATCATCGCTATTCTTCTTTTTAAGAATTCTTCGTCTTGGCGTCTTCCGAATGCATGATCATCGTGCCACGCAAAATTGGGGAAGAAAAGTTCATCAAAGGTTTCGCAATTTTGAAAAAAAAAATTGTTATTACGATTTGTTTCTTTTCATTAGTCCGAAATCTGCTCTTTTCACTTTTTCCGATAAAATAATTTTGATGGACGTTGGAGTAATTTCAATTTGTTTCAGTCGAGCTGATGCGAAATGTCAATCATATGGAAATATTTGAGGCTGAGGAACGTTTTGCAATGAATTCTCTAATTACCTGTAACTTTCGAGCATCCTAACGACTTCGGACTTTGATGTGATTCGTTCGAAATCCGTAGCGCTCGTAGAAGTGTTCGAAGGAGCATTTTCCATTTTGGATTCTTTGTGAGCGACAACCGCACTTTTAATTGCTCTGGCACGAGCTAATCGACGATTTTCTTTCAATTTTCTTCGAGACTCCATTTCTGATCGCGATTCTTGAGTCTCGAGAGCAATCATTTTGTCTTTTTCGACTCGCCATCTTTTTACAAATTCTTTTTTGTCGCTTCTAGTCTCGTTTTTAATCTCCAAATTCGTGTTACTTTTTGTAATTGTTGGTTTTGACTTGAAACGATTTTCGCAGGATTTACAAACCGTGAGATTTCCTCTCGTCTCGTTGCATTTTTCAATCTCCACATCGTCAACTATTTTTTCTCGTTTTTTCGTGTCTCGATTTTCACGCCATTCTCGTATTGCGTTTCTCTGCTTTTCACGCAGCTCGAGATACGTTTTGTACCAAGCTTCGTGATTGACAATTCGTTCGACTGTCAAGTCCGGACACTTTTTCCTTATCGCAGAAACGATCGATGCTGCATTTTGACAATTTTTTCGTACCTTCAGAAAAAACAAGTGATCCGCTTCGCTCCAATTCTGAGTATGGCCTGGAAAAAAAAAAAATCATTGAAAAAAAAAAACAAAATTTGTTTCTCATTTTGGAGAAAATTGAGGACAATTTTGTTGATGGATTGAGAAAAAAAAATATTCACCTGTTTTCGCTATCAACGCATCAAAGTCCTTTGGGCCTTCGTAATCCCGAAAATCTGTGTCGATGCTCCCCGTGCTCTTCGTGCGTCGACATGGAGTTCGATTTTCGAGTTTTGTCAAATTTAGTGAGAATGCAGACATTTCTCGATCCAGTTCGGTCTCCTCGTTGATCAGAGTTTCCATCGTGGTATCTTTTTTGAATTCCCGCAATTTCTTCGCAAGGGTTGTTAGTTTTTCTTTGAAAGTTTCGATGTCTTGAAAAAAAAAGAACAAAGAATTTTATTTCCATAGCACAAAATGGTGTGACATTTAGATTTTCATGATTTCTTCATTTTTCAGGGCTCCTCACCGATTTTTCGATTCTCTTGCATATCGCTTATCGACGTCTTGATTTCTTCCAGACATTTTCCAGTATCAAGGGCTAACGCTTGGAGTGAATTGGCCAATTTTTTTCTTGCGGTGTCCCGGAAAATCGTTATTAATTTTTCATTCATTGAGACATTAAGGACACGAAACGACTTTGTTTAGGATTCTTTCAAAATTTAGTATAAACGTTCTTGGCACCAAAACTAACAGTTTTCTTCTTTGAAGAAAAATTTTCTGAACTGCTAAGAAAGTGAATTTTTTTCACGTCTGTCCAACGAGCGAATCGAAAACGGTTTTTCGGTTACTGATCCCCATAACCTCAATAACAAATCACGAATAATTGGAAATTGCATGAAAATACCTTTCCAGCACTCGAGAGAATCGTTCTTCCTCCAAAATTCGTGTCACTTCAGGGTCGAGTTTGATATTGTGCAAAAAATGATCGAAAGATTTCTCAATAGTTTCTTCCTGTCGTTTTAGTTTGATGAACGATTGGATCCATTCGGTTCGTGCAGACGATCGCATTTTGTTTCATCGGTAGATTTTCTCTCTGTAATTGCATCGACAGAAAGGCGAGAACTCATTTGACTCGATGTCCAGTTTCTACAGCTTGGCAAAGTCTCTCGAATTCCACGTGACCTGAGCTCAAATTGAAATTTTGTGAAAGAACAATATTCGACGAATTATTGAAATTAAAAAAAAAATTAGAAACGAGCCAAGTTTCAATGTGCGAATTAATCAAACAAAACATTAATCAAACGATATTTGTTGGCCACGTTTTATTGTTAAATTTGGAATTAAAATTGCGTTGAATTTTTAGGAGCTCTCGATCGCAACTGAAATCGACCAAGTTGTTTGGGTTTCCATAGAAATTCATCGACCCCTTGTACTTTCAAGGGTCCAACGATCCGTAACACTTAATTGCCCTAAATTGTCCCAAGGTTTTTCTCCAATGAGAAAATAAATACGACGTTGTTTCCTCATAGAGGAAGACGGTGAAACTTTTTTTTTCCAGTTTTCAATGTCAATGTGCTTAAAATATCTCAAAACATCGAAACAATCATATCTAGAAAAAATGTCCGGATGTGAGTGTGTGTGTTTGTTATGGCACTGTAAAATTGAAACGTTCATAATTCGAGAACGGTTTGAGCTACAGAGCTCCCGTTTTGCACAGATGTTAATCTAGACAAGCTCTTCGTTCTCTGGGAATTTTGTTGGAATTGCTAGAAAAATACGAATTCTAGGGCATTTTGAAATTTTCAAAAAAAGGGTGCCGACGTTCTAACTTGCGCAAATTTTAAGATTTATTACAAATTGTTTTTTTATGAATAGAGTATCATAATGGGAAGGTTGGTATTGAATCTGGGAAATATCGGTTGAACGGTTTGAATTTTATGATTTTTCGAATTTTACGAAAATCTGAGTTTTTTTGAGAAATCGTCCAACCGCTCTATTTTTTGCAAATTTTGTTAAATATTGTGTACAAGTCTGTACTTCCTCTTTACTTTCTCGAAAAGTTGTCAAAATTATATAATTTAAAATGTAAATACAAAAAACGCTGCAAATTGAAATTTGTAAATTGCTTCCTCAAGATGCTCGAAATGCACTTTTTATAAAATAGCAATTAGAATTTCTTTTTCTACTTTTTATTTCGTGTAAAAATATATTTGAACAATATTTTGTATTTTCAGAAAGATTCGGTAAATTCGATGGCTCCTACATTCTTTGCCTGGGAGGACAGTGCGGTCTCTTTTGGGCTGCGAAAGAGTTTTTCCGAATATCGTCGAATTGATCGACGAAAAGTTTTTGGACGTCGACGTCCTTGGCTGCATTATTCTCAGCGGAATTTGGAGGTCCGGTGACGTTTGGATCGACGCTCGATATGATTTCGAGATTTTTAAATATTTTTCGGATGTCAGAGCAGAGATGAGTCTCGAAAAGAACTTTCGAACGTATTTGCTTTTGTCTCGCGCAACCGCTGTGCAGTTTTTTAACGAGCGGAGTCATCAATTGGTAAGATTTTTCGGCTGCGTCTCTGGAACGTTTTTCATTCACGAGCAAACGTCGCTGATCCAAGAGACCGCGTTTTAAATTACGATTACTAATGATTAAATTAGACAATCGATTTTTCAAATCCAACAAGTTTGACTTTTCGTCACTGACGACGCAGCCAACTCCATTTTTTTCATTCTTCACAATAATACATTTTTTTGATTTATTTTTTCGATTCTTTCCTGTTTTGACGATCGAACGATTCCGTCGAAAATCTCTCTTTCGATTGATCAATCTTCGTCTCAATGAAATTCGTTCTCCCTTTTCTAATCTCCTCTTCAGTAATTTCCTAGTTGTGCTCAAAATTTCCAAGGGTAAATTATTGTCCTTGAAATTCATGCTCAACAGAGTACTGTTAGTTTCCAATAAATCGATTATAGCGTCACCACTTTTTTGAGTCAATCCACATCGACGGAGACTTAACGATTTTAACCAAAAATCGTCTTTGAGCGTAAGACTCAATGTGCGCAGACCTTCGTCACCGAATTTCGCATTTTTGTTCAATATCAAAGTTTGCAAACTCTGAAATTAAAGTTTCGCCTTTAAACAAATTTTCCAAACATTTTCCGACTATTTTCGAGAAAAAAATTTTTTTTTTGCTCAATCTTTCGGAACGTTCACAATGTGTGGATTTTATTAGAAAAGGGTTTCCGTAACGAATTTATAGAGGAAATGTGATCGTTACTTGCTGCGAACTCGTCCCTTTTCGCTGAGTTTCGTGCCAGACCGTTTCGAGTATCTTGCTTCGTTTTTTTCTCAAAAATGAACTTATGACGTTTGCACTTTTAGAGGTCAACAGACAGGAGGTCAAGTTGATGAGCTGGAGATTAGGATTTTCGAGAAAAGCTCCTAGAACCAATTGACAACCTGCGAGACGTAAAAATCATGAGGATTACGATTCGAGGTGCGAATATGAAGGAAGAAGGCTTCGAGGAGGATCGAGGGCTTTCTCAGGATCGAGGGAGAACTTTGATAAACGAAGATACTCGGAGGTATTTTGATTTTTGTTTAAATATTGATAACGATTAGAAAAATCGCTGATTAGGATTCTTAAGAACTTTTAAGAATTCTTTTTATGCGAGCTGCTCAAACTTTTCGTCTACGTAATGGAAAAAATTCAAGGCTCAACGTTTTATTGACGCTCGATCCTGTTTAAGGATGTTGAGTATTTATGAAATTTGTTGATATTCACTGCTCAATAAATAGCTTCTCAATCGTCGAGAAATTTGTACACGATCTCCTGAATATTTAATGTAAAAACATATCAAATTTTCAGTATTTTCTCATCACTTGCGAATTAGGGACTCAAAATCCTTAAGAAATGAAAAAAAAAAAAATGTTGACTCGTATCAATTGACGCCGAAAAATGAGCGTCTTGAGTTGTCACCTGAATCTCCGATCTTGCATCGAGCGAGAGAAAAATTGAGAATATTCCGATTGGAGGATAAACCGGTACAGAGAATATTTAAATAATTTCCACATCCCAGTGGAATTCCATCGAGTGTCAAGGACGTCAGAAGACTAGAATCTCTCGAGCAAACTCCAACGGCGTCGACTAAACATCTCATCAAAAAATTAGTGTAAATTATCGGTCCCCGAGTGTTCGTTTTCTTGCATTTTCTTTTTCCATTCATTCAGCACCAAGAAAAACAGTCATTAATATTTTATTAATTTTAATTCGAATCTCAACGTATTACTAATCACAAAACGACAAAACGACAAAACGACGAGGATTTTTTCAAAATTTTGTTCAAACGTTCTTGGCACCAAAACTAAAAGTTTTCTCCTCGGAAGAAAAATTTTCTGACGTTTAAAATTCGAGATATTTAATTTTCCATTTTTTATTTTTCTCATCCAAACGCGTGTAAATTAAAGTCACGTTTCGTTGAAAAGTTGCAAGAAAAAAAATAAAAGAAACGCGACTTCAATTTACACGCGTTTTGATGGGAAAAAAAAATTGGAAATATCTCGAATTTTAAACGTCAGAAAATTTTTCTTCCGAGAAGAAAACTGTTAGTTTTGGTGCCAAGAACGTTTATACAAAATTTTGAAAGAATTCTGAATAAAGTGAGAGAGAAAAAATAGTACAATACCGGAAATCGTCTAGTTTTTTTTCGGTATCGATGGATTCAGCAATTTTGTGTTTCCGATTGCGACTGTACGCATGAATCTCAACGAGACTCCGATCAGCAGCAATAGCATTGAGAATCGGTGACCAGTCCTCGAGGTTAACGCGATCGCAACAAAAGCTCAATCGATTTTCGTTCAAACGTGTTTGCACGTTGGCCAGCGGCGATACGCCGTTTTGGCAGCACAAAATTTCGTAATTTCTGCCAAATTTGTTGGTTCCATTAATTTTTTTCATTTCTCCCATAATGCACGAATTTTCTTTTGATAAATACAAAATTAATAATCCTCTGATTGAGAAGCAGTGACAGAAAAAAGGGTGGAAAAAAAATACAGAATAAATAAATCGCGTGGTCCAGGAATAAAATAAAAAAGTATCGACAAAATGGAATAATCGTTGACTCCGTTCACGCGATTCCCAAGAATTAGGCAATTCATCCAGAGGCAATTATCACTAATGAAAATATCGTCCATCAGTCAGAAGCTCGTTAGCAAGTCGTCTCATTTATTTACTGCAACAACGAGCCCCCGAAACTATAAAATTGATTTATTCCGAAGAATGGATCCCGACGAACGAGCCACTTTAAATTACGATTGCAATTATAACCTTGTTTTGGCAAAGCGACTGATCAGGGACGTAAGAAAAAGTCAAGGTATGGAGTGAATAATCGTTTGGGAGAATTTTTTCAATGATTATTATTTCCAATTCTGTAAAACGTTCCCACAAACAATTTTTATCGAGATCGCCATAAAAAAAAAAAATGCTTCAATTTCTTAATTTAATGAAAAAGTCAAATGATCGATTGGGAGGCAATGCGAAAGCGAAAAGAAAAAATTGCCAGTCGCTGGGATGTAAATTCTGAGTAAAAAAAAATTTACAGCTGATTTTATGAATCGGGAAAAAAATTAGAAAATCTCGTGGTTATTCGTTACTCGGCTCGAGCAATTAGTACGTAATCGTCGTCGACATGAAAATTGCATTAATGAATATATATTTCGCCTCGGGCAAAGCAGCGGGCACTAAAAATCCTATAACGATATGAGACTCGACACAAAAATTGAATTTCCAACAGAACGTAACAGTGCTGTCGAATGGCTACGTTATTTGATGGGAGCAAATAAATCGCTAGCGGAAATGCAATTAAGAAATGATTTTCTTCATTATTTGGTGCAAAATTTACAAGAAGGTGAGCTCAGGCCACCATTCGACGTTCCTCCGTCGCCAGCACAGCCCCTGGAAAATATTTCGCACCTCATAGTTCGTTTCCTTTATTAAAAAAAAAAAAAAAAATTCAAATATTCGATGGTTGAGGATAAAACGCGAATTTTATCATTTAGCCAGGCAGAAACGATCACACGATGAATCTGGACGAAAATCTTTCGGTCTCGTCCTCGTCGATCGAGAAACACGATGAAAAACCTCTCGTTATGGATTTATCACCTGATGGTGGAGAATTCTTGGCTCTGCAGCCAATTCCACGAGAGGGATCGTTTTGCTATCTCGCAATAACTGCAAAAAAACGAACGAAGTAACATTTCATCAAAAATTCATTGATTTATCATTTTTTACACATTTACATGGCAAATTAATAAATTATTCCTTTAAGGATCTCTACCATTTTTACTTCCTCATAGAAGAAGCCAAGTATCCAGAGTTTTTTTTACGTTTTTTGTTACGAAGAAACTCCATTTCTGGCTGTATGGAAATTACACAAACAAACAGAGGGACAAATATTATTTATGACGATAAGCAGACTCTGTGTTAAAAGATAAATCCAAATCGGTTTGTATTTTTTCACCGTCCGGGTTTGAGTTTCGATCCCTAGCTTAATTTATTTCTCACTGTTTATATTTAGTGTAAATTAATTACGGAATGCATTTTCGTTTGCTAATTAGCATTGTTCGTAAAATTGTCAATTTTTCGACTTCACAAAATGACTTTATTTAGGATTCTTTCAAAATTTTTGTTTTTTGTTTTCTCCTGTGAAGAAAAATTTTCTGACGTTTAGAATTCGAGATATTTAATTTCCAATTTTTTTTTTTTTTTCCATCTAAACGCGTGTAAATTGAAGTCACGTTTCGTTAAAAAGTTGCAAGAAAAAAAAACAAAAGAAACGCAACTTCAATTTACACGCGATTAGATGAGAAAAATAAAAAATTAAATATCTCGAATTCTAAACGTCAGAAAATTTTTATTCCGAGGAGAAAACTGTTGGTTTTGGTGGCAAGAACGTTTGTACAAAATTTTGAAAGAATCCTAAATAAAGTCGTATTGGGATAGCTGAATATCTTCAGCAGAAGTGTTGTTTTCCATGTTTTCAAAGAGAGTCGAAAATACTAGTTCAACAGTCACGAGTAATTCGTAATTTAATTTGTAAATTGTCAATTCCACAAGTGTATATTGCACCACACCTGAATTCAATGAGATTCCCAAGGATATCTCGTTGAATGTTTCATTAGATGCAACTTGACGAAAGTGAGTATTCTGGCCATGATTCAATTTTGTTCTGGAAAGTTTTTTAAATTCCTTAAAGATGGTAGCGCAAAAAAGAGAATTGACAACTCTCCGACTGTGTCGAAAATTTGAATCAACAGAAATCGATTCACAAGCATCGACACAATTAGTATTTTTTTTTTTTCCAGTTGATTATTCAAAAAATGTTGTCTCTTCGTTGCACTCTCAATTTTTGACGATTTATAAATAACAAGGAGTCGAAAGAATCGTTTATATATTTTTTGACAAACAAAATGAAACCACGACGTTTCGAAGCGTTGAAATATTTGGAAATCCTAGTTTCTTACTCCCAAGGAAGTGCGATATGATTATAGGACACGAAACGACCTTATCGAAAACGATTTAGTATTCATTAATCGTACGATTGCGCGATACATAGGTACGTGCAAATTTGCGTGCGATTCGAAATAATCATTTTGCAGTGTACGTGTAGCACGACAATGCCAGTTGATACGTATTACAAAGCGCGTGTGCGACGTAACGATTCTGCTTGGCTTTTCATCAGCGAGCTTCGTCTTGGATCATATCGTTGAGTTTAGTCCAAGTGTGCAGTCAAGTATAGTTTCTAGGCAAAAAGTTTGGAAAATAAAGACGTTGAAAAACTAGTGAATTGTCTGCTCAATCGTGACGTTTGGCCGTTGAAAAAATAGAGTATCCAAAAGCTCATCCAGACACAAATAAATTCAACTAATCGTGAAATTCTTAAATTTACAAAATCAACAATTAACGTATTACGAAACGACTTTGTTTAGGATTCTTTCAAAATTTTGTACAAACTTTCTTTGGCACCAAAACTGACAGTTTTCTCCTCTGGAGAAAAATTTTCTGACGTTTAGAATTCGAGATATTTAATTTCCCATTTTTTATTTTTCTCATCTAAACGCGTGTAAATTGGAGTCACGTTTCCTTAAGAAGTTGCGAGAAAAAAAACAAAAGAAACGCGACTTGAATTTACACGCGTTTAGATGGGAAAAAATTGGAAATTAAATATCTCGAATTCTAAACGTCAGAAAATTTTTCTTCACAGCAGAAAATTGTTAGTTTTTGTGCTAAGAACGTTTATACAAAATTTTGAAAGAATCCTAAATAAAGTCGTTTTGTGATAGTAATACCTTAAGACATTTCCAAGTGTCCATAAAGCGTAGGACGAAAATTTGACGAATTACTGAAATTAAAACTTGGGAATATCGATGGAAATTCTGGTTCGAAACGAAACTGGAAAATGTACTTGAAAAATTCATTAATTGCGGAGACTGCTGAAGGAAATTTGTGTTTTTTAATATTTTACTGTTTGTTACGTTACTATCCACGTGGCTCATGTGTTTTTCGTGTTTTTCGAGTGCACCATGGTGCAATGTTTCTCACAGTGCTTAATATATACATAGTGAAGATTCTACGATTAAACACAAAGTTATAAATATTTGCTATTACACAAGAATACATATCTTATGAGTACACACTAAATATGCGAATGCTTAACGATCGCATTGATAAAGTGGCTGATAGCGAACGATATTGCTCGCTGAATGCGATAATAGTTGAGGTGCGAAAAAAGCGTATACCGAATTTGACAATCTTTTCGTCCATATAAATAATGTGAGTTAACGAGTCGAGTGAGGAAGCGAAATCTAAAGAGTGTAAATAATAAAAATCGAGAAGAAATTGAGGTATCACGAGACGACTTTATTTAGGATTTTTTCAAAATTTTGCATAAACGTTCTTGCCACCAAAACTAACAGTTTTCTCCTCTGAAGAAAAATTTTCTGACGTTTACAATTCGAGATATTTAATTTCCCATTTTTTTTATTTTTTCCATCAAAACGCGTGTCACGTTTCGTTAAAAAGTTGCCAGAAAAAAAAACAAAAGAAACGCGACTCCAATTTACACGCGTTTAGATGGGAAAATAAAAAAAAAATTGGAAATTAAATATTTCGAATTCTAAACGTCAGAAAATTTTTCTTCAGAGGAGAAAACTGTTAGTTTTGGTGCCAAGAACGTTTATAAAAAATTTTGAAAGAACGAACGCGTAACTTTTGTTTGAATTCGATGACAGCACGAACTTTGTACGACTTTGATTAATTTTATTTTTATTAGAATTACGTGGAAATATTAAAATTGATAATTTGTCTGTGTAAATGGATTTGCCGTCACGGAATAAAACATTTTGTACAACGGCAACGTCGCGGCTTAAGGCGATGCTGCTGCTCGGGGAAAAAAGTGTGTGGATGCAATTTTTACCCTGAATGGAAGGAAAATGGGCTGTTCGCCAAGCGCGATTTACGCGTACATGAAAAACGCTAAAAGACTCGATGACGCAAAGACTGACGAGTCTCTAGTCAACAGTGGTGAGATTTAAAATATTTTATAAAATTATTTCGCCAAAATGTAACCTCGTGCGTCAATGGCAGATGATTTTTAATTGGAATAATTGAAGTATTCGTCGCTGAAAAATATGTGATAAGTTATTTGGTTATAAATGGGCAGAAAATTTTTTAAAATAATTTTGATAACTCGTTTTTTTTTTCATTCGCTCATTTCGAGATTATTTACAGATTTGTCGGACGATTTAAAGGGACCATCGAACGTTGCCAGTCTTACGGATTTACAAGAATGTCAAAATATTTATCGGTCAAAAGAAACGGATTTTTATCCCTTTTTTGGTCAGTCTATATTTTTGTAATTACGATTTCACACTGACACACACAACCACACATAATAGTCGTGACACGATTCTCCATAGAGACGTAAGATCGATCTGGAATTATGAAATTTGCTGATTGAATTATTATTCTGTCTCACGATCTCGCAAAATAGTACTGTCAAGCTCCCTGACAAGTTGCTCAATAGAATCGCTCGAGGAGGCTGGGACATTGAACGAATCTCTGTTTCGCGATCTAGAAAAAACACACTTCGCATATTTTTAAAGAAAACACTCAATCGTTGTGCCACAAGAAACTAAGTTTGAAAAAAAATTCATCTTTTTTTTTATTCAGTTACTCGTCATTTATTTTTTCAAAAAAATGATAATAAATTCTCCATATTTTGAGGGGAAATGCTTAATTTTAGTGTGGGCAGAAACTGATGTAGATGAAAGTGAATTATTCAAAAAAAAAAAAAAAAATGCATTTTTCGGTTCAATTCGGTCGTAAGCCATTTTTTCAAAAATATTTTATCGACTCCAGGTGATTAGCAGAGATTTATGAAAATTGTGCGACTTGCCATTGATTATTGTTCGATTTTGCTTCCTCATAGAGGAAGCTATGTGACGGTGAAAATTTTTTTTTTCTCCAGTTTTCAATGTCAATGCGCTTAAAATGTCCCAAAACATTGAAAAATCATATTTAGAAAAAATGTCCGGATGTGAGTGTGTTTGTTATGGCACAATAAAATTGAAAGCTTCATAACTCGAGAACGGTTTGAGCTACAGGGCTCCCGTTTTGCACAGATGTTAATCTAGACAAGCTCTTCATTCTCTGAGAATTTTGTTGGAATTGCTAGAAAAATACAAATTCTAGGGCATTTTGAAAATTTCAAAAATAAAAAATAAAATTATTTCACAGCATTTTTTTATTCTCCAATTATTTCTGATCGACTGCGTTGAAATAAAACAAATCGATCGATTTTCAAGTTGATTCATTCGATCATTTTTCGTACGTAGGAACAATCTCTTCCGAAGAGGAACTGAATGATTATTGTAAAGAGAGTAAACTGAATTAATAAACAAATGAATAAAATAATACGAAACGATGATACAACGACCGATTGACCACTTTGAAATTCTTGATTCGTTCATTTTGTTGTAAACGATTCGTTTATACTTTTTTGCAATTTTTATTGGAAAATATTTTGTGGAAACATATTGACAACGTCATGACCGTTGAAATTTTATGATTTGTTTCGTGAATTATTGAAAAAATTGAACTTAATTGATGAAATTTTGTTGCAACGAGAAACAGGCCCACTGGCAACGATTTAATCGAGTCAATTCTCCGGCTATCGTACGCTCGCAGCCATTCGCTCCACTCCTGGGGATATTTGCGATTAAGTGTACCCGAGCACCGGCAAATACACTTACTTCGGTCTTTCAGCTCAGTCGTTGTAAAACCGTTGACGATGGTCCATCTTGGACCCATTCTGTGTAAAATATAAAAATTCGAATCTCACGTCAATTCTTATATTTTACAAAAACGAAATAATTCGTAAAAATATTGGATTTTCGTGTTTTTTCGGACTCTGTTAATTTTTTTAACACAACCGTATTTACGGATTTAAAAAAATTATTTTAATTATTGAATAAATCGAAAAATAATGAAATTACGTCGTGTGTCATAATCGGTGAAAATTTTTACATTATTTTTGTGCCTAAATCTCGAGTGAGAAGTGAAACGTGAATAAAAAATTAAAAAGTTTTCAAAATATAATAAATCTTCTGTGTAATAAATAAATCCGTTAAGGCGATCGTTTCGATATGAAAATAAATGTCAGCTTTAAAAAAGTGATTTTGAGAAAAATGTAAAAAATTGACATTTTATCGTCGAATCGAATTCAGAGATTCGAAGAAATCAATTTCCTTTGTTTCGGGTACGAGAACGTTCCCGGAAAATCATGATTTCGATTTACTCATTTATTGCCACCGGATGCAGAATTTCAAGCGGATAATTATAAATCGATTCAAAATAATTGATAAACGAATCGCTGCGTCGTGGCACGATAAACCTTACGTCTCTGGAAAATATTATAAATTTTCCAAAAACTCAAAACAGATCGATTAATCGATTTTTTTTTTCCTTTTTAAATAAAAACTTGAATTATTCAAAGTCATGATTTTTCAAACTGTAATAGAATAACGTTTCGGTAAATTTCCGTGACTGTATCAAAACTGCAATTAATTGATTACGGGGAGATTAGTGATCGTAAAGCTCCAAATGTCAATTTCTTCAATCGTCGATCTTTTATTAACGAAAACAGTCATAAATTTTTACTCCCCATAATTACTCCCATAAAAGTCTCTTGTTTATCATCTCATGAAAAAAAAAAACAAAAAAAATAAAAAATAGCACACCAGGGGCACAATGAGTCGTGGAATTTTGAAAAATTATTAAATGGACAATGAATGAGGCATTGTCAAGTCGAACAACGTCGTCTCAAGTCAATTAATTCGGCTAAAATTGATTTTTTATCTCTTCCAATAAATCGCTATCGACAAGAAACTTCGTGTATCAATAAAAATATGTCAAAGGACTCATTATCGTATTTGTGAAAAGTCTGTTTAATAATTACACTAAGAATCATTTTCCATCGAATAGTAAATATAACAGTGACGTAGAAATTAATTTTAAACGTCTTTTGACGTTCATAGTGATCGAGTGTATACACGTGAACAAATTAGGCACTAAAGTACCTTTCGAGTAGAGCATTCAGTGTTGAATGATTATAAAATCGTTTCGGATATCCACATGTCATCGCCTCTGGGCAAGTTTTATCTTCCTACAGAAGACGAACTCGCAGTTGATAGTTCGCCAGAAAATATTCAAAATGGTACAGTCGCTTTATTTTATTAATTTTGTTTTTTTTTTTTTCAAAGCATTGGCCTCCTAGGTCATTGGATTACGTTTTAAGGAATTAACTATCACGAAACGACTTTATTTAGGGTTCTGTTAAAATTTTGTATAAACGTTCTTGGCACCAAAACTAACAGTTTTCTCCTGTGAAGAAAAATTTTCTGACGTTTAGAATTCGAGATATTTAATTTCCAATTTTTTTTTCCATCTAAACGCGTGTAAATTGAAGTCACGTTTCGTTAAAAAGTTGCAAGAAAATAATAAAAGAAACGCGACTTGAATTTACACGCGTTTTGATGGGAAAAAAAAAATTGGAAATTAAATATCTCGAATTCTAAACGTCAGAAAATTTTTCTTCAGAGGAGAAAACTGTTAGTTTTGGTGCCAAGAACGTTTGTACAAAATTTTGAGAAAATCCTAAATAAAGTCGTTTTGTGAGAGTAATACGTTGACAACAGAAAAATGAATAATTGTCTACAGTCGTGGTTGGAAAATGAGAGAAAATTTTCGATTTTGATTGAAAAATAAAAAATGTATTTTTAATTCGAATGGTAACGAGAAAATCGTCGCGATTTTATGCATAAACGAAGGCACATTGGCCCAAGAATTTTATGGATCAGAAGTTATTATCAGAAAGATTTTCATTCAACTTTCCTCCTTCCCCACTGTCTCCTGATCGCTGCATTACCTGGGCAACGATTTGCGTCATCGGCGATAATCTCTGCGGTTCGCGACTCCTCTTTACCAAATTTTATCTTCCGTTTATCGAAAAGTTTACCATGCTCAGGCTCGGCGTATCGCTGCACCGAGCAGCTGACCGTGAATATGGATTTTTGCACGTGTATTCATTTTTTCGTACGATACTTATGAAGTGGTTTGATTATGATCGATCCCTGAAAATATAGTCAGCCAAATATTAGAAAAAAAAACTCAAGTCAATTATTTCAACATTTGCATTCCGGAAAAAATTTATATTTCTTTCTAAAATGGACATTAATGAGTCTGCTAATCAAGGCCTCACCATTAGTTCAAGCTTCAGTCTAAAAATCCTGAAATACAAGAAAACTTTAGGCACACGAGTGAAAATTTCACGGAGCAAAGCCCATTAAGGCTATCACGAAACGTTATTATTTAGGGTTCGTTCAAAAATTTTGCATAATCGTTCTTGGCACCAAAACTAACAGTTTTCTCCTGTGAAGAAAAATTTTCTGACGTTCAGAATTCGAGATATTTAATTTCCAATTTTTTTTCCCATCTAAACGCATGTAAATTGCAGTCACGTTTCGTTAAAAATTTGCAAGAAAAAAAACAAAAGAAACGCGACTTCAATTTACACGTGTTTAGATGGAAAAAAAATTGGAAATTCTAAACGTCAGAAAATTTTTCTTCAGAGGAGAAAACTGTTAGTTTTGGTGCCAAGAACGTTTATACAAAATTTCGAAAGAATCCTAAATAAAGTCGTTTTGTGATAGTCCGTTAAATAAAAATCCAGTCATTTTTCGATGAAAAAAAAAATATTCGTATTCGCTCTGGACCTTTCACTTGAAAAAATCGCAACTCCCAAGCGTCTGTATGATTTCGTTAATACGTAAGAGAACAAGTGGCAATTAATCGATTCAGAAAAAAAAATAGTCGTCAGGAGTCACGAAATATTTGTTGCCAAATACGTCGAGACGAAAGAATGTTTTTTATTTCTTTTCATTTTCTTTTTCTCGTCGAGCGTACACTTTCTACACGTGTGTGGCGAAATAATCGAGAAAAAATTTCGTAATAGGTGTCTAGTGCCTCCATCTACCTTTCTCAAACAATCTATACATATATATCCCTCGACTATATATTCGAGAAACTAATTGCGACCTTTGTGTCGAGAAAAGGCAATGGTAACTCGGGGAACATCGTAACGTCACGTTCTTGAACGAGATTTTTCGATTTGGCCTTCACAATCGGCGAGAGACTTTATATAGTCCTGTATTTACATGGGAGATTCCATGTGAATTCATCAATCTGTACAGTGAAAACAAAATTTTATTGAAAAAGATGGATATTTTGTTCGATACGTTCGCCTAAACGTTTTTTTTTGCATAAACCCAAAAATTGTGTCATCGCAGCAAGAAATATTTTAGAAAGTCTCTTCGGAAGCAAATTCTGATCGTTCCACTGGTTAATTTCTCTGTCAAAATTCCGTTAGAAACCAAACACACTGCCAAAATAACGAAAACTTTGTAATTTTCAAAAAATATTTAGTTTACCGTATTCAACAAAATATCGACGATTTTTAACAAAATTTCATTTCCAGTGTATATAGAAAAATATTAGAATATTATAGAATATTATAGAATATTTCGTAAAGTCTATTTCATACGGCTAGGCATCGTTATTTTTTATTAAACCCTAGGACCCTACTCAGGGATTCCCCAAACCCCCACGAAATAGTAAAAAATTCGACGATTGTTTATAATTTTTTTAAATTGCATTTTTCACCGTGAAAAATGAATACTACATTTTTCCTCAATGTGTCATTTTATTTTTCGGAATTGGAACGATCAAACGAAAAAAAAACAAAGCTCTCTACGACGAATAGCGAGTCAACTGCATCGATTCAAAGTGCTGGGGTGTCCGTAACCCCCCCAGTTTAGAGAATTTGTTGTAAAACACACAGTGCAGGGTCCTAGGATTAACAACGAAAATATTCACTAGAAATAATTGATTTGGCAGAACAAGGTTTCTCGGGAACGCTAGTTTTTTTTTATAAAAGTAATAAATAATAAAACTCTCAGAGGGTGAAATCGTTTCGTCCGGTAAAGGAATCTACAAAAATCGAATCCCTCCATCGATCGGATCCAATGACGAAATGAACGAGGTTCGAGCTATCGAACTGATGAATCGTTGAAATTTCGATCCAATTCACATTTTTATCGATCTCGTTCGTGGGCGTCGAAGCCGAAAAATTAAAACTTGACAGTCAAAAATGTTTGACTAGTTTTGTTGGGAAATCTGCAAAAAATCGAATTGCTCGTACAATTTTATTGATTGACGGAAAAAATCTAGTCGAAGCTACTTGCCAGATATGTCTCTCAAAAACATTAATAAGTCATTAAAGTCTGAGACTAATTACTTATTAATTTAATTAGTTTATTTATTAATTTTACAGAGATTGATAAAATCGGTCGGTTGATATAATTTCTATCAAATCGTCCGTTCAAAAGTGTTCTAAATAGAAACATGAAAAAAAAAAATAGCCGATAAATATTCAGCACGAAATAGCCAATGTATGAAAATATAATGCACGTAGTACTCGAAATAACCGGGGAGATGGTAAGAAAGTTATGCCCGAGGCAGTCAAACACAAGGTAGAACTGTACTGCCTTAACGATTGTCGCAGCAGCCCTCTCGCAAGGTTTTCTTCGTCTTTGATCTCGCCTCTTTTTTTCTTTATCTCGTAGAAAGTTTATCCTCTTTCGAGCACACCGAAAAGGTTACACGTGCGCTACATATACGTGCAAAAAGAGCCTCGTAATTGGGAAAGTAAAAGAAAAATGATATTGTTCAAATTATGTGACGTTCAGTACCGACCTATTTAAATACTTTTTCCCATTTTTCAGTAACAAGGTCAGTTACGTAAAAGGTGCTCGAAGAGCAATGCCAATTGTTAAAAAAATAATAAAAATTTGTAAATTTCAATTTGCAGCTTTTTTAGTATTTACATTTAAAATTATACAATTTGGACAACTTTTCTATACACAATATTTTGGAAATTTTGAAGAAATTAGAGCGGTTGGACGATTTTTCAAAAAACTCAGATTTTCGTAAAATTTGAAAAATCATAAAATGTAAACCGTTCAACCGACATTTCCCAAATTCAATACCAACCTTCCTATTACGATGCTCTATGCATAAAAAAAAAATTAGTAATAAATCTTGAAATTTGCAGAAGTTACAGCATCGACACCCTTTTTTTGAAAATTTCAAAATGCCCTAGAATTCGTATTTTTCTAGCAATTCCAACAAAATTCCCAGAGAACGAAGAGCTTGTCTAGATTAACAACTGTGCAAAACGGGAGCTCTGTAGCTCAAACCGTTCTCGAGTTGTCAAGCTTTCAATTTTACAGTGCCAAAACATACACACGCACACACATCCGGAAATTTTTTCTACACATGATTTTTCGATGTTTTGGGACATTTTAAGCACATTGACATCGAAAACTGGAAAAAAAAAATTTCACCGTCACATAGCTTCCTCTACGAGGAAGCAAAAAACACAAAAAGAAAATGATTCTTGCAAATCATTTAATAATCGTAATTAAAATTGAATCTAGTTCTCCGTTTCGATAAAAATCATTTATCTTTCATCGGTAATTTTCGTCCCAGTTCAGGTCCGACGATAATTATGTTTAATTAAATAAAAGTGGCTCGTCTAATCGAAATTAGACTGAGCATCAGGCTTCGTTCAACATTAGCAACGAATATCACGTTCCGACAATTAACATTCAATTGATCGTTAGTTGATCGTCCCACATTCGTAGTAGGAAAAAAAGAAGAATTCTTAAAATGAATGCTTTTTATAAATCCACCAAGTAAAAATCAATGAATTCGATTTTAAGAAGATCGTACAACATTTTTCCTTTTTCTTTGGATTTAGCATTATTTATTGTTCCATGACTATAAATTACTGCATGAGTTTTTAAAAATTCTGGGGTTTGCAGTAATTCCAATATTTTTATCGTTATTATTTCCTTGCAGGCAATGGTGACTCGTCAGGAATGCAGGAGCTCGATTTTTGGAAGGAAAAGACTGTCGTTGGGGATTTCATGTTCACTCCCGACGAAGACATGGAGTACTCGACCGCCGTAAGTTGAAAAATTATCGAATGCATACTCGGATGATTTATTTTCGAAACTTCTATGAAATTTCTATGAAATTTTTCGTAGTCTTTGTATGGTTTAAAAAAATGAAAATATCTCGTCACATTTATTTATCATTTTTATAAAAACTGCGCTTGTGACGTTGTTCGTGACGTATTGATAAGGAACGATTGCTTTGCCGATCTTACGGCATGAGAATCTGAGTCACGCTCCTCCGCAGTCTCGATAAGAAATGTAATGCCTTATCATAAACGTATACTCTACACTATTATCTTTTCCAGTCGGAGAGTTCCTCTCTCCAGACGTAAATAACGTAAACGTATTACTATCACAAAACGACTTTATTTAGGATTCTTTCAAAATTTCGTATGAACGTTCTTGGCACCAAAACTAACAGTTTTCTCCTGTGAAGAAAAATTTTCTGACGTTTAGAATTCGAGATATTTAATTTCCAATTTTTAAACGCGTGTAAATTGAAGTCGCGTTTCTTTTGTTTTTTTTCTTGCAACTTTTTAACGAAACGTGATTTCAATTTACACGCGTTTAAAAATTGGAAATTAAATATCTCGAATTCTAAACGTCAGAAAATTTTTCTTCACAGTAGAAAACTGTTAGTTTTGGTGCCAAGAACGTTTATAAAATTTTTTGAAAGAACTCTAAATAAAGTCGTTTCGTGATAGTAACACCTTAAAGATTCTGATAGCGAGTTCAAACGCAACGAGGAACAAAGAACGATAAAACGCGATAACACGTGGAAAAAATATTTTCTTCCTCAATATATTTCAATGAAAAATTGACTTTGCAATTATTTCGAAGATGAAATCGTTTCCGAAGAGATTGTCAATGCCCAAAGTACGAGACAATTTCGAAAGGTTTTTTTTTTTTAATGAATAAAAATCGACTTGATTTTTATTCAACAAAAATTTCATACTTCCGGTCGAAATTATTGGAAAATAATGGTAATAAATATTTTGAAAATTTAATAACTTTTCTCACCTATACTTACACGTTGTTTAAATAAAAAAAAGTTTGAAAAATCGTGAAATCCTTATTCGCCACTGCTGGGACGAAATATCATCGTTTCTCAGTTGCGAATCAAAGTCCATTCGACAGCAATAGTTTGGTCAGACAAACTGGATGTGCATCATGCTCAAGGGTTCTTTGTGTCCTCTTGGATGGTCGGAAGACTCACTGAGAGCGTGGAAAAAGTTGTAGTGGCGCGAACCCCTTCGCATCACGATGGCACATGCGCTGTGAAGCTCCATTGGGAAACTCGGTGTTTTTTACCAGAGAGTTTAAATGAATAATTAATCGGCTCGATCGGTTCGAGTCGTAACGTACGAACAGTCGAGACTTTTTTGCAACAAACTTTGGTTGCTGCAATTAGTTCGGGAAAGGGTTGAGCTGTTGCCCTTTTATTGCAACCATTTTTTTTTCGATGTTTCATTCTACGAGTGACATAGGATAATTATAGGTTTGAACAAATGAACGTAAGCTTGGAGGCTTTTCGTGTTGCGAGGGTTGAAACAGTGAGAGGAAAGTAGACAAATTGTAAGAACTGGGCGCATGCGTTGAATAAATAAATGTTAAAAACGACCAAGTGTCTGGCTGGATGATCGTTGCAAGCTCAGCGAGCTATTTTTCTGTTTAATTATTCAGGAGTCCGTGTCTCGTATGGGATTTGAAGAAAACGAAGAAAAAATGAGCTGCGAAGTGGTGAAAAGGGAAAGAAGGAAACTCTATGTCTATAGAGGATCCATTTTGCCATATCCGATGGGAATACACCGAGTGTGTAAATCGGTGGATAAAAGAGAAAAATTGATGCTCACCCTTATTCTCGAAAGTTGGGAGGGTGTGGGTTTTAAACAAACCAGCCAACTCGTTCCATTCTAGAAACCGATCAACCAAACATTTATTCTTCGTACGAAGAGTGCAATAACCTTGCCATCATTCTTCCTCATGATTCTCGAGCATATTTTTGCCTCCTTTACCAATTTCCACATGAGCAAGACTTATAGACGTTCCTCCAAGTCTATAGCTTATCCTCGTGTGTAGAGCCACTGAATCCGAGCTTCGAGTGTTCAAAGGGTTGATTGGAACGTTAAAGCTCTGATGGGAATTTAAACATCTGGCTATGGATTTCTCTTTCTCACGAATTTGCTTATACCCAACTCTCGCTCTTTCCCCATCTCTGCCAGCTGGTAATATTGTTCTTGGTAAGAGTAGGAGGCAAAGAAACTTGGCGTTATAAGCTTCAAGGTTTTTTTCCGTGTGTTTTTATGGCAGAGGAAAAATAGTCTTGCGCGTTAGGAACTTGGGTCGTCCACTAGGCATGCGCAACTTTTCCCATAAGATTCCAAGTACTGTTGGATTTTTTCTGAGAATTCAGGCCATCGGATCATCGATTTTTTCAAGCAATTTCCTCCTTTTAGAAATCTACTCGAAAACGTTCGTATTACGAAGAAGAAGAAGAAGATTAGCGACTGGTAATATCTGCAAAATGATTTTCATGGCTACCCATACCTTAGTCATCTTTTCGCAGGGTTTTCCCTTGACAGTAACACATGAGAAAAAATTAACCTTTGCACTTGTCCGAGCAGAATTGATCCTGTGCTGGAAAATATTAAGGGACGAAATCTAGTAACTCGTTAAGGTAAATACTGTGCTGCGAACTAGTCAAAAGAGTGCTAAATTTTAAAAACGCTTTTAGACCAAGTTTAACGTAACGATTAAATGTATTTTTAGTGGATTTGTATTACAGCATGTCTTAGTAACATGGAAAAATATTAAAAACGATAGTTTTGCAAAACCATTAACCGATAAATCAAAATTTTCATGGTGACACATTTTCACTAGGTTTTTTCAAAGAATTCTCTGTATTTTTCAACCGATTTCGATGCACCACGAGTCGTTTTGTTCCTCAACCGACTCTCTACGAATCCACCACGTAGATTTTTTTTAAGCTCAACCGTTTCACTATTGCAGCTTATTGTTTATTAAGCGAAATAACTTTTTCATAACTAGCTTCTGAACGAATTGACTTAAAAAAAATTTACGTGGTGGATTCGTAGAGGATCAGTTGAGGAACAAAATGAGACGTGGTGCATAAAAATCGGTTGAAAAATAAAGATAATTCTTTGAAAAAAACTTAGTGAAAATGTGTCACCATGGAAATTTGGATTTATCAGTTAATGATTTTGCAAAAGTATCGTTTTTAATATTTTTCCATGTTATTGAGACATGCTGTAATACAAATCCACTAAAAATACATTTAATTGTTACGTCAAATTTGGTCTAAAAACGTTTTGAAAATTAAGCACTCACGTGACTACTATGCAGCACAGTATTTACCTCGATTTTCGACGAATTTTCTGCATTCATCGAATGATGCTGTTTAGAAATAAATTCATTTACTTTTTAAAACATTACAGTGATTTTTTTTTTTTTTTCATTTCACGAAAATCAAAACGTGTTGGGAAAAAGTCCAAGATCTCAATCATCACTGGAATATATCGTGCAAAATAACGTCTCGATTATGCATATGAGGACAATAGACAGAATGATGACCCTTGATTGTTACATCAGGCAAAATAGTTCGATATCGTGACGTTTTTTTCTTTGGGGAAAAAAAAAATGAAACAACCAAGTGTTTGATAAATAAAGTTGTTTTCCATTTTATTTACGTCCGTGTTTTCAAGCGTACGAAGACGATTTGTCGCGTCACAGAAAAGTGTTATCAATCGGATAATAGTTGGTTCCCGTATCAAAATCGAGATTGCATCGTTCCTATAATCTGTCGACGTTCTTGATCTTCGATCAGTATCGCTTCTGGTGCAACTCGGTATCGGGATAGTGAAGATTTTCGCAAGACGACTTTTCGAGTTTTGAAATGTAAGGGTGTTCGTTAACGCGAAGAAGAAAATCATCTTCTTTTTCGTTCTGTTTTGGCGAACGTTTAATTTTTGTATCAATGGTCGAAACGAACGATACCAGACGCTTGACTCAGCGAACCCTTTATATTTCGGGCTCGATCGGAACCGACCATGTCAAGTCTCACGAAATCGAAGACGAGACAGACTCTTGGTCCTCACGATTATCTCATTTATTTTGCGGACGTTTACTCGGTCGCAAATGGTTCGTTAGTAGTCGTCACAATATGCAGGTTATGGTGAGACCGTCCTTGCCAACTACCAACCAATTACCACCGCAAACACTTGAGGTACCTGCACGATCGAATTTTTTGACGAAACATTTTTTCCCTAGAATCCTAATCTTGCCACTTTGTTTTCTGAACGAAAAAAATTCTGATCAACTAGAATTTTCAAAAGAAAAATAAAAAAATATCATTTTCGACACTGTTACACAATTTTTTCAAATTTATTTCGTTTCCAATTGGCCTCTCGGGGTTCCTCGAATATAAATGCATCAAGAGTTTTTTAAGCATGTTCGATTTTTGTATTATGAGTCCTTTGAGTTCAATTCCGATGATTAACGTATTATTATCACAAAACGACATTATTTATGATTCTTTCAAAATTTGGCACCAAAACTAAAAGTTTTCTCCTGCGAAGAAAAATTTTCTGACGTTTAGAATTCGAGATATTTAATTTCCAATTTTTTTTCCCCATCTAAACGCATGCAAATTGAAGTCACGTTTCGTTAAAAAGTTGCAAGAAAAAAAACAAAAGAAACGCGACTCGAATTTACACTCGTTTAGATGGAAAAAAATTGGAAATGAAATATCTCAAATTCTAAACTTCAGAAAATTTTTCTTCACAGGAGAAAACTGTTAGTTTTGGTGCCAAGAGCGTTTATAAAAAATTTTGCAAGAATCCTAAATAAAATCGTTTTATAATAGTAATACGTTAATTGGCGATTATTTGGTGGTCGCAATTTTTTTTTTTTTCTCAAGAACGTGTCTGTCGATCGCTCCTTGCCAACTTCACACTTATCTAAAGCCTTGTGTATCGTTGTTTTTTAAAAACATTTATCGTCTCTTGGACATGCTCTGGAGTATCCGTAAATACATAAGATGTGAGAATTGAAAAAAAAAAAAAAGCAGACATGAAAGAATTGGAGTATTCGAGTGTCGGCGCGATAAACTCGGAGGCTCGTGTAAGACGTAGGACGGAATTGGAACTCGAGGACGTGGGTTACGATAATTTAGCCAGTCACTCATAAGAATTTTCGAGTGTACTACAAATTTGATTAATTTTCCAAGTAACAAAACGTGTTTTTAAACTTTTTATTTTTTGGTTCGGATTGCAGAAGAGCCCGCAGGATTTTAATTCGACCCTGTCGATAACCGAGGCGTCACGAGTTGTCAAGGTAATTAGAAGGATGAAAAAAATCAATTGAAAAGTTCCTCGAACTCAATTTTTTCATTATTTATTGTCAGACGAAAAAAATTGAAGTTTTTTTTTCTTCTGCAAACTATTCAGGTTCTCTTAGTTTTTCCACGCGATGATCAGCAAGTCGAGGTCCTCGCTTCTGCTGCAAGGAAATTGGGCTGGAACGTGACTGTGGCGAAAAATGCAGAAAAAGCGATTGAACACTTCCAGACTCGATGTCACGATCTAGTGATTATCGATCACCGAGGACAGCGAGGTCCTGAGGGCGATAGTATTTGCAGGTACTCGACAATGAAAAATTTACAAATTTTTATTATTTTCACTTGGCAATTTAATTTGTTCAATTGTATATTTTTCTTCTTATTTTCTCAGGGCGATAAGGAACACGAACTGTCACCACAGCAGTGTAATTTTAGCATTAGTCAAAAAATCGTAAGCAGCATCTTTTTTTTTTCTCAATGCCATGAAAGAAACTCTCGTTCAACAAATTCGTTTGAAAAGTCTGAGAAATTCATTAATTTTCTTAATCAACAGATTTTTCACAGTAAGCGATAAGGACGAACTGGTGACACTGGATCTACTCAATACAGGATTTAGCAGGGTTAGTAAAAAGTTAATCAAATTCGTCACTATTTTTTTGAAAAAAAAACTTTTTGAAAAAAAAAGAAGAAATTTTGAAATTTTGAAAAATCTGTTCTGCGCTCGTTCTGCTTGTCAGTTTCGATACAATTTCTCAATAATCGGAGCTCTATCTCGAAATAAAAAAAAATCACTTGATAAATTAGTGATTTTCTCACTGATAATGAAATTTCTTTTACGACGTTCCCGATGCCAGGCGATGATGGAATGTTCTCACGAAGTTATGCTGAGCAATCAACTCGTAGGGATTTACGCGAGTGAAATTGGGCCTCGAATGCAATTGGCAGCTGCTCATGCTCTTTACGTGGCAGTTGACAGATGTCGGGACATGGTCCACGTTACTGATGACCAGCATGTTGTTAAAGTGAGTTTTTTCCTCTTTTTTTTTCGTACGGGATAAAACACAAGAAATATGATTATAATAAAAAGTAGAAATAATTTTTTTTTACGTCTTTTTTACGTTTTTTTACGTTTTTACATTTTTGACGTCATGTAAAAATCAACAATTTTCTCATAATGAAATAATTTTTAACCCCAAACCTGATTTTTTATCCTCTCGATGTTTATTTTTTTTCTGCATCACTTTTCTGTTCACCTTTTTTTCCCTCAGTTCGTAAATAAGGCCAGTGAAAGGTTGCTCGGCTACAAATTCGGGGAGATGCTGGGAAAGAATCTTTCTGAAATAATAACGTGCGAAAATTTCGTTGTAATGGATCAGCAGCTGCAACGAGGAAGAGAATTCGAGGGTAACATGAACTGCCGGAGAAAGTTCAACGACACTATTACCATAAACTGCAGAATCGTTCCTTTTTGCGCTGCCGGCACGTGAGTTTTTACCCTCAATTTTAATTTTATATTTTTGTTGCTGGTTTGTACATTGAAATTTGAAGAATTTAAATTTTAAGATTTAAGAATATTTTCAGTTTTTATTTTTCACGAAAAATGACCAATTTTTTATTCGCTCTGCAGAAAACCGTCCCATTATATTTACGTCCACGACACCATGTACCTTCTCGAGAACATGGGAGTCGCTGGAGTAACCCTCGGAGGTCAGCATCCAAGAGGTAGTTTGCACTCACTGCGTCGTGGATCCTTTGACCTCAAATCGATCGGCAGTGACATTGGAAGTGAGTCAAAAATCATGGTCATTAATGAATTTTTTTCTAGCTGTTGAATTTTCGTTTTTTTTTTTCAAATTTATTTTCTTTGAAGGTAAAAATGATTCTCTGTATTTTCATCATTTCCTGCAACGTTTGCACATTTTTTCAGCCGCAAGAAGATCGAGCTTACAAAAACTTAACAGTTTACCACTCGAGGCTCCCATCACAAAAGTTATGACTCTCCTGACAAGCGCAATGAGCGAAATCACTGCAACACATCCGGAAATGGCGATGCAAATTGATAAAGTAGGAAAACTTTATTTTTTCAATACATTCCGATGAATTTTTCAATTTTCACAATTATTTCTTCAAGTTGCCAAATTTTTGCGGTCCAAAAGGGCAAAAAAGAATAATCAGAACTCTACGATTTTTGCTGCTGCTTTTTTGATAGGCTATCGAGACTCTGAAAACTACGGAATTGTACAGACCGTACTTGAGGGAAGACACAAAGATTTACAACGACCCCGTCGCCTCGGATCTCATCGAAGCCCTCTTATCCGTAAGGATTTTCAAAATAATCGATTTTGTAAAAAAAACCTTTTTTTTTTCAACTTCAAATATTCGCGTTTAACAAAAATATCGTTTGGATTTTTCTTTTTTTTTTTTTTTAAATAATTTGATTGTTTTTTAATGGCCAATAGAAAAGTTCGCACTACATAAGAGACTCGCGAAGATCATCGAACGATTCGATCAAGAGTACAGCCTTGAGGATGCTCAACGTATCTTCGTCAGCGAGGCTCCATTTAAAGAATCCCCCGACACCGAGTGCCATCGAGGAATTACTGGACCATAGTCTTGATTGGGAGTTTGATATTTTTAATCTCGAAGTCTTGACTGGCAGGAGGTAAGACTTTCTTCATAAAAATCCTTTTTTTTTTTTTTTTTCATTTTTTACATTACGTGCAACCAGATCATTTGTTTTGCGAGAGGTAGAGAGAAAAATCTACAAAAGTCTAGTAACGTCCGGAAGGATATTAAAAAAATGGAATTTTTCTGTCAGGCCTCTCGTTCATCTGGGGACGAATCTCATGTGCCTGTACCACGTTCCCGCGAGACTCGGTTGCGACGAAAAGACATTGCACAATTGGCTCACCGTTATCGAGTACAATTATCACCTTAACAACAGTTATCATAATTCGACACACGCTGCGGACGTTCTGCAAGCGACTGCGAAATTCATGCAGTCGGAGAGACTAAAAATGATGCTCGATCCATTGGACGAGGTCGCTGCACTTATTGCTGCAGCTGCACATGACATTGATCATCCAGGAAAATCGAGGTGAATTTTTTTTTCAAGAGAATTCAAATTGAGAGTTGATCGAGGGACGTTTTATTATTTTGAAAATCGTTAACGAGCTTCCTCGGATCGAGGAAAATATCATTTTTACAGTAATATGAAGGAAAGTGATTTTTTAAGTGTCTGCCATGATTGTTATGGAATTTGATAGAATTTTTACTTGTCAAATGGCATTTGACAATGGTAAACGTGATCCTGCACTCTTTGAAGAAATAATTTTTGTAAATTAGACTTTTTTGTAATTTATATTCACAGCCAATTTCTTTGCAACTCTGACAACAAGTTGGCAATTCTTTACAACGATCTTTCGGTGCTCGAGTCTCATCACGCAGCCCTTACGTTCAAGCTCACGCTGGCTGACGACAATGTTAACATATTCAAGAATCTCGAGCGAGACACGTACAAAATAATGCGAGAAAATGTCATCGACATGATTCTTGCCACCGAGATGACCAAACATTTCGAGCATTTGGCAAAGTTCGTCAACGTTTGCAGCAGCCGCGTCAGCGATGCTCAAAACGAAGTAAATGACTCATTTTTCTTCTCATATTTTTTTTTTAATCATCCGCTTATAGTCGGGCGAGGAATTCTCTTCCGTCTCGAAATTCTAATTATAACCAAACGGTATTATTTTGTTTCCCCGATTCCGCGCGTTTTTTCAAACAATTCCAAAATTATTCGTTAATCTCAAAAAATCCATTTCGCTATATTTACTTCATTCAAAAAGATTATCTCAGTTTTTTCCTTTTTTTTTCTAACAAACGTTTTTCGCAAAAGTCCAAAATTATATGGAAAATGAAAAGAAAAACCTTTTCGAAATAATCAATAATTCTCATTCAATTATTTATTGATTTATTAATAATAATAATGATTGATTATAATTATAAATAATATTTTCATTATTAATAATTATTCAATTATTATTAATTATTTATCTAATTAATCGTGAATATCTATTCACAGTTTGTTTTTACTTTGAGAAAGTGAATCAGCTCGTAGTATTTTCATTGGCAGATTGCCCGAAGTGTGAATGTTTACTAATCAAAATTTCTATCGGATTAATAATTTGTAAAAATAAAGAATCTTTTGTTTCTCATTAATTCATCATTAAATTAGTACTTTCCGGATGCTGTGGACGTGGCTATTCTGCTGCAACCGGAGAACGTTACTCTGGTTAAGATAATGATGATAAAATGCGCTGATGTGTCGAATCCAACGAGGCCATTGCGATGCTGTATCGAGTGGGCGAAGCGAATTGCCGAAGAGTATTTCAGTCAGGTGATAATAATAGAAACTAATAAGCTTAGACGTTTTTGGGGAAGGTCAAGAAGTCTTGGGGAGTAAATAGTTTTATTTGTTTTCTTTTTTCACGGCCAGTAAAACAGCGTGTGTTTTTCTCAGCTTTTTACAAATCAATTCTTTTCAGATCTTTTCCGACTCTTCAAATATTTTTAGAACTACTCGAGAAAAAATGAAAAATAAACTTTTCTTCGCGTCAAAAATGATGTTTTTTTTTTTTCGTTTCTTTTCACTTTTCAGACTGACGAAGAAAAGAAAAAAAGATTGCCCGTTCTCATGCCCATGTTCGATAGAATGACGTGTTCGATACCCAAATCGCAAATTGGATTCGTCGATTACATCATCAACGATATGATCGAAGCCTGGGACGGTTGGTTCATATTTTGTTGAAATTTTTTGTTTCCTTTTATGCCTTTTTGCCTGTGGCTTATTCTTCCATTATTTTTATTAACAAATTCATCGTTTTTGTTGTTGTTTAGGAATAAAAAAGCGAGATTCTTTTACGTAGACGATTTTTTTGTTCCACAGCCTTCATCGATATGCCAGAAATGGTAACGCACATGAGACACAATTACGACAAATGGAAGGAATATCACGTAAGTCAGAAAATTGACAATGAATCGCGGAGAAAAAACTAAAATTTTTTTGCATCCAACGTCGATTTTGAAATTCTCACAGGAACAAGGCATTTCGACGTTGGGGGACATAGAGAGGCTGCAGACTCAACCAGAACTAAAAGTGCCCCATTTGCCATGATGCAAAAAGCAATTCGAACACCATGGGGAATCGAGGACGATTATCATGTCAATTAAGTTTTTCTCATTTCCGTTCTGTAGACTGAAGTTTAAGCCAGTGATAGTTTGATACTTGATGAGATTATTGTAATAACTGAAAAAAGGAAAAAAAAAAACGTTTGGATATATCGCGAGTACGATTTTTATTTCCTGAGCCACTCGATGCTTACTCGATGATTACAGTGTTGATCTTATTTATTTGTAATAATTGAAAACGAAAAAATGTCGTTTATCGTCGAATATCTACGAGTTGTATGAGATGTTTCAAAGGAATCATTGCGGACGAAATAGTTGTTGGTACAAGAGCAAACGAAACGGTATGGAGTTTGCAGAACAAAATGGCGGCTCTTATGAAATGATGTACAACGACAATATCTGCTTCGTATCTTTTTGTGTCTCTCTACCTTTCTTAACTTTATTAAAAAATACTACATGAAACAGTTTTTGATACAATTATTTTTCGAGTGTTAAATACAGCCATCTATGTTGTTGGGGATCGCAAAAGCACACACACACACATCGATGGTACAATAGGTTATGTACGAGAGTCCAACTACCTGCGAGATTACCAGGCGACGTTACCAAAAGTTACAAGTTGCGATATGATTTAGTTAAATACGTAAGGTATGTTTATAATGTTGTTTATGTATAAATATTATGTATGGATGTTGTTTAACATAAATATTCATGAGGAGACGCGTTAGCGACGCCGAGTATTAAAAACGAAAGCCATCGTGAACCCTGCCAGGCTCTTGTGTCCTCGAATATGACGGTTTCGCCAATTTTTTAATTCGAATTGTTACACAAGTATATTAGTTTGAGGAGAAATGAATATTTCGTTGGTTAACATGTTGAAAATAGTATAGTCGTTTTATCCAGTACCAATGGAACGCGTCAACCTTCTCTGTCCATGCGACAGAATCTTTTGTTTTGTTTCTTAATGCTTTGATGTTTCGTTTTTATTCCTTCTCTCTTGCTATTAGAATCTTTAGTCGTATCATCGTGTTTATCGCGAGATAAGCGTTTTCTCGTTTATTATAGGGTTTTTTTCCGGGGTAGCTAGACCACGTCTTACTCGGGAATACGATTTTCAGGAATTTTAACGAGTAGCAAGTTAATTAAAGAGTATGATTATAAATGCGAAGGAAATACTCATTGCCACACTCGGATGTCAACGAGTACTCACGCATCGAAGCACATTAAAAATGCTAGAGAAAGCGTAAACCCTAAAATTCTTACGTCTATAATGCCTCACAAGTTTTTCTTCTCCAGTTTTCTTCTTTCTCCGCTTCCCCTTTTTCCACGTATGTTTTTTGTTTTGTTTGCTCGCACTGACCTGCCAGTCAATCGACGAGACCACGGTCTCGACGACTGGATGGTCAAAAGGGAAAGTTTCTGAAAGGATTCGGACCGCCACTTAACGGCAGCTTGGGCTTATCTGCGGAGGGTGTAGAATCGTGGTGGCGCCATCTGGCGCAACGCGCAACAACTAGGCTCGTTTTCCCGCGCTATTCTCTCGTTCTTGATGTTTTATTGGTTGGCCATTGTTCTCTATGTAATAATAAACTGCTTCGAAGTACGCTTTGCTAAGGGAGCACTGAGGTTCGTTCGTGAACCGAGGTATTAGTGTTATTATCTCGTATTTATTACTTTTCTCAATTCTTTAAGGATCTCGATCGATTGGAGTGGAAAATGGAGGTTAATTTATAGTTGGAATGCTCGCACGTTATGGTGCCGATCGCGTTGTTTGATTGTCGAATACAGCAGGACTTTCTCGAAGTTATATGTTCTCACAAGTTATAGACCCCCCGGCGATTGTACACGGCTGTCCGCGACGTATTTTAAACATTTTTTTCTGCTTTAAATGCGCGCCTTTTTCCAGATAAACAATGAGAGATTTTCCTTCAAATTAGCCTGAGATTTTTCGGCTAAAAATCTGTTAGGATAAGCAAAATAACGAGAGGTCTCTGGTCCCGGGTTAATAACTCCACAAGTCATCCTACCACGTTCGTTCAAATTTAATTTCAATAATTCATCCCTCCACACCTTACGACGTTCTATCGTGTTTCCCCATCGGTTTCCACTCCTTGCGATTTTGGTCTCCAAGTTTAATTCTACCATAAACGAACGACTCAATTCAGCGAATTGGTTTTCGATGTGCTCGATAACGTTTATTAGCAAATATTTCTAACTTCCCACGAAAGAAGTTCAAGTTCAATGTGTTGATGATAATAATGAAAGCGAATAATAGTTTCCATGACAATTATTGAAGAGGGCAATTGATAAGACAATGCTATAAGCTTCCAAGTCGTTAATCTACGATGGTTAATTAATTAACGACAAAATTTCGCAGCTCGGAGCCACGGCACAGGGTCCTAACACGATCACATCGAATAAGCTTGAGAATACGTGTTTTAAGAATAAAACAATTACTTTTTAACTTTTTTTTCCTCTTTTTCAACTTTTTTAATTTTTTTTTTTTGCATTTTCTTTCGTTTATCGGGACTAACTTCTCAGGGACATTTTTTGCATCGCTCTTTTAGCAACTATCGCGCATTTTACTTGCCACTACGAACAATAGATTTTCGCTTGATCGCGTGTGAAATTATTATATTCAAACCATCGACATTATGATGACAATTAAGCGTGTTACATTTATTGCGCCAACCACGACAGATTTTTTAGATTTTTCTTCGCATTTCGAGCTTCAAATTTTTTTTCATCAACACGACGTCAGCTTTCATAAAATTCTTATTGACATGGTGATGATTCCTTTCGATCGTCGCTGCCGTTACGATTTCCTAACAAGCTTCTACTGTCTCGTTAATTATCCCATTTCATTGATACTTTAATGGGAATTGCCTCAAATTTTAAAACCGACGATCAAACATGCAGTTTTTTTGCAAACTTTGCCAAACACGAGAAGTGACAATGTGTATGTGTGTGTGCGTGTGTGTGTGTGCGTGATCGTGTTCAAGTATTTTTTGCTACTTGCTGCAAATGTTTCTTTTTTTTTTTTATTTTTTATCGACGAGTCAGCGAACGGAATTGATTTCAGTTTTCGGACAGTTTTTTTCGTTCTTTTCGTCGTCGGATAATTGAGTGTAGAAAAAAATGTGCTCGTGTGTGTTGTTGGTGGTTTGACTCGACGCGCTTATTCTTAGGCGAGGGCTAATCGGCTGGATGAGTGAGAGCTTTTGGCATTCACACGGGGGCGTTTAGTTGCCTCTAGAATCGCGTTTGAGTGTGTGTTGTTAGTGTGAGCTTGCAAAATGCGTGGGTTTTCGAATTGATGAAGACTGGGCGCATCCAGTGGAGGAAAAACTATTTAAAGCGCACCACGTAAGTTTTGCTTGGCAGTTGAGAACGGAAATTTCACGGTGATAGTTGTGTGGTGCGTTGAGTGTGCGATGAAAATTTTTTTTAGCGAAAAAAAAAGAGAAATTATTAATAATCGAAAAAATGAAAAAATCGCTTGGAAATTTTTGATTGATCGTGATTTCTTTCGACCTTCAACCTCGTTTTACTCGTCGCTTTTGTTTTATGGTGTTTTATTTTTATGGGATTTTCCGATCGTCCCTTTTCTTTAGTTTCTCTGAAAAATGTTTATTTCGCGTTTTATTTATCGCAGTGAAAACAACGAGAGTCTTGTTTGTGATCGTTCTTCTCGAAACTCGCGGAAAGACCAATATGGTTAACGGTCAAGCGGCTTATCGATAAACATTCTATAAACAAAATACCGCACAGATCGTCTGGCGTATGTTTATTCGCAGATTTCGTATTTTGGTTTTTTGTAAATTTGACTTTTATGTCGAGAAGCTTCCTCGTTATTGCCTCGGCGAGATTATGCTCACAGAAATTTGTATTTTTCTTTAGTCGTTCGGATATTTATTTTGCGGCTTTCCTGTTCGACTCTTGACTCACTCGATAATCATTAAAATACCACACTCGCTTAAATCCTATGGGAAATGTATTAAGCTTATTGTTACGCAGCCATTTGATATTTTTTTCTTAAAAATACGAGCCTACAACGCGACTGAGTTGTAATTTTGTAATTCATGGGGATTTCGAAGGTCTCGTGGTTTCTTGTTGTTTTTAATCGATAAACTCCTACTCTCTTCGCGTTGTTTATATTTTGTTGTTGTATTAGAATGGACTTAATCTCCCTGAAGTGACTTAACGAATTCTATGATTAATCGTAAGATGATTAGCATAAATCGATCGTTGCTTCTCGAATTTGATGAAACAATGAAAAGGATCGAGGGAGCCAAGATGACTCGAGAATCGAGGCTCTAAATGTCACATTTTTCGGAAGTGACGTTTTTGTTGTTGATTTTCGTGCACGTTGTTGTTGTTGTTTTTTTTTTTTTTTTTTTTTTTCAAGTTCTACAAGACAGAATTTTTTGTTTTGTTTCTTGATGCTTGTCTCTGTCGTTTCGTTTTTATTCCTTCTCTCTTGCTATTAGAATCTTTAGCCGTTTTATCGTGTTTATCGCGAGATAAGCGTTTTCTGGTTTTCTACAGGAATTTTTTTTCTAGGGTAGCTAATCCACGTCTTACTCGGGAATATGATTTTCAAGAATTTTAACGAGTAGCAAGTTAATTAAAGAGTATGATTATAAATGCGAAGTAAATACTCATTGCCACACTCGAATGTCAACGAGTACTCACGCATCGAAGCACATTAAAATGCTAGAGAAAGCGTAAACCCTAAAATCCTTACGTCTATAATGCCTCACAAGTTTTTCTTCTCAAGTTTTCTTCTTTCACCGCTTCCCCTTTATCCACGTATGTTTTTTTTTGTTTGCTCGCACTGACCTGCCAGTTAATCGACGAGACCACGGTCTCGACGACTGGATGGTCAGAAGGTAAAGTTTCTGAGAGAATTCGGACCGCCACTCACTGCAGGCAATCTTGGGCTTCTCTGCAGAGGTTCGGGGCTGTTGTCCTCAAGCAATCTCTCTCGCGTTTTTCGTCTTCTATTTCTTTTGCTATTGTTCTCAATAATAATGAATTTTTTCGCACTGTTTTATTTGCGAGCTCCATCGGTCTCGAATTTTCAATATTTTATTGCGAGAGTCATAACTCTCAATGCTCTAACACATGCTAACGAACAATCATTGGACAAATAGTCATAGCGCTAAAAAAATTTGATGAAAATTTGAATAACACGCGAAGAGATTTTTCTTGGTCAAATGTTTCAATTAACAGTTCCATGCTTCGGTTATTATCTTTTTTATCGTTATTATGATTATTATCAGTATTTTTATCATTACGATTATTAATACGCTAGCCAGTCGTCCAGGTTGGTTGCTAACAGTTTAACCAACTCGATGAATATGATCTTTTGTCATTGTGCGTGTTGTTCTATCCATAAATACATATGTACACAACATTCGTTAGCGATCGGCATCTCTCGCGATTTTGTTCATCAATATTTTTCCTTTTTCTTAACTTTCTTCGGTTTTTTTGAGCTCGTGAACAAAATTTCTGTTTGCTTGTTCGACGTAATCTTCCCGTTCCTCGACACTTTCTGCGTATTTTTAAGTTTCTCTCGTCTTTTTCATTCTCGAGTGCATCTTTTTTGCTTTTTTTTTGCTCTCCCTCCCTTCGGTGCTCACGGAATTGTCCCGGAGCAATTATTTTTCTTGTTCTTGTGTTTAGTTTCACTCTCTAGGGAATCATCCCGCCCTTGGTTCACGCTCAATGTCCTTAACTCAGTAATCTAGCCTAAAAACCCTATTGTGTTATTATTCCTCATAGTTTTTGGTAAGCCTAATCAGAAAAAGAGAAAAAAAAATGTTTTACTCTACCATCGGGTGCCTTTAAAATCTATGGGGCTTTTTTTTCATTATTATTTTTTTTTCTTTTCATTGTCGTCCCTTATTTCCTGTCTTTCCTACGAAAATGCATTATTCTTTTTTTTTCGCTTTTCAATTTTCTTAGATATATATATCGATACTGTTCGAAACTGTTCGATCGTTCAACTTACTTAACCAATCACTCGGCGTTATCAACCTAATCGTTACTCCCGAGAAATAATTATTCGTAAGAGCTAAACGCGTACATGGAATCGCCTCTTATCAATTATAACGTTTTCGAGTCAAAGTTCGACAGTTTTTAGAGAATTGTAAAATTTCAAAATTCATATTTTTAAAATGTTGTCATTGAAAATAAAATAAATGGAATTTCTGAGACTCTCAGAAATTATAAGAGCATCACATTTCACGTTTTAAGATCTTGGCTTGCCTCCGAATGACTCACTCGACGTAAACAGTCCTCGGGCTCGTCGGTGAGGACCCAAACACCAGTTGCAACATTTTTGCTGCATGATGAAAAGAAAATTTTCGATTTGAAGGTTAAATTTTGCCAACAACCTTAAGTACTCGTTTTTGGAATCTTCGGTCTCGCGCCTGACTCTAATTACCGGAGAAATCGAGAAGAACGTTAAGCAAATTAAAAACTCGTTGGATATCGCGCGATAAAAAATTTCACCTCACATTATTTTTACTGGTTTCGTTTTTTCAGTATTTTTTTTTTTCTATTCTGTTTTTTGCTCGCTCTCAGAACGAACATGTCGATCGTGCCATTGATGTTTCGCGACTGGTGGGACGATTTCGATCGTCCTATGTCACGGTTGATGGATCAACACTTTGGGAGCGGACTGAATCGCGACGATTTACTCTCAGGACTCTCGTCACTGGGAATCGCGTCGCGACCACGTCCATTATTCAACAATTCGTACTATCGACCTTGGCGAAATCTCGTCAGATCGAATTCCGGAGGTGCCAGTACCATCAGTTGCGACAAGGATCGATTCGAGGTTTGTGTGTGTCGAAAATTCAGCATTTTTTTAATATGCCACGAAGTCTCGTCCGATCTTTTATTTTTTTTTATTTTTTTTTTATTTTTTTTTATCGAAACACTCTCGCTGTTGAACGTCATTTGCCGGAGATTTTTCAAATTATCGTAGATCGTCGGCAAATTCATTGCATGTCGTATCGTTAACGATATTTTTATGAATTATTATCATCGTTAATTACCAAACACTGAAAAGAAAATTTTGTTTGAAAAAGATGAAAATTTTGTTGGATACGTTCGGCTAAACGTTTTTTTGAATAATTCCAAAAATGTTGTCATTGCAGCAAGAAATATTTTAAAAAGTTTCTTCGGAAGCTAATTTTTGTACTTGCAATCGTAAGTTTTGCTGACGATTCCGTTAGAAACCAAATACACTGGCAAAATAACGAAAATTTTGAAATTATAAAAAAATGTTCAGTTTATCGTGTTCAACAAAATATCGATCATTTTTAACAAAATTTCATTTTCAGTGAACGTGGATTTTAGGTTTCGTGTTTTCTACACATACGACATTAGCGCTACGGCTATCGTATAGTTACAATCTAGACATATTAGATCGTGTGATAAGCTTCATAACTATAGATATTTTGCCACGAGTCTATCGACGATACATAAATACATATACACATATAAATATGTTTATATATAAATATATATGGACAAATTTGAGTGGAAGATTTTTATTGTGTAGTTTTTTTAGTCTCGTGTTTGTTTTTTTTTTCTCAAGCTTTTCTTAGGTGTTGGCTCGTTTATTTCAGAGTAATTCTGTGGGTTATTAAACATCGTGAATTAATAACGATGGTCCGATGTGTTTCCCTCGCAATTCGTAGCTTCCCCCCGACATCGATATTTTTTTCAGACTCATTTTTTTATCGGTCTCGTTTTTCCACGAATTTTAATTTTCGACTTATTTTTCCGCAATTTGCTCGGTGGGAAACGAAAATATGCGACACGTTCCGATTTAGTTTTTCGGCACGAAAAAACACTCGAGAGTTACTAATTTGCTTGGAACTTCGTGGGCCGCGTGTTCATACGATTCAGCGATTTTTTTTATTGTTTGTTTTCTGCCTGTCACGGTTCTCGTTCGCAAGCGATTTTATCCTGACGAACTACGAGCTTGCGATCTAATTTTGGGTTGTTTTTTTTTTTTTTTCAATTTTTATTCGTCCAGGTTCCAGGCTCGCGCTTTTGTTCGTTCTCTCGTGATCTTCGTAAGCGATGTTTTTTCTGCCGTAGAATTTGAATTTTAGCTCAAATTTCGTAAACGCTGTTTTTTTCCCGCCATTTTCGTTAAATCGAAAACTCGTAATGACGAATTTTTATTTCTGCTACTGCGGCAAGTGGAAAAAAGGGAATCACTGCGTGTAGCCCTAATCCGTTAAAGACAATTGGACGAATTTCATCCCTTTTCGTATGTAATTTTGATCGAACAAATATTACATACGAAAAGGGAGGAAATTCGGCCGTTTTTCTTTGCTAGGAACTTTTTAATTGAATATAAAGTGACGTTGGTACTTTTTACGATTCAGAATTACTCTCGATAGATTAATAAAAGATTTAATCCCCTCCCTCCCTCCTTCCCTTTCCTCCTCCTCACTCTCGCTTTAGGCCGATCTTGAAATATTAAGGATCGTTCGATGTGTTTTTTTTTCTCCTTCGGTTTTCTAACGAGTGAATTTTTTGCTCACTCCTTGGCTGTCAAGCAACGAAAGTTCAAAGTTCTCGTGGCGTTTGTTTTATTTTTTTTATAATAAATGAGAGAAATAAATCGACGTTCACTCGATCGTGAATCTCTACGAAATTTAGGGTTTTTTTGCTACGAGAATCTCACGAATTTACTTTTACCCAGCGATTTCGACTCCGGGGCTAATTTTTGAAACTTTTTTCACGATTTCTTGACTTCGGAAGGAAAAGCTACGTGTAATATATACGCTATATGTTACGTAGATATAAAATACATATTACACGCGTTGCCAATTACGATACTCCACGTGAAATGTAACGGAAAAAAGTTTCAAAAATTGGCCCCGACGATCGAACTGGTTTTTTTTTTTTTTTTTTCTCAACGAATTTTTTATCCTACGAGTTTATTTTTCCAGCGAGCTTTCCTGAGGTAGTTCAGTAATGATCTTAAGACGAAATGGTCAAAAAGGCAAAAAAAAAAAAAAAAAACAAGGACTCCTGATTGGATAATGTGTGAGTGAAAGCAATGGATGGACTTTGCCCCTTAAAGCTTAATAAAAATGTCTCGAAGAGTCGAAATAAATGGTTCGAGTAATCAGGGTCAAAATATATCGTAATTAGTGCCTCTTCTCAGAGTGATATAGAAAGGGACGAGATTAAGGGAGAAAAAGCTTAAACGAGAATGTTAATTATGTGCGAATGCACGAGTTAAGTATTTTTATATTTAAATGTAATTCTAAGTGCTTCGCGAGTCGTTGGAATCGCACGAAAGCCTTTGGACGGCCGGTCCTTTCTCGCTGATGGGATAAAAAATCACAAAATTGTGATTTCCAAAAGAGTATCGAATCGGTGGGGATTTTTGGTTAATTTGTTAATTAATAAAAGTTGGTTAATTAAATTTGAGTAATAAAATCACAATAATAAAATGGCAAATCTGATGTGGAGTGGCTAATTTTTCTTCACCCAAAACAACGCGTTCGTGTCGTGGAAGCACGAAGTACGTAAGTACATCGAAATCTTCCACGACACGAGCGTATCGACGGTGCTAATTTCGAGCCCAGTAAAGAATTTTTTTTCTTCTGTTGACGAAAGAATTTATCAGGAATTTAAAATTAAAAAAAAAAACGAGGGTAACGTGAGATTCGAGTTTTGACTTAATTGGACGAAGAAAAAATAATAAATGGAGTTTTTTGTTGTGCCCTAAAACCCTACCTTACGAGTGGACGATCAACCGTGCATGGGGAATTTAATATTAATATTAAATATTTAACCGAAATATTTGAAGAGTCGATTCGTCCAAACAGGACTTGAAAAATATTTATCTCACGAACGATTGACGATTAACGCCTCTTGATAAATTTTGGTACTGGATAAAACGCCTTAAATCTATTGAGTTTTCTCAAAACGTGTTTTTTTTTTAATACCAACGTTTGATTTCACCTTAAAACTACATTAACCATAACTTAGTAACTTTTGGTTTTCTCTCTCACGTTTATTCGTGTGTGCCTTCGTTTCGGTAACTTTTCTTTTTTATTGTAAATGTAAATCCCCTAATGGTAATAATGAAATGCTGATTTTTATCGGGTCGGGGACGACCAGGTCGCCAGGACACTGGATCGAATTTTTTTTCCTCCCCTTTGTACACGTGTTTATATGTTCTACAAAAAACGAGGTACTTGGAGATAAACTACGATCTCATCGATTGGAAATAATGGTACAAGGGCTCTCGCACAGTGTTTTATTTAAATTTTCCTCGTAAATATCGGCGAAAAGAATTTTTCAATCGGTCGTAAAATATCAAAACGATACACTCGATCTTGTATCTGCTGTTTTTTCTCCTCGATATTTTGTTTCTCACTTTTCCTGAAGCTTCGCAATTAAAGATTCTTGTAAATATTACAAATGTGTCGTTTATTTTTTATTCGTTCTCTTTCATCTCGTCATTTTAAAAGTCTCGCTTTTGAGGCCCGAATCGAATCGCTAACGATTTAAACCCAGAAAATCAAATGATAAAGGGCATTCGCATATTAAGTTGTAATTTAAAGAAAAAAAAAATTATTTTCTGAGCGTCGTGATGGGCCAATTCCGGAGATATTGATAAAAATAATTTCTTGAATCTTAAAAATCAATCACAGAATCCAAAAAATCACCCACCCCAGGGGGGGGGGGGTGCCTTGGACCCTTTGTACGGATGTTTTTTTTGTTTCCTTTTTTTTTTTTCGTTACTTTGAGAAACTGATTAAAAATGAATGCGAAAAAATGTTTAAAATAATGTGGCGGTCGTACGACGTGAAATCGGAACACCGAAAAGCCCGCGATTCAATGAATTGCTAGTGAGCGTACCGCTTGAGCGTGACATTGTACGATCGTGAGACATATTCGAGAATGAATTTACGAAAAGTGGCGATTTTGTTGTTTCTTTTAACGATAGCAAAGTTTTTTTTTCTTCCCATTGATTTTTTTCTTTTTTTTTTTTTATAATTTAGGAGCCCCCTCGCGAGGAGGGGGCGAGAAGCTCGTGTGATCGATGAATCAGAAGTCTGACTGGTCTCGAGTATAAATTTTCAATAATTCTCAGTCGCTAAGAATATTTCGATACAAAATCAAAGTTAGTAACGTTTTTAAAAACAATTTCTCAGTTGACTCGTTTCTCAAATTTCGAATCTTGAGGTTTTCACTTGTAACTGGCAAAGCAGCGATATGGGCGAGGATGAAAAACTATTGTGATCACAGTCAAATCTAAATATTTCTTTTTTTTTCTTCTTCTCCCCTCGCCTCTTGATCTCGTTGGCACTTTATTTTTTTTTGCCTTCCACCAATTCTCGTCCCTGCGAATCGTTTTTTTTTTTACTTCTTCACACGTAGAGCGTGATTTTTAAAATTTTCTTTGCTGGCGTTTGTTTTCCTTTTATTGTAAAAAAAATTGAGATCGCGAATAATCGGAATTGGGAAGCGAATGTGTGGGGTTTATTCTCGTATTTTCTTTCCTCAACGGTGCTCGAAAGTCTAGCTCAGTCTTTCTCGAAATAATCGAAATATTATATATTATGCAGTATACCTGTATTCTTTGCAAACAAACATATACACACACACATATATATATATGTATATATATATATATATTGTCAAAAAACCCGAATAAGGGCCTCCCCCAAATTGGAAGCTTCGAGGCCCCCCACCCCCCTGATCGAGGGGGTGGTAACCCGCGGGCTGAATTTAAAACGACTTTAATGTAAAGGCTCTGTCTCACTATTATTAACTCTTTTCTCACACTCTTCAGTTATAAAAATAAACGCCTCGATCTTAACGCTAAAAAAAACGTAAGGTTGACGATCTCTCTCTCTCTCTCTCTGTCTGTGTTGTTTAGCTTCTTATTTACAGTTACAAATGTGGGATTTTTTCATAATTTTCATCAATTTTTTACTCTTTTTTTTCGTTCTGATTTTTTTAACTTGTTTTTAATAAATTGTTTTGTGGAATGACGTTGATATTTAAATGGTGGCTCGCGGTGATAAGACTCGAAACTCTAGCTCTGTATTCTCGTCCTCGGACGAGCACATTTCCACACTCATCTTCTTCGCTTTCCTCCCTTTCACTTGAAACGAACCTCGAAAGCGTCAAACGTGTTTTTTTTTTTTTGTTTTTAATGATCTCGCTATTTTTCTTTTTTCGCTGTTTGTACGTGTGTGTGTTTTAAGCGGTTGTCAATTTTTGACATTTTAGAACCACCTACTTGTATGCGCTCAGGTCTTTCACACGAAAGAGCATTATTCACACAAGTAGGTGCGACTCACAGCTACATCTTTGAGGTTATAATTACTGTGGAAATGAAAATTATAAGTGAAAAGGAAGAATAAAGAAAATACTGGGGCGTAAAGATCGCATGAAATTTCGAAAAACTATTTTTAATATTGTTTCGTAATATTTACTGTTTTCTCAATGACAAAAATTAATATTGGAGAACAAAAAAAAAGAATAAATCGATTCACAGCGATTGAAAATTCATAAAAATGCAATTGATTCGCTGAGCGAGTAGATCGCTCACAGACGACTGAGAATTCTCACTTTTTTTTCTCCTACCTCGAGCGGATGTGACGCTCGCGTGAAAGAGACCAATCGACGAGCTCGTAAGGAGAAAAATCGATCGATCGGCTCGAACGCCCACGGGGGACGTGAAAACCCACGACCTTCACCCGTAACGCTATTTTTTTTCTGATCGTTTCGTGTTTTTATACTTTTTGAAAAACTCTATTAATGTTTTTTTTTTTGTACTTCAGTTTTACCCTCTAACGCTCTTTATTAGTGGATTTTTCAGTTTTTCAAATTTTTCAATTCAACGACAACAGATTTTCGCATATTTATTTCTCCAATTCGGCAAATCTCCTTAATGGAAATGTTACGTTTGAGTGTTGATCGGATAATGAAAACTGTTTATTTGAAAAGCCTTGGAGCGGTCAAGCGCCTGGGCGCCCGTCACCCTTCGCTCAATTCTCTTAACTCGTCTATACTTTTTTTTTTCTTTTTTTTTTTTTTTTAATGCAAAAAAATCTTCTTTGTACTTCAATTATTTCAGTCACAATTGTCGGTTCTCTCCTAAATATAATTTCCTCTGTTTTTTAACGGATGTAGCTTAAAAGTCTAGCTTTTTTAAAAAATCGCTAATCGCAAGTGTTTTTTTTTTTGGTTTCCGGTGTGTGCGTGTGCGTGTATTTATTATTTTTTCTTGCTAAAGCCTCAAGCGCCAAAGCGCCCGAAGCGGCTTGTCTCGATGTTTCTTTTCTGTGTCTATATTTCTCTTCGGATATTTAATGACTCAGTCGATTTTTCGAAAAACATAATGACCTTGATCTCGGAAACGAGGGATTTTTCTTCATTTAATTAGCAATTTATATTTTTCTTTCGTTTGTGAAGGTTATTCTCGACGTTCAGCAATTCTCACCTGAAGAAATATCAGTGAAGACGATCGGCAACAGCGTTATCGTCGAAGCGAAACACGAAGAAAAGCAGGACGAGCACGGCTACATCAGCAGACACTTCGTAAGACGTTACGTACTTCCGGCGTGCCACGAAGCGCTGGGCGTCACCTCGAGCCTTTCCTCGGACGGTGTGCTCACGATAACCGCGCCAAAGAAGGTAAGAAATTAAAAACCCTCTTGTCGATCGTCCTGAGCTTATTGACCAACTCTCGGTTTTTGCCCAAGTCAAAATAAGGCGCAGGCGCGCCCCGGCAGCAGCAGCGCCTCTGGAGACTTTTTGTTTTCTTTCTTTTAGTTTCCTTTACCGATTTTCTGCTTTTTTTTCTTTCTCTCTGGATCTTGACAGGTGCTTGCTTAAAATTTACTTTGTACTCTCCTTGCACTCTCGCATCACGGAGAGAATTACGCCGACGCTACATCTCGTCTATAACGCACGGACTGCGCGTAAGGAACAAAAGAAAATTTGCAACTTTTATTTATTGCCTTTTTGAGGACTCGTTAGTGTGTCAATAGTTTCGTTTTTCTGGCAAATCGGGTTTACTCTTAACTTTTGTATTTGCTACTATTAATTTTTCAATGAATCTCCAATTAAGATTTCCCCAAAATGATCCTCAAAATGGAAAGTTAAAAAATTTTTAGAAAATGTCAAACTTACCTAGAGCTTCCGCGTATTCTTTTCTCTGCTGAAGAACGAGGCACGGTGAGAAAATAGATTTCGTGAAATCTATTTCACCCGATCTGATGATGCTCATTACGGATTTTTTGTACACCACGAACCCCGAAGGGCGCTCTAAACAAACAAAAGAAAAACATAATTTCTTAAATTCGCGCAGGGCCGTATTTTGTGGGCGCATGAGAAGGGCACTCGTCTTTTGTTCGATATTAAAAATAATGAGTGTCAAAGACGGTACTTTGTATATAATTGTTATCAGTCAGTTGTTACGCAACGAATGCAGCCAATTTGCCAATTTGTCTTGCCAAACATAAACCTTGTGATATTTTTTCAACTCTTATTGTTAATATTTCCGTTGAACATCCGATTACCCCCTATTTTTATCGTCGTTACGGATTCCTTATAATTTGTTTCTACGAGTGAGGCAGTTTGTATCAGAAATTTCGAGATATTAAGTCTGTAAATAATTGAATAGAAATGTGATAATCAAGTAATCTCCATGAGCTCCTGTAAAAATTTTACGATTTAAAAAATTATAATTCTTCGTTAAATGTTCGATAACGTGGCTCGAAATTTTTGCAATATCATTGCAAAAATTTCAGTCAATTGTAAAGCTCGTTGCTCGCCTGCCACAAAAAAAAATCAAAAAGAACGAATATGAAGAAAATTGGGAAAAATAAAAAGAAAAACTAATTCGCTGGTCAATTAATCGTCGAATTTATCAATTTTAGAATGTCAACGACGCCACCAGCGCGAGGATCATCGACATTGTGAAAACGGGGGCACCGTCCACGACCAAAATCGAAGACAAGCCGAGGGAACACGTAATAACGACCGAAGAGTTGTAAAAAAAACTACGACTTGGTTCTAATCGAAAATCATTTTTAAAGATTCATCGATCTATTTTTTTTTACGTTATGAAAAGAGCATTTCCAGTCATTAATAATCTCAGGTAATAAATCCAAATCTTACTAAATGCATAATTATCGAACCGCAAAAAACAATAAAAAAAATATCGACATTATTGCGACAAAAAAGTTGGTTACAACTTTTCTTTATCGTTTGTGACGATTTTTTAGATGCTTTTCTCGACCATTTTCTCAGTTGTATGCAAGAATAAAGAAACTTGTGAGAACGACAGATCTCAAAATTTTTTCCCCTAGACGATGTTGAAGTTTTTATCGTTGAAATGCAACGAAATTCTTTTTTTTCTCTTGATCAGAGCTAATGATTCTTATTAAATTATTTTTGGGATCAAAAAACAAATCTTTACGAAAATTTTCATGGTTTTCAAAAGTTGAAGAAACGTTGCGAGCTTGAGTGTAATTTGCTTGGTTTGCTGCTGTTTTTTTTCCGATGATATTCTCAAGAATTACCGTAGAAAGTTCGGGCTAGCTTCGAAGAATATTTCTTTTTTTAATATTCTTTGCAATTACTGGAGAATCCGAAAGTGCAGATTTCAGTCGTAGAGTTATTTAGGAATAGAGATAAAAACAGTGATTCCACTCTCAATGCCACAAAATCGACTCAGAAACTTGAGAAATATATTTTCATTTAAAAAAATATTGGAGCGAATGACTCGATGTGAATTTTTACAGAATCGGGGCAGCTGATTCGAACAAACGGTTCAGGTAGTTACTATCACAAAACGACTTTGTTGAGGATTCTTTCAAAATTTTGAATAAACGTTCTTGGCACCAAAACTAACAGTTTTCTCCCCTGGAGAAAAATTTTCTGACGTTCAGAATTTGAGATATTTAATTTCCCATTTTTTCCATCTAAACGCGTGTAAATTCAAGTCGCGTTTCTTTTGTTTTTTTTCTTGCAACTTTTTAACGACAACGTGACTTGAATTTACACGCGTTTAGATGGGAAAAATAAAAAATTAGATATCTCAAATTCTAAACGTCAGAAAATTTTTTTTCACAGGAGAAAACTGTTAGTTTTGGTGGCAAGAACGTTTGTACGAAATTTTGAAAGAATCCTAAATAAAGTCGTTTCGTGAAGAGTTCGACTTTAAATTAGTCGCGTTGCTTCTGATCCATGAGGAAGAATCGCTTTGAATTGGTCGAGCCACGAATGTCCTGGGAGATTCTTTTTTTTTAGGGGTTTTCAATGTGCCGGTAAAATTGATTGAGAAGAAGAAGAAAGAAAAGAAGAAAAGTAGATCGATCGACTTACGGTAAATTGAAGCGCTCCGCAACGCTCTCTCGAGGTCTCTACATTTTGCAAGGTCTTGATGACCTCAAGGACAGATGACCTGCCGTCACGCCAACGGGCGGACACACACGGTGTCTCGTGTTGTAGTTCGATTCGATGATGAGTAGTTGGTGATGAGCGAGGATCGAATAATTGTAAAATAAATGAACGAGATGATAAATGTATGGGCTCTTCGGATGTTCCGGTTTATCCGAACGCAGCGAAGGTTTGTTTACGAATGCGCGGAGCTGCCGGGTCGCCGGGCTTTTATAGGCAGAGCTGGAGCCGGCAGAATCGAGCTACGTGCCGGCTCGCCGGGAACGTTCTCGAACGTTCCACCTCCCGAAAGAGAAAGATGATACGAGGGAGAAACCTCGCGAGAGGGAGCGAGAGAGAAAGGAAGAAAAGAGGCAGAGCCAGAGTGCCCTGCAAAGGCCCTTGACAACAAACTGCGCACAAGCCTCGAAAACTCGTTAATCCAGGGGTTATTTCTCACCAAAATATAATCGCAACCAGTTTTCATCAATCGAGATTTCGATGGAAATTTCCAACTAAATCTTCCATTGTCAATGACAGACTTGCTGTTATGAGATTTTTATAGTTATTGCGATTTAACCCCCGAGTATTGATCCAACGCGATGTGCGGACGGGATTTCTGGCACGTTCGACAAACCCCACCACCGCTCGTCCAGAGACCGGGACACGGAGAAAGAGAGAGAGAGAGAGAGAGAGAGAGAGCCTGCATCTTCCATCCATTCCCCACTGCGATGCATCATACTACGCGTTGGCTTAGTTCCCTGCTTCTACTCTCTCATGTTTTGATCCCCTCTAGCAGCCGTTGTTTACATCTATACATACGTGTATTCAGACGTTCGTTTGTATGAGTAACCGGCATCCTCGCTTTTTCTCACTCACTACTTCAGCATGGCCGGCTTTTTGTCCCGGGTTTGGTTACGTCCGCATATATATATAGAACTACAAAACACCGAGCCAGCTCATTTCCATCGAGAATAAAAATAACTCAGTCAATGATGCTCGCACCTCAGCGCAATTTCAATATTCTAAAACTTTCCTAAATTCTTTTTGCTTCCTCATAAAGGAAGCTATGTGACGGTGAACATTTTTTTTCTCCAGTTTTCAATGTCAATGTGCTTAAAATGTCCCAAAACATCGAAAAATCATATCTAGAAAAAATTTCCGGATGTGTGTGTGTGTGTATGTTATGGTACTGTAAAATTGAAACCTTCATAACACGAGAACAGTTTGAGCTACAGGGCTCCGGTTTTGCACAGATGTTAATCTATACAAGCTCTTCGTTCTCTGAGAATTTTGTTGGAATTGCTAGAAAAATACGAATTCTACGGCATTTTGAAATTTTCAAAAAAAGGGTGTCGACGCTCTAGCTTGCGCAAATTTTAAGATTTATTACTCATTTTTTTTTTTATAAATAGAGTATGATAATAGAAAGGTTGGTATTGAATTTGGGGAATATCTTTTGAACGGTTTAAATTTTATGATTTTTCGAATTTTAGGAAAATCTGAGTTTTTTGAAAAATCGTCCAACTGCTCTAATTTCTGCAAATTTTGTAAAATATTGTCTATAAGTCTGTACTTTCTCTTTACTTTCTAGAAAACTTGTTCAAATTTAGTTTTATTCATTCAAATTGTTCACGTTTTGCTCACAAGTTTCGGGAATTTTTGAAACTTCTTGAGAAACATTTTGCTGTTGGCTTTTTATTAAAAATTTTCGGTTTTCTTTTTTAATTTAGCACGAGGCTCAGAAAACGATTTTCTTTCCCGAGGCTACGGGTTAGAAAAGATTCTCAAATTCCAACTTAATTTTTGCCAGAGAAACAAAATTTCGAAGGAGCTACGATTGACCTTGAACGGCAAAGTTTTGTCATGCGCAGCCTGGCGTATCGTCTGGTGATTCTCCAAGTCGCTCACAAGCTTAAAAAGTATCGTTTATTTTTGGATTTTTGGCTCTTGCGTAATTTTGACATTACTGGAAAGGCGATAAGTTTGTTTTTGTTTTGGAGTCTGTACCAACGCGTTTTATCGCACCAAATGTGACCACGAATGCCCCGAAATTTCATGGCCTGGAAGTTGCGGCTGCATGCGTACATAAATATAATAATGGTAGAGAATAAAAAACTACGCGTCAGCGAAAGACGAAAGCCGAAGTGGGGGCAGCGACGAAAACGTTTTGTGTTGACTACTCGCTTCGGCCAAAATAATGGTGCGCAGTTACGAGCTCGTGTAGAAAACGACGGTTGGCTTCTCAGGCCTTTAGCCGCTGATAATCATCAACATAATTCAAGGGGCTACATGCCAAAAAAGCGAAAAAAGCCGGTTGCTACCGGCCTACAAACGTCGCCATCGAGTTCATACGTTTTGTCTCTTTCTCACATTGTTACGAAGCCAACAACTACGCAAGAAGATTTTTTTCGCGGTATTGAAATCTATTGCGCAGTTTGCCATTTTGAGAATGTCAATATTTTATCTCAAAGTCTATGGCGATAAGAGTGTCGAATTCAGGCATTTGATGTCAATATATAGAGAAAAAGAAAGACTGCTTAGTATTTTGTGCCGCATTATTTTTCTCACAGCCCGAGGCTACAGGTGATAAAAATAACGCCAACGAACGTAGGAAGAGAGGAGCCAATCACGTGTCTCGAAAGAGTTTAAATAAAAAAGCGTAAATAATGAAAAACGAAACGCTGCAGCAGGAAAATCCTTTTCGCTCTAGTTTTAGTGCAAAAATCAAAATGTTTAGTTAGTTCGAAGCAATGAATGAATGCACACGTCATGGCCGCCATCGTTCGGCCACATGACACATGCCGGGACCCGGCAAACACCCGGCACCGCGCCCCACTATAATACAACCTTCTCCGTGTTGTTATTATGATACTGCGTCGTTGCGCAATCCTTGAAAAATCCATTGACGCCGGCAGCAATATATTTTTCGCAGTGATTGTTTCTGTCGCAGACTGGATGTGTTACTCGCAGTTGCCAATGATATTCCTTAGAAAAGAAACTCTAGAGATTCTGACAATATGCCAATCGCAACCTTTAAATCTCCGGGTACGTTGTCGGTGACAGCTCGGAGAATGTTTTGGCTTGCTGCTTTATGGCATGATGTCCATTCATTAATTCCGTAAAGCTAATTACGTCATGCGAACAATAGAAAGCACATCGATAAGCTGCTACTATGCTGCACCAGGTTCTGGAACATTCGGAGCGACCCAGCCGCAGTGGACACCGGATCGATAAATGGCGTCGCATCTTCATTCGCTTTTGAAATAGAACGCTGTTACCAAGGCGTCTCTATGGGTTCATATCTCCGAATATTCCATTTAATTATTTACTCCGCCGGGGTTCACTCGTCGCTCGGACTAGATTAGGGAACAATTTCTAATGGAAAAGGCTAATGGAGTATGAGAAAGCCCAGATTGAAAAAATTACTGCATTGGTTTTTGGCGTTGCATTCTTCGTGTGGATCCAATGCATTCGAAGCATGGAAGCGTTGCATTGTCCAGTTTCTTTCACGTCAGCCACATGAGCCATTTTCCATTTGTTCAGTCGCAATTAACTCGATGATGTGATGAAATGCATCAACTTTTTTGTCTGGCATGAGTCAACCAATTGCTGTGGATTCCACATTCGGATAGTCGAAGAGTAGTTTACTGCATATTCCTGATGATAATTATGGTTGAAGGTCCATCGAATTCTGGCCGCAGGCTCGAGCTCAAAATGAACTGGTCCAGGGCGATCCCATCCAACCTCGCAGTTCTGGAAAGTTCCTCGTTGATTTGCCATTTTCTGGGACTTGTTTCTATCGCTATGGCAATGTGGACTGCATGGCAATGTAGCTGTTTATGTTTATTGATCGAAAAAGTCGATCAACGTTTGAGAGTTTTAATTCTTGCAGGATCTTGAAGGATCAACGCCGAAACATTCCTGTTGAGGCTTTTCCTTCAGCAGCCATTGAGCTGCAACATCAAACTGCATCATGCCGGATCAATTCATCCTGAAGCAACGGACTCTCTCGAACGTTTTTTCTCCTCAACTCTTTGTGCACGTCCCTGGAACGTCGTGTTTTTGTCTGGCGAGGAAATTGAGTTTCTAGCAGTAGAAATAAAAGAGGGAAGGACGCTGCAGCAATCAAGGTATCGAATTATGAATGTAAAAAGAAATCTAGGAACGTTTCCGCGAATATCCGGGCTGCGGCCCGGTGTCTATCGATCCAGAGGCGCTCGAAAGTGAATCCTTGTTCAAAATGGCGTCGAAATAACCAGCGTTCATGTATTTATCATTAAACTATGCAAAAATAATTTGACATGAAATTCATTTCATACCATCCACAATATTTTGATGGCTTCCGGAGACTCCTGTCCATCCACTCACCTTATTACTCGCTTGCTGAGGACCCACCAATGTTCCTGATAAACTTTGTGTGCTACTTATGTAATTAATTATTCATTCTATAAAAGCATGCAAGGCGATACGTTTCCAAACACACTCATTGGCAGACAGTTTGTTCAGTAAACATAAAAATTCATCTATTCGAGCAACAATGATAAAACGTCATTACCTCAATATCATCCTTGCTCGTGCTTGTTTTTTTCTTATCAACAGAAACCTGTTCATTTTTCGATTGACCAAACAGTTCGACTTGCCAGTTCTAGTGGTGACGAGTTGATTTATTAATGGATGGAGAAACTTCATCAAGGAGGGTGGCTACACCCAACAATGTTGCCATGTTAAAAACATAGGAAAATTCAAAATGATTAAAATTTAATGAAATTTGGTGAGCACATTCTTTAGTATTTAAAATGAGTCTACAAATTTTTGAAAATTTTCCTTCTACATAGCTTTCGAGTAATTGAACAGTAGATTTTTCATGCGCATAAGCATAGGATTCAGATATATATAGATATATCTTTTGCATATTGTAAACTCCAATTGTTTGACAACTATGTAGACGAAAAATTTGAAAAAAATATTGTCATCGTATTTGATGCTGAAGAATGTTATCACCAAATTTTATTAAATTCTTATCATATTGTCGTATGTAGCCAGCCTCCTTAAGTTGAATTCTCAGACCTTCTGAGGTTGAATTTTGCAAAGAAATTTCGAGAGGAATGCAATACATTGAAAAATAATGAGCCAACGATCGTTTGGCTCTTTCAACGTCGTTTTCAAAATCGTAAAACTCGAAGAGTTCCTCGTCTATCCAAAAATTGAATCCAACAACTTTTGAGGCGATCTGCCCATAGTTTTTTCTTTGTGGGACCGTTAGATTAATGGCGCGATGCCATGTCCTGCTTATGGCGCAGTAACCGAAAGAAAGGAAGGGCGGGGAGAGAGACAGAACGGCAACCTTGCCTTCCCTTTTACTTTTTCCCCTTGCCACATTCAACGGTCAAGTTCAAGGTCATGCAGCTACGTGCGCAGTTAAATCCACTCGGATATCGCATTGTCAATGCATCTGCAGAAAGTACAGAAGAAAAACATGCTTCGGCTAATCTTTGGGAGATCCTAACAGGATCGAGAACTTCCTTGTCAGCTGCTGGAAATTCCCAACTCTGTTAAAAGTCAGCACGCTCCTCGCTCTTATACAGAGTCACCGTTACCTTCTGTCAGTCGAAATAACTAAATTCATGCTGATACTGAAGTTCTACCATTTTATCGAACATTCCGCCGGGAACATAACGAGAATATTTTCAGGTTTAACATCTCACTCGTTTCGATTCATTTAAATGTATCATCGCTGTTATCTCGACCCCCGAAATAGGCACACGTTGCTCTCGCCACAAAGTGCTAATGGAATTCTTTAATTTTGTGCTATGAAGCGATAATTAATCAACGAATAATGCGTTTTGCTGTCTTTATTGGCTTATGATTGCAATCAGGCGATCTATCAGTTGCACGGTCGGTAAAAACCCTCCGCTGCACGTTTTATTCGGAGAGGCTCGATATTTCAAAAAATCTACAAGTCATACGATGTCTCCCAAGGAGAAGGTAAATTTTTTATAATTCCTGGCAAATCGAGGACTCAATTTTTGCTAGTGACGGTGAAAATGTTTTTTTTTCCAATTTTCAATGTCAACGTGCTTAAAATGTCCCAAAACTTCGAAAAGTTATATAGAACGGTTTGACCTACAGGGCTCTCTTTTTGCACAGAAGTTAATTTATACAAGTTCTTCATTCTCTGGGAATTTTGTTGGAATTACTAGAAAAATACGAATTCTACGGTATTTTGAAATTTTCAAAAAACGCTGTCGACGCTCTGACTTGCGCAAATTTTAAGATTTATTACTAATTGTTTTTTTTTTTAAATAGAGTATCATATTAGGAAGGTTGGTATTGAATTTGGGGAATAACGATTGAACAGTTTAAAATTAATGATTTTTCGAATTTTCCGAAAAACTGAGTTTTTTGAAAAATCGTCCAACCGCTCTAATTTCTGCAAATTTTGTAAAATATTGTGTATAAGTCTGTACTTTCTCTTTACTTTCTAGAAAAGTTGTCCAAATCATATAATTTTAAATGTAAATAGAAAAAACACTGCAAATTGAAATTTGCAAATTGCTTCCTCAAGATGCACGATGCTCAAAGCTTCTACGAGGAAGCAATTTGCAATTTTTTTTTAGTTCGTTAATTGAGTTTTACTCAATTCGAAGTTTGAATTTTTTTCGAGCGTCTGAAAAATTAGACGCAACAAAAATCAAACTGGATCAACATCCAAATGCAAAAAATCTAGAAATTTGTACAAGGTAACGGAATAATTGTGAATTTTGAAAAAACAACAAAAAAACGTAGAATACGATACCTTTTTCGAGTGAGTACAAAAAATACGAGGACAATAGAGTCTCGAAGGTTGTCTCGTCTTGCAGTGAAAATAATGGAGAGAGCTCTCGGCTATTGTACTAGTCGAGTGTATGTTTGACGATCGACTGGACACGTTGCGAGGGTCGTGATAGGGTTGCAACCCCTTGTGGACGTACCTCCATCGATAAACCGCTCGAACCAGTCCGCAGCTTGAAACTGGAGATGATGAAAAAAAAAAAAAAAAAAAAAAAACACAGTCTGACGAACTGGTCGACGCCAGACTGGCCAATTTGCAGTTCGTAGCTTATGAATAAATTTGTGAAAAGTTGCAAATGGCTGTAACGACGAGGGGTCGAAGATCGTTGAAGGGGTTCTCGTTCCTCGAATGCAAGAAGAAAATAAAATGAAACGAGAACTTTCAACTTCTGTTGTAAAGAAGGGAGTGAAGTTGGGGATGAGCTCCTCGAACAAATGAAAACTCGTCCATCTTACGAATGCCATTCCTTTCTTTCGTTTCTTCTTCCTTTATTTTACAAATATTTACAGAAATATATTTCGTTTCGAATTCGAATTTGAATTATTAAATAAAATTTAAAAATTGGCTATGAAAAATTATAATAAATAAAGGGATGACTAATTTCTTTAGTTTTAATTAGATTCGACGTTAATTATCATGGATCGTCGATGTTTAGAGCATCGCTCAAAGCCTTGAAATTTGCTCGTTCCACCGAGTCCAGCCTCTTGAGCTCTACGGGATTTGGCGATTTTTTAACACCGTACGGTGGGGTCGGCAATGCAAAGAGTATCTGATATGTGTAGGTCCCTAGAAGCGCACCCATCACAGGTCCCACGTAGTAAACCTGGCAGAATAAAAAAAAAAGAAAAAAAGAAAACGTCATGATAAATATTTCTTGGGATTCAATAACAAAACTTATCGAATTAAAAGAAATGTAATAAACTTTTTTATTTTATTTTATAAAATTCAATAGAAAATTCTATCATTCTCGATAAATTTTTCCATGAAAATTTCTATCGCTGCCTAAATAGCAAAACAACGAGTCACTGCTGTGAGATTTTTTAAATTCTAATCTCAATTTTATAATTCATGAAAATTGATGTTTTTTTTCTGTTCAAGACAACAAACGTTATGATCAGTATTCATTCGATAATCGTTATCTTTGTAATCGCTGTTGATAATAGATTAAGGAAGCTACAATTATTTCTGATAAATGAGAATTTTTCGTGTTTTTTAATATCGATCGATAGTGGAAACTACTTGAGGCGAAAAAGAATGACGATCTTGTCGTTTTTTTTTTACTTATATCGCGTGGATGGCACGTGGCTCCGTGGAAAGTGGAAGAATCCTTGAAATTCTTTTTTTTTTTTCATTTCTATCGATTCGCTGTAGAGCGAATAACAATTACGATGAAAAGGAATGAATCGTCGAAGAGTCATCGGTAATTTGAATTCAAAGAATCTTTGTATCGAGTCTCATCGAGCAGTTGCACCGATGGACACGATAGTGAAGATAAGAACGAATCAGAACATTAATCGATTCTCTGCAGTATGAAATCACGACTTTCGCAATGTACACAATTAAAAACTTCATTTCTCGAATATTCAGTCCAATTAGTTCCTTTTGGTGATTCTGTTTTGCTGAAGAATTTTACACTCACCCAATGATTGTCCCACATGTTGTTCCAGACTGCTGGACCAAATGTCCTCGCTGGATTGAGGCTGCAGCCTGTGTACGGTCCCTGGAAATATACTTCGAAATTACTCCTACAATAATAATTGGGTCATTCTGAAAAATTCGTTTAGACAGATCGTTGACTGTTTAATTTTCAGGAATTCCGAAAAAATTCGGCACGAGAACAGTAAAAATCGGTAAAATGAATGTTTCCAAAAATCCTAAAATGAAAAAAAAATTTTGTCATTCCAGCAAGAAATATTTTAGAAAGTCTCTTCGAAAAGCAAATTCTTCTCATTCCAATCGTAAATTTCGCTGACAGCTCCGTTAGAAATAAAAAAAACATTGTCAAAATAACGAAAGTTTTGAAATTATCCCAAAATATTTAGTTTACCGTGTTGAACAAAATATCGACGTTTTTTGACAGAATTTAATTTTCAGTGCAGAATATTTCTTGCTGCAATGACAACATTTTTGAGATTAAAAAAAAAAAAACGTTTTTAGTGTAGAATCTCTTTCATCGCGTATGCTTTCCAGCATGACGTCGAATGGAAAATTAAATTTATTGTAAATTTATTCCAAACAGACACATTTTTTTTTTTTAAATAAAAATTTTATGCGCGAAGATACGCGCGTAACTAGCACACAATTTAGAAAAAAAAAAAAAAAAAACTTACTGCAGCAGAGCCGATGGCTACGACGGAGAATCCGAACCTCAGAGCCGTCGAGTCCGTCGTGTGCGCACATCGAGGGTCCCAAGTTGCACAGGCTGTGCAAAGAATAATTCCAGTTGCAATGGCCTCGATGAGAATGGCCTGGACAGCGGTGACTTCGGGATGAATAGCCGTGACGCACAACGGAACAGTAGAGTTTGGATTGCCATCATTGAAACAATCAGGCGGTGTGACCATCTGATTCGACCAACAAATTGATACGAAAAAATAAGGAAATGCACTGAATTTTGTTAAAAATCGTCGATATTTTGTTGAATACGGTAAACTAAATATTTATTGGATAATTGCAAAATTTTCGTTGTCTCGGCAGTACATTTGCTTTCGAACGGAATTTTGTCAGCAAAATTTACGATTGGAACGACCAAAATTTGCTTCCGAAGAGACTTTCTAAAATATTCCTTGCTGCAATGACACAATTTTTGGGATTATTGAAAAAAAAACGTTTAGTCGAACTTATCGAACAAAATATCGATCTTTTCCGACAAAATTTTGTTTTCAGTGTGCATGAAAATCTTGAAATCTCACGTGATCGAATGATTTTATTTATACCTTGAGTACACCGTATCCAACAGTGGCACCGATGAACTGTCCTATCACGTAAATCACACCCGTTGGTATGCTTTTCAAGCCCCAAATTACTGCCCCGATCGTGACAGCAGGATTCAAATGTGCACCGCTCACGTGACCAAGCATCTGTTCATTTTTTATCGTATCAACAAAAAACAGTGCTATTTTGATGATCAATTAAAAATGAATATAAAAATCACATTTAAGGTCATTTTAGGTCATTGACTTGCCATGATAATTAAATTCACTGTCATCCCAAAGGTCAATGCCGATTGCAGTGACGATGGAGGCAGACGAGTCAACGCACCCACGCCACCCATGCACCCAACGAATAGCAGAGCTGCTGTGCCGATCACTTCCGCAAGGAACATCGTAGTAGTGCCTTTTTGTATTTTCCATTTGTCCTCTTACGATTAAAACAAACAAAAGAAATTAAAAAAACACTTTACGATAATTCAAGAGTTTCCTGATAAAAATAATTTACAGGATCGAATCACAATTTTCCAGTCGAGCCAAAATATTTTTTTATTTTTTAATCCTTCCCAAATTTATCCAGTAAAAATCTTTGAATATTTCTTCACGTTTTTTTCTCTACAATTTCCTAAAGTAATCTTTACTCAGTTGTTGCTCAATCGAATTGATCGAATTAATCGAATAAATTCGACCAATTGAGCTCTCGATTAAATCTGTCGGGTTGAAGGAATAGGAAGTCACGAGTAGCACTCGACCCCCTTTTCTCTGACTCTCACCTTCACTCACGAGATCCATAATACCGAGAAAGGAAAAATATCCAACTTTTAAATTGATAGTAAAATTTTTTTTTTTTTATTTAGTCCCAATCGCGTCGTTCGGGATAGACAGTGAATAAAAACCCGGGAGCGTTGCTCTCGCTAATACTGGCGAGAAATCACTGAGATCGGAAGCATTTAAAAGATTTGTGAAAATCAATGCGTCTTATCATTTAGCATCAAAAGAATGAACTGATAAGTTTTAATCTTCGTCGTATAACCTTCGCTCTCCTTTTTCTTTGGTTCCTGGAATGAATGGATGTGAAAAAAAAAGAAATAAGTTAGAAAAATTCAAATTCAGATGGAACGATTTTCCACTAAAAATGATTGCACATCTGAATTTTAAAATGATGATTTTTTTGTGCAGATGTCATTGTTGAAATTTTATTTTAAATCGAACTAGGATGACTCGATTCTTCATTGTTTTGCCAGATTGGTGAATTTGCAGTGTTTAGTGTGAGAGAGTCTGAAATCTAGGATGTTTTACGTGACATCGGGATAAGTCTCTGTTTGCAAAGACTTACACCATCCCTGATAAGAAAAAAATATTCCAGTAGCCAAACAAGCAGAGTGAGTGAACAAATTGGTAAAAAAAAAAAAAATTTTTATTGCCACATTCCAAAAACGAATTCCTAAACCCATATTAACACTTTCGAGAGATTTGCTGGGCGATGTTACTGAGAAAATTCCATGTTTCATAATTATTCTATAAATTTATAACAATTGGCGTTGCAACAAAAGTGCTGGAAGAATGACGTTCGTTCTCACCTGATAATTTGGTACACGAACGCCTCTGTTGATTCTCGAACCTCGAACGAGCCTGGACGAAGTTGTACGTATCCGCACTGAGAAAAGAAATTTGTTGAATCAACAAATTTCAATTTGTTCGCTACAATTTTGTTGATTCAAAAAAAGGAATGTTGAGGCAATAACTTGGGTGGTAAAAACAATCAATTTATCCTGATGCAATCGTTCAGTAGCTTCAATACCTTTAGTCGTTTATTGTGACCAAATCAAGTCGTTTGAATAACAAAATCGAACTCTGGTTGCCTAAACATTTGATTGATTTGAGAGATTAAGAAAAAATAAATAAATATCAGTTTGATCAACTTTTGAGTTGTTGGGTGAACCAACCGTGGGTTGGAAGTTATGGGTTGTCTATTTTTGGGCAGTTTAAATAACTGAATTGTTTTTTTAAAATGAAGAAAATATTTTTTATTGAATAATTTACCATACACATTGAGAAAAAATGGTTTCATTGTTGTCCTAACAAAAAACTAACCGAAATAATCGATTTGGTGAATCACTGAATTCATTATTTTGTTCTCGAAAATGTAATATTCTTGAAGCTCTTGCTTTTTTCCACTGCAACGACGAATAAAACAAAAAGTCTCAAATACCTGTTTGAAGCACAGAACCTGAAGTGGTTTTTTTTTCTAATATTAGATGCATGGCCTAAGTGTGTGCATGTGTGTTTTGTCTCTTCCTGATTCCAGTTGTCGATATACCTTGTATGTCTCAGAAAGAGATATATAGTGAAAGCTCGAAACTTTGGTCCCTCATTACGAGTGCATTATGAAAATGCATGCACGACCCCATTCGCAACAGTGAACATTTCCGTCGACAAAATTGTCCCTTTGGAGGTTTTGGAGGAGCGAGTGAGTGTAATGTGATGTTGTAACGAAAAAAAAAAAAGTTTGATCGTACGAAGCGAGTGGTTATGCATCAGCAGGGTGGAGATCGCACCAGTGACGGAAAATTGAGGGATTCGTGCGTGAGGAACGAAAAAAAAAAAAATCTGGACTCAGTTGGTGGTGGTACGCAGCTGGAGGAACATGGAAGAAATATTGGAAGGACAAGAGATTCGCAATGTTGAAAGAAAAAAAAATTATTTCAACGAAAACTACAACAACGACATCGATTACGTGGTGAAAATAGCTCGTACTCTGCTGACGCCGATAGGGATTTATCCTTTGTACGGAAACGATAGCGTTATGGCACAAGTGAGAGCGCGATGCCAAACGATCGTGGTATTCGGTCTCATGTGTTTTTTACTCGTGCCTCATTTTATTTACACTTTTTTCGACGCCGAAGATCTCAGTCGATTGATGAAAGTCATTGCTGCTCAGATTTTCAGCCTCCTTGCAGTCATCAAATTTTTCACAATGATAATAAACAAAAGCGACCTTCGTTACTGTCTCGATGAATTGGAAAGTCACTGGAGAAACGTAACTTGCGAGGAAGATCGTCAAGTTATGACCAACAGTGCGAAAGTTGGACGTTTTTGCACGATCGCTTATCTTGGCTTATCCTACGGTGGTGCTTTACCTTATCACATTGTTTTGCCTCTCGTTGCCGAAAGGATCGTTAAGGATGACAATACCACGCAAATACCTTTACCCTATCCCAGCGACTACGTTTTTTTCGTACCCGAAGATTCACCTGGTTATGAAATGTTATTCGTATCACAGATTCTCATCAGCAGCATCATCTTATCAACCAACTGTGGTGTTTACAGCCTCATTGCTATTTATATCATGCACGCTTGTTGCCTTTTTCAAGTTGTACAACGACAACTCCAAACCATCTTCGACTACTCCAGAAGCCTCGAAGAATTGTCGCAAAGACTTGCTGTCATCGTCGACAATCACATTGCAGCAATCAGGTCAAATTTTTTTCTTCTTTTTATTTTTCGGTGCCTGATTTTTTAATCGGAATTCTGGTTTCGAGTTAACGTATTAATATCACAAAACTACTTTGTTTAGGATTCTTTCAAAATTTTGTATAAACGTTCTTTGCATCAAAACTAACAGTTTTCTCATCCGAAGAACATTTTTCTGACACTTTAGAATTCGAGATATTTCATTTTCAATTTTTCCCATCAAAACGCGTGTAAATTGAAGTTGCGTTTCTTTTGTTATTTTCTCGCAACTTTTCAACGAAACGCGAAAATAAAAAATTGGAAAGAACCCTAAATAAAGTCGTTTCGTGATGGTAATACCTTAAACAGCGTTTACAAATTTTTCGAGATCATTTATTTTCATGCAATACTTACAAGCACTCGTAATTATTTTTTTCAGTTACTGAAATATATTTATCAAAAAATTAAACAGCAAGGAATCGTGCTCGAAATTCCAAAAATATAAAATCGAGAATAGTGATTTTGATCGATAGAAATATTGACTTATAAGAATATACATTGCAGGTATGCCCAAAGGATCGAAAAAGCTTTGAACGTTGTTTTCCTTTCTGAAATGGTTGGCTGTACAGTGATCATATGTTTTCTTGAATTCGGCGTCCTCAAGGTATGATTATTCGAGCTCGGCACGTTTTCGGGCAATGACGATTTAGTAGACTGTAAAATTTTTTTTTCTCGATAGGATTGGGAGGACAGAAAAATGATCGGTGTAATGACTTACGCTGTTTTGATGACCTCCATATTCGTAAACGTTTTTATTTTCTCTTTCACTGGCGATCGGCTCAAAGAACAGGTTCCTATACCTTCATTTTTATTTTCATTAAATCATCAACGCGTTCATTCTTTTCGAGTGACGTTTTTTTTTTTGTTCAGAGCGAAAAAGTTGGAGAATTCAGTTACAGTCTCGAATGGTATGATTTGCCGACGGATTTAGCTGCCGATCTCATGTTCATCATGATCCGAGCAAGTCGTCCTTCGACTCTAACCGCAGGCAAAGTATTCGATTTGTCTCTTCAAGGTTTTTGCGAGGTCAGTGTACTTTTTTTTTTATTTAAAATTTCTACCATCGATGCGATTGTTTAAAATAAGAATGCAAGTTGAAAATTTGTGAAGAAAAATAAAGGAACGAGGAAAAAGTGAATTTTCTGTCTTTTTCGATCAGGTCGTGAAAACTTCAGCAGCATATTTGAATTTTCTACGAGCTATGGTAACGTAAGGAATTTACGTGGTTAAAAAAATTCACTTGAAATTAAGAATCCGGTAGAAATGAGTCAGTTTATATCGCAATAGATCATTCGTCGAATTAAATTTGAAAATGTTACTTCTTAGGGAATGATAAATAATATTTCTCATTGCACATTGTGGCGATTCAATTGTCGTTGAAAATAAAATGAATTGATGTTGATTGTAGCCTTTAGATGACATTTGTGTCTCTGTAATTTCTGGGCGATAGTTCATGAACGCAGAAAAAAGTTTTTGTTGGCAGTGAAGGGTTTATAAAAAGTTTGGGAAACCATCCAGATGCTCTTAAGAGAATGCCCTCGAGCTCCCCATGAAAAAGAGTTAATGTATGTACTTATTGACAACTCGTAGACAAAGCTCCATCCTTCTTTCAATTTGAAACCATCAGGCACGTTCACTTCGTTCCTTGTAGAAAGTTGACACAAGTTTCGTCTTTTGTATCATCGTAAACACGATAGACAGTCGAGATTCACAATTTCAATGAAAAAATCCACAATCACAGTGATATTTTCTCTTCGTTTGGTTATTTGGAAAACGATTATTCCTTCTTCACTCCGTTTCGGTTGGATGATTTGATGCTCAAAGTGAAGAGTTTGTTTTTTACATATCGCGAAAGGTTTCGAGTGCTTGCAACACACGACGATTTTCTTTGGATTGTCTCGGTTGTTTTCGAACTATGATGCAAAGCAAAGAGGAACTTATAACCCGGTAGTATTTGATTTGTTGAAGGTAGTAATTCAACAGTTGGTGCAACAATAGCTCAATTGATAGTAAAATGGAAGAAACGTAAAACATGCGCAATTCGTTTGGTGTCCCTCTGCTGGATATTTCGATAGTTGCAGCAGCGATGATCGGCGCTCAGTGACTTGTGAGCCGTTGAATGGTGAATATCTCTTGAAACGATGGACCAAAATTCACTGGGTAGAGAGGAAAGGATTGAGGGATTGAGTATGGGGAAAAAAAATGTAAATTGTGATGCAGACATTGATTATGCGGTTCAAATGAATCGATGGTTGCTAAAACCATTGGGAGTTTGGCCATCGACTTCCCATGAGAATTTGAGCATGATGGGAAAATTCCTAAATGGTAGTCTCGTGTTTTTAACAATATTCTTACTCGGTTTCATACTTTTGCCGGGAAGCTTGTACACATTCATGAGGGAGAAAAAAACTGAAGTAAGAGTGAAACTGATTGGTGCGTTGAGTTTCTGCGTGATGGCGATATTGAAATATATTTCTTTGTTGATGGGAAACGCTGGGGTTGGTTATTGCGTGGAACATCTTGTCAAGGATTGGCGTTACGTTTCCAATCCGCAAGATCGTCACGTAATGCTCTCATATGCTTTTTTCGGACGTTTTGGAACAGTCGTATGCGCTTTTTTCATGTACGGTGGTGGGCTTTTTTATGCTGTGGTGATGCCACTTCTTCGAGGTACCATTTTCATCCCAGAAGCAAATTTGACAATCCGTCCACTAGCTTATCCCAGTTACTACGTTTTTTTCGATCCTCAAATGAAGCCTTTCTATGAAATGGTTTTTGCTACGCATTGCTGTTGTGCATTCGTTATGCACACGATCGCGACCGCCGGATGTGGCTTGGGAGTTCTTTTCGTCATGCATGCCTGTGGACAACTCGAAATTCTGATTGCTTGGCTCAACGATCTGGTGGAATCATATTCCAAAGGAATTTTCACTCTCGAGGACAGCATCGCTAGAATCATCCATCAACACGTGCGCGTGTTAAGGTACCAAGTTTATTAATTCAATTTTTCTTGCGCGATCGAGTTAACGATTCAGTCGCATCCGAGACTCAATTATGTCCACGAGTTGGTTAATCAATCAATAGCTGCAGCATCAAGGGCTCAATGACGAAAATGTTTAATACAGTTGCTTAAAATCTTGGCGATGATTTATGAGAATGAAAATATAATTCCGGGATGATATCGATCGTTCGAAAGAACTGAGATCATGTGATCTTGACTTTTTTCCAATTTACAACTTCATAGGTTCATTACCAGTACCGAGGAAGTTCTACGAAATATATGTCTCGTGGAAATGGCAGGCTGTACATTGAATCTGTGTCTATTGGGGCATTATTTTCTTTTGGTACGAAATACATTTGGGTGATCCGAACAAAGATTGGAGAGCTTGAAAAAAAAAAATAGTGTCAGCAAAAGTTCTCTGCAGTTTCCCTTTGCCCTGAGCAAATACCCCTTCCGGGTTTTTATGATCCCATCCCAACATTTCCCCAACTGGACTATTCCTGAATTCCCCTCGGAATGTTGGCCATAGCCACTCTTTCGTAATGGATCGCATTCGCACGAGGGCCAAGGGAAACTGTGAAAAACCCGGCCGATACAGGCGGCTATATATTTTAACTGAGTTTCATTTGGTCAACACCATCAGAAATTTAGGAAAAATTGCCTCCCCCTCAAGCAATTGATACACCAGCCGGTGCACGGCTGAGCGGTCACCCAACCAAGTACTGACCTCACCCGAAGCTGCTTAACTTTTGTGATCGCCGATGGATTAAACTATTTATATTTTTTAATTAAATTCTAACGTCTCTCTATTTTTGGCCCACGACAAAAATCGATTTTATTCGAATCACCTCAATACACACATACCATGGAGTTAAACATTTGTTTGTAGTGAGATTAGATTAAGAAATTCTGTGAGTTATAAAGTTATTGAGTTGATTCATTTAGACACAATATAGCTTTTCCTTTCAGGAATGGGAACAAAGTGATGCCATTGCTATCCTGACATACACGATTCTTCTTGCCTCTTTTACGTTCAATATATTGCTGTTTTGTTATATCGGCGAATTACTCACCGACGAGGTACAGACTCAATGAATTTCACAGTTTTTCAATTGGAATCATTCAGCTTTGGTGGATTGCAGTTTTCGAATTATGTTTTTTTTTTTCCTTTCGTCGTTATTTATTTTTTTATTTTTCTAATAACAACAGTGTGAAAAAATTGGTGAAACGACTTACATGATCGACTGGTACCGTTTGCCACCGAAAAAGAGTTTAGGATTTATTCTAACGATTGCAACCTCCCAACGACCTTCAACAATCACTGCAGGACGATTGGTGAATTTGTCACTCGGTACCTTTTGCAGTGTAAGTGAATTAATAATTTTTTGGGGCATCGACGTTTCAAAATCCGAAGTAAATCATCACTATTTATTCATGTTTCGCCATATTGTTTTATTTTTCTTCTAGGTCGTGAAAACTTCGGTAACTTATTTAAATCTTTTGCGAACTGTGGTTTTATGAAATTTATCAACCCCCTGCGCATCTACAAGAAAAAATTCACGTGTCGTATCGATCCGATCGCAATAATTAAATAAAGTGCTGTACTTTGTATAAACAGTAAAGAAGCATCGCATTCCCAATGACTCGTGTTTATTTTGTTATCGCTCGAATGACATTGCAAACAAGAATCTATTCGTTAAGCAATAAAAATCTCACGGCCTTACGAATGTACAGACTCTTTGTCTTGTCGTTTTCTCGTGCTTTTCTATTTCCTGACGTCACTGACTGCCAAAACGTCTTTGTTTTTATTCGGCAAAATATTTCATTAAAAAAATTGTTTTTCAAAGAGCCGAACTAATCGTAAAATATTTTCTGTATACAGAGAGAATTTTACACAAAAATTTCAAGCGGATATGCCGAAATATTCATTGCGTTACAGTGCATGCGGTAACTTTGACGCGAGAGCCTTTTTCTATGCGTCGACCATGAAATGGTGCACGGAACAGTGCGAGCCGCTGTGATAATTGCCAAGTTTTCGAACGTTTCGGTTTTTTAAAAATCAATTATTATTTTTGTAGTAACGATAAACTCCGACGTTTGCTATAAAAACATTCCAAATGCTTCTCGCATCGAGAAGCAAGTTTCAGTCCGCAAATCACAACACCCAATGGGTCACAAAAAAAAAAAAAAGATTAAAAGTAACATATGCTTTTCTTTCTTGGCGAAACTCTAAGTATCCAACTGCACTTGAATGAGAATTACAATGTAGAGAACTCTTCGTTCGTAGGTGAACCTTTGACGAGGCCAAGGGTTGACAGTCTGTGAGCTTGGTACGCATGCTCCGTAATGCTTGCTTCAAATTCATAGTACTTTTGTGTGATTTGTTTTGCTCTATCATGGAGAGACAGAAACCATCATTTGCCATCGGGAAACCTTTCAAATTGCCCCTTCCATCTTGGGAGCTATAAAAATATAAGAATATGATTTCAACTGACTCGGAAGAGCTCTGGTAGTGTGAGGCACGGTCAGTAGTCGACGATCCAGCTCGGAGCTTGTCAAAAGGCATAAGTAAAGCGAAAACAATAAAAGACAAATAAAAAGTAAAAATGGAGGGCGATTTAGCTCCGAATAAGAATTACAAGCAAGATTTTTCTTACGATACTCAACTCAATCGGTTTCTCTTGCGTATTATTGGCATTTGGCCTGCAAAATCGCGACGATCAAATCTGTTGTCAAAGCTCTCAATAGGAATAAGTGTTGTTTTGCTGTTATTTTTTTACCTGCCACAAAGCTCTTACGTATTCCTCATTGAAGAAGATTCGGCAATGAGATTAGAAGAGTTTGGGCCATTGAGCTTTACGACGATGGCGATAATGCGTTATGCTATAATGTTATGGAAACTGGAGCGTTTTGCAGTTTGCATCGATGTGATTGCGAATGATTGGCGACAAGCCGATGACAGCATTTCTCGTCCTATCATGATGCGTTATGCCAGAGCCTCAAAATTGTTTACTAAATTTTACGCTCTTGTTATGTACGGTGGCGTTGGTTTTTACACTTGGGTATTGCCGTTCGTCAACGCTCATGACAAAACTCATAATTCCACTGACCGACCTTTGCCCTATCCGGTTGAATTTTTTGTACTTGATGCTCAAACCTCACCCATCTATGAAATCGTCTTCGTTGGTTATTCTATCAGCATGCTGGGCATTGTTTGTACCACCACATGTGGCATTTGTACCATGACTGTCAAATTGGTAATGCACGCTTGCAGCCAATTCGAAATTGTTATTGCTTTTGTTAATTCTCTCGAGGATGACACTCGCAATAACAAGAATAACGACTTGATGCATTCCGTGGCTGGAGATATCCAGGTCGAATGGCAAATCGCTGAAATTATTCGTCGTCATCTCTACGCACTTGCGTGAGTACATTTGCATTGTTACTTTATAATAATTCCCCGTCAATTGTTGTTGATTCATTAATTATGATTTTCATTTGTTTTTACAACTCGATACCATTTTTTCTCATAAAGTTTTTTGCTCGTTGTATTTTTTAATTCAATTCATGAAAGCATGCGAAAGTGTTATTTTTTTGTGAATCTATATTTTAGACAGTTTTCAGATTCGTCGATCTAATCGAAGAGATTCTGACTGAGATTTGCTTGATCGATGTTGTTGGTGGAACATTGAATATTTGCATTGTTGGATATTATTTGTTGACGGTAGGACGAGTTTCATATTTTTTCTTTCAGTTATTCAAATCAGTATTATATAATCACTAGGTTTTTGCCAGTGACCTCACTCGCGTCGATAGTCATAGACATCGAAGAATTTTTATTTCGAAAATTTGAGGTGAGCTTCGGTGACTGGTCCATCCAAAATGAACACACATGCCAAATTTCAAGTCTCTATCTTCAGCGGTTTGGGCTGGGCGATAATTAGTCAGTCAGTCAGGACTTTTCCTTATATATGTATAGATTAAAGGGTTTTCTATATTTAATGACTAATCGGAATTATACAGAGTTCATTTTTCTTGCTGTTTGTTGGAAATACTGTTATTGATGGTTGACCTTACAAAAGATTAATTTTTATTTTACCAGGAATGGAATAACAGCGAGGCTGTTGGTCTCGTAACTTATTTCATGCTATGGTTGACCATGGTGTCGAGTGTTTTTGTATTCTGTTTCATCGGTGAACATCTCAGTGAGCAGGTTAGATTGAAATGATTATTTGTGGATGAGCAGGAATTGCCTTTTATCAGAAAAATCGAATATTGCTATGTGGCGGTGAAATTTTTTTTTTCCAGTTTTCAATGTCAATGTGCTTAAAATGTCCCAAAACATCGAAAAATCATATCTAGAAAAAATGTCCGGATGTGTGTGTGTGTGTGTTTGAAATTGAAAGCTTCATAACTCGAGAACGGCTTGAGCTACGGGGCTCCCGTTTTGCACAGATGTTAATCGATACAAGCTTTTCATTCTCTGGGAATTTTGTTGAAATTGCTAGAAAAATACGAATTCTACGGCATTTTGAAATTTTCAAAAAAAAGGGAATCAACGCTTTACTTCCGCAAATTTTAAGATTTATTACTAATTGTTTTTTTTTTTATGAATAGATAATAATAGGAAGATCGAATTTGGGAAATATCGGTCGAACGGTTTAAATTTTATGATTTTTCGAATTTTATTGATTTTTGTTTCGTGGAGATACAGTGCGAACGAGTCGGTATTGCAATTTACATGACAGATTGGTGGAAGATGAAGAAAGATCAGATGAAAGCGATGATACTCGTGATAGCATCGTCGCAAACTCCCGTCAAATTCACGGCTGGAAAAATGGCGACTCTGTCTCTCTTCACCTTTGGTTCGGTTCGTTTTTATAGCAAATTGATCATTTCCAATAAGAAAAAAAGTCTAAAAAGTTGAGAATAATTGGGTTATTGTGTTGTCAGTAAAGAATTAAATATGCTTCGTTGCTTTTTTCCAGGTTATGAAAGCATCCATGGCGTATTTAAACGCACTGCGTACCGTTATGTGAAATCATAAATACGAAAAAGCCATAATTATGGAAAATCGTGCAGAAACTCGAACTTTGAAAACGAATCAGAATGTTAAGTGAAAATTCTTCCTCGTATTATATCCTTCATTTTGCAATAATAAATACCTGTTGTTGGTGCATTGTATTGACGTCGCTTATGTTTTTGATTTTTGCGAAATTCATTACTCCCTGTCGTTATCGTTCCGGGCACTCCAGAGGCAGCTTATGAATTTTTTCCAAATAGAAAGTTCGAGCAGTAAAAGTCCAAGCAATTCGTTTATCAAATTTTGTTGTTATGGGGATTGTTTAATATGGATTTTCAAGAGGGGAACGTTGACCGATTGGTCTTTGCATCGATGAGTTCATCGCCGATTGGGCATGAGAGACTTATACCGAGAAACAAGAAATTCTCCAGGTATTTTCCCTCGGTCACCGATTTCCGTTGAGTCCTCTTCGTGATGTGACCGTTAATATTTTCGAAACAAATACCGATCTGACCGAGTGACCGTTCCCCTCGTCTACATATTTCCCATTCCACGATCCACAAATCACTCCCGCGTTGTCTTTGTCATGCACGCATGTAGTCAACTTGAACTGAACTCGAACAAACAACTCATTGTCAACTTGTGGCTACATCGTTGAGTCAAAAAAAAAAAAAAATAAAGAATATTCTTTCGATTCTATTCTTTCTGACCTCTCAATAAGCGAGGATGTTAAAAAAGATAATTTAAAAAATATTTGTAAAACCAAGCGATCGAGACAGCTGGATATGATAATTAGTTTGTGATCAAGATAATTGTCGACTTGAGGAATCGTGGTAAGTTTTCCATGAAGCGACTAGAAGTTATTGAAGTTTAAAAAAGCTCGAGTCTCTGTGGAGCGGTTATGCGTCGTGAATTTCGAACCCTCTCTCGGTTTGGCCGATTATCTTCAAGTTGTATACATTAACCGATGATGATACAGGAACTTTTCTTTCAAAGTAACGCTAAGAATGGACGCGCAAGCGCAATTTTGCATGAAAATAAAATTGAGAGGGAGCTGAACCGAGGGAGAGATTTGTTGATTCTTTGGTGCACGAACATTAGTACCGAATATAAGTGCGGGTGACTGGGCAAAAGTTATATCATGTCAGAAGATTCGAAAAATTTGAATGATGAAGAGACTGATGGTTGTGTGGTTATTGAATCAAACAGAGAATATTTACGGTCGATAAGAACGCACAAAAATTCATTTTGTGAAAAAGATTACGAATATTCGACGCAAATGAATGGTTATTTCTTGAAACCGATTGGTATATGGCCAAGAGGACCGGAAGCCGGTATTTGCGTAAAGAGTTTAACCAACATCCAAATTTCTTGTTGTTATTTTCTCATTTGTTTTCTTTTGGTTCCGTGTGCTCTTCACACATTCTTGGTCGAGAAAGATCCGGCTTTACAATTGAAAATGATCGGTCCATTGAGCTTTTGTTTAATGGCGATAATGAAATTTTCTTTCCTCGTATATCATCGTGACGAGATTTACGATTGTCTGAAGCATATCGCCGTCGATTGGGCAAGCATTAAATCATCACGGGAACGTGAAATAATGCTCGATGATGCGAAATTTGGACGTTTCGTGGCGAGCTTGTGCGCTGGTTTTATGTATGGAGGTGGTTTTTTTTATCACACCATTATGCCACTGTCGTGTGGAGTTATCGTCACACCCGACAACACAACCCTAAGGCCATTGACATATCCGGTTTATGATCCATTCTTCGATGCTCAAGCGAGCCCTACTTACGAGATCGTTTTTATCACACAATGGTGCTCTGGCTTTGTCATGTACACGATAACTATAGGGGCGTGTAGCATTGCCGCCGTTTTCGCCATTCACGCTTGTGGACAATTTAAAATACTCGTTAGCAGATTAAACAATCTGGTCGACGGGGACGACGAGAAATTCGACAGTGTGAGCGAGAGGATGGCTAATATCGTCCAACTTCACATTCGAACATTGAAGTAAGCAATTTCTAGTACGAAACCAATTGAAAAAAAATTTAGTTGGTCACCTTGACTTGACTCGAGTCAATTATGTGTTCGAGTTCTTTTTCCTATATATTTTTAAGCTTATTCTGAACTTGTGCATCCAGTCGTCATTGACGTACACTATTTTATGCTAACATGAACAAAATGATAAATTATGCAACATTACTATTGTGTAAATGCATTTTATGCAAATTATTGTGTGGTTCATTGCCAGTTTTGTCAATCACGTGGAAGGTGTGCTTAATGAGGTTTGCCTTGTTGAGTTTGTCGGATGCACAATGAATATATGCTTCCTTGGATATTACTTCATGACGGTATGTTGTATTTTATGGGGAATGAAAATAAATCGTAATTATAAGAGTATATGCAAATTTTGTACGTTGCAATTTCCAATCAAATATTATCATGATTATCCATTTAATTGATTGGCTACGTTCCAGTGGCTTTTATAGTTTCGGGAGTTTTACTGTTTTGCTAGTAGTCGAGATCCGTATGTGATCAGACACTGGCCATTCCTTCAACATTGTCCAAACTTTTTCGATGCTTCATCAACTATTTTTCCGATTTATCGAAATTCGTACATTGCGTTTTTTAATGCATCGAAAGACTTACATTTTTTTTCTATCTTAATTATGTTTAATGATCGGTATGAATGTTACAGGAATGGGAACGCAGTGAAACTATAAGTACTGTCACGTATTGCGTGCTCCTTGTGTCTTTCACTTTCAATATTTTTATATTTTGCTTCATTGGAGAGAAGCTCACTGAACAGGTAAATAAATGAAGAAGTCTTCACCTTTTTTCTTTCAGTTGATTTTTGTTGAATTAATCAGGGTAAATATTTAGAAGCGGGGCTTTTCCGAAAAATGATGGGACAATTTTTTTTTCTTCGGAAACTTGTTTCTCGCAATGCAACAAGTGATATCTCATGGGGGGAGGCTAACATTTCCCATAAATTCCCATAAATTATGGTGTTTTCACGTTTTCGACACTTTACAACACGTTTTTCGTACGTATTTCGATACTTGACTTTGGGAAAGGGGGGGGGGGGAGGTCCTAAAACAGAGACACAACCTCCATAAAATATTTACCTTAATCAGAATTGAAAACAGTTATTTTTTTGGTCAATAGAGCAAACGAGTTGGCACGATGACGTATATGATCGACTGGTACAGATTACAGCATAAGAAAGCACGAGGCTTGATTCTTATTCTGGTCATGTCGAAATTTCCAGCACGAATAACAGCTGGCAAAATGGCCGAGTTATCAATGACTTGTTTTTCCAACGTTAGTAAATTAATCTATCGAGTGATCGATTGCAAATTTCATCTTTCATTCGCAGCGTTTTTTGTTTTAAATTGAAATTCACGTCTTTCAAGGTCCTCAAAACGGCTCTTACCTACTTGAACTTATTACGAACTGTCGCCAGCTAAAAATATCTGTGGAAACGAAACAACATGGAAACTCAAGGAGTCTTCATGCTTCCGTCAATTGATAAGTCGATAATGTTCTCAATTTTGTAAAGGGGAAAACGAAAGCGAAGGAAAAATGTGATTGGAATGAAAAGAAGTGAAAAATCCTTCATCCCTTTTTCGTAATATACAGAATTGAAGAAAGTTGGACTATAAAATTACATGAGCGATTTGGTTCAAATTACCAAGTGAAACTCGGTTCCCTGTTTTACTATCGTGATGACTCACTATCGAATCACTCTCATGCAACTTTTAGTAAAAACGTTTTTCACCGCAAGTCCGAGAACTTGAAAAACTGAAAAACTTTTGAACATTGAGTAGTCATGTCACGGTCATTTGCAGAATGATTTATGTGGTGACTGCTGCGTCCATCATTGCAAAGTTTCAGCTAACAAGCAGCTTCGAGAGCTCAATATTATAAATGGAAACTGGACAATATTTTCGTCATAGTAACCGTGGCTTTGAAATAAATTTATTTATTTCAAAGTCGAAACACCACGATATTTGCCACTAACAAAACCAAATATAAATAATTTTTGAAATAATTTTTCGTGCCATGTTCTAAGGCACAAGAACACAAAAGTTTGTTGTATATGCAAAAATAACAAATTGAGGCACTGGAGAACCCTAGTTTTCACTGAAGATGATTGTTGACTCAAGAGCTAGAGAAAGTTTTCCATGAAGCGTACGAGAGGTTTAAAAAAACTTGACTCTTTGTGTGAGGGCTATGCATCATGCGTTTTGAACCCTTTCTTGCTTCGTATGATTATCTTCAAGTTGTATACATTAAGCGATGATGATAGAGGAACTTTTGTTTCAAAATAGCGTTCAGAATTGACGCGCAAGCGCAACTCTGCATAAAAATAAAACAGTGAGGGAGTTAAACCAAGCGAGAGATTTGTTGATTCTTTATCACACGAACATTAGTATCGAATATAGGTGCGTGTGCGACTGAATACAAGTTTGACCATGTCCGAAGAGTCGGTGAGTTGGCATGAAGGAAAAACCGATCGTGGTGCGGTTACTGAACCAAAGAAAGAATATTTACGTTCGATAAGAACCCGAAAGAATTCATTTTCTAAAAAAGATTACGAATATTCGACGCAGATGAATCGTTATTTCTTGAAACTGATTGGAATTTGGCCAGCCGCACCCGAAGCTGGTATTTGCGAAAAAGGTTTCATCAAGTTTCGAACTTGTTGTTGTTATTTTCTCATGAGTTATCTTCTTGTTCCGTGTGTTTTGTTTAAATTCTTGACCGCGAAAAGTCCGGCTTTAAAATTGAGGTTGATCGGCCCATTAAGCTTCGTTTTAATGGCGATGTTGAAATTTACTTTTCTCGTATTTCATCGTCAAGACATACACGATTGTCTTAAGCATATCGCCGTTGATTGGGCAAACGTTAAATCATCGAGGGAACGCGAAATAATGCTCAACGACGCGAAATTCGGGCGTTTCCTGGCGAGTTTGTCCGCCGCGTTTATGTACGGCGGTGGTTTTTTTTTTCACACTATTTTGCCGTTGACGATCGTTATCGTCACACCAGATAACGTGACCCTCAGACCCTTAACACATCCGGTTTATGATCCTTTCTTCGACTCTCAAACGAGCCCTATTTACGAGATTGTTTTCGTCACACGTTGGTGCTCTGCTTGTATCGCGTACACCGTAACTATCGCCGCGTGCAGCATTGCCGCCGTTTTCGCCATTCATGCTTCTGGACAATTCAAGGTAATCGTCAGCAGATTAAACAATTTGATCGACGGAGGCGAGCACGCATACGATAGCATCGACGAAAGAATGGCTGATATCGTCGAACTTCATCTTCGAACTTTGAAGTAAGCCAATTTTCATTCAATGTCTAATTTTTTATTTCATAGAGAGCTTGCTCACGTCATTAAGTTCTGAACGTACGTTAATTCAGTCAAATTCATTAAATGAAAATTATGGTATGGTTTCTGTCCAGTTTTGTCACCAATCTCGAGGGTGTACTGAATGAAGTTTGCCTCGTGGAATTGGTCGGATGTACTATGAATATTTGCTTCCTTGGATATTATTTTATGACGGTATGTTGCATTTTGTACAGTTCATGCACGTTATAAAAATGATAAGTAAAAATGGCAAGCCACCACTTATTCCATATTGCAATTATAATCAATTTTTCATAATTCAGTTAATTTATTAGCTACGTGATTAAATCACGTACACTAATTGACTCGATTGCTAGTAATCGAGATCGGCGTTTGGTCAGACGCGACGGATTCATTCAATATTTACGAAACTTTTCTCATGTTTCGTTCAACTTTTTTCGGTTTATTGAAATTAGAAAAAATACTGAATAATGTTTTGAATTGTTTACCATTTTTGAAACACTTCGTATATGTGACTGACATTTTAAATTGCAGGGGTGGGAAAACAGGGAAACTATGGGTACCATCACGTATTGCGTTCTTTTCGTATCCTTCACTTTTAATATTTTTTTGCTTTGCTACATTGGGGAAAAACTCACTGAACAGGTATTGAGATGGAAAAAAATGTCGCTTTGTTTTTTTTTTTTTTTTACAATTTTTTGTATTTCATCGGAATTTGAACACGCGGTATTTTGTTTTCTTCTGTTGTGACAGAGCAAGCGTGTCGGTACAATGACTTACATGATCGACTGGTACAGATTACAATACACGGAAGCACGTGGATTAATTTTGATTCTCGTCATATCGAAATATCCAGCACGAATGACAGCTGGCAAAATGTCCGAGCTATCAATGACTTGTTTTTCCAACGTTAGTAAATTAATCTATATTTTAATTAATTACCGAATAATCGCAGATTCATTGCGGTTGCGAATTTCCTCGTTCATTCGCAACGTTTTTCTCTAATTTGACTTTCGCGTCTTTCAAGGTCCTGAAAACCGCGTTTACGTACTTGAATTTATTGCGAACCATCGCCAACTGAAAATATTGGTAGAAACCAAACAGCATGGAAACACAACGAGTCTCTCAATGGGTATTCGATATGTGGATAGTAATATGTGATTGTATAAAAAAAGAATCATCAGAAATGATTTTTTTCATTATTAGTTACATATAAAATCACAATTTTGTTTTGTTCTTTCGATTTTGTGCAATCTAGTTTTATTAACGAGTAATCATTCTTCTTGCATCTTAATGTGATTTCAACTGACTATTTATACCTTTCTGAGCCATCCTCTATGCTCGAAACACATTTAATTAGACATCTTATATCGTTTGGGGAATTCCCTCCACAATAGCTGCTAATCGATCAATAAAAGATTCGAAAAATAAAGTTTATCTCCGAATTGACGTGCTATTGCAATAATCTGCCAGTACGAAAAGTTCACTGCACAGATTGAATGACTTTCTGGTCCTACAATCAACAATTTCTTATTCGAGACAGACTGGATTGAATTTCAACAGGATAAAAGCTGTCGATCAACAGGACGCCCAGGTATTTTTGCAGTAATTTTTGTTAATGCATTTTTTTTTTTTTTTTTCAATGAGCAAAACGATTTTCTTTATTTATTGGAATGTTTTTGAATGAATTTTTAGAATGATAAGATTAAAAGTGTTCACAACTCGATGGAAAGCAGTCGTGCATGAATTTGATGGGAAGATTTCCCGAAGTTTATTGTTGAACTACAAAAGTGGCATCGAGTTTATTCCGATGACTCAATTGATTCTAAACAAAAAACTCTCTTTTACTTCCAATAAATAACTTCCATATGCCACCCATTTCGTCTTACTGTCGTGGCGACTGACTATCGAATCACTCTCATGTCACGGTCATTTGCAGAATGATTTATTTGGTAACAGCTGCGTCGATCATTACAAAATTCCAGCTAACAAGAAGCTTCGAGAGCTAAATATGATAAATGGACACTGGACAATACTTTCGTCATAGTAACCTTGGCTTTGAAATAAATTTATTTATTGAAAAATCGAAAGACTACGATATTTGCCACTAACAAAGCCAAATATAAATACTTTTTGAAATAATTTTTTGTGCCATGGTCTAAGGCACACGAACACAAAAGTTTGTTGTATGTGCAAAAATAAGAAATTGAGGCACTGGAGAACCCTAGTTTTCACTGGAGATGATTGTTGACTCAAGAGCTAGAGAAAGTTTTCCATGAAGCGTACGAGAGGTTTAAAAAAACTTGACTCTTTGTGTGAGGGCTATGCATCATGCGTTTTGAACCCTTTCTTGCTTCGTATGATTATCTTGTAGTGGTATACATTTACCGATAATGATACAGGAACTTTTGTTTCAATGTAGCGTTCAGAAGTGACGCGCAAGCGCAACTTTGCATAAAAATAAAACTGTGAGAGAGTTGAACCAAGGAAGAGATTTGTTGATTCTTCATCGGACGAACATTAGTATCGAATATAGGTGCGTCTGCGACTGAATACCAGTTCGATCATGTCCGAAGAGTCGGTGAGTTCGCATGAGGGAAAGACCGATCGTGGTGCGGTTACTGAATCAAAGAAAGAATATTTACGTTCGATAAGAACCCGAAAGAATTCATTTTCTAAAAAAGATTACGAATATTCGACGCAGATGAATCGTTATTTCTTGAAACTAATTGGAATTTGGCCAGCCGCACCGGAAGCTGGTATTTGCGAAAAAGGTTTCATCAAGTTTCGAACATATTGTTGTTATTTTCTCATGAGTTATCTTCTTGTTCCGTGTCTTTGGTATAAATTCTTAACCGCGGAAAATCCGGCTTCAAAATTGAAGATGATCGGCCCGATAAGCTTTATTTTAATGGCGATATTGAAATTTACTTTCCTCGTATTTCATCGTCAAGATATACACGATTGTCTTAAACATATCGCCATTGATTGGGCAAACGTTAAATCATCGAAGGAACGCGAAATAATGCTCAACGACGCTAAATTCGGGCGATTCCTGGCGAGTTTGTGCGCCGCGTTTATGTACGGCGGTGGCTTTTTTTATCACACTATTTTGCCGTTGACGATCGTTATCGTCACACCAGATAACGTGACCCTCAGACCCTTAACACATCCGGTTTATGATCCGTTCTTCGATTCTCAAACGAGCCCTATTTACGAGATTGTTTTCGTCACACTTTGGTGCTCTGCCTGTATCCCGTACACCGTAACTATCGCGGCGTGCAGCATTGCCGCCGTTTTCGCCATTCATGCTTGTGGACAATTCAAGGTAATCGTCAGCAGATTAAACAATTTGATCGACGGAGGTGAGCACGCATACGACAGCGTCGACGAAAGAATAGCTGATATCGTCGAACTTCATCTTCGAACTTTGAAGTAAGCCAATTTTCATTCAATGTCTAATTATTTATTTCATAGAGAGCTTGCTCGCGTCATTAAGTTCTGATGGTGCGTAAATTCATTAAATTATTGTGAAAACATGTGAATACGCAAAATAAAAAACTTGCGATAAAAGAATTTCGAAAAATGCATCTTGTTCACTGTCAAATTGTCCATCATTACCGCAATACTGTTTTATTCTGAACTCGGACTTCTCATCAGCAAAAATAGTCTGATGCGCGATGAACTAAATTATAAGTTCAGCAAAAATTTTATTCTTTGCATCAAATGCAAATTATGATATGGTTTCTGTCCAGTTTTGCCACCAATCTCGAGGGTGTACTGAATGAAGTTTGCCTCGTGGAATTAGTCGGATGCACTATGAATATTTGCTTCCTCGGATATTATTTTATGACGGTATGTTGCATTTTGTACAAAATGATAAGCAAAAATGGCAAGCCATCACTTATTCCATATTGCAATTATAATCAATTTTCAATAATCCAGTTAATTTATTAGCTACGTGATGAAATCACGTACACTGGTTGCTGACTCGATTGCTAGTAGTCGAGATCTGCGTTTGGTCAGACACGACGGATTCTTTCAATATTTACGAAACTTTTTTCATGTTTCGTTCAACTTTTTTTTGCTTTATTGAAATTAGAAAAAATACTGAATAATGTTTTCAATTGTTTACCATTTTTGACAAACTTCGTATATGTGAGTGACATTTTAAATTGCAGGATTGGGAAAACAGGGAAACTATGGGTACCATCACGTATTGCGTTCTTTTCATATCCTTCACTTTTAATATTTTTGTGCTTTGCTACATTGGGGAAAAACTCACTGAACAGGTATTGAGATGGAAAAAAATGTCGATTTGTTTTTTTTTTTTTTTACGATTTTTTCTATTTCATCGTAATTTGAACACGCGGCATTTTGTTTTCTTCTGTTGTGACAGAGCAAGCGTGTCGGTACAATGACTTACATGATCGACTGGTACAGATTACAATACACGGAAGCACGTGGATTAATTTTGATTCTCGTCATATCGAAATATCCAGCACGAATGACAGCTGGCAAAATGTCCGAGCTATCGATGACTTGTTTTTCCAACGTTAGTAAATTAATCTATATTTTAATTAATTACCGAATAATCGCAGATTCATTGCGGTTGCGAATTTCCTCGTTAATTCGCAACGTTTATCTCTAATTTGACTTTCGCGTCTTTCAAGGTCCTGAAAACCGCGTTTACGTACTTGAATTTATTGCGAACCATCGCCAACTGAAAATATTGGTAGAAACCAAACAGCATGGAAACACAACGAGTCTCACAATGGGTATTAGATGTGTGGATAGTCATGCGTGATTATTCAAAAAAGAATCATCAATGACAAGTGTGCGTGCCAAAAAAATTAGGGAATGATTTTTTTTATAAAAGCACAATTTTGTTTTGTTCTTTCGATTTTGTGCGATCCAGTTTTATTAACGAGTAATCATTCTTCTTGCATCTTAATGTGATTTCAACTGACAGTACTATTTATACCTTTCCGAGCCATCCTCTATGCTCGACACAAATTCAATGAGACACCTTTTATGTATTCTCCAAAGAATAAACGATTTTTCTTTTCATTTCCGTCTCAACACCTATTTCTAGAAATAATCAATGATCTTTTCTCAGGATATTTCCCCTGCGATCTCAACTGAAGATAACGATCACACGTCATTTGCGGTCTTTTTCTTTTTTGCTCATAAACGTGGTTTTCAAAAATACAAGAATGGTGAATTCTCGTGCAAAATATCGAACGGACGCTTCCAGTGATTTACACGAAGTAAATTCCCAGACGTTGTACTTATCGCAGATATATTTTGGAGGAAGTGAAACCAGTGCTTATCACATCGAACACACACAAAACAACCAACTCCATCTCACCTTTTCTCCATAGATGCAGTGTGTAGGTTAAAAACAGGAAAACCTTGAAAAGTTTTGACTTGATTGACAGTAAGAAGAAACCTAAAAAATGGACACGAGTGGATAACGCGAATGAATAACACTCAAAAGTTATTTCTGCATGATTTAATCTATTAATATTTCAAAATAAATTCCATTAAAATATTCTATTTTATTCATCACAAGTCGTGCAGAATCGGAAGTCATCGTCATTTTTCTATCAATTTTTTCATGCGTTGAATGTTCTTAACATGTTCAGATAAGCCACTGACGTTTTTATAATCTGAAAGTAGAAAATTTCAATGTAAATTTATGTTTTGACGATTGCTTATATCGTTTGGAAAATTTCCTCCACAATAGCTGCTAATCGATCAATAAAAGATTTAAAAATAAAATTTATCTCCGAATCGACGTGCTATTGCAATAATCTGCCAAGACGAAAAGTTCGCTGCACAGATAGGATGACTTTCTGGTTCTACAATCAACAATTTCTTATCCAAAAAGAAATTTTTGGAATGTCAATACACTTACAGCTCCGAAACTGGCCAGTGACAGTTCCATAAGTCCTCCAGCTGTTAATCGGCGAGGGATTTGTGCCAATGCAATTACCATTATCAATGCCTGACAATGTTTTGGTGGCATTCTCCACCATTCGCTCAAATATGTTACTCTCCCAACGCTGTCGCACTATTGCATTGTAGAACAAACAACGAAAATTAATCGAAAAATAAATATTCTCGGTTGCAATGGATGATGAGATGTATATTAACTCAAAAATAGGATTTTGTCTAATTTTTTTTAGAATCTTTTTACGCGAAGTTGTGTCATGCAAATTAATTTATGAAATAACCTGGGACAGGTCTCTATGTGACTCAAAAAATAGCAATTTCATAATTTCCATTTTTTTTAAATTCAAACATATGTAAACTCGATTGTGACCTTCAGAACGCACTAATAAAAATTGATCTCCATCGGATCACGAGACTAAAAGATCTCTTTATTCCAAACACGTGTGAGTAAAAAAAAAAAATTCTGATTTCTTAAATTTTTCTTTCGATCTTCGATTCGGGTGGATGAAAACGCATACCTTTTCCATGAGCAGCTCACCGCTATAACAATGTACGAATAGATTGAAAAGCGCTGAAATTAGAACTATGAAGTACGTACAAATTGTTACGTGATCGGTGGTTTGCCATTGCTAGAGAAAAATGAAGAAAAAAAAAAAAAAATTCCACATTATTCGAGCTGTGTGAAGAGTAATGTTCTAGAAAAAAAATTAATCGTAATTGATTGTTTACTGTCAACCGCCATTCGAGCAAACATATTATCACGGTGGAAGCAATAACTTCCGTGAGGAAAATCTCCTTGAACGCCGTTTCGACTGCTTCTGTGAACCTAAAATTTAAAAAACTCATGAATGAAAAGAAAACAATTTGCGTTTGTATTTTTGTTCTTCAATGAAAGTGAAAAAGTCCCGAATTTGAGTTTTTTTTTTTTTTTTTACATTGTTTGTTGAGGTATTGATAATCTAATTCCGATCTTGTCTGAATGAGACTTCACCCCAGGCATTGTATGAAATTCAACAATTATTCGATCGGGATTATTTCTATTTCGAGATATTCTGAACTGTCAATAGAAAAACGAAAAATTTCGGAATAAAAGCAAATGAAATTCTAACTGATTTTCATATTATTGAAACGTGATATTTAGTAATATTCGTGAGCAGATTTGATAATTAAAATGATTATTCGATAAATTGATCAACTTATCTGAAAATCGTACTGCATTGTTCGTCAACGAAAAATACTTGTATGGTGATGTTGGCGACATGATTGAAAATGATAAAATAGGAAAAACAATCACCTGATTACTCTAACGTGACATCGAATAATGAAAGAAACGCGGCTAGTGAGAAGGTCGATATCGTCATCGAGCTTATCGAATAGAGTATCGAGACGAGACATGATAATATCAATCTGGCCACAAGTGTGAGCAACAAGAATAGCCAATGAGCTGCATGAAGCGATCATAACGGTGTACGAGACCCAGCTCGAGACGAAGGAAGCAATGAAAACGATTTCGTATTGAGGAGTCGATTGGGTATCGACGAATATATGGTAAATCGGATAAGGGAGTGGTCTGGTCGTTAAGTTGTGAGCTCGAGCAATCCTTCCACGCCAGAGTGGCATTAAAGTGAGATAAATAAAACCGCTGACATATCTAAAAAACATACACAAAACAGTTACTTGACGTCCTACAATCGCATTTCTCCTCATAATTTTACGATCCAAGGCACTCGTTGCCATCTTCCAATCTTCTTCAAGATGTTCGAAACACATTTTAATCAAGCCACGTTGACGAATGAAAAAGTAATATTTCGAAAAATTGCCATAAGCGACGGCGGTTGGTCCGAGCATTTTCAGAAATATAGTCAAAGATCTCACTCTCAGTGCTATGTATATTGTTTCGGGTATCATGACAAATGATATGAGCAACATGCCCGTTGCTATTAATAGCACTGACATCAAAAGCTCTTTTTTGGGAGAATCTTTTTTCAACAATGGCCAAATCCCGAGGCTCATAAGCACTGCTCGTGTATAATGAATCGTGTGGTTCATATCGCTTTCATAATCTTTATTTTTTATCGTTATATTTAACGACAGTTTACGGGTTTTAAAGTTAAGCTCCGCGGTCATTCTTTCACTGCTCGAAAATAACTGCGAAATACTCGTTCTCACGTATCCGAGAAATACACACTGATAAGAATCAAATGAATCACACGGTACTAAAAACTCACCAAATGAGGACTATTAATTAAACACGTTATCGTAAACACAGAGCAATGTGGAATATCGAAAGAAATTTTTATCGTAATTATATATCGAACTCTAATCGCTTCGCGTTGATGCAAGTCAAAGTTTTTGCAATGAACAACTTGCTGAGAGTTGGAAACACCAGAAAGAAAAGTTTTTCTGAGGGGTGAGTTTCACGACCTTCAAGAAGGGATGCAAAAGAGGAAAATTGCGCATCGAGTTCTTCAAGTCGAAATCAATTATTACTCTTCGCATATCCTTAACTTTTAAGTACGAGTGGACTACCGGAAGTGCCTTAGTATCGAGCCGATAGGTTCCACAGTAGCTTTCAAGCAGTCGAACGATAATCATGTCTCTTGACTTCCATCGATTCGAGCATTCAGTGAATATCGTGGCAGGAAAAAATCTTATAAAAGCGATATGAGTTACACGATATATCAAGCACTGAAATTGCTCTCGATAATCGCTATTTGGCCATTGATAAAACCAATTTCACGAGAACACTAATTTCTAGCGATAATTATATTTTTTTAATAATGATCTCCTCGCTGATTGCATTTGTCATGGTGTCCATGGCAGTTTACGTGATAGTGCAAAAACATATTGAATAGGAGGAAGAAGCTTTTCCGAATCGAAGAAATAACTTGATGATTTGTCATCATGACGTGATTCAGTTCCATTTCGACTACCTCAAGAACGACTGGAGGATGGCATCGAGTGTCTTCGATCGCGAAATTATCAACGAAAACGTTCTCAATGGACGTCAATTGACTATTCTGTTTAATATTTTTATATATGTCAGTGGTTTATCGTATCGATCTGTAGTGCCATTCTGGCAAGAAAAGAAAATGAATTCTCTCAATCTAACGATCAGATCGCGAACTCCTATTCATGATTTGTTCTCACATGAAATAAATTCTAAAAAAAAAGGAATTTGTTTCATCGTGTAGCAGAATAAATTCCAAGAAGTTGGTAAACATTTCGAATGCCTGCGTTTTATTTGATATTGATGCAACGTCAACGTCTAATGAAATAATTGTGGAGTAAGAATTTCGAGTTTATAGACAGAAAAATCAAGAGGGAGAAATTCGCATTTGACTCGAACGCATTCCGCTCGTATATTCCGTAATATGCTTCATTTTTCTCTAGCGTTGTTCATCCGCAGTTTTGATTGAAAATGCTCAAACGATATAAAAATAAAAATTTCCGATCCAATTCTCCTCATTTTCACGTATTTCGTCGAGATAACGTCAGTCATTGGCTCAAGTAGATTTCTGCAGCGGGGGTAGTCTTCGAATCACTGAAAAAATCGGCGCAGTCAATTCAAAAACGAAATGTGGCGAATTCGTGTTCTGCGCTCATGCATGCTGGAGCTCATTTTTTTATTTCACATGTCTGTATGATATGTCGCAGCTTTTCGACATGTTGAACAGATTGGATTACGCACATTACGAATTTTCCAACCATTTCTCAAATGTTCAAGCAATACCAAATTACCAATACAAATAACAAATTGGTTATTCATTTCTAAAAATACTAAATTCTAAGAATGCTAAATTCCACGATGTCATATTTTCACCAATATTTCTGGAAGTTTCCTCCGTAATTTTCAATCGATGTCAACACGCTGCTGCCCCAAAGATTCTCGAAGAATTACAAACGACAATTTCGTTTAGATCCATCGTTTCAATATTGCGGTCGATTGTTAAATCATCAAAATAGATATTAATAAACAAATTTTTATTACTTCTAAATTGAAAAGTCGAAAACCGTCCAAAGTCAAAAGGTGAGTATGTCGCGAAGCTTTTGAAGAACAGAACAAAATACTGAGATCAGGTACAAACTGCTAAGTACTGAACTTTGGACCGTCATCTTGATTCTCGTCTCATCAAAATATCCAGCGTGAAAATGTGGTGAGAAAATTTCTGTTTTGTCCGCAGTTTGCATTCCATTGGATACTCGACGATATCGACGACTTCAGAGATTTTTATGTACAAACGCAGCTCATAGGTGTTGATTAAGCAATCAATAAATTCTCAATGAGTATAAAAATAATGTTGATTGCAAATAAGAAAAAAAAACACCGATAAGAAATGTAGTTTTTTTTTTTTCGTTCCTTATTTTGTATAGTATGGTACGTTTGCAAAGAATGTACTTAGCGATAGTTTGACAATGAGCCCCCCGAGTGTCGAGTGGCCTTCGTAGCCGGACAGTTTCCAGGATTTACACGTGCCAACACGTCAGCCATGTAACTGCTTTGGGAGTTTATCGAGAGAGACGTTGATTTTGCACTATCGACGACAGACTGAACAATGTACCGAACCTTTACTTTCAAGCAATGGGCGGTAAGAAATTTTCAAACTTACTTTTATTCTTCATATATTCTCCGATAGTAATTGCACTAGGAATACACTGAAAAAACTTGGAAATTCAGGAAATAGACTATTCCGTGTATCGACGGAAAGCAATCAAGACTAAAGTTGAAGCCAAACAGATTATAGAAAATTGGAAAGAAATCAATAAACAGATGATTGTGATTGCGAGTACGAAACTATCAATCCGTAATTTTCTTCTGATGATTTGTTGAGCGATACCGACTCCATTCATGCACTTTTTCAACTCCAGTTGAACTTTCGCTGAGTTATTATTGTTGCAGTATTATTATCGACCAAGTTATCATTTTACGTTTAGGAAGAATTAAATCTCGACGAAGGAAGCAAAAAAAAGTTTCAATAGCATTGAACGATGTTCTTGACCTCATCCAGGCAACCTTTGATCATGCAATTTTTTGAATTTTTTTTGTCGTTTGATTTATCGAATCATGCATCGCAATCGCTCGATCGACTGTTGGCTGCAAAATGTCCCGATCGGACTGTGCTGTGTTGAATATTCTGTACGTGCGATTACCGTCTATTTTCGTAGTTATAATTCAATGACCATAACATTTTTGGTCACTCAATGCTGGTCCATTAATCTGCATTTAACGTTTCTTGTTCTTATGTATAAAACTTTACGATCGCGCTGTCGAAACTGCTATTTTTGCGGTTTCTCAGTAGTGCACGTCAGTATATGGTCAGACATGCGATTTTTTTTTTTCTAGAATTATTATCACAACCTTCAAAATGAGAAACCAGAATATGGCTCGGTATATTTTAAAATGTGTTTTGTTTCGATTCTAACTTTGAATTTTCGAATAAATTGAATTTTTCTACTGCAGAATAATTGGAGTGGAAAAATCAGCAAGCAGTGACGGGGCTTACCAATATTTGTACACATTTTCAAAAACGTTTTTTCCGTACGACCAATTACATTTTTTTTAATCTGTAAGTCGCGAACAGCAGAAAAAAAAAAACTCTTTTTTCATTATTGACAAAAGTAAATCCCTCTCATCCGTTTGAATTAATCTCCGTTTGCAAAGAGTTTGGAAAATGATCGAATTGAGACATAGAAAAACTTTTGAAATGATAAACTCCTCGTGACGCTGATGCGAGCTTTATGAAAAGAGAAATGGATTTGTTCGGAGCGAGTTACTCGACAGAGAAAAAGGGATGAACGGAAAAGAGCAAAAGCGCATGTCAAAACGAATCGCAAACCGATTATTATGGCTGGTACGATTGCTGTGATTATTTACACAAACTTCGGTAAGTGCTTGAACTTTATTTACGTAAGCATATCAACTTGTTCGAGTTCGAACCTGTTATCATTGCCCTACATATATATATATATATCTTTATCGTTTGTGTATACAGAATGCCGGAAGTTCTCGAGAGCTTATGTCGAATAGCGAAGATTAGTCAGTGGCTTGAAAGCAATTGAACAATAATCATGCCGGGCAAGAGTAACGATAGTAAAAATTCTCCACCAATTGTCATGCTCGAAAATAAAAATTATAAAGAGGATATGAGTTTCGCGATATGCTACTTGAGAAGATTGCTTCGGTTAATTGGTGTTTGGTATTTGGCAAAAGAATATCGGCGAAAACGAGACTTGGTGATCGCAATACCTCTCCTAATAGTAGCTACGCTGCTACCAGCATTTGTCATGGTGCCCTGTATATTGCACGCGTTACTAAGGGAAAAAAATGGAAGCATAAAAATGAAACTATTGGCACCGATTGGTCTTCGTGCAGCAAATTATGTGAAATACGTAGCTATGCTTAATCGCATTGATGCCCTTAAGTATTGTTTCCGACACGTTGAAATCGATTGGATGATGGCATCTTCGCTCTCAGATCGTAAAATAATGAAAAAGAAAGCGATTTTAGGCCGGCGCATAACTATTTTGTGTATATCAGTTTTTTACTCGAGTACATTGTCTTACAATTGCGTATTGCCAATTTGGCGAGGCAGTAAAGTCAACGAGTTGAATCAAACGATCAGACCAGTGGTTTATCCAGGTTTCGATATTTTGGTTGATCCCCAAAAGAGTCCCACGTACGAAATCATTTTTTGCACTACGATTCTGGCAGCCTGTTCCACTTATACAGTAATATCCAGCTCGTGTAGTTTAGCTGCCACTTTTGTTACTCACGCCTGCGGCCAGATCGAAATTATCATGTCCCGACTCAATACCTTATTCGATAACGCCCAAGACAATGCAAAAGTTCTCAATGATCGCATTTCCTTCATTATAGAACGTCACGTCAGGGTACTTAGGTAATCGCTAACTTTTTTTTCGTGCATGTCAATCGTGCACGAGATAAATTACTATCGATGATTGAAAAGAGCAGCAATAATCCTTGTGCTCGTCATAGATATGCAAAAAAGAAAAATAATTTCTGTATGAATCTTAAATTTTAGAATGACCGAAAAGATCGAGGAGCTTCTCAAAGAGATAACTCTCTTGGAAGTAGTTTCATCGACTCTGATCATGTGCTTACTCGGATACTACGTTGTGATGGTAGTAAATCGCTAAAGAAAACAAATTTCACTTGCGCCATGAACTGGCAAAAAAATAGGAATTTTGATTTTTCATTTGATTTTAACATTGCATCACAGGAATGGGAAAACGCTGACATAGCTGCCATATTCCCCTATTTCCTGGTGCTCACTTCGTTGGCTCTCAATGTATTCATATTTTGTCAAATTGGCGAGATTCTCACAGCTCAGGTGAGACGTTTTATCGTTTTCGACTTGATATATCGATGAAAAAAATTTTCTGTATTATTATTTGTCGTACAAATTCCTTCGTTTTTCCATTAAATATTTTCACGCTCTCATTAATATCGTTTTCTCTTTTTTCCATTCGTATTCAATAGTGCGCTGATATTGGAAGAGCGATATACGATATCGATTGGTATAACCTGCCCTCGAAAACGTGCCTGGGATTAATATTGGTCATTTCCATAGCTAATATTTCTCGCAAATTAACAGCTGGTGGAATGATTGATCTCTCTGTGGCCAGTTTCGGAGCTGTGAGTATATTCGAGATTAAATATTTCCTCAAACAATTGTCCGCTTAATAAATGGATTTCGGATCCTTCTTGAGACATAAAAATTTCAAAAATAAAAAAGTTCCCAGGCGTGGATGCACACGCATGTGCATCTTTGCCGTTTACGAAGTGAGCTTTCAAGATGAAGCGAAAAAAAATCACAATTTTTAATGTATCAATTTTTGACGCAAGTTTTGGATTTTTTTGATTGCTCGACTTTCTTTATTTCGAAAATATCAAAAGAGACGCCAAGTATTTAAAAAAAAAGCGTAGCGCGAGCCCGCCGAACTCTTATATACAGTAAAATAGGCGTTTTATGACGTCAGAGAAACTTTAAATAGTTTTTATGGAAAAACGGGGCGACAGAAAAATGTCATATTAGATTTGAATTTTCTACGATTTTTTATCTTTCGAATGGTCCTTGGTGGAACAGAATCCGTTCAGCCAATCCAGAGAAAACTAACATTTAGTTTTATTCTTTACTCTCTCGTATCGCATTCCAATTATTATGATTTTTTTTTGTTTTTTTTTTTCAGATCATAAAAACTTCGGCGGTATATTTCAACATGTTACGAGCGGCGGATGAATGAAAAAATAAAAAGTAACGATGACTTCCAATTCTAGAATATTGGTGATGGAGAATAGTGTATTTTTGTAGCAACGCTTGCAGACATAACGAAAAATTATATATTATAGAAAGCAAATGTTAATTAATAAGAGTCAAAAATACCTTAAAAATTGCTGTATCCGGTTGAATTTTTTGTACTTGATGCTCAAACATCAGGCATCAATGAAATCGTCTTCGTTGGTTATTCCATCAGCATGCTGGGCATTGTTTGTACCACGACATGTGGCATTTGTACCAAGACTGTTGCTTGTTGCTTTTGTTAATTGTCTCGAAGATGACAGCCTCCATAACATGAATGACGACTTGGCGAATTCCGCGGTCGGAAATGTCCACCTCGAATGACGAATCACTGAAATTATTCTTCGTCGTCTCTACGCACTCGCGTGAGTACATCTGCATTGATAGTTTCTAATAATTTCATATTCATTCGACACACCGATCCGTCAATTGTTGAGTTGCCACGTTAATGATTCCTACTGATCCATTAATTATGATTTTGTTTTTTTTTTCATAAAGTTTATTGCTTATTGTATTTTTTATCATCAAAGCATGCGAAACAATCAATCGATTGTTGTGAAAACATGTGATTACGTAAAATGAAAACTTGCGAGAAAATAATTTCTAAAAATGCATCTCGTTCACTGGCAAACTGTCCATCATTACCTTTATTCTAATAATCTTTGCACTGTTTTATTCTGAATTCTGCAAAAATTTTCTGATGCTATGAACTAAATTATAAATTCAGCAAAAACTTCATTAGTTGAATATATACATGAAATCACAATTTTTTTTTGTTCGATCGAAGAATAAACGATTTTTTTTTTCCCATTGCCGTCCAAACACGCATTTCTTTATAGAAATTGTGATCGATCCATTGTCAGCTATTTCCTCTACGATCTCAACTGAAGATAACGATTACAACATCATCTAATTTGCAGTCTTTTTCTTTTTTACTCGAAACGTGGTTTTCAAGAATAGGAGAACGGTCGATTCCCGTTGAGTCATCGAACGGACGCTTTCCAGTCATAATTCTTAATCGCAATGTGACTTTCCAGACTTTATACTTGACGTATGAGTTTTTTGGGGGAAGGAAAAGCAATGCTCACCTCTTACTCCGTAGACAGTGTAGGTTGAAAAGTTTTAACTAACTTGACAGTAAATAAAAACATAAAAAATCAACACGTGTGGATAACGTCAATGAATAATACTGAAATGGTCTTTCTGTATGATTTAATCTATTAATATTTCAAAGAATATTCCATTAAAATACTCTATTTCTCTTTACAAGTCGTGCAGAATAGGAGATCATTGTAATTTTTTCCATCCATGTCTTCATACGTTGAAGGTTCTTAACATGTTGAGATATGCCACTGACGTTTTTATAATCTGAAAAGAGAAGATTTTAATGTAAATTTATATTGTAATGATTGCTGATACCGTTTGGAAAATTTCCTTAACAATAGCTGTTAATCGATCGATAAAAGATTCAAAAATAAAATTTATATTCCGAATTGACGGGCTAGTGCAATAATCTGCAAGCACAAAAGTTTTCTGCACAGATAAAATGTCTTTTTGGTCCTACAATGAACAATTTCTTGATCGGGAAGGATTTCATTGAATTTCAACAGCGTAAACGATCAACGAGACGCCTTTTTGTTAATACATTTTTGTTTAGTTCATAAAAATGACGAAAACAATTTTTCTTTATTTATTGGAATGTTTTTTAATGAATTTTTCGAATATTAGGATTAGAAATGATTACGACTCGATGAAAAACGATCGCGCATTAATTCGATGGGAAGATTTCCCCATTGTTGAACAACGAAAGTGGCATCGAGTTTTACCCGATGAATCGATTGATTCTAAACAAAAAAATCTTCGTTTATCTCCGATAAATAACTTTCAAGTGCCACCCGTTTCTCTGAGCACGCGATTCTGCATTTGAATACACTTACAGCTCCGAAACTGGCCATTGACAGTTCCATAAGTCCACCAGCAGTTAATCGGCGAGGGATTTGTGCCAATGCAATAACCATTACCAATGCCTGACCTTGTTTTTCTGGCATTTTCCACCATTCGCTCAAATATGTCGCTCGCCCGACCGTCTCGCACTATTGTATAGTAGAAAAAACAACAAAAATTAATTAGAGAAGAAATATTCTCGGCTGCTGTGGAAGACGAGACGGATATAAATCCGAAAGTATCATTTTCTCTAATTGTTTTTAGAAACATTTTACGTGAGGGCCAAATAATTCGGCACATGTCCTTTTTTTTTAATTGAAATAAAAACTCATTTGTAACCTTCAGAAAACATTGATGAAAATTGATCTGCATCGGACCACGAGACTAAAAGATTTCTTCAATTTTTCTTACAATATTCGATTCGGGTGAACGAAAACGCATACCTTTTCCATGAGCTGCTCCCCGCAATAACACTGTACGAATAGATCGAAAAGCCCTGAGATTAGAATTATGAAGTAAGTACAAACTGTTACGTGGTCGCTGGTTTTCCATTGCTAGAAAGAAATGAAAAAAAAAAGGAAAAAAATGAACATTATTTGATCTGTGTGAAAAGTTATGTTCTGTTTACAAAATTAATCATAATTGATCGTTTACTGTCAACCGCCATTCGAGCAAACATATTATTAAAGTGGCAGCAACGACTTCCGTAAGAAAAATCTCCTTGAACGCCGTTTCGACCGCTTCTGTGAACCTAAAATTGAAAAAAAAAACTCATGAATGAAAATAAAACAATTTGCGATTTTATTTTTGTTCTTCAATGAAAGTGAAAAAGTGCCCAATTTGAGTTTTTTCTTACAATGTTTGTTGAAGTATTGATAGTCTAATTCCGATCATATCTGAGTGAGACTTCACCAGCATTCTATGAAATTTCGCGTTTTATCAACATTTCTTTGCCTCTATTATTCGTTCCTCTTTCGATCCAACAGGAAATTCGACGCTTTCTCGATCCGGATAACTTCTCTTTCAAGATATTTCGAAATGTCAATAGCAAAACGGAACATTTCGGAATAAAAATAAATGAAATTCTAATTGATTTTCATATTTTTGAAACGTGATATTTTGTAATATTCGTGAACAGATTTGATCATTAAAATCATTATTCGATGAATTGAGTAACTTGTCTGAAAATCGAACTGCACTGTTCGTCAAGAAAAATACTTGTATGGTGATGTTGGCGACATGATTGAAAATGATAAAATAGGAAAAACAATCACCTGATTACTCTAACGTGACATCGAATAATGAAAGAAATGCGGCTAGTGAGAAGGTCGATATCGTCATCGAGCTTTTCAAATAGAGTACTGAGACGAGACATAATAATATCAATCTGGCCAATAGTGTGAGTAACAAAAATAGCCAATGAGCTGCAGGAAGCGATCATAACGGTGTACGTGACAAAGGTCGAGATCCAGGAAGCAGTATAAACGAGTTCGTATTGAGGAGTCGATTGAGTATCGAAGTATAGATGGTAAATGGGATAAGGTAGTGGTCTGATCGTTAGGTTCTGAGCTCGAGCAATCCTTCCACGCCAGAGTGGCATTATAGTGAGATAAACAAAACCGCTGATGTACCTAAAAACCATGCACACAACAGTTACTCGACGGCCTATAAGAGCACTTTTCCTCATAATTTCACGATCCAAGACAGTCGCTGCGAGCTTCCAATCGTTTTCAACATGTTCGAAACATGTTCTAATCAAGTGACGTCGGCGAATGAAAAGGCAATATTTCGAAAAATTGCCATAAAAGACGAGCAATGGGCCGAGCATTTTTAAAAATCCTGTCAATGATCTCACTTTCAGTGCTATGAATATTGTTACGGGTATACCGCCAAATAATATCAGCAACATGCCCGTTGCTATTAATACTGCTGAGAACACAACTTCTTTTTTTTGAGAATTTTTTTTTAAGAATGGCCAAACCCCGAGGCACATAAACACCGCCCGTGTATAATAAATCGAGTGGTTCACATCCCTTTCATAATCCAAATGTTCTATCGTTATATCTATCGACAGTTTGCGGGTTTTAAAGTCGAGCTCCATGGTCATTATTGTTTCACTGCTCGAAAATAACTGTGAAGTATTCCTTCTCACGTATCCGAGAAATACCCATTAATAAAAATCAAATGAATCTCACGGTAGTAAAAACTCACCAAAAAAAAAAACTATTAATTAAACACGATATTGTAAACACAGGGCGATGTGGAATGTCGAAAAATGTTTTTATCGTAATTATATATCGAACCCGAATCGCTTCACGTTGATGCGAGTCAAAGTTTTTGCAATGAACAACTTTCTGATAAGTATTTGACAGTTCGAAAGACCAGAAAAAAAAAGTGTTTTCTGAGGGGTGAGTTTCACGACTTTCAAGAAGTTTTCTGAGGGGTGAGTTTCACGACCTTCAAGAAGGGATGCAAAAGGGGAATAGCGCATGTCGAGTTCTTCAAGTCGAAATCAATTATCACCCTTCGCATATGCGTTCATGTACGTGTGGACTTCCGGAAGTGCCTTAGTATCGAGCCGATAGGTTCCACAGTAGCTTTCGAGCAGTCGAACAATAATCATGTCTCTTGACTTCCATCGGTTCGAGAATTCAGTGAATATCGTGGAGGAAAAAATTCTTATAAAAGCGATATGAGTTACACGATATATCACACACTGAAATTGCTCGCAATAATCGGTATTTGGCCATTGATAAAACCAATTTCACGAAAACACTAATTTCTAGCGATAATTAGATTTTTTTAATAATGATCTCGTCACTGATTGCATTTGTCATGGTGTCCATGACAGTTTACGTGATAGTGCAAAAGCATATTGAATAGGAGGGACAAGTTTTCCGGATCAAAGAAATAACTTAATGATTTCTCATCATGACGTGATTCAGTTCCGTTCCGACCACCTCAAGAACCACTGGCGGATGGCATCGAGTGTTTTCAATCGTGAAATTATGTACAGAAACGTTCTCTATGGACCTCAAGTACCTCTTCTGGGTAATATTTTTATGTATGCCCAACACACTACGAATCTGCCCTCAAAATGCACAAATTAAAAATACCAAATTTTTCTCGTTTTTTTTTTTTAATTTATTTTTCATCCTTCGTATCTTTTTTCGTTATTTTTTGGAGCGTCAGTTGTGAATATACGTCGAGAAGAAAAGTACCTTCATTTTTACATCATAAAAAAAAATATATATATTCGCCAACCTTTTCATCAAATTTGTCAGCGATGAATAATCATAGCGAAATTAAAAAAAAAATTACTCGTTTTTTTTTTTAATTCTTGGTCCCTTCGTATCGTTTTCCATTATTTTTATTTTCGATCTTGAATAATCCTCGTAACATCCTCGTAGTATATAAATTAGTCGTGTAATGTGTAATTTGTCTCGTCCTATTATTTTTTGAACTTGCGTCGACGACAGAATGGCGGATACTGTCGAACTTAATTTTCGAACTTTGAAGTAAGCCAATTTTCATCTAATGTCTTATTTTTTATTTCGTAGAGCTTGCTTCCCGACATGGACTTCTGATCGTGCGTAAATTCAGTCAATTATTGTGAAAATATGTGATGAGGTAAAATGAAAACTTGCGAGAAAGAAATTTGGAAAAATGCATCTCGTTCACTGGCAAACTATCAATCGCAATTCTAATAATCTTTGTACTGTTTTGTTTTCTAAATTCCGACTCCCATACGCAAAAATTTTCTGACGTTATAAACTAATTTATAAATTCAGCAAAAACTTAATTTTCTGAATGAAATTATGGTATGGTTTCTGTTCAGTTTTGTCACCAATCTCGAAGGTGTACCGAATGAAGTCGACTTAGTCGGATGCACTGTGAATATGTGTTTCCTTGGATATTATTGTATGGCGATATTTTGCATTTTGTACAAAATTACAAGTAAAATATATAATAGCAAGCCATCGCTTATTGCATATTAAAATTATAATCAATTTTCTAAGATCCAGTCATTTAATTATCTACATGATTTCATTAATCCATTCTTGTAGAAATTCATGAAAAATTGCTTAGAGTGCATGCAGCTCAAGCTGCCGATTGACTTGATTGCTAGTAGTCGAGACCGGGGTTTGGTCAGACACGGCCTATTCTTCGAATAATTTACGAAACTTTTCGATGTTTTGTTTAAATTTATTCCGGTTGATTGAAAGGAGAAAATCGATTATTGAAGGAATATTGATTGCCAAAAAAATAATTCATTAATGAATAATGATCTAATTTGTTTTCCATTTTTTACTAACTTGTTATATGTGACTGAAATTTTAAATTTCACAGGGGTGGGAAAATAGGGAAACTATGGGTACCATCACGTATTGCGTTCTTTTCGTATCCTTTACTTTTAATATTTTTATGTTTTGCTACATTGGGGAAAAACTAGCTGAATAGGTATTGAGGTGGAAAAAAATTGCCTTGTTTTTTCTTGACGACTTTTTGTATTCCATCGGAATTTGAACGTGCGGAATATTGTTTTTTTTTTTTTTTGCGACAGAGCAAACGTGTCGGTACAATAGCTTACGTGATGGACTCATAAAGATTATAATACACGGAAGCACGTGGATTAATTTTGATTTTCGTCATATCAAAATATCCAGCACGAATGACAGCTGGCAAAATGTCCGAGCTATCAATGACTTGTTTTTCCAACGTTAGTAAATTAATCTATATTTTAATTAATTACCGAATAATCGCAGATTCATTGCGGTTGCGAATTTCCTCGTTAATTCGCAACGTTTCTCTCTAATTTGACTTTCACGTAATTCAAGGTCCTGAAAACCGCATTTACGTACTTGAATTTATTGCGAAGCATCGCCAACTGAAAATATTGGTAGAAACCAAACAGCATGGAAACACAACGAGTCTCACAATGGGTATTCGATATGTGGATAGTAATGCCTGATTGTATAATAAAAGAATCATTAATGACAAGAGTACATACCAAAAAAAAAGTAGGAAATGATTTTTTACATTGTTAGTTGCATATATATGCATTAAATCACAGCTTTATTTTGTTCTATCGATTTTGTGGCATCTTTATTAATGAGTAATCGTTCTTCTTGCATCTTAATGTGATTTCAACTGACAGTACTATTTATACCTTTCTGAGCCATAATTTGTGCTCGACACACATTTAATGTTTTAATCTGTATTAATCTGTTTATATTTAAAAAAATATTGCATCATAATACTCTATTTTTGTTTAAAAGTCGTGCATAATAGGAGGTCACCATAATTCTTTCCATCCATGTCTTCATACGTTAAATGTTCTCAACATGTTCAGATATGCCACTGATGTTTTGACAATCTGAAAAGAGAAGATTTTAATGTAAATTTATGTTTTAATGATTGCTTATATCGTTTAGAACATTTCCTTTACAATAGCTGTTAATCGATCAATAAAAGATTTAAAAATAAAATTTATCTCCGAATTGACGAGCTAGTGCATTAATCTGCAAGCACTAAAAATACACTCACAACTCCGAAACTGGCCATTGACAGATCCATAAAACCACCAGCAGTTAATCGGCGAGGGATTTGTGCCAATGCAATTACCATTATCAATGCCCGAGCATGTTTTGGTGGCAATCTCCACCATTCGCTCAAATATGTTGCTCGCCCAACCATCTCGCACTATTGTAAAGTAGAAAAAACAAGAAAAATTAGTCCAAGAAGAAATATTCTCTGCTGCAGTGGATGATGATATGGATATAAAGCGGAATGTATCATTTTCTATAATTGTTTTCGAAAATTTTTATGTGAAGGCCAAATTATGGCAGAAAAATTGACTCTGTCGATCAGAGATAATAGGGGACACGTCTCCAACACTTAACCACAACTTTACAACCGTATTCAACTTGCACTGGGTCACCTTGGAATATGTTGAACTCAAACAATCGCAATTTTATAATATCCTCTTTTTAAATAAAAATATAAACTCGATTGTAACTTTCAGAAGGCACTAATGAAAATAGATCGGCATCGGACCACGAGACTAAAAGATCTCTTGAATGAATCGAACACGTGTCGAATGAGAAAAAAATTCAGAGTTGTTAAATTACGTATACCTTCTCCATGAGCAGCTCCCCACAATAGCACTGTGCGACTAGATCGAAAAGCCGTGAGACTAGACCTAAGAAGAACGTACAAAGTGTTACGTTGTCGCTGGTTTGCCATTGCTAGGATGAAAGGAAGAAAGGAAAAAAAAAAATCAACATTATTTGATCTGTGTGAAGAGTAATGTTCTGCATACAAAATTAATCATAATTGATAATTTACTGTCAACCGCCATTCGATCAAACATATTATTAAAGTGGCAGCCATGAATTCCGTGAGAAAAATCTCCTTGAACGCCGCTTCGACCGATTCTGCGAGCCTAAAATTTGAAAAACTCATGAATTAAAAGAAAACCATTTGCGGTTTTATTTTTGTTTTTCAATGAAAGTGAAAAAGTCCTGAATTTGAGTTTTTCCTTACAATGTTTGTTGAAGTATTGATAGTGTAATTCCGATCATATCTGAGTGAGACTTCACCAGCATTCTATGAAATTTCGCGTTTTATGAACATTTTTTTTGCCTCTATTATTCGTTTGTCTTTCGGTCCAACAGGAAATTCGATGCTTTCTCGATCCGGATTACTACTCTTTCAAGATATTTCGAAATGTCAATAGCAAAACGGAACATTTCGGAATAAAAACATATTAAATTCTAATTGATTTTCATATTATTGAAACGTCATATTCAGTAATATTCGTGAGCAGATTTGATCATTAAAATGATTATTCGATAAATTGATCAACTTATCTGAAAATCGTACTGCATTGTTCGTCAACGAAAATACTTGTATGCTTGATGTTGGCGACATGATTGAAAATGATAAAATAGGAAAAACAATCACCTGATTACTCTAACGTGACATCGAATAATGAAAGAAACGCGGCTAGTGAGAAGGTCGATATTGTCATCGAGCTGATCGAATAGAGTATCGAACCGAGACATAATAATATCAATCTGACCACAAGTGTGAGCAACGAAAATAGCCAATGAGCCGCTTGCACCGATCATAATGGTGTACGTGACCCAGGTCGAGATCCAGGAAGTAGTGTAAATAAGTTCGTATTGAGGAGTCGATTGGGAATCCATGAATATATGGAAAATGGGATAAGGTAGTGGTCTGGTCGTTAGGTTGTGAGCTCGAGCAATCTTCCCACGCCAGAGTGGCATTACAGTGAGATAAACTATACCGGTAAAATACCTAAAAATCATACACAATAGAGTTATTTGACGCCCTATAATCGCATTTTTCCTCATAATTTTACGATCCAAGACACTCGTTGCCATCTTCCAATCATCTTCAAGATGTTCGAAACACATTTTAATCAAATGACGTCGGCGAACGAAAAAGTAATATTTTGAAAAATTGGCATAAAAGACGAGGGCTGGGCCGAGCGCTTTCAAAAATGAAGTCAAAGATCTCACTTTCAGTGCTATGAATATTGTTTCGGGTATCATGATAAGTAATATCAGTGACATGCCCGTTCCTATCAATATTCCTGCCATCAAAAGTTCTTTTGGTTGAGAATTTTTTTTCAACAACGGCCAAATCCCAAGACACAGAAGCACTGCCCGTGCATAAAAAACCGAGTGTTTCACATCGCTTTTATAATCCTTGTTTTCTATCGTTATATCTTTCGACAGTTTGCGGGTTTTAAACTCCAGCTCCATGATTATTGTTGTTTCACCGCTCGAAAATAACTCGGAAATTCTCGTTCTCACGTATCCGAGAAATACCCAGTTGTTAAAATCAAATGAATCTCACGGTACCGAAAACTCACAAAAAAAAAAGACTATTAATTAAACACGATATTGTAAACACAGGGCAATGTGGAATATCGAAAAATGTTTTTATCGTAATTATATATCGAACTCGAATAGCTTCACGTTTATGCATGTCAAAGTTTTTGCAATGAACAACTTTCTGAAAAGTATTTGACAGTTCGAAACACCAGAAAGAAAAGTGTTTACTGAGGGGTGAGTTTCACGACCTTCAAGAAGGGATGCAAAAGAGGAATAGCGCATGTCGAGTTGTTCAAGTCGAAATCAATTAACAGTCTTCGCATATGCTTTAACGTAGAGTGGCGTGCTAAAGTTTCGGGCCAATCCTATTATGTTCTCTTATGGCTATTATGGCTCGAAACATTTGCACGCCACTGTACGTGTGGACTACCGGACGTGCTTAAGTATTGAGTAGATAGGCTCGACAGTAGCTTTCGAGCAGTCGAACAATAATCGTGTCTCGTGTCTTTAACCGGTTCGAGCATTCAGTGAATATCATGGCAGGAAAAAAATCTTATAAAAGCGATATGATTTACACGATATATCACCTATCGAAATTGTTCACAATAATCGCTATTTGGCCAATGATTAAACTAATTCTACGAGAACACTAATCTTTATCGTCCATTAAATTTTTTAATAATGCGCTCGTCACTGATAGCATTTGTCATGTCGTCCATGGCAGTTTACGCGATAGTGAGAAAATATATTGAATAAGGAAATAAAGCTTTTCGGATTTCTCATCATGACGTGATTCAGTTTTGTTTCGACCACCTCAAGCACAACGGGAGGATTGCGCCGAGCGTCTTTAATTGTTAAATTATCAAGAGATTCTCAATGGACCTCAACTCTGACTCTTTTGTGTAATATTTTTATGTACGTCAGTGGTTTATCATATCGATCTGTGGTGCCATTCCGGCAAGGAAAGAAAATTAATTCTCTCGCAATCTAACGATCGGATCGTGCACTTGTTCTACTCTTGATATCTTCTTACATGAAATAAATTTAGAAAAAAACAAGATGCTCAAGATGCTCAAATCTTCCTCTATGGGGAACTATATTTTGAATTTCGGCTCATAGAGGAAGCTTTGAGCATCGTGCATCTTGAGCATCTAGAGGAAGCAATTTGCAAATTTCAATTTGCAGCATTTTCTCTATTTCCATTTAAATTATAACCGGCGACAACAAAAACTTGGCGTGCGTGGTTAAGAAAATGAGCATTATATCAGGCATAGAATTATGTCGATGTCAAATCTTCCCGGGCTTATTTTCTTAACCAAGCACCCCAAGTTTTTGTTGTCGCCGGTTTATTTTTCTTGAGTTAAAAAAAAAAAAAAAATGATTTCAATTTTTTTTTAGTACTTGGCGTTCTTTTTTTTACTTTTGCGAAGTTATTTCATTGAAATTTCATTTTTTTTTGGAAGTTAACATTATTTTTTTTTTTTTTAAACGTTACAATAATAATAACGAAAACGGCAAGGGACAGCGCGGGCCGCGAAAGCGGTAGAGGGAAAGAGAGGCACGATAATCCGTCTCCCTCGCACAAGGGCGCGCAGAAAGTGGGGATACCGCGTTCAGCGGAGCGAGTGACGTCACAGGCCGAAAATGTCCACCAGTCTAGCAAAGGACGTATGTCCAAGCATCAACAAGCACGACTTACGCCCTTCCGACTCCAAGAAACTCTGAGAAACAGAGAGCGTTCCAAAACGCGCGAACAAAATCTTCAATGTTAAATTTCTCTGGATTGACTGAACGGATTCGACACGCTTTTTGAAAGTTTCAAAACGTAGAATTCGTATTTTTTCAGCAATTCCGACTAAATTCTCAGAGAATGAAGAGCTTGTATGACAACAAGCTCAGCGAGATTACGACGAATTCGTTTTTCATCTGTCGTTTCAATGTTGCGATCGAATGTTAATTCATCAAAATAGATATTAGTAAAGAAATTGTTATTACTTCTAAATTGAAGAGTCGAAAATCGTCTAAAGCCAAAAGGTGAGTATGTCGCGAAGCTTTTGAAGAACAGAACGAAATACTGAGATCGTTTCATGAAAATATTCAGCGTAATATAATAAAAATATTTTTTCATTCCTTATTTTGTAAATTATACACGTTGCAAGGAATGTTTATACTCAGCTATAGTTTGGCGATGTGCCCCCCAAGTGTAGAGTGGCCCTCGTAGTCGGACAGCTTCCAAAATTTACACGTACCAACACGTTAGCCATGGGACTGCTTAGCAGATGAGAGTTTATCGAGAGAGACGTTGATTTTGCACTGTCGACGACAGACTGAACAATATGCGGAACCTTCACTTTTAAGCAATGGACGGTAAGAAACTTTCAAACTTACTTTTAATCTTCATATATTCTTCGATAGTAATTGCACTAGGAATACGCAGAAAAAACTTGGGAATCCAGGAAATATACTATTGCATGTATCGACGGAAAGCAATCAAGACTAAAGTTGAAGCCAAACAGATTATAGAAAATTGGAAAGAAATCAATAAACAGATGATTGTGATTGCGAGTACGAAACTACCAATCCGTAATTTTCTTCTGATGATTTGTTGAGCGATACCGACTCCATTCATGCACTTTTTTAACACCAGTTGAACTTTCGCTGAGTTATTATTGTTGCCGAATTATTATCGACGAAGTTATCATTTTACGTCTAGGAAGAATTAAATCTCGATGAAGTGAGCAAAAAAAAAATTTTAATAGCATTGAAAGCCTTCGATCATACAATCCTTCAAATTTATTTTGTCGTTTGTTTTATCGAATCATGCATTGCAATCAGTAGCTCGATCGACTATTGGCTGGAAAATCTTCCAAACAGACTCTGCTGTGTTAAATATTCTGTATGTGCGATTACCGTCTATTTTCGTAGTTATAATTCAGTGACCATAACATTTTTGGTCACTCAATGCTGGTCCATTAATCTGCATTTAACGTTTCTTGTTCTAACGTATGAAACTTTACGATCGCGCTGTCGAAGCTGATATCTTTCCGGTTTCTCAGTAGTGCACGTCAGTATATGGTGAGACATGCGATTTTTTTTCAAGAATTATTATTATAACCTTCAATATGAGAAACCAATTAAATTTTCGAATAAATTGAATTTTTGTTTTGCAGAATAATTGAAGTGGAAAGATCAGCATGCAGTTACAGGGCTTACCAACATTTTTACACATTTTCGAAAACGTTTTTTCCGTACCACCAATTACATTTTTATCTGTGAATCGCGAACACCAGAAGAAAAAAAAACACTTTTTTTTATTATTGATAAAAGTATAAATCTTTCTCATCTGTTTGAAGTAATCTCTGTTCGCAAACAGTTTGGAAAATGATCGAATTGAGAACACGAATGCACTTTTGAAATGATAAACTCTTCGTGACGCTGATTCGAGCTTTAAAAAAAAGAGAAATGGATTGGTTCGGAGTGAGTTTCTTGGCAGAGAAAAAGGGATGAACAGAGAAGAGCACAAGCGCATGTCAAAACCAATCGTAAACCGATTATTATGGCTGGTATGATTGCTGTGATTATTAACACAAACTTCGGTAAGAGCTTGAACTTTATTTACGTAAGGATTCAACTTCTTCGAGACCGAACCTATTATCATTACCCTATCTATATCTTGATAGTTTGTGCATACAGAATCCCGGAAGTTCTCGAGTGTTTGTTGCAACAGCGCATGTCAGAAACCGATCGTTACAGCCCGTACGAATGCAATTTTTATTTACGCACACCAGCTCCGAAGTGGAATACCATAATCACTTTTTCCAGAAGTCTAACCTTTGCATAGAACAGTGGAAGTCTCCGCGCGTTCGTGAATCGTATCCGAGAAATTATCCAGTCTCTCGAGAGCAATTGAGCCATGACTACGTCTCGCGAGGTTGTTGATTGTCGCAATTTGTCAGGACATGTCGTGCTCGAAAATAAAAATTATGAAGAAGATATGAATCACTCGATGTACTACTTGAAAAAATTGCTCCAGATACTCGGTCTGTGGTCATTGATAAAGCAAAATCCGCGGACCCAGGACTCTGTGGTGTCGATACTTTTGATTACAACGGTCACTTTGCTACAGGCATATCTCGTGGTGCCCTTAACGTTACACGCGTTACTGAGAGAACAAAATCAATCAGTAAAGATGAAGCTGTTGGCACCGATTGGTCTGCGCTTAGCAAACTTTGCGAAACATTGCGCTTTTGTTTATCGTCGTAAAGACCTCAAATTTTGCTTCGATCACGTTCAAACCGATTGGATGATGGCGTCGACACTTGCTGATCGTGAAATCATGAGGAAGCAAGCTATTTCAGGAAGACGCACCACCGTTTTGTGCATGGTTTTCATGTACACCGCAACTATGTGCTTCAATGCCATACTGCCACAGTTTCGCCCAAAAAAAATGGATGCTTTCAATCGAACGCTCAGACCGGTCGTGTACCCAGGATTCGATATATTTGTCAATCCCCAATCGAGTCCCCAGTACGAAATCATTTTTCTTCTCACCATTATGTCCGCCTGTTCAACGTATACAATAATAGCCAGTGCGTGCAGTTTAGCTGCCACTTTTGTTGCTCACACCTGTGGCCAGATTGAAATTATGATGTCCCGCCTCGATACTTTATTCGATAACCTCGATGACGATATCCAATTCCTCAATAGGCGTATTTCCTTCGTTATACGATGTCACGTCAGAGTTCTTGGGTGATTACTTTTTTTTTTTGTATTTCAACAATTTTCCACTTTCTCATTATTTTTCTTGCTCCCCTAGCCGAAAGTACGCACTTTCCATGCCGCATTTCAGGCCGGGAAGAGCATTTTTCGTGCCCGGCTGACGACCGCTCGCTCTGACAGGATTTTCGCGGCTGGCGATATTTATATATGCACGTGATTCTTTTATCTTGTGCTCGCTCCTGTCAATGTCGTGGTCTCGCGAAGAATTCCGTTCAAGTGTCGAAAAAAAAAAAAATGGAAGAATCTTCATCAGAAAGTTCCGGAGACGAGGAAGAAATGTCAAGAAATTTTGACGAAGACAAACAATGGTCCAATCAGAAACAATTGAAAAAAAATCTTCTGATCGATACCTCCTCGTTTTCAACACCCACAACATGTGGCAAGAAGAAAATAAAAGATCTCTGTCCAGTTCCGAAGAGAATAATTTCATTATTTATTTTCAACAACTGGAAGAAAAGCTCAAACCACCAACTTTGTGGAGTATTTGGAGCATGCTGAAAATAACGCTAAGTGTAAAAGAGGGCATCAATATTAACAACTTTGTGAGTTTGAAAAGTCTCATAAAAACGAATACCAAAGGTTATCGACCAAAGAACGTTTTCGTCGTAAGATGGGACCAAATCACGAAATTTATGAACGAGGCTCCGGATAAAAAGTATTTAGCAATGAAGGTAAGAGTCATTTACGTTTTCCCTTCTCGAATAATACTTTTTTAGTTAATGTCGTCCAATTTGTTCATTGAAATTTTTACAGGTTATACTGATATTTGGGTTGCCTTCGATGTGATGAAATAACGAACATCAAGGTTGAAGATGTGGAAGATTTAGACCAAAAAGATACACTGGTCATTGCTTTCGCAGAACGTCTGCAACGGTTTTCTCCGATTCTGGTGCTAACATGGAAATGGTTAAGCAGCTAGGAAAATGGCGTTCAGATATTATTGCCTAGGGTTACATAGAAAATTCTATGCACAACAGGGAAATGATATATAATGGCGTTACCCCAAAAACTGCAGGCATAAACATACCTTTGAAGTCATCTACCAGCGCGCAGACCATTGTACCTGAAAACGATGATTCCGATTTTCATATTGATCTATTGGGTTCTGACGAAGAATTCACTGTTGATGAGGTTGATGCCACTCAACGTAAGTAAAAGAAATTATACACTCATTTAACTTTTAAACACACCGGTATAAAACTTATTATTAACAATAGATTTCTATTCAGATAAAATGGTGAAAAGTCGTTTCACTACAGCAAGAAAAAATCCAATCTTTATCCCAATGTGAAATCGAAATACGCCAGATGTCGGCAAAAAAAACTTGTTTTGGGAAAAACCGTGAATAAAACTAAATCTTCTAAATGAAGAGAATGTTCAGCTTTCTACATCCGAAAAAAGAAAAAAGATCAAAGATTCGGACAGTGAAAGTCAAGCAGCTGTTCAGCCACCGATATTTAAAAGAAAAAACAACAATGAAGATTCGGGCAATAAAGTTTACAACGATATAAGTTCAACACTGAAGACAGACCGTCTAGAATTTTCCAACTGCACTTTTCGTGTGAATGTAATAAAGAAAACAAGCGTTAAAATCGACAAAAAAATGTATAACGTTGATTTGATGTCTATGTTAGTAATGTTGGTTTTATTTCATCTTGATGTTTTCACTGCCCACCCTAACCAGCAAAACCTCGGCCTCGCCTCGGTCTTGCAAAAGTCGAGCGGGCATCTCCCCCCCCCCCCCCCTTCACTCGCCACCCTGCGAGAACGACAGTTTCATTGCATTTCACGAGATCGCCGGCTGACAGTCGATAGATGACAGCTGACAGCACCAATAACAGGACTAATTGCACGGAATTTCATACATTAATTAGGCCCGTACTTTCGGCTACGGGATCAAGAAAAATAGTATACAACCCACAGCCCAAATGTTGGATGCCAGGAAATCCAATTTTCGGGCCTAGGCTCGTAATATACAAATTTATCAGCTTTTTTGTTCCATCGGTTTATCAAATAATCATCCGAAGAGAAAGGTTTCTGGATGTAAAAAATGAACCTTGGTTCCGACGATTGATTTGAATGTTATTTCCAATGCCATTTTATTACTATGAAGATTCGTATCGAATTTTTCAATATCCGAATGTGATGTGAGGAAAATGCAAATGTCAAGAAAACTTGGGTTAAAACCCACGACTCGAGAATGAGCTGTTTTGAGTTACTTTTGAAACTGACCCTTTTTCTAACCATAGACTGTTAAGATGCATAAAGAGCAACGATTATTCTTGTACTTTTTTGGTGACAAGAGAATTTATGTCGTCGTTTTACTACTCAAATAAAAATTTCAGATTGACAATGAAGATTGAAGAGTTTCTTCGGGAGATTTGCCTGTTCGAAGTAGTCAGTTCAACTCTAATAATATGCTTGCTCGAATACTACTGCGTGATGGTAGTGCATCCATCATAATGACAATATTTCATTACTCCGCAAGTTTATAAAGCAATGGGAAATCATTATTTTTTGTTGCATTACAGGAATGGGAAAACAACGACACAAGTGCTTGGCTACCGTATGCTCTGGTGCTGATTTCGTTGTCACTCAATATGTTCATATTTTGTCACTTTGGAGAGATTCTGACAGAACAGGTATAACTTTTTTATACACTTTTCGAAAATAGGATTTTTCTTTAATCATTATTTCTGGCTTTCTGTTAAAACGAGGTTTTTGGTTTCGTTTTTGTTTTTTTTTTTGGTATTTGTGTGTGTAGATCGGTGTCTTGTGTGTATCCCAATTTCGCGAACGACCCCCATGCAACTCAGGCGCATCGAAATCGAAAAAATCACCAAGAAAATCGTTTTCAATTTTAACTTAAAATAATTCGCAAAGCAAATTCCGCAAATTGTTTTTGATATTTATTTCGTAACTTTTTCTGTCTCGGCTGAAATGATTCTGGCCGGAGAAATGATTTTGTCAAATTGTGACCAACAGTGCGCTGAAGTTGGAACAGCGACGTACATGATCGACTGGTGGAAAATGCCGAAAAAAACTGGTCAGGCCTTAGTCCTGGTTATTGCGATGGCCAATATTCCACGCAAACTAACAGCTGGACGAATGATAGAACTTTCAGTGGCCAGTTTTGGGACTGTGAGTATAATTTCGTAAAAAAAAAAAAATTTGTTCACTCGCATTTAATTGACTGCTGAGTTAAGCAGCCTTCGATGAAAATGATACTTGGTTGGATGGCCATGCAAAAATAACCGAGACTCAGTTGGAAACTCGAAGGTTCATCCCAGAAATTTACTATGTAATTTTTTTTTTTTTTCAGATACTAAAAACGTCGATGGTATATTTGAACATGTTACGAGCTATGGAGGAATGACAGAAAAGTAAACAAATGACGACGACTTCCAGTTCTGTAATATTTGTGAAAATAGATTGTGTACTTCGACTCGATATCTGCGGAGGTATTGAAAAAATAAAACTTATAGCAAGCCAATCGACGTAATATCTGTTGCAGTTATTTTGAAACTGGTACATCCCTAGAAAATTTGAAATCGTATTTTTTTTTTTTCGAAAATCCTTTATTCCATATCGTCACGTTCATACTCAAGATTTTTTTTGCAACGATGCCATTGTCGTGTATGATTCAATGAATTTTCATCATCGCAGTTTTTTTCTAATTATATGAATAATCGGTTAATTTTAACGAAACTAATTTTTCGGTTCAGATCTCCGCCATCTTGCGGCAATTGATGCAAGAAACAAAATTTTGTTAATCCGTTATTCATAATCGAGAAGACAACGATTTGCTAATTTACCGATTCCCAGCTGATGAGCTTCAAGAAATATAATTTCATGTCGTTGTAGCATAATTACGTCTTTATGGAATTCTTATCAACAGAGATATTCCGCAAGGTTCGGAATCAGGCAAAACTTCATTATATAATTGTGCCCACTACTGGAAATCGCTTCATTACGAGATATACAGATAACTGACAATTGGCAGGGGCTGGGGCCAGCAAACGACGGATGTGTTGCCCCCTATGATGAAGCAAACTTACTAGCTCCGAGAATCCATCGACTCCGGTGATTTCTCGATGGTAAAGGAGGGTTAAAAGTTGCATAAAGAATGAAAGAAAAGAAGGGAGATTGCGCGGGGCTATAACCCCTTTATTAACTTCCCTTCTTCCTTTTTGTGAATATGGACATCACACACTGGGAGTCCAGACACAAAAGGGGAGTCATCGAACAGTAAGTCGCAAGCAGTCGAACAGTCAACGTGTCTCTCGTGACGAAAAATAAAATAAATGAAGGACGATATGAGTAACGCGATATTTTACTTTGGTGGTAAAAATTACATCGTCATTGACAGTTGTTGGGCTTACCTCGTGATGTCTCTCGTCGCGATTCCTCGGCTCCTTCAGTAATTTGTTATCGATCCAGCTTCATGACAGACGATAACAATCGCAACAGGCGCGATTCGTTTCCCCCGGATTTTCATTTTTATCTTATTTTGTTAGTCTTCAGCCGGAAATACCGGAAATGGTTTTCCGCGTCATTTATAAAATAAAATACTTCTTTCGGCATTCTCGATTGAACGCGAATTATACTTCGATAAAAAAATGATGCAAATTTTTGCAAGGTCAAATATTTTAGAGTATTGATAAGAGCTTCGAATCGAAGGGAAGGAAAAAAAGTCCGGAGGCAACTTCCGATCGTCGCGAGACAGGATGCCAGGGAGTCAGAGCGCAAAGCGCGACGTGCTTGTTTCCAACGCTCGATATTTCTTTGGCTTCGCGAACAACGTTCCAGTCATTGAAGCTCATTTTCCAGCCTTCCGGTAAGAGATTCCGACTAACTGAATTTTCGCAAGATTTTCGAACACATTTTAGAACATGGAATCAAACGATTTGTTTGCCTCTGAAGATGGTTCGAACTCGGCAAACATTGTGCTGCGAAATGTTTCTCGTTTCGCTAGTCCTGGACACTGATGACATGAGAAGCGCCCAGCATCAGCAGAATTTTTGAAGCGCGCGATGTGAACGAATCCAACGGTTTTTAATAGATTGATCGAGATGGTCAAGGGCGCATGGTGCGGTGAGCAATATTCATTCGATTTTCCTCTTTCATTAAATTAAACTAAAAATCAATCAAAAGAACGAAAAATGTTTGTCTTTTTTGTTATATTATCTCCAAGAGAAATTTTTATTTATTCTGTTCGGTACAAATTGATTAGATCGAATAGACAATCGAATGGCTTAGCATATCACTTTTTGAGCTATTCATCTTATTGTACTTGCTTGCATTTATTTGGTTACGAGCCAAAACTACTAAAAATCGGTAAAACCGAGAAGGGAAAAAGATTTATTCCCGTTAGCCCAGAGGCAAAAGTTGATCGTAAACTTACTTTTCAGGAACGTGCCAGTTTACTTGGAGGAACTACGACTGAAACTAAATCGATGCCCATCACGTCGAAAAGTCATAAACGGACCAACGTTCTCTCATTCTCGATCCATTGACGGTGGGTTCAAGAAAAACTCCATTCCGCTTGGTTAACAACGAATGGAATAATTAAAAATATGGTAATGTCCTCATGGATACTTTCTCTACGACGTGATCGATCAATTGTTAAAAAAAAATATTCTATCGAAATACTTTATTCACAAGTTGTGTCGCAAGTCAGCGTCATTCTTGCCAGCGTTTTGTCTATCCATTGAAAGTTCTAATCATATCAAGATACGCCATCGAAATCCTAAAGACCTGCAAAATAATTAAAAAAAAAAAAAAAGAATTTATTTCAACTGGTCGAATTGATATATATGTTTTCGGAAGGAACAAACTAATCATACAGCAGCCAATAATCGATCAATACACGATTGACAAAAATATTCAACTTCGTGTCTAATTTACGAGCGAAAAAAGTCTCTTTTGCAAATAAATTCTTCGTATTTTTAACGTTCAACTATCAATGGAAACAACTTAATGAAATTGAATGAATATTTTACAGGGAGGAAGCCCATGACGACAACACGTTCAGCTTTTTTTTCGAAATCGTCGTATTCCGCAGCTTCGAACACAAATTGTTCGTTGAAATGCTCATGGAAGAACTCCACTTCAGACCTTGCTCGGTTCAATTATCCGGAATCATTGTGCAGGAATTTAATTTTGGAATTTTTTTCAAAGCTTGATTCTAAACTAAAAATCCCTCGTTAACACCCAAAAAAATAAGTTTCGTGGAAGAATTTCAACTATTTTAATGAAAAATGAAATTATGAAACTGCACCTAAGTCTTAAAACTTTTCTACTTTTCACTTTTTTCCATACAACTCAAAAAGCGATTGTTCTTTCGTTCCGAGTTATTTTTATTTCTTGACATTTCGTGCGACTAGCGAAACAGCACATTTTGGAATTAAAAAAAAATAAAAATAAAATTTTATATAAATGTAAAATAGAATGTGAATGACGATTCGATTAATTGATCAACTCTTTCGAAAATGGAACACAGTATTCGTCTACGAAATGACTTCAATGGCGATGTTTGCGAAATAATAGAAAGACAAAAGAAAAATGCCATTTACAGTCACTTGAGTATTCTGACGTGAGATCGAATAATGAAGGCAATTGGGATATTGAAAAGTTCAACATTTCCATCGGGCTATCGAATAGAGAATCGATACATAAAGATAGAAAGAGAATTCTGGTATCGAGGATGAAAAGTACGATCGTATATTTTCTTTGGGATGTCGTGACTGTTCTGGAACCTGTTGAGGGCTATATTAGCTAAGCAAACGAGCACTTTCGAACTGCAGCTGTCGGTATATTACCATGGAACCGACGGGAGTCTAAAATAATTTACATTTACCGACTTGCTCCGAATTAGAAGAATGTTACCCTTTCTCTTGTTTCATTATTATTCAAGCTAAAAAATTGTAACACGCTACGTGCCAAAAGTACTATAATTAAATCGATTTAATTATTCGTGAATCCTCGTGAGAACGGTGTTTTTATTCATTAACCAAAACAGAACCGAATGCACAAAATTAGTTGCATTTGATCGTCCAGGCAATAAATAAAGAAATAACAAGTCAAGAATCGAAATTGTTAAAGCGATTCATAATTTTTTTTTTTTGGGTTCATGGAAGTCATAATAAGCCTTTGACAAAAATTTCACACGTTACAGATAAACAAATGTCTTTTTTGTGCCTAGTTTTCATTTTTAGTGGTGAGTAATTACATTCTTTTCCAGTAACTATGGTGTTTACAAAAAAAAATGTATTTTCCACTATCTTTGGTCCTCCGGGATTTGGCCACGCCTTTCTTTTCTCTCAAGATGAATTTTCATTGGCCACGATGATTTAAAATTAAGATTAATATTTCTAACTCTTACCTCCCGATCTGCTTCATTTCTGGCTCCGAAATTTTTTGTTCAACAGCTCTTTGGTCGACAACAAAGTCAAGGTTTTCATTTAGGAATGATGCACATCTGATTTATTTTCAGTTTTACCATATGCAATTCGGCTTTCTCGTAATTGATCGGAATTACATTTTAGATTTTCGCAAACTGATTGCTAGTGTATCACACGATATTGCCGACGGTTCAACGAGAGACGACGTGCTTTCAAAAATCGATTTTTACGATAATACGTTTTTTAGGACACGATAACGTTGCAATGATAATTATTGTCACGCAGAATCATGGCACAAGTGAATAGAATCATTTTTGTACCGTTGCTGAGCGAATTGGTTAACGGAAATGTCGAGAAACGCGGGAGCATCGGAGAAAAAAAATGACGAATAGCGGGGATTTTCATTTTGGAATATTTTGGAGGGCGACATTTGTTTAAGTTTTGATTTTTTATGACACTCGATATGTCAATCGATCCACTGGAACGCAAACTGAATGAAAAATAAATTGATTTTTGAATATGCTTTGCAAAAGTTCGTTTCGTTTCGTCCGATCCGCACGAATTAATTGACTTGGCATGCAAGTCAAATGCGAAATTTTTCATCGTCTTTTTCTATCGCGACTGGGATCTTTCGCAGTAGAAAACTTCTTGGAAAGTTGGAGGGACAAGTTTGAACCGGAAATGAAAAATATTGTTCTATTCCGAGGGGTAACGTTCTTCATCGTCAAGAAGGGATGCAAAAGATAGGGAAAGCGCATGTCTGGTGCTTGATGCCAGAATCAATTTCAACCCTTGAGATATCTTTAGCGTCTGAGTTTGCACACCGCTGGACATGGTTTGCACGAATAAATTGTACGGAGTAGCTTTCAAACCGTTCAACAATGATGTTATCTCTTGAGTCTGTGGATCGGGAGCCATCGATGAATTCTGAAAGGGCAAATGATGAATACAAAAGTGATTTCAATAACGCGATAAGTTACACGAGAAAATTATTAAAAATAATTGGGATTTGGTCATTAGTGAAGAAAAATCCAAAATCACAAGAACTTGGCTTATCAAAAATGTTGATAATCGTGTGTTCGTTGTTAATGGCATTTATAATGGTGCCCTGTGTATCTCACGTGTTATTGAGAGAAGAAAATTCAACGATAAAAATGAAACTTTTAGGCCCAATTGGTCTCCGTTTGACCAACTTTGCAAAATATTATTCACTCATTTATCGTTGCAAGTTGATAAGTTTCTGCCTCGAGCACGTCGAATACGATTGGCAGAGTGCAGCGAGTATCGTAGATCGTGAAATAATGAGAAAAAATGCTGTTACTGGTCGCAGTATAAGTCTTTGGTGCATTATATTTATGTTTACCGGTGGTTTGTCTTATCATACGATAATGCCACTTTGGCGCGGAAGTAAAACGAATGCTCTGAACGAAACCATCAGACCGCTAGTTTATCCTGGTTATGATATTTTCGTCAAATCCCAATCGACGCCTCAGTACGAAATCATTTTTTATACGACATGCATATCGGCCTGCATCACGTACACAATCATAACAGCCATCTGCAGTTTAGCTGCAATCTTCGTTGCACACATTTGTGGCCAGATTGAAATAATTATGTTGCGTCTTGATACTCTGTTCGATAATCTCGAGGACGATGTCAAACTTCTCAATAATCGCGTTTCCGTTGTTATACAATGCCACGCTAGAGTACTCAGGTGATTACCTTTCAATTTTTTTTTCTCTCACGTCCTCGTTATGCTGTTTTTAGTTTCGAAACACAAACTAATTCTGCCACTTGCACACAAGTAGTTATTAAAACGTTTGATGATTTGCGTGATGTTCAAGAAACAGAGTAAAATAATTATTTAATTTTTTTATCAATAAATTTTGATTTTTAGACTGGCTTCGAAAATCGAAGAGATGCTCAGCGAGATTTGTCTCATGGAAGTGGTTGCTTCGACTTTGATAATATGTTTGCTCGAATACTACTGCATGATGGTAGAAAATCGTTCATCTTTAAAAATATTAAAAATTTTTTAAAACTCATAAAGAAATATAGCATTATTTTTGTCCTCGTTGTTTTGAATTTTTGAAAGGAATGGGAGAATAGCGACAGCGTCGCGATTGGGACATATTTCCTATTGTTAATTTCATTGTCTTTCAATATATTCATATTTTGCTATATTGGAGAACTTCTCAAAGAACAGGTATGCATTTTTATTCATCGATAAGATCGATGCAAGTGATTACATCGTTCATTAGATTGATTAGTAATTAATAAGTAATATTTATTTGATGGCCCAAGATCTTAATACTGAAACTTTTCATTGCGAGGCTGAAAGTTGAGACGAAGAATTATATCAAAGAAATATTTGTTTTATTTGCAGCCATAATTTTACTTTTCTTTTCCCATAAAAACTTAATTTTTATTCTTTTATCCGCATCAGTGCTCTTTAATCGGACAAGCAACATACTTGATCGATTGGTGGAAAATGCCAGGAAAAACTGGACAGGCGTTAATATTAGTTATGGCTATGGCTAATTTTCCACGCAAATTGACAGCCGGACAAATGATGGAACTCTCGGTAGCTAGTTTCGGGGCGGTGAGTATACACGTGAATAAACAATATTCGTCTTCGATAAACACTCATTTACGAATGATTCCATGAAAATTATTATCTTTCATTGAGCTTCCCAAAAATCCGCAAAAATTATGCAACAATCGAATTGGCGTTGAATTATTCACCCATTTTCCGAAAAAAAATTATTGCCAAACAATCTAACGATTTTTTTAAACTCTTTCGATGCTTCAGAATTTTCCGAGAGTTTATTCTTCTTTTTGAAAACTCTTCCTCGATCTTTTCGATACCTCCGAACTTGCTATTTACGATATTGATTTTTTTTTCTTTTCAATATTTTTTTTTTTTTCAATATCAAGAGTTTCGAACCGACATTCAAATCTCGAGACACGTTCTAAGAAGAAGTTTTTGATTATTGTTTGTTAATCGTGCAAAACGTATGAGTGGCAGCTTCGAATTGAAAAGTTTTTGTGTCTAATTTTTGGCATGGTTCTGTTTTCAGATTATAAAAACTTCAGTAATGTATTTGAATATGATACGAGCAATGGATTCTTGAGGCTAACAATGTAATATGAAATCTTGATGACTTCCAATTAGTTGTGATGGAAATGTATTGAAAACTTTATGATGGAATACCTGTTGAGTTATTGTTTATATAATAAATTCAAAGTTATGAAAAATCCGAGACGAACCTGACGAAATATTAAGGCAACATTTTTCTTAGACGATGTAACAATTCGATGAAGATTTCTTCTGGTCACGATCACAGATTTCGAGAAACTGCACAATTTGATTAAATAAACAGAAAGTAACTTTATTGAGAAAAAAAATTTTTCCAACTTTTCAATTTTAACTTCAATTTGCAAATTTTGAAATAGTTGTCGAAAGCAAATTATCACTTGATACCATTTGCTGAATCGACTCCATTGAATTTGGTGGGAAACGTTAATGAAACAAAATACGGAATGGATCGAAAAAAACTTGTACTGACGTTCAACAATACGATTTCACCTTCGTTTGAGAAAATTCAAGTCTGCACTGAGATCGATTGTAAGAAAAGTGAATTTGATGTTCAATAGTTGTTGTCACGGGGATGAAGCTACAAAACAAGGAGAAGTCAAGAACCTGCGCAGAGTACTGCTTACGTTTCCAAGAAAAATGTTTTTTCCTGTCGTTCTTTCCCTCTGTGGCTTTAAAGTGAATCTGCATTGGTTAAGCAGGGGAAACGTGACGCGACGAGGTTAATATTTTCTAGTTGAAGAAAAATCGAAAAAAAACATAAAAATTCGTAGGGTAATAGTTTTTGCTTAAAATTTGTATGAAAAATAATGAAATGGTGCATCGCAGTACGAACTTGAAAAATCCACGTAATTCTTCAAGCACAGGTTCGAGTTGATTAACCTCGGCGAAGAAAAACATCGAAAGGCGCAAACTCGAAGAGTTTCAACTTTAGAAAGCGTTACTCCTGTGGCTACCGGGGGCAGAGAAGTCAAGACAGTAGCTCGCGAAAGCTGGTAGAGTGCAGACATGACTTTTGATAAAAATCGCAAAATTGCAAAAGATCAATATATACCGAATGAAAATTACTTGACAGACGTGACTCAAACGTTCCGACATACTCGATGGTTTATGCAGATATTAGGCGCATGGTCAATGTTATCGAAAAATCCAAAAAAATCAGAAATTTATTTGTCAGCAATAATAATGGTGATATGTTGGATGGACATGTTAATTTTCACCATACCGGGCACGGTGTACATACTTTTTATAGAAAAAGATGTAATGTCAAAAATCAAGCTTTTCTTGCCCATAGGTTTTGGTTATACGAACACTGTGAAATATTGTTCAATAATATTTCATCGCGAAATGATAAAATCTTGTATGGATCATATCGAAATAGATTGGATCCAAATTCAGAATAAAAACGATCACGAAATAATGAAACGAAACGTGAACATTGGGCGTCGTCTTACCCTAATTTGTGCAACTTTTATGTACGCCGGTGGTTTATCTTACCAAGCAATATTTCTCAGGCCACTTTGGCATGGTGCTGAAAAGAACGAACTCAACGAAACCCTCTGGCCTTTGATTTATCCCTTTTACGACGGTTTCGTCGATGGACGAAGAACTCCTTATTTCCAAATGATCTTTTGTGGCAGTTGCCTTTGGGCCTGCATTGGATTCACGATAACAACTGCAGCGTGCAATTTAGCAGCTACTTTCGTAGCTCACACTTGCGGACAGATTGAAGTAATGATGTCCCACCTTGATACACTATTTGACAGCATCGATGAAACGAGCGACGTTGTTAAAACTCGACTTGGCTTTGTCGTTAAATCTCACGTCAGAGTGCTCAGGTTAATCATCGCAATTACGAAAATCAACTACGAAAAATATTACTTTTATTACTGCTAACACAAAAATGTGTGTTTTTTAAATTCTTATAGATTGACAAGTATGATTGAATCGCTGTTTCGTGAAATTTGTCTCGCAGATGTCGTGGCATCGATTCTAATTATCTGCTTATTAGAATATTGCTGTTTGGTGGTACTTAATTTTTTTTTTTTTTTACATAACGATACTTTTGAATTGCTTTGGATGAAAAATTGTTAATACTTTGAAATGAAACTGAGCTATTTTTGTTTGATACAGGAATGGGAAAATAATGACACTTTAGCAATAATTACCTATCTCGAATTATTTTTATCAATGGTTTTCAATATGTTCATATTTTGTCATATCGGTGAATTACTCAAGGAACGGGTGAGTTATTCATATCGTTGTAAAACTTTTTTTTTTCGGTCGAATCAGAATTTCTCGATAAGGAAAAAAAAAAATATTCGTGAATACTGACGAGTAATTTTTTCTCAGAGCAAAAGTGAATTTGAAATACCAAGTCCGGCTCGTTGATTTTTTTTTGTTTAAATGTTGAAAGCACGGAAGAAAATTACTCGCACAGTAAATTCACCGCAAAAATCACGAGGTTGAAGAACTCCTTAATTTGAAAAATAGTGCAATCAAGTTGGCAAAGCAGCGTACATGATGAATTGGTATCGTTTACCGAGCAAAACTAGTCTGACCATCATCATGGTAATGGCAGCAGCCAATTTTCCACGCAAAATGACAGCCGGACGTTTAATGGAATTATCAATGAGCAGTTTCGGGACTGTGAGTATTAAAAAAAAAAAAATCGATTTTTATACACAGAGTGAATATTGATTTTTCAAATTTTTCTGTATTCATTTATTTATTATTTATGATTTATTTTTAGATTATAAAAACTACGTTCGCCTATCTCAATATGCTACGAACGATGACTGATTGAAAAGCCAAGAAAATCAGTACGTAAATAAAAATCATACCCACCATTATTTTTCCCAATTTTCCAACTAATTAATAACAATGTTGTTATAATGATAAGCATTCAAGATTCTCTTACCAACAATTGTCCAATCATATGTTGAATCATTTTTATGTATTCAGTCATTTTGCCGCGATCTGAATCTGGGTTAAAGTCACTAAGCCGAGGGGAACAATGGGGAAATAACTTTTCTTTAGTTTACGTGTGTAAGAAGCAACAAGTATGAAAAGTCTACGCTTTGCTCTACCGGCATTGGAGTATTCTTGACGGTGTTTCTTTTCATGTTCGTAACAGTCACTCGAACTTACGGATTGTTTATGAAGCGCAGGGAGACAAGAAACACGAAGAGTTCGCCACGAAACAAGACTGGCACTTTTGATATACAATAAAACTTTGATACCATTTTATTCGATACGACTATTCGCATCACCATCCTTCCTCAATATTGACAATTATTTATAGAATTGAATCACTGAGAATATTACGAGAACCCTTCGTACCAGAGGAAATCTTGATGATCTTTGGATCATTCAATCAATTCCATCGAATCGATTGCAACTGTTCAAGTATTTGGGAAAAGACGAACACTTTTTTCTCGGATTTTGATTTTAAAAATCGACATAAAAAGATACAATGCAAATAATCAGGAGACTCGAAATTTTATAGTTTTGTATGAAATCAATTTATTGATATTAATTTTTTAACAACAGGATAAATATTTTATTTTAATTATTTTTCGTTTCATTCGGAATTGTATTCTTACAACGAAATACTTTTGTGGTCTCACCAGTATTTCCGTCGATCATTTTTCACACTAATCAGCAAATATATGGGAAATCACAAATTGCACTAACTCCGAGACTCATCGCACGGGATGTGCTGTCCAGGCCGAGAATAAAAAAGTGGAAACTCGATTTTTTGAAGTATATCTCCTCGTTAATTCCGATCGGACGATTTCTTCACTCTGTGCGAGAATTACTCAATATTGAGTCGTGAATATTTATCAAATCTCGACTCGATCAGCATCACATGGAGAAAGAAAAAAAAACTAACTTAAGAGGAAAACTAACCACTTGGGTCCTTCACGCGTTCACTGTCCAGATATTTCCCTACGAACTAACACTTTCCCCATGTCCTGAAAAAAAAAAAAAAAAAAATACAAGACAAAATGCGGAGCGCACAAAGAGAAAGTGACTTCACGCAGTCCAAGTTGTGACTGCGGTGGAATCAATAAAAAACATAAAAATGATATCGGACTATGGTTGTCAGGGTAATGAAGTCACAACAGTGAGGACGTAAGAACTTTTGCACCGAGAGTTTTGTAACTCCAACATCATCAGGACGTCATTTCCCCCTCATCGATACTTTTTTTTCCTACAGTCACTCGAGAGCTTACTCATTTCCCAAAATTTATTGAAGATGCTATTCAATATTTTTTTGAATTAACTGGTTGAATGATTCATACGAATGATCAATTGTAAAGGTTTCGAGGCTTCGAGGACGCTGAATTGACAGCGATGCTCTCATTATCCAATCGTCTATTAATTGTGAATCTTAGAAGTACATTTTTCATAGGTGACGTCGGAAAATGTTGTATAGTTGTTCGGCTCACCATTAATCCAACGCTGCAGCATCGATGACTTGACTTTTTTCATCGCAAGCCCAAGAATTCATTAGTATTGAAGCCCAGGTGCATCAACCTCAAGGTGGAAGAACCTCGAGCAGCGCAGACTCGTGGTGTTGCAAGAAGCTCGAGCGTCGCTCCCTCCGGAACGCTGGTCAGGAAAAGCTTGACAGTGGCTTTGGAGGGTTCGAAGTGATAGGATCATGGGCTGGGATTCCGATCAGGAAACTTCAACCGGGATGGACGTACTAAACAAAGACTATTTGACTGACGTAGATCGGACGTTCCAACATACTCGATGGTTGCTATACATCCTCGGTGTTTGGCCAATGTTGTCAAAGAATCCAAAAAAACGGGAAATTTTCTTATCAAAAATCATGCTAGTACTGTGTTGGACGATCATGTCGATTTTTATGGTTCCGGGCACTTTATACGTTCTTTTTATCGAGAAGGATGTGATAGCAAAGCTGAGACTCATCCTCCCGCTAAGTTTCAGTTATACCAACACTATCAAATACTGTTCGATTATATTTCATCGTGACATGATAAAAGGCTGTATCAACCACGTAGAATTAGATTGGATTCGAATTCAGAGTAAAATTGATCGCGAAATAATGTTTCGAAACGTTAAAATTGGTCGTCGTCTTACTCTCGTTTGTGCAACTTTCATGTACACCGGTGGCTTATCTTATCAAGCAATAGAGCCACTATGGCGTGGTACTGAAAAGAACGAACTCAACGAAACTCTCTGGCCGATAATTTATCCTTTTTACAATGGTTTTGTCGATGCACAGAGGACTCCCTATTTCCAAATTATCTTTTGTGGCAGTTGCCTTTGGGCCTGCATTGGATTCACGATAACGACTGCAGCGTGCAATTTGGCAGCTACTTTCGTAGCTCACACTTGCGGACAGATTGAAGTAATGATGTCCCACCTTGATACATTATTTGACAGCATCGATGAAACGAGCGACATCGTCAAAACTCGCCTTGCTTTTGTCGTTAAATCTCACGTCAGAGTGCTCAGGTTAATCATTGCAATTACGAAAATCAAGCAAGAGAAAAATTATATTCATTCCTGCTAACACATTGTCATTCTCTTCATCCTCATAGATTGACGACCGTGATTGAAATTTTGTTTCGTGAAATATGTCTCTCTGAAGTACTAGCTTCAATTCTTATGATCTGCTTAATTGAGTACTGCTGTTTGATGGTGAATTTATTTTTATCATTATCTTCAATATTTTAAAATTAATGGATAGCTCTCCTTCACGTGGTTTCACTCGTTTCAAATTTTATTTTGCAGGAGTGGGAGAATAGTGACACATTTGCAATTATTACCTACCTCGAGTTATTTTTATCAATGACTTTCAATATATTTATATTTTGCCATATCGGTGAAATCCTGAAGGAGCAGGTACGTTGTGCATTACGTACGATTTTTTTTAGCAAAATAGAGCTTCTTTGATAAGAAACACAACAAACTAGTTTTCGAGATTATTGACATGCATAATTTTTGAAAACTCTTTTCACTACAGAAATTTCCAATTTTAACTCAATAATATATAATCGAAGTTTATTATCAGTCAAAAATAGCTGGGCTCACATTTGTTTCTCCGTTCCATAAGTGACAGCTTGAAAATAATCTAGAAAAACGTCTGATAATTACGGCAATTTACTCCAAATTTATTTTAAATGGAAATAATTGTTCAGAGCCGGTTCATATCTATCAGAGAATTGTAAACCCTCCGTCTCCAATCCATCCAAATGAAAAAAAACTCAAATCCAAAGAAAAAGACTGGAAATTCTCAGCTTAAAGTTGAATTAAAAAGGAAAATTTTCCTTGTGTTCGTTTTAAAATAAAAAATAGTGTCATCGAGTCGGCAAAGCAGCGTATATGATGAATTGGTATCGGATACCGGGGAAAACAAGTCTCACGATCATCATGGTGATAGCTATGGCCAATATTCCTCGCCGTATGACAGCCGGCCGAATGATTGAATTATCAATGAGCAGTTTTGGAGCTGTGAGTATCCAGAGAAACGTTAATCAAGAAATTCACAAACGTAATACAAATTACTTTGATGTTTTATTTTCAATTTTTGTTACTTTTTAGATTATAAAAACTTCAGTGGCCTATCTAAATATGTTACGAACGATGACCGGTTGAAAATGTGATGAACTTTAGTATGTAATTAAGGACGATGCTCATGCATATTTCCTCCTTTGTTAATACAATCGATTCAATAAAATAAATACACTTCTCGAGAAATGTTAATTATCTCTCGTGCACATACATATAATTGCAAGAAAAAAAAGAAAAGTAGAGATTTTTTTCTCAAATTTATTCATTAATATTGATTATTTGTAGCAATAAAAAAGAAATGCTTATAGAAGAAAATTTATATCATTCGATACACCAATGTTATTCATTGGAGTCTTATGAATGAACGTGTTTTGAAAATCTCAGTTAAAGTCACTAAATACTGGAATACGGAAAAAAAAAGTTATCCTCTCTTTCTGATTGAAAAGCCAAGAGTAAATAAAAACAATGCCCACCATTATTTTTCCAAATTTTCCAACTAATTAATAACGATGTTGGTATAATGATTAGCATTTAAGGTTCTCTTACCAACAATTTTCCAATCGTATTTTGAATCATTTTTATGTATTCAATCATTTTGCCGCGACCTGAATCTGGGTTAAAGTCACTAAGCCGAGGGGAACAATGGGGAAATAACTTTTCTTTAGTTTACGTGTGTAAGAAGCAACAAGTATGAAAAGTCTACGCTTTGCTCTACCGGCGTTGGAGTATTCTTTACGGTGTTTCTTTTCATGTTCGTAACAGTCACTCGAACTTGCGGATTGTTTATGAAGCGCAGGGAGACAAGAAACACGAAGAGTACGCCACGAAACAAGACTGGCACTTTTGATATACAATAAAACTTTGATACCATTTTATTCGATACGACTATTCGCATCACCATCCTTCCTCAATATTGACAATTATTTATAGAATTGAATTACTGAGAATATTACGAGAACCCTTCGTACCAGAGGAAATCTTGATGATCTTTGGATCATTCAATCAATTCCGTCGAATCGATTGCAGCTGTTCAAGTATTTGGGAAAAGACGAACACTTTTTTCTCTGACTTTGATTTAAAAAATCGACATAAAGAGATACGAGGCAAATAATCAGGAGACTAAAGATGTATAGTTTTCGATTAAATCAATTTATTGATATTAATTTTTTAACAACAGGATAAATATTTTATTTCAATTTTTTTTCGTTTCATTCGGAATTGTATTCCCACAACGAAATACGTTTGTGGTCTCGCCAGTATCGGTCATTTTTTACCCTTATCTGCAAAAATATCGGAAATCACAAATTGCACCAACTCCGAGGTGTATCACACACGACGTGCTGTCCAGGCCGAGAATAAAACGTGGAAACTCGATTCTTTGAAGTATATCTCCTCGTTAATTCCGATCGAGTCGTGAATATTTGTCAAATCTTGACTCGTTCAGAATCCCATGGAGAAAGAAAAAAAACACCAACTTAAAAGGAAAACTAACCACTTGGGTCCTTCACGCGTTCACTGTCCAAATATTTTCCTACGAACCAACACTTTCTCCACGTCCTCAAAAAAGAAAAAAAAAAAATACAAGACAAAATGCGGAGCGCACGGAGAGAACGTGACTTCACGCAGTCCAAGCTGTGACTGCGGTATAATCAATGAAACACATAAAAATGATATGGGACTATGGTTGTCAGGGTAATGAAGTCACAACAGTGAGGGCGTAAGAACTTGCACCGAGAGTTTTGTAACTCCAACATCATCGGAACGTCATTTCCCCCTCATCGATTCTTTTTTTTTCCTACAGTCACTCGAGAGCTTACTCATTTCCCCAAATTTATTGAAGATGCCATTCAATATTTTTTTGAATTAACTGGTTGAATGATTCATACGAATGATCAATTGTAAAGGCTTCGAAGCTTCGAAAACGCTGAATTGACAGAGATGCTCTCATTATCCAATCGTCTATTAATTGTGAATCTTACAAGTAAATTTTTCGTAAGTGACGTCGGAAAATTCTGTATAGTTGTTTGACTCACCCTTAATCCAACGCTGCAGCATCCATGACTTGACTTTTTCCATCGCAAGCACAAGCATTCATTAGTATTAAAGCCCAAGTGCATTAACCTCAAGGTGGAAGAACATCGAGGAGCGCAGACTCGTGGTGTTGCAAGAAGCTCGAGCGTTGCTCCTTCCGGAACGTTGGTCAGGAAAAGCTTGACAGTGGCTTTCGAGGGTTCGAAGTGATAAGATCATGAGCTCCGATTCCGATCGGAAAATTTCAACCGGGATGGACGTACTAAACAAAGACTATTTGACTGATGTAGATCGGACGTTCCAACATACTCGATGGTTGCTATACATCCTCGGGGTTTGGCCAATGTTGTCAAAGAATCCAAAAAAACGGGAAATTTTCTTATCAAAAATTATGCTAGTGCTGTGTTGGACGTTCATATTGATTTTTCTGGTTCCGGGCACTTTATACGTACTTTTTGTCGAGAAGGATGTGATAGCAAAGCTCAGACTTATCCTCCCGCTAAGTTTCAGTTTTACCAACACTATCAAATACTGTTCGATTATATTTCATCGTGACATGATAAAAGGCTGTATCAAGCACGTTGAATTAGATTGGATTCAAATTCAGAGTAAAATTGATCGCGAAATAATGTCTCGAAACGTTAAAATTGGTCGTCGTCTTACTCTCGTTTGTGCAACTTTCATGTACACCGGTGGCTTATCTTATCAAGCAATAGAGCCACTATGGCGTGGTACTGAAAAGAACGAACTCAACGAAACTCTCTGGCCGATAATTTATCCCTTTTTCAATGGTTTTGTCGATGCACAGAAAACTCCCTATTTCCAAATTATTTTTTGTGGCAGTTGCCTTGGGGCCTGCGTTGGATTCACGATAACGACTGCAGCGTGCAATTTGGCAGCTACTTTCGTAGCTCACACTTGCGGACAGGTTGAAGTAATAATGTCCCACCTTGATACACTATTTGACAGCATCGATGAAACGAGCGACATTGTCAAAACTCGACTTGACTTTGTCGTTAAATCTCACGTCAGAGTGCTCAGGTTAATCATCGCAATTACGAAAATCAAGCAAGAGAAAAATTGTATTTATTTCTGCTAACACATTGTCATTCTCTTCATCCTCACAGATTTACGTCCGTGATTGAAATTTTGTTTCGTGGAATATGTTTCTCTGAAGTACTAGCTTCAATTCTTATGATCTGCTTGATTGAGTACTGCTGTTTGATGGTGAATTTATTTTTATCATTATCTTCAATATTTTGAAATTAATCGATACTTCTCCTCCATGTGGTTTCACATTTTGTTTTGCAGGAGTGGGAGAATAGTGACACGTTTGCAAGTATTACCTACCTCGAGTTATTTTTATCAATGACTTTCAATATATTTATATTTTGCTATATCGGTGAAATCCTGAAGGACCAGGTACGTTGTGCATTATGTACCATTCTTTTTAGCAAAATAGAGCTTCTTCGATAGGAAACACAACAAACTAGTTTTCGAGATTATTGACATGCATAATTTACGAAAACTCTTTTCACTACAGAAATTTCCAATTTTTACTCAATAATATAGAATCGAAGTTTATTATCAGTCAACAATAGCTGGGCTCAATTTTTTTCTCCGTTTCATAAGTGACCGCTTAAAAAGAAATTAGCAAAATGTCCAATAATCACGGCAATTCGCTCCAAATTCATTTAAAATAAAAATAATTGTCCAGAGGCAATTCGTACCTAATCGAGAATTTGCAAACCCTCTGACTCGAATCCTTCCAAATGAGAAAAAACTCAAATCCAAAGAAAAAGACTGGAAATTCTCAGCTTAAAGTGAAATAAAAAGAAAAATTTTCCTTATGTTTGTTTTTAAAATAAAAAAATAGTGTCATCGAGTCGGCAAAGCAGCGTATATGATGAATTGGTATCGGTTACCGGGGAAAACAAGTCTCACGATCATCATGGTGATAGCTATGGCTAATATTCCTCGCCGTATGACAGCCGGCCGAATGATTGAATTATCAATGAGCAGTTTTGGAGCTGTGAGTATCCAGATAAATGTTAATCAAGAAATTCACAAACGTAATCCAAATTACTTTGATGTTTTATTTTCATTTTTCGTTACTTTTTAGATTATAAAAACTTCAGTGGCCTATCTAAATATGTTACGAACGATGACCAGTTGAAAATGTGACGAACTTTAGTACGTAATTAAGGGGTTAGGACTACTTGCAGTTCCAAAACAAACTCTTTTTATTTTTATTTTTTATTTTTTGTATGTTTTCTAAGATATTGAAAAATGTTTTGCCATACGAACGATCCGTATTTGTAGTAAGTACACAAAAATTTTTATGGAAAAATATTGAAAAACCAGCAAGTGACAGTCAGTCTCCAAAAAAAAAGTGTCTCGCGGTGATCACCGTTGCTCATAACTGGATCATCTGAAACGAAAAAAATTAACGGGAATCTTTAGATAATGATATTGGGCCTGGATGGACTGGATGGATTTTTATAGGCGGCGGATAGTTTTTTTTTATCACCGAAAGTTCTGATCTTAGTCGCATTTTTCGTCTCGTCTTCCAACTTTTCAATCTGCTGACACAATGAAATATAATTTCATTTTATTTCATTGTAAAGTGATTGACAAATTCAGTGTTTAACTCATTAGAAAACGATGTTTCAAAACGTCAAAAAATTGGGCGTCCTCTTACCCTCATTTCTGCAACTTTCCTGTACATCGAACGCTGCGTCTCATCAGGCAATATTTTCCAAGCTATCATGGCCTGCTACTGAAAAAAAGACTCGGAGCTTTAAGGACCACGAGATATTGCGACGTACTCGAAAAAAAACGACGTTGGTACTTTCATAACGATTGCAAACCGCGACACGATAATTCAAAACTTACACTCATTAAATAGCCGCACACGATAAAGTACAAAATCACCGAATGATTAGAAAACGACTGACCTCCGCGAGTGATACAAATTAATTTTATTTCGTAAATACCGTTCCGGCAGATGACGCAATCTTTGTGAAAATTCGTTCGAGAGATGAATTTTTAAAAATACGAAAAATTATAAGGAGACTACACAAAACGACGGTAACTCCACGCAATGGAAATTACGACTACGTATTGAGATCAATATAAAAAAAAAAGCATGGGATTACGGTTGTCAGGGGAAAAATTACACACAACAAGTGCAAGCGAACTTGCGCAAACGACTTTTTAAATTTCACTTCACCAAGCAATCATTCATCCCCCTCCAGTTTTTTTTCTCCTATAGTCTATTCACAGGCACTCGTTTCTCCATGGTTTTTGAGACACGATTATACAATATTTTATTCTCTGCTTTCGTACGTTTAATAATTCATAAAAAATATTAAGCAACCTGCCGAGTCTTTCGAGAAGTTAGAGCGAACAAGATACCGTTTTTACTCAATCCCATACAAATTTTGTTTATCTTGAGAGACACGCTAATACGGACCACAAGAAAAATATGCAGATGACGTTAATGCAAATTAAAAGTGGTGAAGATACCGAGCAAAAATGTTGGTTGCTTAATCATTGATTTGCCACTAAGGCATCGATAGTTTTTCATTACAATGTCAAACAATATATCGCGCGTTCAAGTTCGACAACCTTATGGAGGAGAGAACGTCGAGGAGCGCAGACTCGGAAGGTACGTATCCGAGCGAAGTTCGAGAATGATTGAAGAGAAAGAGCTTGGACAGTAGATCGCGAGAGTCGAAAGCGATGCGATCATGATGCTCGATTCGAAAGGGAAATCTTTGAGCAAGACGGAGATTCGAAACAAGAATTATTCGGCGGACGTGGATCGTACGTTGCAACACACTCGATGGTTACTGGAAATACTCGGTGTTTGGTCGATGGTGAAGAAAAATCCAAAAAAATGGGAAACTCATACATCGAGATTGAGGATGAGCATATGCTCGATATTAATTGCTTTTTTTATGATACCGTGTACGTTGCATGCGATTTTAATCGAAAAAGATGCGACGGTCAGACTCACGCTCGTTGGTCCGATCGGTTTTTGTTTGACCAACATACTCAAGTATTGCTCGATAATATATCGTCGGGACTTGATAAAAAGTTGCATGGAACATGTCGAGTTCGATTGGATGAAAATTGAGAATAAAAGGGATCATGAAATATTGACACGAAACGTTAACGTTGGACGACGTCTTACCATCCTCTGTGGAATTTTCATGTACTCCGGTGGCGTTTTTTATCATGCGATAATGCCACAGTGGAGTGGTAACAGAGTGAACGAACTTAACGAGACCATCAGACCGCTCATTTATCCAGGTTACGATATATTTCTCGATTCGCAAATGAGTCCATATTACGAATTCATATTTTATACCCATATTTTATTTTCTTCTGTGACCTCAACCATCACCGCAACTGCGTGCAATTTGGCAGCTATTTTCGTGGCTCATGCTTGCGGTCAAATCGAATTGACGATGTCCCGGCTCAACACACTGTTTGACAGCATTGAGGAAGCGAGTGACAGTGTCGAGACTCGGCTTGGTTCCATCGTCAAATCCCATGTCAGAATGCTCAGGTGAATCAATGAAATCTTATCGTTTTAAAACAGGAGCCAAAAGCACAATCGATACTATTGTTTTTGTAGAATATTTTCAATCATTGTAGATTGACGTCGATGGTTGAGTGCTTACTGCGTGAGATTTGTCTCGTCGAAGTCGTCGCATCGACTCTCATTATTTGCTTATTGGAATATTACTGTTTGACGGTGCAGCTTCGTTCTAAAATAATATTCTCAACAAAATTCCTTATGGTTTTTTTGTTTGCCCTTTAATAATTCAACTTTGCTATTAATGATTGATTTCAGGAATGGGAGAATAGCGAAGCTATTGCGATAATAACGTATCTATTGTTACTCACGTCATTGACCTTTAATATCTTCATATTTTGTCATATTGGAGAAATTCTCAAGGAACAGGTATAAAAATTCACGTTCTTTTGATACTTTTCCAAAACAGTATTTATCGCGGTTTGGGCTCGAAAGATGTAGAAATATTGTCTTCACATATGATTACTAATGAACAACGTTTTTCCAAAGACTCGATTAATGTTGTTTGAATTTCGGGACAAAAAATATTTGGTGCATTTAATGATATTTTTTAAACGAACAGTGTCATCAAATTGGCAAAGCAGCGTACATGAGCGATTGGTATCGTTTGCCAAACAAAACTGGTCTCAGTCTGGTCATGATCATAGCGATGGCTAACTATCCGCGAAAATTGACAGCTGGACAAATGATGGAGCTGTCAGTGAGCAGTTTTGGAACTGTGAGTATTTTGGTGCTTCGGTTCCATCGAGACTTTTTAATTGTGTCGGGATCATTGAGAGAGTGCAATTTCTTTTTAGATTATGAAAACTTCTGCGGTATATCTCAATATGCTACGAACTATGGCGGAATGAGAATATTGTCTACAGTGAATCTTTTTTTTTTTTTAATGATAAAGACTTCCAGGAGAAATGTGCTTTGTAGTGAATAAAAAGGTAGCAATGCATTGCAGTCGAACAGTTTTCTGTGGAAAATTATAATGAAATGAATTGACTCTCAATTTTTTTTGCTGATAGCGAGATATTTTTTTCTTTCTCTTTTATTAAATCCACAAAATACATTACACGATTATTTGTTGAGATTTTATTTCCATGGAAAAGTGTCCTCGGTGTCTTTTCATGGCGTCCTTATTTCCGCTTATTTTTGGAAGCACTCTACGGAATTATCTGAAATCAAAAAAACAATATGTCCTTGTAGATCCGAAGGAGCACCATGTCCCAAAAACAAATTAAACATTGTGTCAAACTTTCTCTTTTATTGATCGTCAGATTTATAGGTTTATCGAAATTTCGAAAAAAACGGGGGATTTTCAGGTTTTTTTTTTCGTATCTTTTCATTTCATATTTCGATCTAAAACATTGGAATCGAACTCTATGGTTTTTTGGAGGAATTTCAGGACAAAAATGGTAAGAAATCCGACCTCGTTTTTTTTTTTTTTCATTTTTTTTTCGCAGTTCTCGAATGATCGAGCGCGTAATTAATGTATTTTGAATTCTTGGAATAACTCTCGGAAAAAAAGATGGTCTATTGGTCGTTTTCTTCGACACTTCGATTGTCAACTTTCAAATGCTCGCAAAGAAAAAATAAATTTTTCGAAAAACGATGGCACTTCGAAGTTTGACTTGGCACTCGCGCAGTCACTCGTGATCGGATTTGCAAAAATTCTGAAATAGTATTCCGTAATGACTTTTCTTATTCAACGAGGCTCGTGGGAACGAGCCGAGTTCGATGTAAAATCCGAATAAACAAAAATTTCGTTATTTTTGAGGAAAACGAATTCAACTCTTTGTGAGAGACTTGCACCAATTAATTCGCGACAGAAAACTGAAGCACGCAACCAAAAAGCACAGTCACTAATCGCACTTTGTTAAAATTTTGAAACGAATCGAAAAAACGTACTCAACGAGAATCTGCAGTTGACATTTGACGGGAAATGAGTGCGTGCATGAGGAAAAAGTCGGAAGTATAATGAAATCGATAAGGAATAAAAAAGGTTGTGAAGCGGTGGTAGTCACGAGAATAAAGTCGTGCAGGCAAAAAAGGGGAAAGAACTTGCGCAAAAGGACTCGATAATGATATGATTCCGAGTGCATTATATTGCAGTGCGATGAGTCTCCGAGTTGAAACGTTAAAGAGCGCCGACGCGTGGTTTTCAAAGGGCTCTATCTCTCGTTTCTTGCGACGCAGAAACCGGTAAAAAAGCTGAAATAGTCGTCGGTGAGTTGTCGAAGTGGACGATCATGAGCGGGGCGATAATTCGGACGAAACGTGACATTGTGAATGAGAAATACGTGACAGACGTGGCTCGGACATTACAGTACACCAAATGGCTACTGTGCATCCTCGGTATCTGGCCAATGCTGAAGAAAGATTCGAAAAAATGGGAAATTTGGATTTCGAAGATTCTAATGTCGTTGTGTTTTCTACTTTTGATCTTTATCGTCATACCGTCTGTTTTGCACATGAGTTTAAAAGAAAAAAATGGATTGGTCATCCTGATGCTCTTTGGTCCAGTCGGCTTTGCTGTTACGAATATTCTCAAGTATTGCACGCTCATGTTCCATCGTGAAATACTCAAACGTTGTATGGAACAGCTGGAGTTTGATTGGATGCAAATAGAGAGTAAAAACGACAGGGAAATAATGACGCGAAATGTAAACGTTGGTCGTAATCTTAGCGTTCTTTGTGCGATTTTCATGTACACCGGAGGGTTATCTTATCATACGATTATGCCATGGTGGCGTGGTAATGTAATCAATGAATTGAACGAAACGATAAGGCCTCTGGTTTATCCTGGTTACGATATGTTTGTTAATTCCCAGGAGAGCCCTTGTTACGAAATAATTTTTTACACTCATTGTTTTTCCTCGTTTGTAATGTACACGATAACGACAGTTGCTTGTAATTTAGCGGCAACGTTCGTAGCTCATGCTTGTGGTCAAATCGAAATAATAATGTCACGGCTCGAGATTCTTTTTCAAAATAGTAACGAATCGAACAAACTTGCACAAAATCGACTAGGCTTTGTTATTCGTTCTCACGTCAGAGTACTCAGGTGATTCAACGACATTGAAACGACCTTCAGACATTAAATAAATTGTTTTTACGCTTGTCGTTTATGGCTTTGAAATACTTTTAGATTCACCTCCATGATTGAGATGCTGCTCCGTGAGATTTGTCTCGTCGAAGTCGTAGCATCGATCATTATCATTTGTCTGCTCGAATACTACTGTCTCACGGTATTGAATTTTTTTATAATACACTGAAAACAAAATTTTGTTGGAAAAGATGGCTATTTTGTTCGATACGTTCGACTAAACGTTTTTTTTTTTTTTAATAATCCTAAAAATTGTGTCATTGCAGCAAGAAATATTCTGGAAAGTCTCTTCGGAAGCTAATTTTTGTCCTTCCAATCGTAAATTTTGCTGACGATTCCGTTAGAAACCAAATATACTGGCAAAATAACGAAAATTTTGAAAATATCCAAAAATATTTAGTTTACCGTGTTCAACAAAATATCGAGGATTTTTAACAAAATTTCATTTCCAACGTACTTATGGAAAGCATTATAGTGACAATATTCTTGCTTTTGATTCACACCTTTTCGTCCATTTCCTCGTTTCAGGAATGGAACAATAGCGACGCAATCGCAATCATAACTTATTTCGTATTGCTCGTGTCGTTTAGTTTCAATATTTTTATATTCTGCCATATCGGTGAATTACTCAAGGAGCAGGTATATCACGAAAGCCATAAGTGTCAATTTGTGTCGGCAGAATTGTTGGGAAATATTTGAGCTGTCAAATAAAAACAATGAGAAAAATTGTGATTAACGTCGGTTCCATGAATAAACAGTGCTCTCGAATCGGTGAGGCTGCGTACATGACGAAATGGTATCGTTTTTCTGGCAAAACTGGGATTGCTCTTGTATTAACAATAGCGATGGCTAATTCTCCGCGGAAATTAACAGCCGGAGGAATGATGGAATTGTCAATGAGCAGTTTCGGAGCTGTGAGTATTTTCGTCATTTTTTTATCTTCGAATTTTTAACGCGGAGTAACAATTCGATTTTTTTTCTTTTTTTTAGGTAATTAAAAGTTCAGCGGTTTATTTCAAAATGTTAAAAACGATGGCGAATTGAATGCGAAATTGTGGGAATGAATTAAAAGAAATTGGTTCATATGCGAAACTATAAATGAACTTTTCGGAGCGTCCATCTTGAGACTTTTCATTTTTCATCGTCGTTGCCCCTTCCCTCTCTTTCAACGATTCTTAGTATGGGATATATTTTTGTTCCTGGTGTTGTTGGAACACGCGCGCGAGTAATGACGAATTCATGGGGTTGATGAAAAAGAGGAAAATACTTTATTGCAATTAAACAAAAGAATCTTACGACGCTAATCTCGCGACATCGACTTTACTCTTCGACCGCCTCGTGTCGACTCACTGCCTTCTGGCTCTCGCGCGCTCTCTGGCGGCGATCTTTTCGATACGCACTCTCACACAAATCATTCGCACTCGCTCGTGGCGCTGTCGCCGTTTTTTCAAAATCCCACAATCGGCCGTCCTGAAATTTTTCATCCGCCCTCGGATGAGGCTCTTCGACGTCTTCTGCGTCGTCCTCCGAATCTTCGTATTCGACCCATGGCTTCATGTGATCGGCTGCCGTGGAAGTCTGCTGTGGGCCTTCGTGTTCTCCAACTTTTCGGACCAGATATCGATCATGGCGCAATACGCGACTGATCTCGTACGGACCAAGAAATTTCGACGCAAATTTCAGCCCTGGACCCTGCTGTGTCCTCTTGATTGCGACCAAGTCACCTTCCTTGTACGTTCTTGCCTTCTTTCGTTTTTTGTTGTAGCTCTTTTTGTTTTCTTCTTGGATTTTTTGCACTCGTTCTTTTGCTTGACATCGAATCTCGTCGCGCTCTTCTTCGAATGACGTGATGAACTCTTTTTCTACCATCTCTCGAAGCGAAACGTCTTCTCGTAAACGCGGACGTACTCCAAACATCACTTGGAAAGGCGAGGATCCGATGCTGCGATGGAAAGATGTATTGAGATACTGCTGCGCTAGACTCAAGTATCGAAACCATTCTCCTACTTTTGGCGCTGTCAACTTGGAGATCAGAGGGATTAACGTCCGATTAACCCTCTCGACTTGACCGTTCGCTCTTGGTATTCCTGTTGTCGTCAAAACGTGTTCAATTTCTTCCCTCTTGCAGTAATCTTCGAATTCTTTCGCGGTAAACGCGGTACCACGGTCGGATATTATCCTACGAGGATTGCCAAAAACTGCAGCTTGCTTGCTCAGACGATCGATGACCTCAAGCGTTGTCGTAGATCTCGTTGCGTAAAGCCACGTGAACTTCGTGAATCCATCAATAACGACCAAAATGTGTTTATAACTCTTCTTTGTCGATGGTAAGGGACCGAGATGGTCGATGTGGAACGTGTCCAATGGCGTGATCCCTTTCGCGATGGCGTTGAGATAGCCCTCTTGCTTTCCTTGTTTACGCTCCGCTACGATACAATCGACGCAATTCCTTATTATCTTTTCGAGTTTTTCGCGCAACCCTGGAATCCAATAGTCTTTTACCAAGATTGCTTCCGTCTTGGCCACCGAAAAGTGTCCCTTCTCGTGTGCACGTTTAATAATCGTCGAACACAATGATCGAGGAACCACCAAACGTATATCGTCGTCAACTTCTTTGTAGAGAACTCCTCCGCGCATGACGTATCCCGTCTTCGCTCCGTTCTCGACGTTTTCAACAATTTTCTTCAAATCTTCATCCTCACGCTGCGCTTTCTTCAGTCTTGCTGCAAGACCATCTTCTCGGTCGTCGATCAGCAGGCAAGTAGGCAGCGGATTCCTGCTTAACGCGTCGACGTGCGTCATATTCCTTCCTGGGCGATGCTCGATTTTATAATTAAAGTCTTCCAAATAAAAAGCCCATCGCGCAATACGCAGACAAATGTCTTTCTTTTTCATCGTAAGCGCAAACGCTCGACAATCGGTTACAATCTTAAATTCTATCCCTAACAGATACACTCGAAACTTTTTCAGCGCTTTCACGATCGCCAAACATTCCAGTTCGTAACTGAAATATTTCTCCTCGGCTGCGGACGTCTTGCCGCTCGCGAAATACACTGGATGCCACTTGTCGTCGTCTACATTCTTTTGAATTAACACCGCGCCGTACCCATGTTTTGACGCGTCTGTGTGCAATTCGGTCTCAGCATTCGTCTTGTACAAATTCAAAACTGGGCGAGTTGTCAAAGCGATTTTTAAATTCTCGAAAGCATTTCGTTCGTCGTCTTCGAAACGAAATTCTACACCGTTTCTTAAAAGGTTTGTCAGCGGACGAGCTATCAAAGAATATTTGGGAATAAATTTGCGAAAATAACCCGTAAGCCCCAAAAACGCTTGGACTTGTTTGATGTTTGTTAATTCCGGAAATTTACGCACGGCTTCCGTCTTTCTCTCTGATGGTCGGACCTGTCCTTGACCAATCACGTGCCCCAAAAATTCTACTTCGCGCTGCAAAAAGTTACATTTCGACCATTTAAAAATCAAACCCGCTTCGCTCGCAACTCGAAACACGCGTTCGAGGTTCTCGATTCCAGTCTCATCGTCTTTCGACGGAATTATCAAATCGTCCATATACGTTAACACAACGCGCTCTTTAATCAATTCTCGGAAAACAGCGTTAATGAACTTCTGAAAAACTGCAGGTGAATTACAAAGTCCAAAAGGAACTTTGCAAAATTCATATTGTCCGTCTGGGACAATAAAAGACGTGTATTTCCTGCTCGCTTCTTCAACTTGGACGTGGAAAAATCCATTCCGTAAATCTAACGTCGTGAAAACTTTCGCTCCTTGCAAAAGATCAAGCTGATCTTCGATAAGCGGGAGTGGGTAGCGATCTTTAATAATCTTTTGGTTTAACAATCGATAATCGACGCATAAACGACTCGAACCATCTTTTTTCTTAACTACGACGATCGGGCTAGCATAATCGGAATGCGATTCGCGCACGATCCCGTCTTTCATCCACTCTTGTATTTGTTCGTTTACTTCGCGCTTTTCCGCTTCGCCTAGTCTACGCGCTCGCTGATATATCGGTACATCGTCTTTCAAAACAATCGTCATGCAAACACCCACTTCGCGTCGTCTTTCGGGCTTGTACTCTTCAATCATTCTTGCAATCTTTTCTCGATTTTCGTCCACACATACATTTGACAAATCAGCTGTGTCGCTGTCATTCGACTCGATCGCTTGAATTCGCAAAACTTCGGGCACACTTGCACTCTCATCATTCACATCGTTTAATGGTTCGATTTTGCAAATTCCGCGGGATCGGAAAAGTTTAACGCAATCGAGAAAATCGGTACCAATCAGGAGCTTGTGGTCTAACAATTCTTTTTTGACCACGTACAACCGAACCTCGTATTCGTGCTCGTCAATTTCCATTGTCGCGTTAAAAAACCCGACCGTCTTGTTTACTTCTTTCCCCACGCCACGGAATGGCGTCGGTTCACCTACGAGTTTTGGTTGCCCCAAATCGTCGTACTGATCTTCTCGTATAATCGTAATATCGCTCGCAGTGTCGATAATCGCTTCTACAATCATTCCGTTCACAACAACACGCTTCGCTTGCTTTTGATTTTTCGCCGAAGTGTCTGCAAGCACGCACGCTTTCTTCGTCTCACTCGCACCGGGACATGCCGCCGCGATGTGCCCAAACTTTTCGCACTTGAAACACTTTCGACCCAATTCTTTCGACGGACACTTTGGGCTCACGTGATCTCGTTCGCCGCAATTAAAACAGCGCTGTGCAACAGCTCGATCTTTTTTATTGACACTTGGCACTGTTTCGCGTCTTTCGCTCGATCGGTTCGGTTCACTTTTCGCCGGTGTCTTCGTCGCACTTTGTTTATTTTCACTTTTCGTCGCACTTCTCGTCGTGTCGCTGCGATCGCGCAGCGTTATCTCTTCGAAGGCTTGGAGAAGCTTCGCTTTCGTCGTGAATCCGTGAATGCGCGCGGCGTCGCGCAGGTTGGCATCTGGAATACCGTCAACGATGTACTGCAATACCTCTTCTTCCGGCAAGCCCAACTGATTCGCTAGGATTGTTTTCTCGTGTGCGTAGTCGTTGAACGTCTCCGTCTTCTTCCATGTTCGCTCCTCGAAGCGTCGTCTCGCAGCAATTCTGTTCGAGCGTTGGAAAAACATTCCACGCAACTCACGCAACAGCTCGCCCGTTGCCATTTGGATGTGTTCGGGCTTAGAGTGAAACCACTCTAACGCCCTCTCTTTCAGCCTCATTCCAATTAATATTTTCGTTGAATCTTCGTCTAGTCGATACGCTTCTTTCAGGAAAAACACTTGTCTCTCCCATCTCTCGTATGCTTCGTTGTTTCCGTCGAAGAAACTTAGCAAATCTGCGAGCATCGAGAGACTCACGCGCGTGGGGCCTTGATCGTTGTGAACAAGCGTTCTGCTCGAGGTCACCGCGGGCCGTTGTTCCGCGCTCGTCGTGCCTCGTGCCCCGTTGTCCGGCTGCCTCAGCTGCGCCATCTCGAGCTCTCGTCGTAGCAACGCGACTTCGCGTTCGGCAAGTTCTTTTTCTTTTTTGTACAGCTCCAACATGCATTGCATTGAAGCGGCACCTTCGTCGTCGTTTTCGTCTTGATTTGTTTCGGTATGACCGTCGGATCCTTCCAGAATCGACATATCGAAACCTTCGGCTCTCGTCAAACGTAGCAATAACTCGGCTTTATTGCCAGTTGTCGGCAAGTCCAAGGACGCCAGCGCTTCTTTTAACGCTTTCGTCGTATACTTCTTTGGGTCTAACATTTTGCTATTAGTGTCTTTGTCTTTCACTCGTAGCACTTTCTCGAACGTTCTTTACACTGACACGTGTTTACACTGAACGCGCCTCGCGCGACCTCTACGTGTCCTCTATGCGTCTTGGGCACACGCTGTACGCTCAACACGCGGTTGCTACCGCGTTTCAACACGTTCGATCTCGTCTTTTCGTCGTAACCGTCTTTTGTCTTTCGTCTATCTTCGTCTTTCGTCTTTTGTCTTTTCGTCGTTTCGTCTTTTCGTGTTTTCGTCTTTTCGTCTTTTCGTCTTTTCGTCTTTTCGTCTTTTCGTCTTTTCGTCTTTTCGTCTTTTCGTCTTTTCGTCTTTTCGTCTTTTCGTCTTTTCGTCTTTTCGTCTTTTCGTCTTTTCGTCTTTTCGTCTTTTCGTCTTTTCGTCTTTTCGTCTTACCTCGTCTTACGTCTTTGTTTCACACTTTTTCTAAACGGCGGTTAGAAATTCGCCATACTGCGCGTTATCCCGGACGAGCCCCCAGTTTATGGGATATATTTTTGTTCCTGGTGTTGTTGGAACACGCGCGCGAGTAATGACGAATTCATGGGGTTGATGAAAAAGAGGAAAATACTTTATTGCAATTAAACAAAAGAATCTTACGACGCTAATCTCGCGACATCGACTTTACTCTTCGACCGCCTCGTGTCGACTCACTGCCTTCTGGCTCTCGCGCGCTCTCTGGCGGCGATCTTTTCGATACGCACTCTCACACAAATCATTCGCACTCGCTCGTGGCGCTGTCGCCGTTTTTTCAAAATCCCACATTAGGTTGCAGCTTTTTCGTGGCTGCAGCCAACGTAACCCCAAAGCCCGCCTTCGCCGAGGGCAAATGGAAACTGCAGAAAACCGTGACGCTGCACTCGATGCACTTTTGTGCAATGAACATAATTACGAATAGTATAAAAAAGATTCCTCGAAAAAATGCTGAGACAGGGAAGAATGATAAATTTTTGACGCTAACTTACCATAATGAGTGAATTTTTCACGCAGACAGGCAGAGGACAATATCATATGATAATGCGACGATGTCATGGCAAAGGAATGAACAAATTTAGCGAAGGATTGTCTTGGCGAGACTTCCTTGGCAATTGCAAGAAACTAATTTATTTTCCGTACGATTAGGTGCGAATTTTTTTATAGTCGCGATTATATGAGCTTCGATAACATTAATTTGGCAATGAAAATTTAAATCGCCGAAAACACAGAAAACCGAGTTCCCCAGCACTGTATCTCGGTAGCGCGGAGTTTGTTCACAATTTTCAACACCGTCGACAATCGAAAGGAACTCGTAACTTCTGACGTTCGAGAGAAACCGCAAAAGTGGTTTTATACGGCAAAAGTCGAGACTGTAATGAAATTGATAGGGGAAAATACGCAATGTGGCATTGGCCGTTGTCACGGGAATAAGTTCAAAACAGCAAGAGGGATAAGAACTTGCGCAAGGGATCATTTTCCTTCCCCGCTTTTTTTTCTTTTTCCCTTTCCCTTAATAAATGAGTGACACGCCATTGATTGGTCGGAGCAATGATTAAGCGTCAGTCTCGTCAGTGGCAAAAAAAAGCGGAAGCTGTTTTTTGTAATCTATTTGGGGGTCTGGAAAAATTCGTACAGGAGCAATCCGTGGTGAAGAAATAAGTAAATTTTGTTTAAAAATGAATGGTCCCTGTATCCAGGGCTGATTACTAATTCAATGGATTCCTACGGTTCATTAAAAGACACGACGAACCTGTCGCTTTTTCTTGAAGTTTGCTGACCCTCGCGATAGCGCCGAGCAGCGCAGACTCGAGGGTGGTTCGGTCTTTGAGAAAAAAGTGGTAGTTGGAAACAGTAGTTCGCGGAAGCTCGAGTCGTGCGATCATGAGCTCCGATCAGAGCGAGGGAGTGTGGAATGGCAGGGAAATACCGAATAAAAATTACAATTTGGACGTATCTCGGACGTTGCAACATTCGCGCTGGTTACTTGAGATCCTGGGTGTATGGCCAATGGTAAAAAAAAATCCGACTAAAAGGGATATCTGTCTTTCAAAATTTTTAATAATCGTGTGCTCAATACTGATGGCTTTTATAATGATACCGTGTACTTTGCACATGATATTTATGGAAAAAAATCCGTTAGTAAAACTGATGCTTTTCGGTCCGATCGGTTTCTGCCTGACCAACATTCTCAAGTATTGTTCAATTATATTTCGTCGCGATATGATCAAAAGTTGTATAAAACACGTCGAGTTCGATTGGATGGAGATCGAGACTGAAAATGATAGAGAAATAATGAAACGAAATGTCAAGGTTGGACGTAATCTTACAATAGTTTGTGCGATTTTTATGTACACCGGTGGATTATCCTATCACACGATAATGCCATTATGGCGTGGTAATGGAATAAATGAATTTAACAAAACGATTCGACCGCTCGTTTATCCCGGTTACGATATTTTCTTCGATTCACAAACGAGCCCAAATTACGAATTCATCTTTTACACCAATTGCATTTCCGCCTGTGTTACATATACCATTACCACTGCGGCATGCAATTTAGCAGCGGTTTTCGTAGCCCACGTGTGCGGTCAGATCGAAATAATGAAGTCGCGACTTGATACACTTTTCGACGGTATCGATGAAACGAGCGAGATTGTGCAACGTCGTCTCGGTTTCGTCGTCAAATCGCACATCAGAGTGCTCAGGTTGATCAACACAATTTCATTTGAGGAGGGGGTGGCTACTCACAACAATGTTGACATGTTAAAAGCATAGGAAACTTCTAAATGATTAGAATTTATTGAAATCTTGTGAGTATATTCTTTTTAGTATTAAATATTAATATACAAATTTTTTTTAAATTTTCTTCTACATAGTTTTCGAATAATTAAACACTAGAGTTTACAGCATAGGATTGAGAGATATATATAGGTATATCTTTTGCATATTGTAAACTCGAATTATTCGACAACTGTGTAGACGAAAAATTAGAAAAAAATAGTGTCATCGTATTTGATGCTAAAGAATGTTATCACCAAATTTTATTAACTTCTCATCGTCGTATGTAGCCAAGCTCCTTAATTTAAAATGGAAAAAAAAAATAGCTTTGTGCAATTTTTTAATTTGACTGAAAATCCTTGCAGATTGACGTCAATGATCGAAACGTTACTTCGCGAAATATGTCTCGTGGAAGTCGTAGCATCGACTCTGATTATTTGCTTGCTCGAATATTACTGCTTGACGGTAATATTATTATTCTGAGAGATTCTTTGATTTTTATTCCTTTTCCCATGATTACGACTTTTCGTGAAATTTCAGGAGTGGGAAAATAGTGAAAGTATTGCTATAATCACGTATCTCGTACTACTCGTGTCGTTGAGTTTCAATATTTTCATATTCTGTCACATCGGTGAACTACAAAAGGAAAAGGTATGTAGTCCATACAAGAAAACCATTAAGCTTTGTACAAAAATGCGTGAACAGCTTTCAATTTAGCAAAATATAGCAAAAACAGAAAAAAATAAATGATGGAAACGATTTCCTGGATGTACTCTTCGAGCCACGTGGGAACTTGGGTCCTTTCGGTTATTTTTGGTAGCATTTTTGAAAAAAGGATTCCTGGGTTAGTTCTTGTTCGAAAAAAAAAAAAAACAATTGCGTAACAAATTCCGAAGAAATAAAAATCCAAATTACCGAATTTCAAGTCGATCGCCTATAAGAATAATAATAAATTCAGGGCTCAGAGAGTCAAGATGAAACATGATCGGAAAACTGATGAAGAATTTGGTTGTTAATCGATGAACAGTGCCATCAAATCGGCAAAGCAGCGTATATGATGGATTGGTACAGATTACCGGGCAAGTCTGGTCGGGCAGTGGTAATGGTATTAGCGAACGCTAATTACCCGCGCAGACTGACAGCCGGCCGAATGATGGAATTGTCAGTAAGCAGTTTCGGCACTGTGGGTATTTTTATGAATTTTTTTTAAATACTTGGCGTGGAGGATTTTTTACCCGCCACTAAAAAATTTGGTTTTCACGTTCTAGATAATCAAAACTTCATTAATTTATCTCAATATGCTACGAACGATGGCTGATTGAACGTTCGGTGGGCCTACTTGGTCTTCGCTAAGATATGTCGATCTGGATAAAAAATATCTCGTTTATTACAAAAACTGGGAAAACCATTGAAGAAAAATCAGTTTAAATCGGAACGAAGCTCAATTCCGGTTTAACACAAAGAACAAATGAAATAAAAACATGTCGATCGAGAAAAGAAAAACAAATTAGAATTTTGATGAGTTTAAAACGTTCTTCTCTTTTTTATATATTTTTTTTGATCCAGTTGGAGCACGATGATGGATTTTTCCACATGCATACAAAATTCTGATTCAGGTTCGTTTTAAGGAACTTGGAAAAAAAAAAAAACAGAACGCGAAACTTTTTTTTTCCTCAGACTGAGAAATCAATTGAAAGTTTTTTTTACCGCAATAATTTATACATGTTAATAGAAAAATATCGAGCCAAATTGTCGAGCACTCAACGGACGAAATTATAATAAAATCTTTCGAACGGCGATTTTTGTGATTTTTTTTCATGCACAGTTTTGATCAAATTTTCAGCGCGAGGATTCTCTTGTGCGTTAGAAATCGGTTCACGGTTTTACCCAATTGACTCTGCACCTCGAGAGCATTTTCACTCACCTTTCACAGTTTTTTACGATCTCGAAAAAATTTTTGCAGTTCGTCCCATCAACGGTTTTCGAAGGCTAATCCGAAAATATTGAGAAAATCTCAAATTTTGCTGACATGAGAGAAAGCTTTCGACTTTTCTTTACGGACCAGGAACTTCGTTGACAGGAATGCTGGAGTCGTTGGAAATTTTCAAAGAAAAAGGTCCGCAGCTCGACCGCCGACAGATTCGAACGAATGAGCGGATATTAATTTAGACGAGAGCATCGAATTGTATGATGGATTCCAAATCGAAATCATAGATACAAATTCGTTAAAAAAAAACTGACGTTCGATTAGATAAAGCGCCACAAACGACTGCTCACTTCTTGTTACATCTGATCACGACTATCAAAGACAGAAACTGAAGAATAACGGAGACTTCTGAGGGATATGCATCAGTGGCAAGCACGAGACTAAGAAATTAAAACTTTCCACTGTGATAAAATCGATAGGTGTAAAAAAATACAAAGTAAGAAGAGAGCGTTGCCAAGGTAATAAATTCAAAACATGAAGAGGATAAAAGTACCTGCGCAAAGGATTCGATAATTATTCTCCCACTTTTTTGCTTCCCCAAGTGGTAATGCTTGCTCGTTGATGCAGTAATGCTGGATATAAAACTGATGGAAGTATTTTCATTGTCAGGTAATTACGTTTAGACTGACGCGTCCGAATGGCATTTGAATTTTTTTCGAAATTCGAAAATATATTAAATATTTACATATCGAAGGGAAATGGATGGCTCATCCGAAGCATTTGTACGCATCAACGCTCAAGTTCATTAGCCTTGCGGTAAGAGACAATCAAGCAGCGCAGACTCGCGAAGCCTTTGCTGCGATATGAAAGAGTCTCTACTTCCGGAAGACCCGTGCGGCGGGGACCTTGGCAGTCGTACTCGCGATGTCGAGTGGCACGATCATGAGTTTTGACTCGAACAAGGCCGGGTCAGTCGAGAATGATATACCGAATAAAAATTATTTGATTGACGTGGCTCGTACTTTGCAATACACTCGATGGCTGCTAAAGATCCTCGGTGTTTGGACGATGGTGAAAAAAAATCCAAACCCATGGGAAAAATACAGTTGGAAATTGTTAATGTTTTTATACACGGTCTTGATACTTTTTGTAATGATACCGTGCACAGCGAATATTATTTTGAAGGAAAAGAATCCAGTAGAAAGAGCTATGCTCTGTGGCCCCATAGGATTTTGCATAACGAATCTTCTCAAATATTATTTCATGTTTTTTCGTAGTAACATGATCAAGAATTGCATTAATGATATGGAGTTGGATTGGATGAAGATCGTGACTAAAAGCGATCGTGAGATTATGACGCAAAACGTTAATTTGGGAGTCGACGTTACCGTTGTTTGTGGGGCTTTTATGTACGGTGGTGGTTTGATGTACAACATGATATTGCCACTTTCGCAAGGTGGACACTTGAACGAATTCAACGAAACTATCAGGCCCCTTGTTTATCCCGGTTACGATATATTTGTCGATTCTCAAAAGAGCCCCATTTATGAAATGATCTTTTACACAAATTGCATTGTCGCTTGGGTGACTTACACAATAACGACAGCGGCGTGCAATCTAGCAGCAGTTTTCGTGGCTCATACTTGCGGTGTCATAGGAATACTGATTTCGCGTCTCGACACACTCTTCGATGACGTTGATGAAAGAAGCCACGTAGTGCAAGATCGCCTCGGTTATGTGGTCGAAACGCACGTCCGAGTGCTCAGGTAATGATCGAAATGAAATTACGTTCGAGGATTGATGCATAAAAACATTGTTTTTCCAGTGTTTGCATCTTTATAAACTTTACAGACTAACCACGATGATCGAGACTCTGCTTCGTGAGATTTGTCTCGTCGAAGTAGCTGCATCAATCATCATCGTTTGCTTGATCGAGTACTACTGTGTCCAGGTGCATTTTCTTTGAACCACACTCGAAACCTCTCCAATCAGCTCGTGAGAATTGTCAGTAACGCGATTTTTCTATTTTAAAAAATTCGTTCCAGAAATGGGATGATGGTGAGACCGTCGGAATTATCACTTACGTCGCTCTACTCATATCAATGAGTTTCAATATGTATATATTTTGTCAATTCGGAGAAACACTCAAGGAACAGGTACGTTTTCGTTATTCTGTCAAACTTTTTCATTTTTAATAGTTTTTCGAATGATAGCAAAAAAATAACGATTTTGGATTCCAATTCGTAATTATTTATTTACGATTCGTGATCGAACGTTTTTTTTATCTTTTATTTTGAATACTTTACGAAAATTTAAATTAACTTAACACAGAGAATTCGTTTGATTGGAGCGCCATTGCTCGAGCCGAAATGAAACGGAAAACAAACGCAATGAAACAATGAGATTGCAGAGCCGTGTTAATAATTATTTGGAACTGATTGACAGTGCTCTGAAATCGGCAAAGCAGCATACATGATCGATTGGTATCGATTACCAGGAAAAACTGGTTTGAGCCTAGTCATGATAATATCCATGGCAAATTGTCCTCGTAAATTGACAGCAGGACAGATAATGGAATTGTCAGTGAGCAATTTTGGATCAGTGAGTTTTTCTGTAATTAATTATGTTATGATTTTCCAATCACGGGGAACAATGGGAAATTAAATGTTTCCTTTTATTCTTAGATAATCAAAACTTCATTTGCCTACCTCAACATATTACGAACGATGTCTGATTGACGATTTTCCCATAATTCCATCTTTTGACAACGGCATTGGAACGATCGATTATTAATTAACACAAATCGAAAGTAATTAAAATGAGAAATGAAAAAAAAATGAAAGGAGAATCAAGAATTTGTCGATTTCAATTTACCGTTACACATACGCGCTCCGAACCTTTTCCAAAGCGGTTTTTCTCTTTTGGAGAACGATCCAAAGATCCCCTCAACTCTTTACTCTTCGCCGCTAGATTCCCATAGAGGAAGCTATGTGACGGTGAAATTTTTTTTTTTCCAGTGTTCAATGTCAATGTCCTTAAATGTCCCAAAACATCGAAAAATCATATCTAGAAAAAATGTCCGGATGTGTGTGTGTGCGTGTATGTTATGGGACTGTAAAATTGAAACTTTCATAACTCGAGAACGGTTTGAGCTACAGGGCTCCCGTTTTGCACAGATGTTAATCTATACAAGCTTTTCATTCTCTGGGAATTTTGGTGGAATTGCTAGAAAAATACGAATTCTACGACATTTTGAAATTTTCAAAAAAAGCTTGTCGACGCTCTAACTTCCGCAAATTTTAAGATTCATTACTATTTTTTTTTTTTTATAAATAGAGTATCATAATAAGAAGATTGGTATTGAATTTGGGGAATATCGGTTGAATGGTTTAAATTTTATGATTTTTCGAATTTTACGAAAATGTGAGTTTTTTGAAAAATCGTCCAACCACTCTAATTTTTTGAAAAAATTTCAAAAAATTTTTTAGGACAAAAAATTTTTGTAAAATTTTTTGTCTCCGAGGATGAAATAAAAAATGGTTTTACACTGGGCGTAGAGATCGATTAACTTCCCTACTAGTTGCGCGAAATGATTGAAACGTTCTTTTATAAAATATGTTTCGTGGAAATCGGGGCATCGGAAAGCGTAATTTTTTCGGACAAATACCACTGAAAGAAAATGATAAAAACTGATAATTATCAGGAAACCGCGAGCATCGTTAAGTCAGGATGTTCGTGTATATTTGAAGAAAAAATGATTGTCACTGATAATCAATGCAGAACGGGAAAAAATTCAAGTCTGTGTATACAAAATGTCAATGAAAAATCTCGATTTCAAACGTGCAGCTACAATTTTAATAAATGAGAAATTATAGAATGAAAATAAGCAAATGGCCCTGCTGAGCTGCGAGAGGTTGAAAAGTTCACTTGTGTTTGAATTGAAGGGAGAATAATGATGAGACGAAAAAAGTGAGCACAATGTTTGTTGGAACGGAGTAACTGGTGCGTACGTACTTATGCGAGAGCCCGTAACATTTGATTAAATCAATGAGGCGGAATATGAGCAAAGGGCGTTTCGCTTATCGTAGGGGAATGGTTGTTGCCGAGGCAACAGAGCCAAGACAGGCGATAATAAACTTGCGCAAAATGTAAACGCCCTTTCAAAGTTCGCAATGCGCATGTCTTTCTTAAATAACGAGAAAAAAGGGATTATCATCAGCCACAAATTAAAATGTATATTGAATCACAAGTTCGTTGCTCCAACCCCGGAAGAAGGTGACGAATGATTTCGCTCCGAGGAACTTGCAGTCTCGACTAACACTTTGTTCGTATCGGACCATGGCTCGGAATGAAAATAGACTCGATCCTGGTTCTTGCCAAAATGTCAAAAATAAGAATTATGAAAGTAACATTAAACAAACATTTCAATACACTCGATTGTTCTTAACTATTTCGGGTATTTGGCCGATGATAACCAAGTATCCATCAGAGGGAGCAAAATATTTATCACGTTTAGTTATTCTCGTTTGTTTCGTAATGATCGCTTTTACATTTGTACCGACCGCTTCGCATATGATTCTTCGCGAAAAAAATACCACTGTCAAAATAGTTTTACTGGGTCCAGTTGGGACTGCGTTCGCATCCATTCTCAAGTACGCCATTATCTTATTACGTACAAATACGATAAAGAAGTGCGTAGAACAAATAAAAAATGATTGGATGATCGTCGAGAGTGTCGATGAACATGCCATTATGACGAATAACGCGAGTACTGGACGAAAAATTGCCATCGTTTGCGCTTTATTTTTATACACCGCTGGCTTGTCGTTTTTCGCGGTGGTGCCGATTCTCAAAGGCACCAAGATCAACGAGTTGAATCAAACGATAAGACCTCTGGCCTATCCCGGTTACGATATTTTTGTCGACGCGCAACGGACTCCCACCTACGAAATCATTTTCTTTCTCATTTTTGTCTCCGCATGCGTCCGATACACCGTTACAATTGGAATCATCAGTTTAGCCGCAGCTCTCGTTGGACACGCTTGCGGACAGATTGAAATTGTTATGTTACGATTGAACAAACTCTTTGATGGAATTGACGAATATTTAGACAAAGATGAATTGCGCGAAAGAATATCGAAAATCATCGAGTGCCACGTCAACGGTTTCCGGTAACAAACACCAATATCACTGCATGATTATTACTAATTATTTATTTTACGACGCACCGAAAAAATTGAGATTCATAACAAATTAACATGAAAATCCTATGTCAACATACCGATAAGAATAAAAATCTTGAGCAACCCCCTCATAACAAAAGAAAATTTATTTACTCAATTCATGACTTTTTGATAAAGCTGTTATATAAAAATGTTATTTTGTGTTATTTCGAAAACTTTCGAAATGCAACAAAATGTTCGTTTTTCGTTTTGCAAAATTTGGGAACACCACAAGTTGTCACTTTTCCGATGAAGTTAAAAACTTGTTCAATTTACATTACATTTTCAATAATTTTGTGCGCAGATTTTCAACGAGAATCGATGAGAGTTTTAGGGAAGCATGTTTCGTCGAAATTATGTCATCCACTCTAGTCATTTGTTTGCTTGAATATTCCTGCATGTGGGTAAGTTATTTTTCAACTATTCCAATGCGTCTATAGGTTCACTACAGTTCATATACTTTTTCTCTTACTTCCCAGACTTTTTTCAACAAGGACACGGCGAGCCTGGTAACTTATGTGTTGCTACTAGTGTCCTACGTTTTCAATGTACTTATATTTTGCCACATTGGTGAATTGCTTCAGACACAGGTATTTTTTCAGTCCCAGTGCACCTCGAGTTTATTTAAATATTTTAAACAATCATCACGTAATTTATTCATTTGTACTTTTTTCCAATTTTACCAATTTTACACCATCCAGTTGGAAAATTATACCAAAAATAATTTTCGTTCTTCTTACGTAATTTTTCTTAGAAAAATATGGATGTTTTTTTTTTTTAAGTAAAGAAGTTTTTTTTTTAATTCATTTTGGTTGTTACACTTATTTCTCGAGCTCACGATGCCAGCGTATATGAACGTTTGCATGTTTTTTTTTTATATAGTATGAAACAGTTGGAAAATCCGCGTACATGATCGAATGGTACAGATTACCCGACAAACTTGGACTCGCTCTTGTCATGGTTATGGCTATTACGGGCTCCCCCCGCAAACTAACGGCTGGACGAATGCTGGATTTGTCAATACGTAATTTTGGTGTCGTAAGTAGAATTTCCTTAAAAATTTCCGTCCCAACGGTCGTTATTTTTTTTTTATTGTTCAATACTAATGAGTGGAATTTTCGATTCTTATTTTGTAGATAATCAGAACAACTGTGACATATTTGAACATGCTCCGAGCTATGACGACCTAACGGGAATTTAAATATTTTCACGTCATTTGACTGCCTCTAGTCAAAGTTATTTGACTAGTCGTATTCTCAAAAAAGAAAATTAACACTTTGCGTAGTTACTCATCATATCGACATAATTAGAATTTTTACAAAGTTGTTTATCGTACGTGTGTTTAAGAGTTGTTTATGTAAGAAAACTAAAGACTCTTATAACCGAGATTCAAGTTGGCAAAGTTTTATACAAAAAAAAATAATAATTTTTTTAACTCGATTATTCCGGTCAGTGATGTCAAAAAAACGTTACTTTTCACACTATTGCTCGTAGGTCACATTATCCACGAATCGAAATGAAGAAATAAGAATAAATGAGAAAAATAACGAAAAACTCACATCTTGTCGCACATTGACAGTTGACATCACATTCGTTATAACGGACACATTTACTGCAACGGTGTCATTTGTATGGACAATTAGTACTAGTAAAAATACTCGGAAAGATAAAATTTCTGGAACGTTAATGAAAACCCAAACGTCCAGCAGGTATCGTTTTGTACGCGGATTTGCACCTTGGCATCAATTACGAAATTTACAGTCACTGTTCGAAACGATTGCTTATCAAAAGTGTATAGAACCGAATGGAATTGGATGTTGAACGAGTTCGACGAAGAATATGAATAAGGCATAATGCTCATAGAATGTAAATCATGGAATGAAAATCCTAGTAATTTATTTTGCATACCTTACAAAACGCGCCGACGTAACTTTGTTATAAAATTTGGAATACAATTTTCAAACGCGAGTTTGTTGGAACGAAGTAACTGGCGTACGTATTTATTCAAGAGCGCGGAACATTTGATTGAATCAATGACGAGGGATATGAGCATAGGGCGATTCCCTTATCGCAGGGGAATGGTTGTTGCCACGGCAACAGAGCCAAGACAGGCGATAATAAACCTGCGCTAAATGCAAACGCCCTTACAAAGTTGGCAATGCGCATGTCTTTCTTACAAAAGAGGAAAAAACGGATTATCATCAGCGACAAATTAAAATGTATATGTAATAACAAGTTCGCTGCTTCAACCCCGGAAGAACGTGACGAGTGATTTCGCTACGAGGAGCTTGCAGTCTCGACAAGCACTTTGTTCGGATCGGACGATGGCTCGGAATGAAAATGGAATCGATCCTGCTTCTTGCCAAAATGTTAAAAACAAGAATTATGAAAGTAACATTAAACAAACATTTCAATACACTCGACTGTTTTTAACTATTTCGGGTATTTGGCCGATGATAACCAAGTATCCATCAGGGGGAGCAAAATATTTATCACGTTTAGTTATTCTCGGTTGCTTCGTAATGATCGCTTTTACATTTATACCGACCGCTTCGCATATGATTCTTCGCGAAAAAAATACCACTGTCAAAATAGTTTTACTGGGTCCTGTTGGGACTGCTTTCGCGTCCATTCTCAAGTACACCATTGTCTTATTACGTACGAATACGATAAAAAAGTGCGTCGAACAAATGAAAAATGATTGGATGATCGTCGAGAGTGTTGACGAACACGCCATTATGACGAATAACGCGAATACTGGACGAAAAATTGCCGTCGTTTGCGCTTTATTTTTATACACCGCTGGTGTGTCGTTTTTTGCGGTAGTACCGATTCTCAAAGGCACCAAAATCAACGAGTTGAATCAAACGATAAGACCTCTGGCCTATCCCGGTTACGATATTTTTGTCGACGCGCAACGGACTCCAACCTACGAAATCATTTTCTTTCTCATTTTTGTCTCCGCATGCGTCCGATACACCGTTACAATTGGAATCATCAGTTTAGCCGCAGCTCTCGTTGGACACGCTTGCGGACAGATTGAAATTGTTATGTTACGACTGACCAAACTCTTTGACGGAATTGACGAATATTTAGACAAAGATGAATTGCGCGCAAGAATATCGGAAATCATTAAGTGGCACGTCAACGGTTTCCGGTAACGAACACTAATATCACTCATTAATTATTTTTCATATCAACAAATGTCTGCGTTCAATATTTTTACCATGCACGCACCAAAAAAATTGAGATTCATAAATTAACATGAAAATATCATGTCAACATACCAATAAGAATAAAAATCTTGAGCATCCTGCTCATTATGAAAGAAATTTTTTTTACCTCAACTCATGACTTTTTGATAATGCTGTTATACAAAAATGTTGTAAAATTATTTCATCAACATTCAGAACTTGGTGTTAGTTTGAAAATTGTCTAAATGCAACAAAATATTCGACTTCCGTTCTCAAACATTTGGGAACACCACAAGTTGTCACTTTTCCAATGATCTTGAAAACTTATCCAATTTACATTACATTTTCAATAATTTTTTGCGCAGATTTTCAGCGAGAATCGATGAGAGTTTTAGGGAAGCATGTTTCGTCGAAATTATGTCATCCACTCTAGTCATTTGTTTGCTTGAATATTCCTGCATGTGGGTAAGTTATTTTTCAAGTATTCCAAAGGGTCTGACGGTTCATTACAGTTCATACACTTTTCTCCTCCTTATTCCCAGACGTTTTTCAACAAGGACACAGGGGGCGTGATAACTCATGTGTTGCTACTAGTGTCCTACGTTTTCAATGTATTTATATTTTGCCACATCGGTGAATTGCTTCAGACACAGGTATTTTTTCAGTCTCAGTGCAACTCGAATTACAATTTATTTGAATGTTTTAAAGAATCGTCACGTCAGGTATTGATTTGTCCTCTACGGTCTCTTTTTTTTATTTTGTTTTTCCATTTTCATAAACTTTGCACTATCCAGTTGAATAATTATACCGAAAATAATTTTCATTTTCTTTTTACATTATTTTTTTTCGAAATATTATAATTGCTTTTTTTTTAACTAAAGAAATTTTTCATTTTTATTTCATTTTGCTTGCTGAATTAAACTAATAAACCAAACTTATTTGTCGAGCTCGAAATCTCGGCGAGTACAATGTACTTGAATGAATCTTTTAAGGGGCTATTTCGTTGGAGCTTTTGCATAGAAAAAAAAGTGTTTTGACGTTGCCAAAAATGGCAATTGCATGTTTTTTTTTTTATAGTACGAAACAGTCGGAAAATCAGCGTATACGATCGAATGGTACAGATTACCTGACAAACTTGGACTTGCTCTTGTCATGGTTATGGCTATTACAGGCTCCCCCCGCAAACTGACGGCTGGACGAATGTTGGATTTAACAATTCGTAATTTTGGTGTTGTAAGTACAATTTCCCCAAAAATTTCCGTCCCAACGTTCGTTATTTTTTTTTTTTTTTTTAATTGTTCAACACTTAATAGTGGAATTTTCGTTTCTCATTTTGTAGATAATCAGAACAACTGTTACATATTTGAACATGCTCCGAGCCATGACGACCTAACGGAAATCTAAATATTTTCACGGCATTTGCCTGCTTCTAGTCAAACTTAGTTGACCACTCGTATTCTCACAAAGAAAATTAACACTTGGTCGTATTCTCATAAAGAAAATTAATACTTGCAAAAAAAAATAAGATTTATGTTACTCGATTATTTCATTCAGTGATGTAAAATAAAAAGTTACTTTTCACACCATTGCTCGTACGTCACATTACCCACGAATCGAAATGGAAAAATACGAATAAATACGAAAAATAACGAAAAACTTTCTTCATGTCGCACATCGACGGTTGCACAGTTTCGTAATTGGAACAAAATCAAACGACGCGATCACATTCGTTATATCGGACAAAGTAAAGTAGTAGTAAAAATATCCGGAAAGATAAAATTTGAGGAATGTTAAGGAAAACCCAATCGTCCAGCACGTATCGTTTTGTATGCGGATTTGCACCTCGGCATCAATTACGAAATTTACAATCACTGTCCGAAACGGTTGCTTATCAAAAGAGTAGAACCGAATGGAATTGGATGTTGAAGGAGGTCGGCGAAGAATATGAACGGGGCATAATGCTCATAGAATAGAAGATCCTAGCAATTTTATTTTGCGTACCTTACATAACGCGCCGAGGTTACTTTGTGATAAAATTTGGAATATACTTTTCAAACGTAGAGTTCAAGTCTAAGATACAGTAGAAAATGGCCAGATTATCATTGAAAATCGAGACTTTACACGAATGGCTAGGGTTTAGAAAAGCGAATGACGATGACCAGCGAGTTTGTTTCTATATACGGGAAGGATGGAGCGTACCTTTCGTTGGAGCGCAGTAACTGGCGTACGTATTTATGCAAGTGGGCGGAACATTTGATTGAATCAATGACGAGGGATATGAGCACAGGGCGATGCGCTTATCGCAGGGGAATGGTTGTTGCCACGGCAACAGAGCCAACCAAGACAGTTCGGAAAGTTCGCAACGCGCATGTCTTCCTTATGAAAGGAGAAAAAAAGGATTATCATCAGCCTCAAATTAAAATATATATGTAATCACAAGTTCGTTGCTTCAACCCCGAAAGAACGGGACGAGTGATTTCGCTACGAGGAGCTTGCAGTCTCGACTAAAACTTTGTTCGTATCCGACGATGGTTCGGAATGAAAATGGACTCGATCCTGCTTCTTGCCAAAATGTCAAAAACAAGAATTATGAAAGTAACATTAAACAAACATTTCAATACACTCGTTTGTTTTTAACTATTTCGGGTATTTGGCCGATGATAACCAAGTATCCATCAGGGGGAGCAAAATATTTATCACGTTTGGCTATTTTCGGTTGCTTCGTAATGATCGCTTTCACATTTGTACCGACCGCTTCGCATATGATTCTTCGCGAAAAAAATTCCACTGTCAAAATAGTTTTACTGGGTCTTGTTGGGACTGCGTTCGCATCCATTCTCAAGTACATCGTTATCCTATTACGTACGAATACGATAAAAAAGTGCATAGAACAAATGAAAACGGATTGGATGATCGTCGAGAGTGTTGATGAGCATGCCATTATGAGAAATAACGCGAATACTGGACGAAAAATTGCCGTCGTTTGCACTTTATTTTTATACACCGCTGGTGTGTCATTTTTTGCGGTGGTACCGATTCTCAAAGGCACCAAAATCAACGAGTTCAATCAAACGATAAGACCTCTGGTTTATCCCGGTTACGATATTTTTGTCGACGCGCAACGGACACCAACCTACGAGATCATTTTCTTTCTCATTTTTGTCTCCGCATGCGTCCGATACACCGTTACAATAGGAATTATCAGTTTAGCCGCAGCTCTCGTCGCACACGCTTGCGGACAGATTGAAATTGTTATGTTACGATTGAACAAACTCTTTGATGGAATTGACGAATATTTAGACAAAGATGAATTGCGCAAAAGAATATCGAAAATCATTGAGTGCCACGTCAACGGTTTCCGGTAACAAACACCAATATCACTGCATGATCAATTGTTTTCCATATCAACAAACGTCTGCGTTCGTTATTTTTGCGATGCATCGAAAAAATTGAAATTCATAATAAATTAACATGAAAATCCCATGTCGACATACGGATGAGAATAAAAATCTTGAGCATCCCCCTCATTACGAAAGAAAATTTCTTTACTCAACTCATGACTTTTTGATAAAGCTGTTATATAAAAATGTTGTAAAATTATTTCGTCGACATTCAGAACTTGGTGTTATTTTGAAAATTTTCCAAATGCAACAAAATATTCGACTTTCGTTTTAAATCATTTGGGAACACCACAAGTTGTCACTTTTCCAATGATCTTGAAAACTTATCCAATTTACATTACATTCCCGATAATTTTGTGCTCAGATTTTCAGCGAGAATCGATGAAAGTCTTAGGGAAGCATGTTTCGTCGAAATTATGTCATCCACTCTAGTCATTTGTTTGATTGAATATTCCTGCATGTGGGTAAGTTATTTTTCAAGTATTCCAATCGGTCGATAGGTTCATTATTACAGTTCATATACTTTTCTCTTCCTTCCCAGACCTTTATCAACAAGGACACAGCGAGCCTCGTAACTTATTTCTTGCTACTAGTGTCCTACGTTTTCAATGTATTTATATTTTGTCACATCGGTGAATTGCTTCAGACACAGGTATTTTTTCAGTCCCAGTTCAACTCGAATCACAATTTATTTAAATATTTTAAACAATCGTCACGTTATTTATTTATTTGTACTCCACGATCTCTTTTTCGTTCTGTTTTACCAATTTTATCAATTTCACACTATCCAGTTGAATAATTATACCGAAAATAATTTTCGTTTCCTTACGTTATTTTTCCTAGAAAAATACAGATGTTGTTTTTTTGAGTAAAGAATTTTTTCATTTTTAATTCATTTTGGTTGGTGAATTGAACTTATTTCTCGAGCTCGTGATCCCGGCGCATATGAAAGTTTGCATGTTTTTTTTTTTTTTTTTATATATAGTATGAAATAGTCGGAAAATCCGCGTACATGATCGAATGGTACAGATTACCTGACAAACTTGGACTTGCTCTTGTCATGGTTATGGCAATTGCGAGCTCCCCCCGTAAACTAACAGCTGGACGAATGCTGGATTTGTCGATCCGTAATTTTGGTGTCGTAAGTAGAATTTCCCCAAAAATTTCCGTCCCAACATTCGTTATTATTATTTTTTATTGTTCAATACTAATGAGTGGAATTTTCGTTTCTCATTTTGTAGATAATCAGAACAACTGTTACATATTTTAACATGCTCCGAGCTATGATGACCTAACGGGAATCTAAATATTTTCACGTCATCTGACTGCCGCTAATCAAAGTTAGTTGACCAGTCGTATTCTGATAAAGAAAAATAACACTTTGCGTAGTTACTCATCATATCGACATAGTTTATGCAAGAAAACTAAAGACTCTTATAACCGAGATTCAAGTTGACAAAGTTTTATACTTAAAAAAATGAAGATGTTTTTAACTCGATTATTCCATTCAATGAAGTAAAAAAAAAACGTTACTTTTCACACCATTGCTCGTACATCACATTATCCACGAAACGAAATGTAAAAATAAGAATAAATACGAAAAACTCACATCTTGTCGCGCATCGACAGTTGACATCACATTCGTTATAACGGACAAATTTACTGCAACGGTGTGTTTTGTATGGACAATTAATACTAGTAAAAATACTCGGAAAGATAAAATTGTATTGTACTGTATGCGGATTTGCACCTCAGCATCAATTACAAAATTTACAGTCACTGTCCGAAACAATTGCTTATCAATGGGGCATAATGCTCATAGAATGTAAATCATGAAATTAAAATCCTAGTAATTTATTTTGCGTACCTTACAGAACGCGCCGATGTTACTTTGTTATAAAATTTGGAATACCATTTTCAAACGTAGAGTTCAAGTTTGAAATACAGCAGAAAATGGCCAGATTATTATTGAAAATTGAGACTTTACACGTATGGCTAAAGTTTAGAAAAGTGAATGACGATGATCAGCGAGTTTGTTTTTATATACGGAAAGGATGGAGCGTACCGTTCGTTGGAGCGAAGTAACTGGCGTACGTATTTATTCAAGAGCGCGGAACATTTGATTGAATCAATGACGCGGGATATGAGCACAGGGCGATTCGTTTATCGCAGGGGAATGGTTGTTGTCAGGGAAACAGAGCTAGGACGGGCGATAATAAAGCTGCGCCAAATGTAAACGCCCTTACAAAGTTGGCAATGCGCATGTCTTTCTTAACTAAGGAGAAGAGATTGATTATTATCAACGACAAAGTAAAGTATATATTTGATGAGAAGTTGGTTGCTCGAAAAGCGGAAAAACGTGACGAGTGATTTCGTTCCAAGAAGGTTGCAGTCTCCACTGAAACTTTGTTCGCATCGGACGATGGCTCGAAATGAAAATGGAATGAACTCTGCAGTTTGCCAACGTATAAAAAACGCGAATTATAATAGTAACATCAAACGAACCTTCCAATACACGCGATTGTATTTCACGGTTTTGGGATTCTGGCCAATGATATCAAAGTTCTCGTCAAGACAAACAAAATATTTTTCTTACATAATTATTTTACTTTGTTTTTCTATGATCGCATTCACATTTGTGCCTTGTGCTTCGCACATGATTTTTCGTGAAAAAAACGCCGCTGTCAAGGTAGTTTTACTGGGTCCCGTCGGAGCTGGCTTCGGAGCTGTACTCAAGTACGCGATGATTTTATTCCGTGCCAATACGATTAAGCTGTGCGTGGATCAAATGGAAAATGATTGGATGATCGTCGAGCGAGCCGATGAACATGCCATCATGACAAATCACGCGAATACTGGAAGAAAAATTGCCGTCGTTTGCACTTTGTTTTTATACACCGGTGGCATGTCTCTCTACGCGGTGGTGCCCATTCTCAAGGGTACAAAGATCAACGAGTTGAATCAAACGATAAGACCTTTGAGTTATCCCGGTTACGATATTTTCATCAATCCACAAAAAACTCCAACCTACGAAATCATTTATTTTCTCATTTGTCTTTCGACATACGTTAGATACACCGTTACAATAGCAATCATTAGTTTAGCCGCAGCCTTCGTCGCTCACGCTTGCGGACAAATTGAAATCATAATTCTACGAATGAACAAACTCTTCGATGGAATTGACGAATATTTAGCCAGGGATGTATTGCGTCAAAGGATTTCGGACATCATAAGGTGTCACGTTAACGGCTTACGGTAACGATCACGACAAATACAATTTTATTCGATTCTTCACCGCAATTGAAACTCGTAACACAACGTTTTTATGCACTAAAAAAAAGGATTCCAAATGCTAGGAAAATATTTTAACACAGGGACGACATGAAATTTTTACAGTTATTCTGATTGAACGAATCAAGTGCGTCAGTAATAAAAAAAAAAAATATCTTCGCGCTCCAGATTTACACTGGAAATGAAATTTTGTTAAAAATCGTCGATATTTTTATGAATACAGTAAACTAAATATTTTTTGATAATTTCAAAATTTTCGTTATTTTGGCAGTATTTTTGGTTTCGAACGGAATTGTCATCGAAATTTACGAGTGGAACGACTAAAATTTGCTTCCGAAGAGACTTTCTAAAATATTTCTTGCTGTAATGACACAATTTTTGGGACCATTCAAAAAAACGTTTAGCCTAACATATCGATCTTTTTCAACAAAATTTTGTTTTCAGTTTAATTTTTATTAACTTTCCCGAGGATATTGTTTTTTGACTCAGTCCCAGTCAAAATTGCGCCGTTTCTATAAACTTTAGGCATCGCACGTTTGGGCAATAAGTATCGAAATTATTTATCGTTGATACTTTTCTTTTTCGCCCAGATTTTCTACCAAAATTGATAAAAGTTTGAGAGGTGCTTGTCTCATCGAAATAATGTCATCGACACTGAGCATATGTTTGCTCGCGTATGCCTGCATGTGGGTGAGCGATTTTCGCCAATATTCCAAACGGACGTTACTATTCATACAGTTTTTATTCGTACGGCTAATTTTCAGCATTTCTTCAACAAGGATACCGTCAACATCATAACTTACGGGGTGCTACTGATGTCCTACATTTTTAACGTTTTCATATTTTGCCACATCGGCGAATTACTCCAGAATCAGGTATTTTTCTAGTTTCAGTTAAATATTAATTACATTTCGTCCACTCGCAATCTCCATGCATTTCACAGCACTTAATCATTTTGAAATCTAATTTTTGAAATCTAACTAATTTTAAAAAATCTCCAATGTTATTTGGAACCGACCCACGTTTCTCGAGCTCGAGAGCAATTTGTAATGAACTAAATATTTTTGAATAATGACAAAATTTCTGACGATTCTGAAAAAGGGATCCTCCTTAACCGAAAACGATTTAGTTGTTCGTAACCAAGAAAAAAGATGGTTTTTTCCCATGAAAATTAGGTTTCTAGTGTCACAACTTTGTGAATTTGAGAAATCAAAACGTGGAGTGGAGCTCGATCACTGGAAATGAAATTTTGTTAAAAATCGTGAATTTTTTGTTGAATACGGTAAACTAAATATTTTTTCATAATTTCAAAACTTTCGTTATTTTGGCAATCCATTTGGTTTCTAACGGGATTTTCAGCGAAATTTACGAATTCTAAAAAAATATTAAAAAATTAAAAAAAAATATATAAAAAAATTTACGAATTCTAAAATTCTAAATTCTAAACGTCAGAAAATTTTTCTTCATAGGAGAAAACTGTTAGTTTTGGTGCCAAGAACGTTTGTACAAAATTTTGAAAGAATCCTAAATAAAGTCGTTTCGTGATAGTAATACCTTAAAACATTCGCCAAAGATTGGCTCGTCACAAAAACCAATTGAAATGTCTCATTCTCAGGCATTCTTCAACAACGATACCGTCAGCTTGATAACTTTTTTTTTACTTCTATTATCCTACATTTTCAATGTATTCATATTTTGCCACATCGGTCAACTTCTCCAGGAACAGGTATTGCCTTTCAAGTGAATTTCGATTACGATTTTTTAGACTGTTCGTAAACACGAAACGAATTTTTGCAAAAATGTTCAATTTCAATTTTTTCTTCCTGAGAAAATCACAAACGTTTCTCGAGCTCGAGATTACAGGAAAATATCTAATAAAAAAATGTCTCGATTCGTACATTTCGAAAAAAAATTATGTTTTAATTATATTTTTAATTTATAGTATGAAACAGTTGGCAAAGCCGCGTATATGATCGAATGGCACAGATTACCTGACAAACTTGGACTTTCTCTTATTATGGTTATGGCCATTACGGGCTGTCCCCGTAAACTAACGGCCGGACGAATGCTGGATTTGTCAATTTGTAATTTTGGTGCCGTAAGTAAAATTTTCCGAAAAATTTCCGTCCCAATATTCGTTTCCACTGATGATTACAGTTTTTTTTTTGTATTTGATTCTAACAGTGAAATTCTCATTTTTCGTTTGGTAGATAATCAGAACGTCTGTCACATATTTGAACATGCTACGAGCCACGACAACCTAACTATGAGAACTAAATATTTCTACATCCTAATTTAGTCGTATTTTGAAAAAAAAAAATGTACGTATCGAGTTGTTAATAACAATATCAACTTTGTTAAATTTTTCACAAACGTGTCACTTGTACCGTCGTATGTTTGATCGCCGTTCGTGTAGGAAAAGTATAGACTCTTGCAGCCGGAATCACCGAAAAAAAATCACAAGGGGAATTTTTCGATGGATTCATGAATTGTACAAAATTATGCTCAACTTTTCAATTACATTGTGAATTTTTCGTTTCCCATTTTGTAGATAATCAGAACAACTGTTACATATTTTAACATTCTCCGAGCTATGATGACCTAACGGGAATCTAAATATTTTCACGTCATTTGACTGCCTCTAGTCAAAGTTATTTGACTAGTCGTATTCTCATAAAGAAAATTAACACTTTGCGTAGTTACTCATCATATCGACATAATTAGAATTTTTACAAAGTTGTTTATCGTACGTATGTTTAAGAGTTGTTCATGTAAGAAAACTAAAGACTCTTATAACCGAGATTCAAGTTGGCAAAGTTTTATATTTAAAAAAGTAATAATTTTTTAAACTCGATTATTCCGGTCAGTGATGTCAAAAAAACGTTACTCTTCACACCATTGCTCGTACGTCACATTATCCACGAATCGAAATGAAAAAATAAGAATAAATACGAAAAATAACGAAAAACTCACATCTTGTCGCACATCGACAGTTGACATCACATTCGTTATAACGGACAAATTTACTGCAACGGTGTGTTTTGTATGGACAATTAATACTAGTAAAAAGACTCGGAAAGATAAAATTGTATTGTATTGTACGCGGATTTGCACCTCGGCATCAATTACAAAATTTACAGTCACTGTCCGGAACAATTGCTTATCAATGGGGCATAATGCTCATAGAATGTAAATCATGAAATTAAAATCCTAGTAATTTATTTTGCGTACCTTACAGAACGCGCCGATGTTACTTTGTTATAAAATTTGGAATACCATTTTCAAACGTAGAGTTCAAATTTAAGATACAGCAGAAAATGGCCAGATTATCATTAAAAATCGAGACTTTACACGTATGGCTAAAGTTTAGAAAAGTGAATGACGATGATCAGCGAGTTTGTTTTTATATACGGAAAGGATGGAGCGTACCGTTCGTTGGAGCGAAGTAACTGGCGTATGTATTTATTCAAGAGCGCGGAACATTTGATTGAATCAATGACGCGGGATATGAGCACAGGGCGATTCGTTTATCGCAGGGGAATGGTTGTTGTCAGGGAAACAGAGCTAGGACGGGCGATAATAAAGCTGCGCCAAATGTAAACGCCCTTACAAAGTTGGCAATGCGCATGTCTTTCTTAACTAAGGAGAAGAGATTGATTATTATCAACGACCAAGTAAAATGTATATTTGATGAGAAGTTGGTTGCTCGAAAACCGGAAAAACGTGATGAGTGATTTCGTTCCAAGAAGGTTACAGTCTCCACTGAAACTTTGTTCGCATCGGACGATGGCTCGCAATGAAAATGGAATGAACTCTGCAGTTTGCCAACGTATAAAAAACGCGAATTATAATAGTAACATCAAACGAACCTTCCAATACACCCGATCGTTTTTCACGGTTTTGGGATTCTGGCCAATGATATCAAACTTCTCGTCAAGACAAACGAAATATTTTTCTTACGTAATTATTTTACTTTGTTTTTCCATGATCGCATTCACATTTGTGCCTTGTGCTTCGCACATGATTTTTCGTGAAAAAAACGCCGCTGTCAAGCTAGTTTTACTGGGTCCCGTCGGAGCTGGCTTCGGAGCTATACTCAAGTACGCGATGATTTTATTTCGTGCCAATACGATTAAGCTGTGCGTGGATCAAATGGAAAATGATTGGATGATCGTCGAGCGAGCCGACGAACATGCCATCATGACAAATCACGCGAATACTGGAAGAAAAATTGCCGTCGTTTGCACTTTGTTTTTATACACCGGTGGCATGTCTCTCCACGCGATGGTGCCCATTCTCAAGGGTACAAAGATCAACGAGTTGAATCAAACGATAAGACCTTTGGGTTATCCCGGTTACGATATTTTCATCAACCCACAAAAAACTCCAACCTACGAAATCATTTTTTTTCTCATTTGTCTTTCGGCATACGTTAGATACACCGTTACAATAGGAATCATTAGTTTAGCCGCAGCCTTCGTCGCTCACGCTTGCGGACAAATTGAAATCATAATTCTACGAATGAACAAACTCTTCGATGGAATTGACGAATATTTAGACAGGGATGTATTGCATCAAAGGATTTCGGACATCATAAGGTGTCACGTTAACGGCTTACGGTAACGACCACGACAAATATACAATTTTCTTCGATTCGAAATACTAGGAGAATATTTCAACACAGGGGCGACCTGAAATTTTTACAATTATTATTATTGAACGAATCAAGTGCGTCAAAAATGAAAAAAAAATTACCTTCGCCCTCCAGATTTACACTGGAAATGAAATTTTGTTAAAAATCGTCGATATTTTGTTAAATACGGTAAACTAAATATTTTTTGATAATTTCAAAATTTTCGTTATTTTGGCAGTATTTTTGGTTTCTAACGGAATTGTCAACGAAATTTACGAGTGGAACGACTAAAATTTGCTTCCGAAGAAACTTTCAATTTTTGGGATCATTCAAAAACACGTTTAGCCGAACATCAAGTACCGATCCTTTTCAACAAAATTTTGTTTTCAATGTAATTTTTATTAACTTTCCGAAGGATATTGTTTTTTGACTCAGTCCCAGTCAAAATTACGCAGTTTCTATAAACTTTAGGCATCGCACGTTTGGGCAATAAGTATCGAAATTATTTATCGTTGATACTTTTCTTTTTCGCCCAGATTTTCTACCAAAATTGATCAAAGTTTGAGAGGTGCTTGTCTCATCGAAATAATGTCATCGACACTGAGCATATGTTTGCTCGAATATTCCTGCATGTGGGTGAGCGATTTTCGACGAATTTTCCAAACGGACGTTACTATTGATACAGTTTTTATTCGTACGGCTAATTTTCAGGCTTTCTTCAACAAGGATACCGTCAGCATCATAACTTACGTGATGCTACTGATGTCTTACATTTTTAACGTTTTCATATTTTGCCACATCGGCGAATTACTCCAGAATCAGGTATTTTTCTTTATAATTGTGAAATCTAATTATTGGAAATGAACTAATTTTTAAAAATCTCCAATGTTATTTGGAACCGACCCACGTTTCTCGAGCTCGAGAGCAATTTGTAATGAACTAAATATTTTTGAATAATGACAAAATTTCTAACGATTCTGAAAAAGGGATACTCCTTAACCAAAAACAATTTGGTTGTTCGTAACCAAGAAAAAAGATGGTTTTTTCCCATGAAAATTAGGTTTCCAGTGTCACAGTTTTGTGAATTTGAGAAATTTGAAAAATCAAAACGTGGAGTGGAGCTTGTTCACTGGAAATGAAATTTTGTTAAAAATCGTCGATGTTTTGTTGAATACGGTAAACTGAATATTTTTTCATAATTTCAAGATTTTCGTTATTTTATTTTAAATTTACGAATGGAACGATAAAAATTTGCTTCCGAAGAGACTTTCTCAAATATTTTTTGCTGCAGTGACACTATTTTTGGGATTATTCAAAAAAACGTTTAGTCGAACGTATCGAACAAAATATCGATCTTTTTCAACAAAACTTTATGTTCAGTGATGGCAAACCTATCACTCGTTCGATAATCATTATGACGTTGGAAAAGTAGTTTGACTTGTTGGAAACATCGTCAGAAAAAACGTTGTTTTATTATCGAATTTACACGGTTCTATCGCGCGTGTGAAAAAGTTCTGAGGTTCTCGCGGCGCAACCCCATGACTAGGGGGAGATTGGCAAGTTCACGAGGTAAGTTTTCACGTTGCTCTGCATTACCGCTGTAAACTTTTTCAAACTTTTCTAACAAGCCCTTATTCCCTTATCCACTGAACAACTCCACACGTTTCTTTACGTTTTAAAAAAGCGATTTGGCACAAGCTCGAACCACTGAAGCTCGTGCAACGAATCGATGAAAAATCACGGAACGGATTTTATACGATGAAGAGAAAATGATCGGATAATTATTGCTAGCCATCGTCGTTTCACTAATTCTTTACTGCTTCATTTCGCATATAATGTTTTCGAGAAATCAAAAAAGCCAGATTATTCGTGAAAAAATTTCTATCGCGATTGATAAAATTTTGATTACGTAAAATATGGAAAAATTCACATCACAGAAAAATGAATAGCAGTAGAAAAAGTCTTTGTAAACGAGTTACGATTTTTAGAAAATATTCGTAGCTCGCTTTCATTTGTAAAAAAGTCGAGCCGCACAATGTTTGCAAGAACGGAGTAACTCGCGTACGTTCTCGTCCGAGAACCCGAAACATTTGTTTCAAAATCAATTAAAAGAGTGTAAGGAAAATTGATGGCTCCACGTCCGTCGTAGGGGAGTGGTCGTCGTCGGGGGAAACGAAGAGAGAGAGCGAGGAGAACCGATGCAATATGAAGTTGCGCAAAATGTGAAATTTTTATTTGGCGTAAGCAACGCGCATGTCCTTTATAAATTTTTAAAGAAAACATGTATTTTTATTGGTGCAAGGTAAAATGGATTTTTCGTCGAGAGTTTATTCGCTGTGAGTTTGGAAGATGAGGAGAAATGATTTGCTCTGCAAAGTGATAATCTCGCAGTCGAGAATAAAGTTTAGTTGATGCAAGAGGATGGAATGTAACGAGCAAGTTGATAGTTTTTCTGAAAACGTTAAAAAGCATGATCATCACATTGAACGAACGTTTGAGTACACTCGATTGTTTTTTACTGTTTCGGGAATCTGGCCGATGATAACAGAATGCTCGTCGAACCGAGTGAAATATTTATCAAGTTTGATCATTATTGTTTGTTTCTTAATGATTGCTTTCACTTTCGTACCTTGCGCTCTTCACACCATTTTTCGAGAAAAAAATCCAGCTGTGAGGATCGTCTTACTGGGTCCCGTTGGGGCTTCGTTCGGAGCGGTGCTCAAATATGCAATTATCTTATTACGTTCTGATAAGATAAAGAAATGCGTGGAACAAATAAAAAATGATTGGACGAGGGTCGAGAGTGCCGATGAGCTCGCCATAATGACGAGGCACGCGAACACTGGACGAGGAATCGCGATTATTTGTACTTTGTTTTTATACACCGGTGGCATGTCTTTTCACGCGATAGTGCCGATTCTTAAGGGTACGAAAATCAACGAATTCAATGAAACGATAAGACCTTTGGGATATCCTGGTTACGACATTTTCGTTGATCCCCAAACTACTCCGACCTACGAGATTATATTTTTTCTCATTTGTGTCTCGGCACACGTCAGATACACCGTTACAATAGGAATCATTAGTTTAGCTGCAGTTTTCGTCACTCACGCTTGCGGACAAGTTCAAATTGTCATGCTGCGTTTAGCTAAACTTTTCGATGGAGTCGATCACCGTTCCGGCAGAGATGAATTGCGCCAAAGAATATCGCTCATTATAAAGGGCCATGTTAACGGTTTACGGTAATCAACACATCAATCGAATGTCCAATTGCGTCAATCAATATTATTCCCTGAGACAACGATCGCTCGGTTTTTTTTCCTTTTATAAAATTGACTGTAAAACCACAAAAAATGAGATATAGCAAATTTTGCACGCAGATTATCAGCAAGGATCAATGACAGTTTGCGAGAAGTGTGTCTTGTCGAAGTCATGTCATCGACCCTGAGCATATGTTTGCTCGAATATTCCTGCATGAGGGTAACTATTAACGTATTACTATCGCAAAACGACTTTATTTAGGATTCTTTCAAAATTTTGCATAAACGTTCTTGGCACCAAAACTAAGAGTTTTCTCCTATGAAGAAAAATTTTCTGACGTTTAGAATTCGAGATATTTAATTTCCAATTTTTTTCCCCATCTAAACGCGTGTAAATTGAAGTCATGTTTCCTTGAAAAGTTGCAAGAAAAAATAAAAGAAACGCAACATTCGCCAAAGATTGGCTCGTTACAAAAACCAATTGAAATGTCTCATTCTCAGGCATTCTTCAACAACGATACCGCCAGCTTGATAACTTTTTTTTTACTTCTATTATCCTACATTTTCAATGTATTCATATTTTGCCACATCGGTCAACTTCTCCAGGAACAGGTATTGTCTTTCAAGTGAATTTCGATTACGATTTTTTAGACTGTTCGTAAACACGACACGAATTTTCGCAAAAATGTTCAATTTCAATTTTTTCTTCCTGAGAAAATCACAAACGTTTCTCGAGCTCGAGATTACAGCAAAATATCAAATAAAAAAATTGTCTCGATTCGTACGTTTCGAAAAAAAATTATGTTTTAATTATATTTTTAATTTATAGTATGAAACAGTTGGCAAAGCCGCGTATATGATCGAATGGTACAGATTACCTGACAAACTTGGACTTTCTCTTGTCATGGTTATGGCCATTACGGGCTGTCCCCGTAAACTAACGGCCGGACGAATGCTGGATTTGTCAATTTGTAATTTTGGTGTCGTAAGTAAAATTTTCCAAAAAATTTCCGTCCCAATATTCGTTTCCACTGATGATTACAGTTTTTTTTTTGTATTCGATTCTAACAGTGAAATTCTCATTTTTCGTTTCGTAGATAATCAGAACGTCCGTCACATATTTGAACATGCTACGAGCCACGACAACCTAACTATGAGAACTAAATATTTCTACACCCTAATTTAGTCGTATTTTGAAAAAAAAAAAAATTTACGTATCGAGTTGTTAATAACAATATCAACTTTGTTAAATTTTTCACAAACGTGTCACTTGTACCGTCGTATGTTTGATCGTCGTACGTGTAGGAAAAGTATAGACTCTTGCAGCCGGAATCACCGAAAAAAAATCACAAGGGAAATTTTTCGATGGATTCATGAATTGTGCAAAATTATGCTGAACTTTTCAATTCCATTGTGGATTTTTCGGAACAATTCGTCTGCTAAATTACCATAGAGTTCGATACTTGTTCGACTTGTGTCGCACGATGAACGTAACACCAGGTCACTTATAATTCTAAGGATAATAAAAAAAATGTAAACTGTCAGAAGATCGAGAGAGCTCAAAAAATAAAATAAAGATCATTTCGTTAAAAAAAAAATTCGTTCCAAAATGATTTCACATTCGTTTCAAATCGACACGAACTATTTTTCACGACTTTTCATTCACTTATTTAATATTGAAAACCGAATCCTCTTGCGAAAAAAAAATTTACTCGTTTTTAGAAAAAAAAAATCACGTAATAATATTTTTACATTTATTTAAAAAAAAAAAAAAAAAAAAAAAAAAACACTAATTTTCCGACTTTACATCGACATTTTCATGCAGAACGAATGATCAATAAGGAATGAAAAATATTTCAAGAGTAAAAAGAGAAAATAATCGTTCGAACTCGATTTCGGGAACCGAGGAACATGCGAGCTTGTCCGAAGCGGGGCAGCATTTGATGAAATCAATTAAAAGGAGAGAAAGAAAGAAGCTCGAAGTGGTGGACGAAGCGGTTCGTTGCCAGGGAAATTTTAGCGACGACAAAATGTAACGAGCATGCGCGGAATGTTGAATTTTCAATGCGCATGTTCTGAGAAATATTTCTCGGAAAATAATCACGTCGCGATAATTACGACAAACTATCACTTTCTCGACCCGGAAGACGATAAAAAAAAATCTTTGTGCTGAGGGTCGCAGTCGCGAATGAAACTTTGCAGACTGCGGACGATGATTCTTACCGATCAGACGAAGGATCGTCGTGAAAATTACAAGGCTGTGAAAAATGTCGATTATGAAAATGACATAAAACAAACGTTTCAATTGACTCGATGGTTTCTTCTGTTCCTGGGAATCTGGCCAATAATAAAAAACAATTCTTTGGGCAAATCAAAATTAATTCCAATCGCGATAATTGTAACTTGCACAGTAACGATAGTTTTTACATTTATACCCGCTGCTCTGCACACGTTATTTCGTGAAAGAAATCCCCTCCGAAAGCTCATTCTGATGGGCCCCGTAACCTCGTCATTCGCGAGTTTTCTTAAATACATGTTTATCGTATTGCGTGCAAAAAAGATTAAAAAGTGCGTGGAAAAAATAGAAAATGATTGGATTACGATCGAGAGTGAAAATGAGCGTGGAATAATGAGAAGAAACGCGACGATTGGACGAGGAATAACGATATTTTGTAGTTTGTTTTTATACACTGGTGGCATGTCTTATCACACGATATTGCCGATTATTAAGGGTTCCAAGACAAACGAATTAAACGTGACGATAAGACCTCTGGTTTATCCTGGTTACGATATTTTCCTGGATCCACAAACCTCTCCGACTTACGAGATTCTCTTTTTCCTCGTGAGTGTCTCGGCTTTCGTCCGATACACCGTTACAATAACGATTTGTAATTTAGCAGCAGTTTCCGTTAGTCACGTTTGCGGTCAAATTGAGATCGTGATGTTGAGATTAAAAATGATTTTTGATGACGTCGTCGATGAGAGACGACGAGTCAAAGAAATCGAGGAAAGGATTTCTCTCGTGATACAATGCCATGCAGGAGGGATCCGGTAATTGTTTTCCAATGTGCAATTTTTCATTCATTTGCTCGTTATAATAAAAGGTACGAAAAAATGTTTTTTTTTTTTTTTCTTAAGGCTTTCTTCCAGAATTAACGAAGCTCTGATGGAAGCATTTCTCGTTGAAGTTGTCGCATCGACAGGAATTATATGCTTGCTCGAATATTACTGCATGACGGTAAATAATTTTTTTAGCATTTTCACTTTAAACGGTTCCCATGTTTCTCGCCATTTAGTGGAGCTCCTCCACTCGACGCGAGCACTTTTTATCAGATAAGAAACTCCTCATGAGACTTTATTCACTGCTCAAGCACTCTCGACAATTTTTCTATTTACTTTCCACCGAATAATTATCGATGCAATGTCAAAATACGTAAAAGATCAAAAATCTGATTTAAAAAACGCTCGTAAAAACGTTGAGCCTACGACGATCTTGAAAATCATTTTTTGGGTGAAAAATCATTTCTTCCATTTTTTCGAAAAGTTTTGTTATTGCATCTTCGCAAATTTTCACATCGCGCGAGAGAAACATTTTAGAATGAAGAAAAAAATAACGGGCACATTTTTTCTTAAATGAGAAAAAAAAGTTGTTTTCGAATGGACAAGCGTATTCAGAGAAATTTCACTAAAAAAATGAAACCCTGTTGCAGGTGTGGAACAAGAGCGATATTTCTGCCATGATAACGTACTTTATATTGCTGACGTCATATATTTTCAATGTTTTTATACTTTGTCACATCGGTGAACTTCTCAAAGAACAGGTAACGATTGCGACCATTAAGAATTTTCTACACAAAATTTTTCTTTTTTTCTTTCAAAATTTTGTATAAATGTTTTTGGCATCAAAACTAACACTTTTATCCTGTGAAGAAAAATTTTCTTTTTTTTTTTTCTTGCAGTTTTTTAACGAAACGTGACTTGAATTTACACGCGTTTAGATGAGAAAAATAAAAAATTGGAAATTGAATGTCTCAAATTCAAAACGACAGAAAATTTTTCTTCTTTCTTTCTTGTGATAGTAATTCGTGAAAGAAATGTCATTTTTGGTAATTTTTTAGTTTGGGAGGATTGCAAAGGTTGCGTACGAGATCGATTGGCACAGGATGCCAGGCAAAAATGGCCGTGCCATTGTCCTAATCATGGCAATGTCGAACTCGTCTCGTCAACTAACCGCTGGCCGAATGCTGGACTTTTCTCTGAGCAGCTTTGGCCTTGTGAGTAACAAATTATCACGAATAAATAACAAAACGTTTTCCAATCATTCGTATCGTGGCTTCATCGTTTCATCTGCAACTTTGTGGTTCATTGAAAATCTTCAAACTCCTTGATTCGATTTTTCGAGAGTCGCTCGTTCAGCATGACACTGTTAAAAAAAAAAATTTTAATTCTAAAGAAAATGGTCTACGAAACACAACATGGCAGTTGAAAGAACTTTGAAAAAATTGTAAAGTTTCTGCACGAATGTTTCAGATCATGAAAACATCTGTAATGTATTTGAACATGTTGAGAGCGATTGCCGTGTGAGGAAATTCGGGATTTAAATCGAAACGAAAAATGGCACGAGCCCAAAAGTCCGGGTATCTCGATGAGGAAAATTATTTCTCACGCTCTTCAACGACGTGGCCTGCGCGTCGCCTACGCCATACGTGATCGGCTATCCCCACAAAGTGTCAATAATTTCGAAACTTGGCTAAATTTTGAGTTACTTTCCAAAATGAAAATAAAAAGCTCTCGATAAGTGCTGCAAAGATTGGAAAAATTTTCATTTGTCATAGAAAATTATGGACGTTTTGAAATTCGTAAAATTTCTTCAATTTTTTTGTTTTTTGTTTTTTTTTTTTTTATTTTATCACCCTGGCGAAGTTTTTGGGGAGTTCATTTTTCACTCATCACATCACAGGCCACTTAACGAATGAAATCGGACATGGAACATGTTTCGCGAAAAACATGAGAAAATATTTGGAACAGAATATAAAAAAATGAATTCTTACCCGGAACTGTTTATTAATGGAAATGCGATGCGCCTAATTGAATTTTTTCTCGATTCGTGCATGCACCAACATTTTAAAAAATTTTTGGCAGACATCATCGCGCATCGAAGAACCACTTTTGTCTGAAGCTTCAGTGGTTTATTCAGCGTCCCCACTCCGAGGCAAAGATTTTTAGAGGGGTGTTAAGATTTGTGGGCGATCGGAGTACGAAACAAACTGTATTACAAACTCGTGAAATATGAGTAGGAGGAGTTTGGAGTAATCGTATAAGCGCATAGAAATGGAGCGTTGAATCGCACGTTCCTCATTCGCTGCCCCCCACTCCAGATCGATAAAAATCCATTTGGATAGCAATTGTCGCGGAAAAAACAAAAACTTGAGAAAAAGAAGAGACAAAGAGTAAAAACAATGGCGCAAGCTCTGAATTTTCAATGGGCAGGTTGATCATAAATTCGCAAGTAAATAAAATGACGTCGTGTTGGAATTAATGTCAAAGCGTCGTGCGGACAAGTTTTTCTACACCGGAAATGCCATGAGCCTTGTTCATCGTGTCAGTCGTGAATGAGCTTTCGATAGAGCTGCAACGATGCAATCGGGAAATAAATTCGATTCTATGGAACCAGAAAAAAAAGCGAATAAAAATTACGAGTCTGACAAGAAATACATGGCTCAGTATACGAAATGGCTTTTAGAGATTCTTGGGGTTTGGCCAATGGTGACGAAGGATTGTTCTTTCGAGTCAAAACTTTTGGCGAAACTGTCAGTGACTCTTTGTCTTTTGAGCATGGCATTCTTACTCGTACCAACTGGACTTCACATTAGCTTGCGAGTACGAGACCTCGCTGGAGCTCGAGTTAGCATTGGTTACTTTTCACCCTGTGTGGCGAGTGTTCTCAAATATGCGTTCATCATTTTCCATTCAAAGAAAATCAAACTCTGCATCAAACACATGGAAACCGATTGGATGAACGTTTTCGATGATAACGATCGTGCAATTATGATTAAGAACGCGAAAATGGAACATGCCATCACCGCAGCTTCCGGTTTACTTTTGTACTCCGGAGGCGTTTTCTTACATGCGATTATGCCGTTGATCAAAGGGAGTAGCTTGAATGCACGCAACGAAACGATACGACCGATCGTTTATCCTGGCTACGATTTATTCGTTAATTCTCAAATTACTCCGACTTACGAAATCATTTTTTGCACCATTTGTTACTGTGCGTTCATCAGATTCACAGTTACCATCGCGGCTGTTCATCTCACGGCTTTATTCGTAACTCACGCCTGCGGACAGATGGAAATTGTTATGTCACGACTCGATAAGCTATTCGAGGGTATCGACGACGTCAGGGATCAGATAAAAGTGGAGAAACGACTTTCGTTTCTTGTTCTTTGTCACGTCAGAGGTTTGCGGTAATTCAAAATTTCAATATTTCTCGACGCATCGTGATACACTGAGAAAACAAATTTGTTGATACAACGAAATTTGTACTGAATCAACAAATCCCGCGGTCAAGGACGTCGAAAAAAATATTTTGTTTATTTACAAAACAATTGAGTTATTTAAACTGCCCAAAAATAGAAAACCCATAACTTCCAACCCCACAGTTGGTCCACCCAAAAATCCAAAAGTTGATCAAACTGAGGATTTAGTTTATACAACTGAAAGTTTTGTTAAACGGAACGCTCGGTATTTTTTTTCTTAATCTCTCAAATAAATCAAACATTTAGTCAACCAGAGTTCGATTTTGTTATTCAAACGACTTGATTTGGTCACAATAAACGATTAAAGGTGTTGAAGCAACTGAACGACTGCATCAGGATAAATTGATTGTTTTGGCGACCCAAGTTATTGCCTCAACTACATATGCGTTCACCGCAACATTACTTTTTTTGAATCAACAAAATTGTGTCGAAAAAATTGAAATTTGTTGATTCAATAAATTTCTTTTCCCAGTGATATTCGTTTTATTTGAGTTTCGCGACGATTTTTCGTATCTCGGCCCAACGAATTGCGCTTTTCTTTGTATTTCTGCATAAACTTTCATTTTCAAGATTGTCCTCGTTCATCGACGAAGCTCTGAAGGAAGTTTGCCTCGTCGAAGTCGTCACTGCCACACTCATATTATGCCTGCTCGAATACTACGTGATGGTAGGAACTTAATCGCAAAGTTTCATTACTTTTTTTTTTCCTTTTTATTCAAAAAAACGTGGAAAAAGAAATTCGCCTTCCTCCCACGCAGTTTTTCTACGTTTGGCTGCGATGACTTTCTTATTGGCAATCCTCTAATATCCACCAATGACCCATGACCGAGATTTTTCTCAGATCGAACAGAAAGTAACGCAAATTTCCCACCAATTTTTGTGTGTTTTTTTTTAATGCTTATACGACAAAGTGCAATAACTTGCTAATCAACGAGCTACTAGAAAATTTTTGTGTATTTCCTTCAGGATTGGAGATCTTTGGGCTTGATCCAAACCATAACATTTTCCTTGCTGCTTGTATCGTACACTTACAACATCTATATGTTCTGTTATATCGGCGAGCTGCTCAAAGACCAGGTAAGGAATCTACGACAATTTTCTGACCGGATTTGTGAAAATAAAAAAATAGAAAAAAAAAATAATAATTAAATACAAATGACGACAGTTTGAAAAAGTTGGAAAAGCCGCTTATATGATAGAATGGTACAGAATTCCAAGGAAAAGAGAACTTTCTATGATCCTGATAATGGCCATTGCCGATTATCCCCACAAAGTAACAGCCGGAGGAATAATCGAACTTTCCATGAACACGTTCGGAGTGGTAAGAGCTTAAGGAGGTTGGCTATACACACAACAATGTTGCCATGTTAAAAGAATATGAAATTTCCAAATGATTAGAATTTAATGAAATTTCGTCAGTATATTCTTTAGTATTAAATATTAATATACAAATTTTTCTAAGATTTTTCTTCTGCATAGTTTTCGAATTATTCAAAACTAGAGTTTTCATGCATAAACATACGATTCGGATATATATAGGAATTTGCATATTGTAAACTCGAATTATTCGACAACTATGCAGACGAAAAATTTGAAAAAAATTGTGTCATCGTATTTGATGCTAAAGAATGTCATGACCAAATTTTATTAAATTCTTATTATATTGTCGTATGTAGCCAACCTCCTTAATTCATTGATTCCCGAGTCAACATACGATTTTATCACTTTGCTTATTATTTTAGATTATGAAAACATCGGTGATGTATCAAAACATGTTACGAACATTTTCAATGGCTGACGATTGATCTCATTAAATTCTCGACTGGGAATCCCTCTGTCAAAACGCCCTTAATGACAGTTTATCGACGACTTGTGTGTTTCTGTTTCAAGCGAGCAAAGTAGTGAATATAAATAATAAAAATAATCACGTGTAGAATCCACAGATTTTAAAATCGTTTGCTCGATCATTAAAATTTCCACAACTTACCAATTTACAATGAAAAATGACTGTTCAACTTTTTTTTTTCTTTCTTGTGGAAGAATGCTTGGAAATAACTTGCCACATTGTAAACTATGAAACCATCGATCTCTGGGACGATAGCCCAAGAATTATTCGGTGGTGGTTTCACTCTCGATGAGTACTCTAAGCAGTCTAGCACGAAATCAATGAAATAGCCTCTGCGCCGTACAGCAAAGTCTAAACTTTCTTTTTGGGTTGAAAAATGGAGAGGGTGAGAAAAAGGAAGGGGAAAACGTAGAACGAGTGGACCAACCAGAAAGGGCGGGGTGATCGAACGAAAGTAAAAAAATATGCAAAGCTTTTTTTCTTTTGGTTTCTCCGTTCCTTTTACCGTATAAAAAGTGGGAGGGATGGTTCCGCCCACGATGGAGAAGCATCTGAATAAATGAATTGTAAAAATGAGGGATGTGCGCAGTTCAGACTCAATCGAAATAATAAAATAAAGCTCGAGTATCGATGCGATAAATAATTCCTTCCTGGCAAAAATGCAAATCGAGAGGAGTGTGTTTTTCATTATTCTCGTGACAACGATGTTTGTACTGTCTGGACAGCAGTAAGAAGAAATTTTTCTGTCAACAGTGGCGTGTCCGATATATTTATTTTCTAAAAAAAACGATAAAAATTGTTGGTGCGGTGAAAATCTGGGATTGGGTGATCGGGCTAACGTCAGGGTATCAGGGGAAATGTCGAATCGTGAGGATGACTCAGAGTCTCTGGTTGGAAAAGTGTCGAACAAACATTATGCCACGGACGTAAGTTTTTCGATGCAACATACTCGCTGGTTTCTAACTCTGCTGGGCATTTGGCCGGACGTTGTATCGGATGCATCGAGAATGGAAAAATTAATCGCCAAGTGTCTCATACCATTTCCCTCCGCCGTAATCACGTTGATGCTCATACCACTCGCTTCTAACCTCATTTTTCGAGATCTAACCGCAAGCCAATTCCTCATTTTGCTCGGGCCAGTGAGCTTTCGTTCATCGAGCGTGATTAAAAATCTTATCCTCATATCGCGACGTGACGCTATTAAATTTTGTATTCAACACATGGAAACCGATTGGCGAAGAATCGAGACCGACGAGGATCGCGAAATAATGATGAAAAATTTACGAGTCGGACGTAATCTCACGATAATCTGCGTTTTGTGTCTATACAGTGGAACCATTTTTTTCAATATTTTACCATTCGTTTCGCCGAGAAAAGTCAATGCCATGAACGAAACCATAAGACCCATCACCGTACCCGGTATCGATATTTACCTCGATCTCCGTGCCGGTCACAATTACGAAATGGTAATGTTCGTCAGCTGGATTTCCATCTTTTACGTCTCGGTCATTATTACCGCGATATGCAATCTTGCCGCTGTACTCGTTTGCCACGCTTGTGGACAAATCCAAATCGTAATGTCGAAGCTCGAAAACCTCGTTGGTACGAAAAGTCAACTTAACGATAAAAAGGCTCTTGACAAAGGAATCGCTTTCAGCATTAAGATTCACGTCAGAGTACTGAGGTAACAATTTTTCATTTTTTTTTTCACCGCCAACACAACTTTCTTACATTTTTCAAATTTTGTTCTCGCATGCTATTGGGCTTGCTGCTCCAAAATTTTGACAACCATTTCCACAGCGATTATATCGTTATTTTCATTAAATAAAAACCACAAATTAGAATATTTTTTAGACGTCCTGAAAATTTTTCCAAAGTTCCAGAAACAAGATTTATTGAAAATTAAACAAATTTATTTAATTGAAGAAAATTTATTTATTCAATATATAAATCTTCTGTACTATTCAAAATAAATAGAAATTTTATTTGAACGTAATAAATATGTCATTTATTTTTAAGAATATATTTATTTACTCGAAGTAAATAATTTTATTTATTTATTTATTATTTATTTATTTATTTTTAACAAATAATTTTAAATAATAAACCTCGTTATTTAAAAAGAAGAAATATTTCTTGGGATTCAATAAATAATTATTGAATTCAAGGAAATGTATTGTAAATATGCTCCTTTATTACTTTTTAATAAATGGTTTTTCTGGATGCATTAAGATCGTGACAAAATCAGCATCGCGATGAAAGTCAGAAAAAAAATGCATTTTTTTTCGAGAAATGATAAAAATTTTACGGTTTTTTTTGAATCGTGTGGTTTGTATTCGATGATGGATTTAAAAAAATGGCCTGCGTCATTGAAAATTAAAATGACGATATTTTCACACAATTTTTCGATTCTCTCAGGTTCGCATCAAAAATTGACGAGATTCTACAAGAGCTTTGTCTAATTGAAGTGGTAGCAGCGACACTCATAATATGTTTAGTCGCATACATATTTGTAACGGTAAAAAAAAAAAAAAATACGAAAGTTTAAACAAAGTCGTCGGAGCCATACGATTTAAAGAGGAATCTTCATTTCAGGAACGTAAAAACACGGGAATCATGGCGTCGATATCGTACACAACGTTACTCATTTCTTTTTCATTCAATATATTTATTTTTTGTCGGATCGGTGAGCTGCTGAAGGAAAAGGTAATAATCGAAGTGATTTCGATCGCAGATTTTTATACGATTTATTAAAAACTATTGACGATGTCAGTGTGAGGCTGTTGGCAAAGCAGCTTACATGACAGAATGGTACAAACTACCAGGCAAAACAGGACTCGCGCTTGTCATGTTTATCACGATAGCAAATTACCCACGCAGACTGACTGCTGGACGAGTGATTGAACTGTCAATCTCAACATTTGGAAACGTGAGTAAAAAACGCATGAAAATTAACGTATTACTATAAAAAAACGATTTTATTTAGGATTCTTTCAAAATTTTGTATAAACGTTTTTGGCACCAAAACCAACAGTTTTCTCCTCGGAAGAAAAATTTTCTGACGTTTAGAATTTGCAATATTTAATTTCCCATTTTTCCCATCTAAACGCGTGTAAATTCAAGTCGCGTTTCTTTTTTTTTGCACGCGTTTGGATGAAAAAAAAAAATTGAAAATTAAATATCTCGAATTCTAAACGTCAGAAAATTTTTCTTCACAGGAGAAAACTGTTCGTTTTGGTGACGAGAACGTTTATGCAAAATTTTAAAAGAACCCTAAATAAAGTTTTGTGATTGCAATACCTTAACCAAAAATCGTGATATTTTTTCTAATTTTTCATTAAATCTCGATTCTTTTTTTCTCCTTGACATCGTTCGTTTATTCCTAGATTATGAGAACGTCGTTTGGCTATTTGAACATGCTTCGTACTATGACCGAATGATTCAGACAAAAAAAAAGATTTTCTCTGGAAAGCGAGAAAAGCGAAAAAATAGTACAATTCTACTCGATAAGTAGCTTCAGTTATTCACACAATTGAAACCAGTCATAACAATGACAATTCGTTGGATTTCAATTAATTTATAGGCATTGAATTTTAGTTGTAAAAATTGCCTCGATCTTTTGCGGTCATGGCGAGACACTGTGATGATTAATAAATCTGAACTCAACTGAAAAAAAAAAAAAAAAAAACACAACGTTCCTATATGAAGAAGCAAGTCTCCGGTTATTGAAAAGGGAATTTCAGGACCGAATTCACTTTCACGTTTCGACAAACTTGCAGCAGGGAATTTCAACCCACGATCGAATGAGGATTTTCTTTTTTACACTATTTCTTCCCTTCACACACGAGCTCGAGCAATTCCTTCGATAATTTCAATTTTAGAAAAATTCGAGTCTAAACAAAAAAAAATAGAAACGCCTGGAAGCGATGCAGTGTACGAAACTTTTAAAAGCTTTTGCGACCGAAATGAGGAGCTGAGAGACTAGGCGAAAAAAAAAGAACAGCCTTCCCAACATACAACGTAAAAGTTTCAAATGGAAGAGTAAAAATAGTGAACAAAGAAGCCCCACGAAGCACACGAAATTCGATCATCGCGAGGTCTACGACATGCCACAAACGTTTTCGCCCAGCGTACTGGTGCTAGGCGAAAAAAAAGGCGACCGGTTCGTTTAAACGGCAGCGGTGAAAAAAAAACACCATGGATCGTAAAATAGTGGGATCGTCCGAAAGTTTTTGAAGTAAATCGCGGTCGTACGAAACAACGAAGTAAAAAGTAATAATAGAAAAACTTTCCTCGTGATGTTAACAAACAATTGCGATAAACAATGATACGAAAATTTTTAATTTTCAATATTTTATTTCCCGATAATTGATAGAAAAGTTTGGATTTTTGAAAATTTGAATCCTCTTAAAAAAAATCACTCATTTTTATTTACCACGTTTGCTGAAGAATATTTTCCTCGCCAGAGAAAAAAAAACCGTCCTCGTTAGTTTCCCGAGATTTTTATTTGCTCGCAAAACAAGATCGATGTTTCTCACTTTGTGCCGAGAAAAATTGACAGTTTGCAGGTGGTTTCACGCCGAACGTCTACGAACTACGGACCACGAAGTGTCTGGTGTAAAATCAATGAAATAGCCGCGCTGCGTTATAGTGCCGACTGTAAATTTTACTGGGCTACAAAAAAATATGGGCGGTAAGACGAGAGCGATGGGAAAACGACGAACGAATCGGATAGCACGAAATTTAAGCATGAATATACAATGTATACACAATGTTTTTGCCACAAAGTTTTTTGAAGCGCGCACAAAAAAAAGTGGGAGGGTCTGTTGTATTTTTATTCGACAGGCAAAAAGAAGAAGACGAGGAACATGCGCAGCTCGATCCTGTTTAAATGATAAAGAAATCTTCGCTGTAGAATGATGAATTAATAAAAATGCATGATAGAAAAAAAAACGGGAAAAAAACTTGGGGGTAAGATTCAGTTGGCGGTGAACCAACGCGCAACGAAGAAACGCGATGCCGCATCATCGGGATGACGCACCAGAACGGTCCGTTAATAAAGTGTCAAACACGAATTATGGCGCGGATGTAAATCTTTCAATGCAATATACTCGCTGGTTTCTAACCTTGCTAGGCATTTGGCCGTATGTGATATCGGACGCATCGAGACTCGAAAAATTAATCTCAAAATTTCTCATTCCACTTCCCTCGGTGATAATATCGTTGCTGCTCTTGCCGCACGCGTCATTACTGATTTATCAGGATCTTACTCCAAGTCAATTTCTGCTTTTGTTCGCGCCATTGAGCTTTCGTGCAACGAGCGTCCTTAAAATTCTCATACTCATATCGCGACGTGACGCTATCAAGTTTAGTATTCAACATATGGAAACGGATTGGCGAAGAATCGAGACCAACGAGGATCGCGAAATAATGATGAAAAATTTACGAGTCGGACGTAATCTCACGATAATCTGCGTTTTGTGTCGATACGGCAGTACCATATTTTACAATATTTTACCATTCGTTTCACCCAGAAAAGTTAATGCCATGAACGAAACCATGAGACCAATCACCGTACCCGGTATCGACAATTACGTCGATCTTCGCGCCGGTCACAATTACGAAATCGTTCTGTTTGTCAGTTTCATTTCCATCTTTTACGTTTCCGTTATTATTTCTGCCATATGCAATCTTGCTGCTGTACTCGTTTGCCACGCTTGTGGACAGATACAGATCGTCATGTCGAGGCTGGACAGCCTCGTTGCTCAAGAAGATCGAGAAATTACTGATAAGGGCAATTTGCAACGAGGAATCGCTTTCGTCATACGAATGCACGTAAGAGTCTTGAGGTAAAACTATGTTCTCATCGGATATTTATATCCAATGGGAGCCCAATTTTCTTCAACAACGATTACGCCATTTTTTTCGTCGCTTGGTCATACTGAAGAAAACTGAGTTTCCGGAAGATTAAACTTTGTCTCTCATTCCTCTTATCAGGTTCGCATCAAAGATCGACGAAGTTCTGGGAGAGCTGTGTCTCATAGAGGTTGTCGCCGCAACTCTCATAATATGTTTGACCGCATACATGTTTATAACGGTAAAAATTCATTCACTTTTGCTTCCCCATAGAGGAAGCTGTGTGACGGTGGACATTTTGTTTTTTCCAGTTTTTAATGTCAATGTGCTTAAAATGTCCCAAAACATGGAAAAATCATTTCTAGAACAATGTCCGGACGCGCGTGTGTATGTTCTGGCACTGTAAAATTGAAACTTTCATAGTTTTACGAAAATCTGAGTTTTTTGAAAAATCGTCCAACCGCTCTAATTTCTGCAAATTTTGTAAATATTGTGTAAAAGTTCGTACTTCCTTTTTACTTTCGAGAAAAGTTTTCAAAATTATATAATTTTAAATATGTAAATACAAAAAACGCTGTAAATTGAAATTTGCAAAATGCTTCCTCAAGATACTCAAGATGCACGATGCTCAAAGCTTCCTCCACGAGGAAGCCAATTAAATTGAAAATACAGCGTCCTTGAGTATCGTGCATCTTGAGCATCTTGAGAAAGCATTTTGCAAATTTCAATTTGTTTCGATAAATTACGGAATGAACTAAAACAGGAAAAGCGACATTTTTCATCGAAACCTTTTCGCATCTAATCGACTCTAATTCCGCATTATTTTTTCGACACGATAATTCATTCAGAACGTTTGGAAAAAGATACAGCCATTGGCACGTATTTCACTCGCCTCGTCTGCTTTTTTTTTTTAAAACTAAAACGAAAACTCGAAACAAAAAAAAAAACATAAATATGATAAGAGAAAAACGTGAAAAAAATGCTGTCGAAACTTATTAGCAAATGTGTTTATTCCAGGAGCGAAAAAATACGAGTATCATGGCGTTGATATCGTACTTGACGTTACTAATCTCTTTGTCTTTCAATATATTTATTTTTTGTTGGATTGGTGAGCTACTGAAGGAAAAGGTAATAAATAGAAATGTTTTTTATCCCTAATAATCAATTTCCTGAATGATTTTTTATTCGTCGGTTTATTGGTCAGTGCGAGGCTGTGGGAAAAGCGGCTTACATGACCGAATGGTACAGATTACCTGGTAAAACTGGACTCGCGCTTGTTATGTTAATCACGATGGGGCATTATCCACGACGACTCACAGCCGGAGGAATAATCGAACTCTCGATATCGACCTTTGGAAACGTGAGTGCGCGAAACTCCAATAACTGTGCAAATCATCGTTTTTTTCAATTTTTTTTTCCATCGTGTGTTTTTTGACACATTCCGTTTATTTTTTTCTGTTAGATTATGAGAACTTCGTTCGGCTATTTAAATATGCTTCGTACCATGACCGAATGATGGAAATATCGATCGCCCAATTCCGAGAAAAACAATAGACCGTGAAAACTTTGTTCCTTACTTTCGATTTGGCCTTCGACGATAATATTGGCCAGAAAAATCAATTTTGTTTATAGATTTGAGTAAATATCTAGACGTTTCGATAATTTAAAAAGGGAAATTGATGGTGGAAACAAAAATTTTCTCCTATCACCGAATCGTTCGGTTCGTGCCAATGGAGGGTTGATCGCTCTATTCGCTCAATTTGCCGGATGCAGTAAGTCTCGCTCAGTGAGTCGACAAAATCGTTTAATTAACAAATTTCAATGCGTTCGCATAGTTTGGTTTTTTCTGCATCTTTGGTATTGGTGCAAAAAAATATTCACAAAAACGTGTCACACAATGGATAAAAAAAATCTAGAAAATTTTCGACCTGCTCGAGTTTCTTGATGTCATTACCAAATCGTATTGGGGAACAGTTTCCACTGTTCAAACAACAACGTATTGGAAAAGATTGAGGAAAAGTTTGCGTTCGAATTTGACAGAAATGGTTGAAACTTTTTCATGGACGTTTAGACCGAACTGGACGAATGAATTCCTCCTCGCGTTTGTGGCATGCCACAAACTTTTTCGCAGCGTAGATACTCATCCGCGGCGAATAAAGAGGCGACCGATTCGTTTAAACGGCAGCGGTGAAAAAAAAAACCCATAAAATTGTGGGATCGTCCAAAAGGTTTTGAAGTAAATCGCGGTCGTACGAAACAACGAAGTAAAAAGAAATAATAGAGAAACTTTCCTCATGATGTTAAAAAACAATTGCGATAAACAATGATACGAAAACTTTTAATTTTCAATATTTTATTTCCCGATAATTGATAGAAAAGTTTGGATTTTTGAAAACTTGAATCCTCTTAAAAAAAATCACTCATTTTTATTTACCACGTTTGCTGAAGAATATTTTTCTCGTCTACGCATTTTTACGTCTCACAGAGAAAAAAAACCGTCCTCGTTAGTTTCCCGAGATTTTTATTTGCTCGCAAAGCATGATCGATGTTTCTCACTTTGTGCCGAGAAAAATTGAAAGTTTGCAGGTGGTTTCACGCCGAACGTCTACGAACTACGGACCACGAAGTGTCTGGTGTAAAATCAATGAAAGAGCCGCGCTACGTTATAGAGCCGACTGTAAATTTTTCTGGGCTACAAAAAAAATATGGGCGGTAAGACGAGAGCGATGGAAAGACGAGGAACGAATCGAACAGCACGAAATGTAAGCATGAATATACAATGTATGCACAATGTATACACAATGTTTTTGCCACAAAGTTTTTTGAAGCGTGCACAAAAAAAAAGTGGGAGGGACTGTTGCATTTTTATTATTCGACAGGCAAAAAGAAGAAGACGAGGAACATGCGCAGCTCGATCCTTTGTAAATGATAAAGAAATCTTTGCTGTAGAATGATGAATTAATAAAAATGCATGATAGAAAAAAATGGAGAAAAAAACTTGGGGGTAAGATTCAGTTGGTGGTGAACCAACGCGCAACGGAGAAACGCGATGCCGCATCATCGGGATGACGCACCAGAACGGTCTGTTGAAAAAGTGTCAAACACGAATTATGGCGCGGATGTAAATCTTTCGATGCAATATACTCGCTGGTTTCTAACCTTGCTAGGCATTTGGCCGTATGTAATATCGGACGCATCGAGACTCGAGAAATTAATCTCGAAATTTGTCATTCCGTTCCCCCCGGTGGTAATATCGTTGCTGCTCGTGCCGCTCGTGTCAATACCGATTTTTCGGGATCTTACTCCAAGTCAATTTCTGCTTTTGCTCGCGCCACTGAGCTTTCGTTCATCGAGCGTGATTAAAAATCTTATACTCATATCGCGACGTGACGCTATTAAGTTTTGTATTCAACATATGGAAACCGATTGGCGAAGAATCGAGACCGACGAGGATCGCGAAATAATGATGAAAAATTTACGAGTCGGACGTAATCTCACGATAATCTGCGTTTTGTGTCTATACAGCGGAACCATATTTTACAATATTTTACCATTCGTTTCACCGAGAAAAGTTAATGCCATGAACGAAACCATGAGACCAATCACCGTACCCGGTATCGACATTTACGTCGATCTTCGCGCCGGTCACAATTACGAAATCGTTGTGTTTGTCAGTTGCATTTCCATCTTTTACGTTTCCGCTATTATTTCTGCCATATGCAATCTTGCTGCTGTACTCGTTTGTCACGCTTGTGGACAGATACAGATCGTCATGTCGAGGCTGGAGAGCCTCGTTGCTCAAGAAGATCGAGAAATAACTGATAAGAGCAATCTGCAACGAGGAATCGCTTTCATCATACGAATTCACGTCAGAGTCTTGAGGTAAGACTATTTCCTCATCGGATATTTATATCCAATAGGAGCCCAATTTTCTTCAACTATATACGATTACGCCATTTTTTTCGTCGCTTGGTCATACTGAAGAAAACTGAATTTATTCCAGAGATTAAACTTTGTCTCTCATTCCTCTTATCAGGTTTGCATCAAAGATCGACGAAGTTCTGGGAGAGCTGTTTCTCATAGAGGTTGTTGCTGCAACTCTCATAATATGTTTGGTCGCATACACGATTATAACGGTAAAAATTCATTCACTTTTGCTTCCTCATGGAGGAAGCTATGTCACGGTGAACATTTTTTTTCCAGTTTTCAATGTTGATGTGCTTAAAATGTCCCAAAACATCGAATAATCATATCTAGAAAAAATGTGCGGACGCGCGTGCGTGTGTATTTTATGGCACTGTAAAATTGAAACCTTCATAATTCAAGAACGTTTTGAGCTACAGGGTTCCCGTTATGCACAGATGTTAATCTATACTAAAATACGAATTTTACGGCATTTTGAAATTTTCAAAAAAAAAGGTGTCGACGCTCTAACTTCCACAATTTTTAAGATTTATTAGTAATTTTTTTTTTTTGTAAATAGAGTATGATAATAGGAAGGGGTTGGTATTGAATTTGGGGAATATCGATTGAACGGTTTAAAATTTGTAATTTTTCGAATTTTACGAAAATCTGAGTTTTTTGAAAAATCGTCCAACCGCTCTAATTTCTGTAAATTTTGTAAATATTGTGTATAAGTCTGTACTTCCTTTTTACTTTCTAGAAAAGTTGTCCAAATTATATAATTTTAAATGTAAACACAAAAAACGCTGCAAATTGAAATTTGCACATTGCTTCCTCAAGATGCTCGAGATGGAAGCAATTTGTTTCGATAAGTTTCGGATTGAACTAAAGCAGAAAAAGCGCCATTTTTCATCGAAACGTTTTCGCATCGAATCGACTCTGATTCCACATTATTTTTTCGACACGATAATTCATTCAGAAGGTTTGGAAAAAGAAACAGTCATTTGCACATATTTCACTCGCCTCGTTTGCTTTTTTTTTCAAAACTGAAACGAAAACTCAAAACAAATAAAAACCACAAATCTGACGAGAAAAAAATGTGAAACAAATGCTGTCGAAAGTTATTAGCAAATGCGTTCATTTCAGGAGCGAAAAAATACGAGTATCATCGCGTTGATATCGTATTTGACGTTACTAGTCTCTGTGTCTTTCAATATATTTATTTTTTGTCGAATTGGTGAGCTACTGAAGGAAAAGGTAATAAATAGAAATGTTCTTTTATCCCTAATAATCAATTTCCTGAATGATTTTTTATTCGTCGGTTTATCGGTCAGTGCGAGGCTGTGGGAAAAGCGGCTTACATGACCGAATGGTACAGATTACCTGGTAAAACTGGACTCACTCTTGTTATGTTGATCACGATGGGGCATTATCCACGACGACTCACAGCCGGACGAATAATCGAACTCTCGATATCAACCTTTGGAAACGTGAGTACGCGAAACTCCAAAAATTGTGCAAATCGTCGTTTTTTTCAATTTTTTTTCCCTTCGTGTGTTTTTTGACACATTCCGTTTATTTTTTTCTGTTAGATTATGAGAACCTCGTTCGGCTATTTAAATATGCTTCGTACCATGACCGAATGATGGAAATGTCGATCGCCCAATTCCGAGAAAAACAATAGACCGTGAAAACTTTGTTCCTACATTTCGATTTGACCTTCGACGATAATATTGGCCTTCAAAAGCAATTTTGTTTATAGAGTCAAATAAATTTCTAGACGTTTCGATAATTTGAAAAAGGAAATTGATAGTGGAAAGAAAAATTTTTTCCCATCAAGAAAATCGTTGGGTCACCGAATCGTCGGTTCATGCCAATGAAGATTTGATCGCTCTATTCGCTCAATTCATCGTTTTTTCTGCATCTTTGGTTTGGCGCAAAAAAATATTCACAACAACGTGTCACACAATGGAGAAAAAAAATCCAGAAAATTTCCGACCTGCTCGCGTTTCTTGATGTCATTACCAAATCGTATTGGGGAACAGTTTCCACTGTTCAAACAACAACGTATTGGAAAAGATTGAGGAAAAGTTTCCGTTCGAATTTGACAGAAATGGTTAAAACTTTTTCATGGGCGTTTAGACCGAACCGGACGAATGAATTCCTTCTCGCGTTTGTGGTATGCCACAAACTTTTTCGCAGCGTCGATACTCATCCGCGGCAAAAAAAAGGCGACCGATTCGTTTAAACGGCAGCGGTGGCAAAAAAAAAACCCATAAAATTGTGGGATCGTCCAAAAGGTTTTGAAGTAAATCGCGGTCGTACGAAACAACGAAGTAAAAAGAAATAATAGAGAAACTTTCCTCATGATGTTAAAAAACAATTGCGATAAACAATGATACGAAAACTTTTAATTTTCAATATTTTATTTCCCGATGATTGATAGAAAAGTTTTGATTTTTGAAAATTTGAATCCTCTTAAAAAAAATCACTCATTTTTAATTGCCACGTTTGCTGAAGAATATTTTTCTCGTCAACGCATTTTTACGTCTCACAGAGAAAAAAAAACCGTCCTCGTTAGTTTCCCGAGATTTTTATTTGCTCGCAAAGCATGATCGATGTTTCTCACTTTGTGCCGAGAAAAATTGACAGTTTGCAGGTGGTTTCACGCCGAACGTCTACGAACTACGGACCGCGAAGTGTCTGGTGTAAAATCAATGAAATAGTCGCGCTGCGATATAGAGCCGACTGTAAATTTTTCTGGGCTACAAAAAAATACGGGCGGTAAGACGAGAGCGATGGAAAGACGAGGAACGAATCGGACAGCACGAAATGTAAGCATGAATATAAAATGTATGCACAATGTTTTTGCCACAAAGTTTTTTGAAGCGCGCACAAAAAAAGTGGGAGGGACTGCTGCATTTTTATTCGACAGGCAAAAAGAAGGAGACGAGGAACATGCGCAGCTCGATCCTGTTTAAATGATGAAGAAATCTTTGCTGTAGAATGATGAATTAATAAAAATGCATGATAGAAAAAAAAACGAGAAAAAAACTTGGCGGTAAGATTCAGTTGGCGATAAGATTCAGTTGGCGGTGAACCAACACGCTACGGAGAAACGCGATGCCGCATCATCGGGATGACGCACCAGAACGGTCCGTTGAAAAAGTATCAAACACGAATTATGGCGCGGATGTAAATCTTTCGATGCAATATACTCGCTGGTTTCTAACCTTGCTAGGCATTTGGCCGTATGTGATATCGGACGCATCGAGACTCGAAAAATTAATCTCGAAATGTCTCATTCCGTTTCCCACGGTGATAATATCGTTGTTGCTCGTGCCGCACGCGTCATTACTGATTTATCAGGATCTTAATCCACGTCAATTTCTGCTTTTGTTCGCGCCATTGAGCTTTCGTGCAACGAGCGTCCTTAAAATTCTCATACTCATATCGCGACGTGACGCTATCAAGTTTTGTATTCAACACATGGAAACCGATTGGCGAAGAATCGAGACCGACGAGGATCGCGAAATAATGATGAAAAATTTACAAGTCGGACGTAATCTCACGATAATCTGCGTTTTGTGTCGATACGGCTGTACCATATTTTACAATATTTTACCATTCGTTTCACCCAGAAAAGTTAATGCCATGAACGAAACCATGAGACCCATCAGCTTACCCGGTATCGGCAATTACGTCGATCTTCGCGCCGGTCACAATTACGAAATCGTTCTGTTCGTCTGTTTCATTTCCATCTTTTACGTTTCTGTTATTATTTCTGCCATATGCAATCTTGCTGCTGTACTCGTTTGCCACGCTTGTGGACAGATACAGATCGTCATGTCGAGGCTGGACAGCCTCGTTGCTCAAGAAGATCGAGAAATTACTGATAAGGGCAATTTGCAACGAGGAATCGCTTTCATCATACGAATGCACGTCAGAGTCTTGAGGTAAAACTATTTTCTCATCGGATATTTATATCCAATGGGAGCCCAATTTTCTTCAACAACGATTACGCCATTTTTTTCGTCGCTTGGTCATACTGAAGAAAACTGAATTTATTCCAGAGATTAAACTTTGTCTCTCATTCCTCTTATCAGGTTCGCATCAAAGATCGACGAAGTTCTGGGAGAGCTGTGTCTCATAGAGGTTGTCGCCACAACTCTCATAATATGTTTGACCGCATACACGTTTATAATGGTAAAAATTCATTCACTTTTGCTTCCTCATAGAAGAAGTTGTGTGACGGTGAAATTTTTTTTTTTCCAGTTTTCAATGTCAATGTGCTTAAAATGTCTCAAAACATCGAAAAATCATGTCTAGAAAAAATTTCCAGACGCGCGTGTGTATGTTCTGGCACTGTAAAATTGAAACCTCCCGTTTTGCACAAATGATAATCTATGCAAGCTCTTCATTCTCTGGAAATTTTGGTGGAATTGCTAGAAAAATATAATTTCTACGGCATTTTGAAGTTTTCAAAAAAAGGATGTCGACGCTCTAACTTCCACAAATTTTAAGATTTATTACTCATTTTTTTTTTTTATAAATAGAGTATGATAATAGGAAGGTTGGTATTGAATTTGGGGAATATCGGTTGAACGGTTTAAATTTTATGATTTTTCGAATTTTACGAAAATCTGAGTTTTTTTAAAAATCGAAACAAACAAAAAAGCACAAATATGATAAGAGAAAAATGTGAAAAAAATGCTGTCGAAAGTTATTAGCAAATGTGTTCATTCCAGGAGCGAAAAAATACGAGTATCATCGCGTTGATATCGTACTTGACGTCACTAATCTCTTTGACTTTCAATATATTTATTTTTTGTTGGATTGGTGAGCTACTGAAGGAAAAGGTAATAAATAGAAATGTTTTTTATCCCTAATAATCAATTTCCCGAATGATTTTTTATTCGTCGGCTTATCGGTCAGTGCGAGGCTGTGGGCAAAGCGGCTTACATGACCGAATGGTACAGATTACCTGGTAAAACTGGACTCACGCTTGTTATGTTGATGACGATGGGGCATTATCCACGACGACTCACAGCCGGAGGAATAATCGAACTCTCGATATCGACCTTTGGAAACGTGAGTACGCGAAACTCCAAAAATTGTGCAAATCGTCGTTTTTTTCAATTTTTTTTCCCTTCGTGTGTTTTTTGACACATTCCGTTTATTTTTTTCTGTTAGATTATGAGAACCTCGTTCGGCTATTTAAATATGCTTCGTACCATGACCGAATGATGGAAATGTCGATCGCCCAATTCCGAGAAAAACAATAGACCGTGAAAACTTTGTTCCTACATTTCGATTTGACCTTCGACGATAATATTGGCCTTCAAAATCAATTTTGTTTATAGAGTTGAATAAATTTCTAGACGTTTCGATAATTTAAAACAGGAAATTGATAGTGGAAACAAAAGTTTTCTCCCATCAAAGATTGAAGAAAAGTTTGCATTCAACTTTGACAGAAATGCTCGAAACTTTTTCATGGGCGTTTAGACCGAACCGGACGAATGAATTCTCTTCACTTCCACCGACAAATTCATTCTTACCAACATCGTCCAATAAGTACGTTTGTCGAAAAGAAGAGGTTGCAACGTTTCCCTAACAGATTCCACGAGCGCAGAGACCATTGGGATTCCGCCAATCGCGAAATGGGCACTTTCAGCGCACGTTCCGCACGCCACAAGATGAACCAACAAATTTTTATTCCATTCTCCCATTCACAAGCTTTTCATTTTATTTATTAATTAGTCTCGAAAATTCATTAGTCTCATTGCTCTTGGAAAAAAAAAAGTAATCAACACTAAACGCTTTCTTTTCTATTCCGTGAACGAGAAAAAAATCAATTACGTAGAGACGTTAAGTGACAACGACGAGCATCCGGAAGCAGCATACGTCAGTACATCACGAAGTAAACGATCAAGACTAACGATAAGAATTTGATAACGGTGAACACGTCCTCGTGTACAATAAAAATTGTACCGTGGATTATCGTCATGCCATACGAAATGGTTGCTTAGAATTTTATCAATTTGTCATCTCGTAGTGAAGCGACCGTTCGAAATAAAAAAAAAATTGGTCGAAAATGATTTTGACTTTGTTGTTGGCGTCGTTTTTGTTTCGCTTTAAATCGGAGTTCGGTCCGCGACGTCGACGAATCAATTTCTCTTGATACTGCGAAACTTATTCTTCTGCCCAGGAGCAACGAGCGTTTGGTAAATACAAAATCGATAAAAAATAATTTTCCATGATCGAATGGTTGCATTTAGAGAAAGGAAGGGCTGTAAAGTTGAACGTGAAATAATGGCCCGAAGTGGAAAGACCAATCGCGAGCCAGCAACTTTGTGCGCATGCGTCTGGTGACACAAGTGTCGAACGAATTTTTATTTCGTTTTCTTTTTAACAAGTTTTTCATTTTATTTATTCATTCGACTCTACGCGATTTCCGGTTCAGCGGAAAATAATGGAGAGAGGTAAAGATTTGAAGGAGGAAGATCGCGGCTACAGGAAAGTCCACAGTCCGGTTCGAACGTCATCGCAAAGTGAACTATGAATGGTAGAAATAAAAATTCGTCCACAAATAAAAAGTGCTTATCCAATGAAGATTGGATGGTTAATTTCGATGATGCCCTACGATATACACGATGGTTGCTCCGAATTCTCGGCATTTGGCATCTCGTAGGAGCAAAGCCGATGAAAATTGAAAAATATTTGTCAAAATTGATATTAGGACTCGTATCGATAACGATGATAAGTTTAACGGTGCCAATTTGGTGTCACATTATTTTGAGACCAATAGATAGACTGGAAGTGATTTTATTGCTCGCCCCGATAGTTTGTCAAGCTGCCAACATTCTGATGCATTTGGCAATGATAATTCGTTCGGGAACCTTAAAAATGTGCATTCAACAGATGGGACTCGATTGGCAAAGAATTGAGAATTCAACAGAGCATGAAATTATGAGGAGACACGTTCGGTATTCGCACAATTTGACAATCGCCTGCATTGCTTTTATGTACACCGGGGCGTTTTTATATTCATTGATTATGCCGTTAATGGCAAAAAATACGATTAACGAACTCAACGAAACTCTCAGACCGCGACCGTATCCGGGCACCGATATCTTTTTCAATGTCCAAGCCAACATCGTCTATGAAATAGTCTTTACGATCAATTTCATTTCGGCAATGTTTCATTACACGGTTATTACTGCTGTGTGCAATCTCGCTATTGTCCTCGTTAGTCACGCGTGTGGACAGATCCAAATTGTCATATGGAATCTCGAAACTTTTGTCGATCAACTAACCAAAAACAATGACGCTATCGATGCGATTATGGAGAGAATAGGATTGATCGTTCAAAGACACGTCAGATTACTCAAGTACGTTTAGAAACAAAATTACACTGAGAATACAACAAAAATGTTGTTGTATCAACAAATCCCGAGGTCACAGAGTGCGAGAAAAATATTTTCTTCATTTTACAAAATAATTCAGTTATTTAAATTGCCCAAAAATAGACAACCCATAACTTCCAACCCACAGTTGGTCCACCCAACAATCCAAAAGTTGATCAAACTCATGATTTAGTTTATACAACTGAAAGTTTTGTTAAACGGAACGCACGGTATTTTTTTTCTTAATCTCTCAAATAAATCAAACATTTAGTCAACCAGAGTTGGATTTTGTTATTAAAACGACTTGATTTGGTCACGATAAACGATTAAAGGTGTTGAAGCAACTGAACGACTGCATCAGGATAAATTGATTGTTTTGATGACTTTTTTTTGAATCAATAAAATTGTAGCGAACAAATTGAAATTTGTTGATTCAACAAATTTCTTTTCTCAGTGATACGAAACATTACGTACGATTCTTTCTAATTCAAACTCTCTTCAACTTTTTTCTCATTTTCTAAAAAAAAAAAAAAACTGCCAGATTTTCCGCAAATATCGAGAAAGCTTTGAAAGAGATATTTCTTATGGAAGTAGTATCTTCGACTTTGATCATGTGCTTCATCGAATACGATATTATTCTTACATTGGTAAGAAACTTGTGGACCGATGAAAGGTCGAAAAAATGGAAAAACTCACGAGAGACTAATCGCTTGTAGGATCAGAATAATACTGACCGATTGGGGATGATAACATACGTGTTGCTCCTTTCCTCATTCGCATTCAATTTGTTTCTCTATTGTCAATTTGGACAAGTACTCATGGAACAGGTAATTTGTATGATGAAAATTCTTCAACAAAAAACAGAACTTCAGTCCCATTATTCACTTTACTTTGGAGTTGAAAATAAAAATGAATCTTTTGACACTTTGTTAGTGTCAAGAAGTCGGGGAAGTGGCTTATATGATTGACTGGTACAAACTACCAAGAGAATGTCAACTCGCTTTGATCATGGTCATAAAAATGAGCGATTATCCACGCAAACTTACTGCTGGAGGGATGATGGATCTCTCCATTGCCAATTTTGCTAGCGTAAGTGAAACTTGTATAAATAAAAATATATTTACTGCAGTTTCGAAATAATCACAATTTTGCAATTCTACATTCTAGATTACAAAAACATCTTTGGCATATTTCAATATGATGAGAACAATGGGCTGATTGTTGTTGGCTCACGTTAATGACAATCGATATTAATTCCGCAACGATTTCCAAAAGTTTCTATTCTTCCTTTTTTTTTTTGACACCCTGTTTTTTTCTTCTGAATTATTAGGAAAAAAAATGATGAATAAGTAGTTTCCTCCCGACGTGAATTTTAAAACAATGGTTCAAACAATCAGAAAATATAATTTACACATTTCCCATGGATTATGTCAACGACTTTGTTTAGGATTCTTTCAAAATTTTGTATAAATATTCTTGGCACCAAAGTTAACAGTTTTCTCCTGTGAAGAAAAATTTTCTGACGTTTAGAATTTGAGATATTTAATTTCTAATTTTTTATTCTCCCATCTAAACGCGTGTAAATTCAAGTCGCGTTTCTTTTGTTTTTTTTCTTGTAACTTTTGGGAAAAATAAAAAATTGGAAATTAAATATCTCGAATTCTAAACGTCAGAAAATTTTTCTTCGTTAGGAGAAAATTGTTGGTTTTGGGGCCACGAAGGTTTGTACACAATTTTGAAAGAATCCTAAATAAACGCAACATACAAAAAAACTTTTTCCAACAGTCAACTCGTGACGGAATAACTTTTTCCATCTACAAAATTTTTTTTTTTCCCTATGGACTTTGTTCCGAGAATTCAGAACTTGAGGATCTCTCCGGAAGTCGAATTCGAACATTCGGACGATAAAAATCGTTTTACTAAGCAAATGTAAAGTTTGCTCGAAACTATTGCACAAAAATACCAAAATCACTGAGTTCGTGGATTGGAAGATTTTCGGCGAGTATCAACGTGAACTTTTGGAAATGAAATAAAAAAATTAGAAAAAATGTTTACGAACTTACATTAAAAATCAGAGAAACGTGATGTCATTTTTTGAAATATTTCTTGAGCACTAAAAACTTTTTGTAATTTCAATAAAAACGCTGGAAACGAACTTGACAAATCGATATGAATTCACACTCGCACCGGTCGAGCTGACTCTGGCCAAGGATGACGAAGAGATTCGTGTGAAATCGATAGGACTAAAGAAAGAATATTTCTCGTCGACCAATCGGTGAATTCGTGATGAAAAAGGATGAGAGGCGATTGGGTGAAATCTGAGCAGGGTTATAGGAACTATTGGGCCAATGAGAAGCCTCTTGGTGCGCATCGTGTCAAATCCGCGAAGCGCCAAAATTCATTTTTTTTCTCTCTAAAGAAAAGTTTGTTGTTATCAATTCATAAGTCTAGACGGTGTTGTCTAACGTGTCCGGCGAGTAACGAAAGGGCAAAGTGGAGGGATGAATAATGAACATGGCGATAGGGTTTGTACGAACGGCTTGGGGGAAAAAATTCAGCAGTTTGGTAAAAAGAGTTGAGACGAGTGAAAATGGCACGTGGGGATTCGTCGACACTTGTAAGTAAACCTCTGTGCAGTTCGCTATGAATTTCGGAAAAAATGATTCTCCGACGATTGTCAATAACGATTCAATCTTAAAAAATTTAAAAAACGATCAAATATTCGATTTTCACAATTCGATACGATATGTTCGATGGCTTCTCCGAATCCTGGGTATTTGGTACCTCGTCGTCACAAAACCAAAATTTTTCGAAAGACACTTGTCAAAATTGACGCTACCATTTGTCTCGATGTCGATGATAACTCTAACGTTTCCGATTTGTTGTCACGTTATTTTACGTCAAGTCGATCACTTCGAAATGATTTTATTACTCGGGCCAATAACATTTCAAAGTGCAAACATAATAATGCACTTTGTATTGTTGATTCGTTCGAGTACGCTGAAGCGTTGCATCCAGCATATTGAGAGCGATTGGAAAAAAATAGAAAATCAAAGGGAGCACGATATTATGAAGGAGCACGTTCGTTTTTCTCACGTTTTAACGATTCTCTGTATATTTTTTATGTACGGAAGCGCGATCTCGTATATGTTGATAATGCCGTTATTGTCGGCAAGTTCAATAAACGAAAAGAACGAAACTATAAAACCGAGACCATTCCCAGGAACCGAATTATTTTTCAATGTCCAAGCGAACGTCGTTTACGAATTTGTTTTTACGCTAAATTTTATTTCGGCCCTTTTTCATTACACCGTCACGACTGTCGTGTGCATTCTCGCTATCGTCCTGGTTAGTCATGCTTGTGGACAAATTCAAATTGTCATATGGAATCTCGAGAATTTCGTCGATCAAATTGACCACAAAAATGACGCTACCAATGCCATACGAATGCGCATGAGAATCATCATTAGAAAGCATGTCCGACTTATCAAGTATATATGCTCCACTATGTGCATTGAATTATTATTTTTAATCGCGAGTCATTGAATCGTCATCTTTTTATTTTTGCAATGGCAGATTCGCTGCAACTGTCGAGGAAGCTTTGAAAGAGATATTTCTGGTGGAAGTTGTAGCTTCGACTTTGATAATTTGCTTCGTCGAGTATGACATCATTATCGTATCGGTAAGACTGACAAATCGAAAAATTTTAAAAAGTCATCAGAGCTCTAGAGTCATTGAGTGATTTTAGGATCAAAATGACAGCGATTTTTTGGGCACGTTGACGTACATCATTCTTCTTATCGCATTTGCTTTCAACTTGTTCTTGTTCTGTCGATTCGGCCAAGTCTTGAAAGAACAGGTATAATCCATACGATGCGATAATTCGTTCGGTAACCGAACCACGAGGCTCGCAAACATCAAAAATTTTCTAATATTCGTCAAAAACATTGACAACTCGCTATTTTTTCAAAATTGTCGTGACGGATTAGATCGAATGCTTGACCTTGAATTTTCAAGAAAATTTTTATAAAAATCCAAACCCCTGCGAAAAGTGTGACGTTTTTGATTTATGAAAATTTGGTTTCTGGACAATGAAAATTCCTCGACGTTCAAGGTCATCATCAGATTTCATTTCGTCACAGTAATTTTTCGATTTTTATTCTTTTCGTGTAGGAGACCGAATAATTAACAATAACTATTGATCTGTGTGCAAAATCCTCAGAGTCAAAAGATCGGCAAAGTTGCTTACATGGCTGACTGGTATCGATTACCAGCAAAAAGTAGACTCACTTTTATGATGATAATACACATGGCCGACTCTCCTTGCGAACTTACTGCTGGCGGAATGATGAACCTTTCGATTGCCAGCTTTGCCAGAGTAGGTTTAAAGTTCGACGATGAAAAAAAAAAAAAAAAAAAAAAACGTGACGATGCAGTAAAATAGTTTTTGACAAGTCTGACAATTCTTTTATTCCAGATAATTAAAACGTCGCTCGCCTATTTTAATATGCTGAGAAAAATGGCCTGATTTTTATCGAGTCTGGTGATAAAATATCAAAACTATTCGAAAGTCACTTCGAAATATAATTAATCCTGAGAAGCACCACCGGCGAACGGCGCTATAGAAATTCCATCGTAATTACTGTGAAAAATAATTGGCTTGCTCATAGAGGAAGCTTTGAGCATCGTGCGTCTTGAGCATCTTGAGGAAGCATTTCGAAAATGTCAATTTGCAGCGTTTTTTGTTTTTACATTTAAAATTATATAATTTGGACAACTTTTCTAGAAAGCAAAGAGGAAGTACAGATTTATACACAATATTCAAAAAAATTCACAGAAATTAGAGCGGTTGGACGATTTTTCAAAAAACTCAAATTTTCGTAAAATTCGAAAAATCGAAATTTTCGTAAAATTCGAAAAATTCAATACCAACCTTCCTATTATGATATTCTATTTACAAAAAAAAAATTAGTAATAAAACTTAAAATTTGCGCAAGTTAGAGCGTCGACACCCTTTTTTTGAAAATTTCAAAATGCCGTAGAATTCGTATTTTTCTAGCAATTCCAACAAAATTCTCAGATAATGAAGAGCTTGTCTAGATTAACATTTTTGCAAAACGGGAGCCCCGTAGCTCAAACCGTTCTCGTCTTAGGAACGTTTTAATTTTGCAGTGCCATAACATACACACGTAGACACATCCGGACATTTTTTCTAGATATGATTTTTCAATGTTTTGGGAAATTTCAAGCACATTGACATAGAAAACTGGAAAATTCCTCTATGAGTAAGCAAAAGTACGAAAAAGCAACTTGAAAGTAATAACAATAAATTTTTAATTAAACAAAACAATCGTTACCTTGTCGATTCTGCACTAGAAAACAGTTTGAATGCACTTTTGCTTTCCAGTATTTAACCTTGAAGCGTTTAAAATCCAAAGATTATTACAACACTCGTTTCAATGTGTAAGGAGCTTTCGGAATTTCGTCAAATTCATTGAGTAATTGAAAAAATTGAAAAATCTGACACAAAAAAAACTGCATCACCGTTTACGCAGGAATCCTCGCATGAAAAAACTTGAAAAGATTCTCCACCGATTTAGGGACGGAAAATAGAAGCAAAATATATCGCGCAGATTATTCGATTTTCCTTTCGAAATAGAATGAAAATGATTGAAACTCGATTTCCCGCGAGAAAAGTGGCGTGATAGGTCGAAGCGCGTGGGCAACGATCTCACAAGCACTGACTAAAGCCATAGAAAAGGTAGAGCTGTTATTTTCTTACGGAATATTCCAAGGGGCTAGATTCTAGGCAGAAAGAAAGGAATGAGTGGGGAGAGAATGTGAGATCACTGTGTCCACAAATCCAGGCGATCGGCGACGTAGTAAAAACTGAGAAAGAGAAACAAAGGTGGAATAAAAAAAAAAAAGACAAAAAAAAAAGCGTGGCTGAAAGAATGAGGAATATTTGTGCGCATGTCGGTTCGCGTGACTTTAATAAAAAATGGAAAGCACGAGCTTTAATTTATTCACAAGAGTGTATCTTTTTTTGCAATGTTCCATCGGGCCCTTGCCGCGTTACTGAGAATCTCGGCATTAATAAGAAAAAACAATGTAAACAATGGGCGATAGGAGGTTTGAAAAAAAAATGGCAGTTGCAAAAAGTGGCTAAAAAAAAAAAACAAGATTTGTTCGTCAGTGAAAAAGGAGCAGTCGTTACTGAAACATCAGGGAGTTGAGCATGGATTCCAACGAGGCTGGAACTCGGAATGTTCGGACAGGAATAAAGAAAAAAAATGATTTATTCGATATGGATTATTCCGTACGATTCGTGCGTTGGTTGCTAACACCATTGGGTGTCTGGCCATTGATAAAGCCAAATTCATCGAGTTTAGAAAATATAATTGGAAACATAGCGCGACCAATAGCCCTCGCTTATATGTTGTTAGTGATAATACCGTTGATCGCCGAAGTTTTGGCTCAACGAGCGAGTCGTTCGGAATTAATTATGTTGGCCGCGCCGATAACTTATCAATCGTCAAATCTGATGAAACACGTTTTCATGATGTTACGAAGAGATGTTATTAAAATGTCAATTCAACACATGGAAACCGATTGGCAACGAATCGATAACGACAAAGAACGTCAAATCATGATTGACAATGTACGGATCGCTCATAAACTCGCGATTATTGTTACTTCTTGTATTTATTCGGGCTCGACATTGTACAATTTTATTTTGCCTGCCCTTGCGGACAGCTATGTCAATCAATTCAACGAAACAATCAGAGTGCTCTCTTATCCCGGAGGCGATCTTTTCTTTGATGTTCAAGCTAGTGTCGTTTATGAAATCGTTTTCGTCAATTATTACTTATCAGCCCTTGCCGTTGTTACCGTTAGTATGGGACTTTTCAATCTTGCCCTTATTCTCGTGCGACACACCTGCGGACAAATTCAAATCGTCGTCTCGAAACTCGAGAGTCTCGGGAATTCCAACCACGACGACGACACGCTTTCTATGGGAAATCCTGTTGCGTTTATTATTCGCAGTCACGCAAGATTACTCAAGTAAGTTCTCAGCTTAGTTTATAAACCTCTCAAGGGGTATGAATTATTTTTTTTTCTCGAGTAAACGTTTTTTTGAAAAATCACAAAAATTTTGTTATTCGAGCGAGAAATATTGTAGAAAGTCTCTTCGAAAATCAAATTTTTGTCACTCCAATCGTAAATTTCGCTGACAGCTCCGTTGGAAATAAAAAATATTGTCAAAATTACGAAAGTTTTAAAAATATGCGAAAATATTTAGTTTACCGTGTTGAACAAAATATCGACGTTTTTTGAAAAAAATTTAATTTTCAGTGTAGAATATTCTACAAAATTTTCTTTTTAGTGTAAAATCGATTAACGTATTATCACGAACCGAGTTTATTTAGGATTCTTTCAAAATTTTGTACAAACGTTCTTGGCACCAAAACTAACAGTTTTCTCCTCCGAACACGCAACATTTATTTCGTCGATAAAGTTGTATTTGAGATTTTCAATAGATTCTCGTAAGAATATTATCGCGAAAACGTAACTCAAAGGAAATTAATGCAGTTTCGAAAAATTGAGGATTTCCAAACTATTTTGAAATTGAAATTTTTATATTCGTTCGTTCGGAACATTTTTTTTTTTTTTTTTTTTTTTTCAGATTCTCTCTGCACATCGAGAAAATCTTGAAAGAAGTTTGCGCCATGGAAGTCATTTGCGACACTCTGCTACTATGTTTTCTTGGATATTACTGCGTCACGGTAAAAATGAATAAAGTCCAAACCCATTTACATAATTTTTTTATTATAAATGGATTCGATCAAAAGTTGTAATTATTATTGCAGGATTTCAGTAACAATGATGCAGCCACAGTTGTCACTTATGGCATGCTCATTGCCTCGATCTCATTGAATTTATACTTGTATTGCCACATCGGTGAAGTGCTCAAGGAACAGGTAATTTGGAAGCTAAATAAAACGATTGATTACGATGATAATTGAATAAAACGATTGGCCAGTGTCAAAATGTGGGGAAAGCTGCATATATGATCGATTGGTACAAACTACCGACAAAAACGAGTCTCGATCTTGTAATGATTATGAACATGAGTTCGAAGCCCCGCCAATTGACAGCCGGGGGTATGATGGAAATTTCTAGGATCAGCTTTGCAAGTGTGAGTACAAAAATAAAAAATGAAAAGCATTGGATTTCGGTATGTGAAAAAAAAAACTGGTTGCTTGGTTCGTTTCCTGCGTTTGATTCCCTTGTTTTTTTTTTTTTTTATAGATAATGAAAACTTCGTTCGCATATTTGAACATGTTGAGAACAGTGACATAAATCTTTAGCGATGTTTAGCAAAAACGACGTTTTCGTTGGAATAAATTGCAATTAATTTTTCGCACTTAATCAACGCTTCGTTAAGAATCCACGATTTCTATCCACTGCTGCCAGTTAGAGAAATCAGAGTCGAGAGTTTTCATTGAATTTTCAATCGATTGAAATCGATTTTTCTTAAATTTCGATCTCTTCCAAATTAATTCAGTTTTTCATTTCGTCCTCGCATTTCCTTGTTTCCACACTTTAATCCCACTCATACTGTTCGATGCAATAAATCGATGCAACAAAAACAAACGTGACAGAATTTTCTCAATATTTTGAACGAAATGAAAATTTTAATAAGATTCGAGTCTACACACGAAAAGTTTATTCTCCTCGATGAAGATGTGTCTCACGAAAAGTCAAAGTTTTTGGAGGAGCGATGACAGGCGCTCTGACTAAGAACAAAGAAGAAATAAAGGTGGATTTTGATGGAGGCCGCAGGGGCGATTCGGTGGTGAAGGAAAGAAGAGTGGTTATTGGCGAAATCATGAAAATTAAGGGAGGAATGAATAGGCAATGAAAAAAATGCAAGTGAGAGTTTGTCTGTGAAGAAACGAGAGTATTTGTGCGCATGACGGTTCGCGTGACTTTGAGGCGGAGAAAACGGAAGCACGAGAGCTTTGGATTATTAACGAGATTTTTTTTTCCCTCGGAATATTCTTGCCGTAAACAATATCTGGCAAGGTTTCCAATCGAAAAAGAGCGATTGAAATAATTGCAACGAAAGAAAGAAGGAACAAAGAAAAAGGGCAAATTTGTACGGAAAGCGGAGGAAAAAAAAAACAAAAAAAGGACTTTTTCTTGAGTAAAGAAGAAACTGTCAGTTTCGAAACTATGGAATCGAACAATTCTAGGGATTTGGAGGTTGAGAGAAGCGTTAGTAAAAAACTTGATTCTTTCGGAACGATGGAATATTCGGTACGACATCTGCGTTGGTTGCTAAGACTACTGGGTGTTTGGCCACTGGTAAAAGAAAATTCATCGAGTTTGGAAAAGATAACGGGAAAGATAGTGCGACCGATGGTCGTGTTTTATTCATCGCTGGTTCTAATACCGATGTTTGCTGAAGTTTACGCTCAACGAGCACCTCGCGAAGAATTAATATTGTTGGTCGCGCCTCTGGCATATCAAGCCTTCAATGTGATGAAACATTGTTTTCTCTTGTTGCGAATTGACATCGTGAAAGCGTCGTTGCATCACATGGAAACCGATTGGCAAAGAATCGATAATTATAAAGATCGTGCGATTATGGTTAAAAGTTTAAAAACTGCAAATAAAGTCGCGATCGTAGTGACAATCTCCGTGTATGTGGGCGGAACATTACACAATTTAATTCTGCCTGCACTTGCTGACAGTTATCTCAACGAATTCAACGAAACGGTCAGAGTACTTTGTTTCCCCGGAGCCGATTTGTTGTTCGATGTTCAAGCGAATATCGTTTTTCAAATCGTTTTTATCACCTATTGGATTTCCGACATGTTTGTTGTCACTATTAGTATGTCACTATTTACGCTTGCACTTATTCTCTTGAGTCACGCCTACGGACAGATCGAGATAGTTGAATCGAGGCTGGAGGCTCTCATCGATTCTGATCAAGACGTCAGCATTATTTTGGAAAATCGTCTTGCATTTATTATTCGCAGTCATGCAAGATTACTCAAGTAAGATTTTCATTTATTCGCGTATCGAGTCAACCAAGTCTCGCTTATCCCTCAGACAAAAAAGATTTATTAAAAAGTAATGAAGGAGTATATTTACAAAACATTTCTTTCAACTGAATACTTATTTATTGAATCCCAAGAAATATTTCTTTTTTTTTTAAATAGCGAGATTTATTATTTATAATTATTTGTTAAGAATAAATAAATTTGTTTGTTTAGAATAAATTATTCACTTCGGGTAAATAAATATATTCTTAAAAATAAATGACATATTTATTACGTTGAAATAAAATTTCTATTTATTTTGAATAATCCATTTTTTTGCAAGTTTCCCGTTTTCGTAAATCGGTGTGGAAAGGAAATAAAGAGATTTTTTTCAAATATTCTGAAAAAATGTTTGATTTTTGGTCGTTTATAGAAAATTATATTTCATGATTTGCTGTACTTTAGATTTTCCATTCGAATGGAGAATGTCTTGAAAGAGGCTTGCGCCTTGGAAGTCATTTGTGACACGCTGATTATTTGCTTCCTTGGATATGTCAGCATCGCGGTAAAACAAGAAAATTATTAAATCAACGCTGATTACAAATTTGGTAACAAAAAAAAAAACTGGGTCATGACTGAATTTCCTTCCAGGACTTCGACGACAATGACTTCGTAACAATTACCACTTATGGCATGCTGATTGTCACAATCTCATTCAATTTATTCTTGTACTGTGAAATCGGTGAAGTTCTCAAAGCACAGGTAGATTACAGTGAAAATTAAATTTTGTCAAAAAACGTCGATATTTTGTTTAACACGATAAACTAAATATTTTTTGAAAAATTCAAAATTTTCGTTATTTTGACAATATTTTTTTATTTCTAACGGAACTGTCAACGAAATTTATTATTGGAATGACAAAAGTTTACTTTTCGAAGAGACTTTCAATTTTGGTTCGACTTTTTAGTGAATATTCAATATTTAAATGGAATTTTTCGTACGCGTTCGAATTCCCTTAACTGAGAATGAAATTTTGTTAAAAATCATCGATATTTTGTTGAATACGGTAAATCAAATATTTTTTGATAATTTCAAAATTTTCTTTATTTTGCCAGTATATTTGGTTTCTAAAGAAATTGTCAGCAAAATTTGCGAGTGGAACGACTAAAATTTTGTTTTCAGTGTTCGAAATAACGTTCAGGCTGTTGAATCATTTTTATTTTCTTCGATCGATTTAATTAAACTTTTCCTCTCGCCCTGCGAAATATTATTCTTTCCTCTTGCCCATGAGAAAATCTTGGAATAATCATAATTCGTCAACCGCGATTATTGCCATTTCAAAAAAAATAATTTTCCGCTTATTTTCCACAAAAATTTGATTTTCTTATGATAAAAATATTTCGCCAGTTTGAAAATGTGGGAAAAGCTGCTTATATGATCGATTGGTACAAACTGCCGGCAAAAACGAGCCTCGATATTATAATGATTATGAATGTGAGTGCTCGCCCTCGGCAACTAACAGCTGGAGGTATGCTGGAAATTTCTAGGGTCAGCTTCGCATCTGTGAGTCCAAAAAACTCTTCGATAATATTTAATCCGTAAAAAAAGTTTTTTTTTTTTTTTTCCATTGAATATTTCTTCATCCCGATTATCTTTTTTTCATAGATTATGAAAACTTCGTTCGCGTATTTGAATATGTTGAGAACGGTGATGTAAATCCTCAGTGTAATTTTTAGCAACGACTACACTTTTTGTAAAATAAATTGCAAATAAATCTTCGTACTTGATAAACAATGAATGAAAAACTTTGAAATTTGCATCAAAATTACGAGATCCAAGAGAGCTCAATTATCGATTATTCTGATTTGAAGAAAAAAATGTCCAGCACGATTAGCATTTCAATTGAACGAAGAATTTTTAATAATTTTCTCTAGAGATCGATGATTCCGATGAGCACAAAGTCTACACGTAGCAAATTCGCTTTTTTTTTTAATCCTTAAATTTACGAGCTCATCCCAGCACTGTTTTCCAATGCACCACAGAATTGCATTTGCACGAGCTAAGATGCGGTTTTTCAAAAAACTCAGATTTTCGTAAAATTCGAAAAATCATAAAATTCAAACCGTTCAACCGCGATATTTCCCAAATTCAATACCAACCTTCCTATTATGATACTCTATTTATAAAAAAAAAAAATTAGTAATAAAACTTAAAATTTGCGCAAGTTAGAGCGTCGACACCCTTTTTTTTGAAAATTTCAAAATGCCGTAGAATTCGTATTTTTCTAGCAATTGCAACAAAATTCCCAGAGAATGAAAAGCTCGTCTAGATTAACGTTTGTGCAAAACGGGAGCCCTGTAGCTCAAACCGTTCTCGAGTTATGAACGTTTCAATTTTGCAGTGCCAGAACATAAACACACACACACATCTGGACGTTTTTTCTAGAAATGATTATTCGATGTTTTGGGACATTTTAAGCACATTGACATTGAAAACTGTAAAAAAAAAAATAGCTTCCTCTCTGAGGAAGCAGTGTCACGAGTTTCTAAATAAAAAACTGCGAATATTAAGTAGAATTTGATTTTACGCACCAAAAGTCAATTCCTTATTTCTATCGAATCTTGGCACAAGAAGACGCAAGTGTCCGAGCAGAGATGACGAAACTTGCGACTACGATCGATGAAGAAATAAAAGTGCAATTTGATGGAAGCGACCATTGGGGCCATATTAGGAGAGGGAAGAAGGGCGAGAGGGTAGAGAATATGTAATCATTTACAAATGCACAAAGTTCTCGGGATATCTCCCCCGAATCATGCAAATTGCGGAGGCAATGAATGTGCAAGGTAAAAAAAAAAAAAAAAAAAAAAAAAGATGTAGCGAAAAGGTGGTATGGAAGGAAGAAGAGAATTAGTGCGCATGTCAGTTCGCGTGACTTTGAGAACAAAACGGAAGCACGAGCTTTGGTTTATTCACGACTTTTTGTTTCCTCGCAATTTTCGTTGCTTTCCCTTTTGTTTTTTTTTTTTATTTTTGCTGCGAACTGCATTCAAGAAAGAAGAACTTGTCGCTGAGACGCTGCCGAGGCTCTCGATGTAAATAAATCGAAAGAAAAACAAGAGAAAAAATAAAATAAAAGTTTTGGCAAATTGGTGAAGAAAAAGATTCACGCTGTAACGAAGGATTCACTATGAATCCCAACAATGCTGGCGACCTGGAAGTCGAGACTAAAGTCAGTAAAAAACTCGAGTCCCAGGGAACGATGGAATATTCCGTAAGACATCTACGTTGGTTACTAAGGCTGTTGGGTGTTTGGCCATTAGTGACAGCAAATCCATCGCAAAGAGAAAAGCTAATAGGAACGATAGTCCGACCGATCGCGGTGGTTTATTCGACGTTAGTGCTCTTTCCAATGTTCGCTGAAGTTGCAGCTCAACGAGCTCCCCGTGAAGAAATGATATCGTTAGTCGCGCCACTAGCCTATCAAGCGTTCAACGTAATGAAACATTTTTTTCTTTTGTTACGCATTAAAATTATCAGCACGTCCCTAAGGCACATGGAGAAAGATTGGGAAAAACTAGACAATGACAAAGATCGAAAGACTATGGTTAAAAGTATTCAACAGGCTAATAAGCTCGCGATTATGATCACCATCTCCATGTACGTGGGTGGCACATTACACAATTTTATTTTGCCTGCTCTGGCTGACAGTTATCTGAACGAACTCAATGAAACGATCAGAGTGTTATGTTTTCCCGGAGGTGATTTTTTCCTTGATGTCCAAGCTGACGTAGTTTTTGAAATCGTTTTCGTCACTTACTGGATGTCGGACATGTTTGTTGTTACTGTTAGCATGTCACTGTTCACCCTTGCACTCATTCTCTTACGACACTCTTGTGGACAAATAAAAATTCTCATCTCTAATCTCGGGAGACTGGTCGATTCGGATATCGAGCTTCCTGTGGAGAACGCAGTTGCTCCTCTTGTTCGCCACCATGCCAGATTACTCGTGTAAGTTTTACATTGACACTATCCTATTTAAAATCGACTCAACGATTGAATGAATTTTTTTATTTTCTTCCTTCTCTGATCGCTGTGTGTAATCTTCGCATATGTTTATATATTGGTTTCAGTGTTATTTTGGAAATGATTTATTCGTTGTGCAACGCGATCTTGTTAGATTTCTCGCTGATGAGTCGTTGCACAGTTGGTTGGCTAGCAGCTGGCGTTTACTTTTTTAATGGAAATTGATCCAATTTTCGAAACGTTTGGTTCCTAACAAAAAAATTCTCTCCCCTGTGGGAAATAATATTTCGGGATAAATTTCGTTGAGATGAAAAAGAAGATTCGTAAGCTTTGATAGTCGAGGAATCGGTTCAGAAAATGAAAATCAATTGCTTCGATAATTAATGTAACGAGAAAATGAATTTTTACGTGTGTCGTTGAGTTATTTCTTTTAATATTTCAGATTTTCCATGCACATTGAAAAAATTCTCAAAGAAGTTTGTGCCATGGAAGTGATTTGTGACACGCTGATTCTTTGTTTTCTTGGATACGTCCTCATCATGGTGTGTGAAAATTTAAATAATCGCTGTCAATGAAGGGGCTTCGCCATTAACAACATAAATATTTACAGGACATCAGTAACTATGACCTCACGACCATCTTCACTTATGTCATGTTACTCGTGACCATCGCATTCAATTTGTACTTGTACTGCCAAATCGGTGAAGTGCTCAAAGAAGAGGTAACTCCTCTGGCAAAACGACATTCCGCTGCATTAAATTTTTCATCGAAGATTCCATACGTTCTGAATAATTAGTTAGTTTTGCTCTTGGCTCATTATTCGTAAATGCACCGAAAATAAAATTTTGTTGGAAACGTTTGACTAAACATTTTTTTTTGAAAATTCACAAAAATGTTGTCATTCCAGGAAGAAATATTCTAGAAAGTTTCTTCGAAAAGCAAATTTTTGTCATTCCAATGATAAATTTTGCTGACAGTTTCGTTAGAAATGAAAAATATTGTCAAAATGATGAAAATTTTGAAATTATCAAAAAATATTTAGTTTACGTTTTTTTGACAAAATTTAATTTTCAGTGTGGGGACAAAAAACTGAACGTGCAACGAGCGTTATATAAAGAAAAACAAAAATATCACGCAGTGTGTGAACTTAAAATTATTTGTAAACTGAACCTTGAAATTTTCAAAGATTTCTTTTTCATTTTTTGTCAATTTTCAAAGTCGTCGAGAAGGTCTTTTTAAATATTTGTACAGTAGTTAACTCAATTCTTGATTTTTGTGGTGTCCATAATGACTTTTCAAAGGGGCGGAGGGAAGCAAATAAAATTGAAAGATTGAAATTTTCTCGTAAATAGAAACATCGGCAAAAAACACATGCATTGTTTCATTTTTTCACAGCTTTTCCGACAATTTATTAGAAACACTGATATCATCATCGATCATTGAGAAAATAATGAAAAATTTCCTAAAAATTGGTTTTTTGGGTTTTTTTCATGGAAAATCGAGTTTAACAAATTTTAACTCGATGTATAATGATTCGCCAGTATGAAAGTGTGGGAAGAGCTGCATATATGATCGATTGGTACAAACTACCGGGGAAAGCGAGCTTAGATCTCATAATGATTATAAATATGAGTGCCCAGCCTCGCCGATTGACTGCTGGGGGTATGATGGACCTTTCAAGGACGAGCTACGTGGCTGTAAGTAAAAGAAAAAAAAAAAAAAAACAAAATAGAATTTTAAAAATACTCGAAACCGAAAAAACCATTTGTTTCCTGAATTTCCATATTTTTGCAGATCATGAAAACTTCGTTCGCGTATTTGAATATGTTGAGAACAATGGCATGAATGATGCCGGACGTAAAACGACGACGACGACGCTTTCGTTAAAATAAATTGCAAATATTTTCTCGCAATTCCTCAGCCATATTTTTTTACCAATCTCTCTATTCCTTTCCACCTTATTAAATATTTCATCGGGACAATAAAACGATTTTTTTTTTTTTTAGAATCGGAACAGAAAATCGGTACGAAAATTGTCATGGTTTTTGAAATTGAAAAAAAAAAAATTACTAGAAAGTCGATTATGTGATATTTTTTCGTGTGATATTTTGTCGTGTGATGAAACGTCATTGGAAGAGAATATTTAAGAATTTTTTTACTTCACTCATCAGTCAAACGATCCAGCACGTAAAACTGCTCGTTTTTATTCTTGAAAACTGAGTCTTTACAGCACAAAGAAACATACGACTCAGTAAAAGAATTTAAATCCCTCCACTCGACTATAAATCTGACGGTTTATAAGAATGACGAGTATTTCCAAAGAGGGACATAGTTCAACAACACAGACATTGGAATCGACTTTTTTCAAGTGTGCTTTTATAACAGAAAAACTTTACACAGCAGTCTAGACGTTCCCGAACGATTTCCTCTGATGTAGAAGCCGCCATATTGATTTTAAGGAGGCATTTTGTGTCTGGCCGAGGTGAATATAAATAGAAAATTGTATTGGCTGGTTACGAAAGAGGAAAAAGCCAATGAGCATGCTTAAAGCATCGACCAGACCATTGGAAACAAAATGGGGGATCCTACGACCCGAGCAAGGGAGAGACCCGAGTATTCGATCGAACAATGAAACGTGCCAAGCATTTCGTAGGTAAAAACTTGTCAGTCGGTAAGAATTTGCACGTTCCATTTCTCCGAGTGTTGGATTTTCGGCAAGAAATACTTTTTTCTCATTTGCATATTTCTTAGGGACGTAAAATCTTGGTATTGACGATCGAACAGAAAACTGCCTTACCGACCCACGCGTCGAGCTGTTTTCGGAGAATAATTTTTAGCACGTAAAAAATATACAAAGTTTGATGAAATTTGTTGGAGATGCTGAGAGAGAAAAAAATTAGTAATGAATCTTAAAATTTGCGCAAGTTAGAGCGTCGACACCCTTTTTTTTGAAAATTTCAAAATGCCGTTGAATTCGTATTTTTCTAGCAATTGCAACAAAATTCCCAGAGAATGAAGAGCTCGTCTAGATTAATATCTGTGCAAAACGGGAGGCCTGTAGCTCAAACCGTTCTCGAGTTATGAAGGTTTCAATTTTACAGTGCCAGAACATACACACGCGCGTCTGGATATTTTTTCTAGAAATGATATTTCGATGTTTTGGGACATTTTAAGCACAATGACATTGAAAACTGTAAAAAAAAAAAAAAATTCATCGTCACGTAAATTTCTCTATGAGGAAGCAAAAATCACTGCATGCTCGTAAGAATTTTCACTGTGACACACGCGAAGGTGATTGGGGGACCGCGATTTTGCATTTTGAACGAAATTTTTTTTCCAAAATTCACTGGAATGTTGTTTTTTTTTTTTTTTGAAAAAGTTGAAATTCTTTGAAAATAAATGAACGTTCGAAAATGCAACGATATTTTTGCCAGGAATTCAAGGTCGTTCTCGGGTTCTATTTTTTTTCACGATTATTCGTCAATTTTTATTTTCTCTGTTTGGGAATAACCGCTTATGGTGAATGGATTTTTCTTTTTTTTTCACGAATGGCGGATGAAAGAAAGTTTTTTTTAGAAAAAATCGTTTTTCGTGATATTTCGACTTGGAGACCGCTGAACACGATTGAGGAGTGAGCTTTCAGGTTCCAAAATGGCGGAGCAGAAAAAAACACGAAAACATACTTCGGTTGTGAATTTTTGCGGAAACCGGAATTTTATGGGTCGCTGTCTATGAATCTAATGTTCAATTTTGTAAATTCAAGATGGCGGATCCATTATTGTTTATCGTCAAATTTGAAACAACTCGTTCGACAAAGAAATGACATTCTTAAGGTTAGACGTTTTTCGGGCGACCTTCAAGGATCCGCCATCTTGAATGTGGAAAATTGAGTTTCGAATTTGCAGCCAGCGATCTGAAAAGCCGCGAACAACAAAATTTCGCAGCTAGACGATTTTTTCAATTTCTTTCGTCCGCCATTTTGAATCCACGAGCCGCTGAAATCGAGACTCGAGGAAAAAAAAATCGTGTTTATTTCCGTCGGTTGTAATAATAAATGTTTAAAACTCACGGTAATCTTGTGCTTTACATCGTTGACGCCAGGAACCCGTAATCCTCATGAAGACAACTCGAACACTGCACTTCGATTCTGCCTCCGAAGCTTTCTTCACTTACTACGAATTAGCACGAAAAAAAAACGATTTCATCGTGAAGAAAAAACCTCGAACACTTTCACCTTGACTTTCGGAGCAATGACAAACGCACGATGACCTTGTACATACAAACTCGGAGAAGACGCACCTCGATTTACAAACACGAACACTTTTAAAAAACAATATTTCAATTCTACGGAAAATGATTAATCTACACCGATAAAGAAAAGCGCGTCCGATGACAAATCGATGTGCGAACAAATGTTTCGACAACCTGCCCAACGCCGGTCGCGCTGGCAACTGACAAAGTCAAAACAAACAGCTGGGGTCCCTCCGAGTCCGCGCAGTTTTCTGTCATGCGCATTAGCCACAAACTCGAAATTCGACGCTGGCATCTGCGCAGTGTCAAAAAATGTAACTCAGCGAAATTCCCGTGCAGAATGTTTGCTGCAATGTTTTTCGTGAAAATTCGTAGCTCACCTTTTCGGCTCGAACCAAAACACAGCGTTAAGGAGATCGATCAGAAACCAAAAATCCACGCCATCAAAAGAAATCAAAGCACCGTGTACATTTAATTTCCCTCAAAAATTAAAAGGCCATGGGATCGTAAAAAAAACCATACGAAGCAGAGACTTTATGTAAAATTGTTAAAAAAAAAAAAAGAAAAGGAGCAAGTAGACGAAGACAAGGAACGAATGGAAAAAAATGGACGCTCGAATCAAAACATACAAAAAAAAACCTAATGCTTTATTATTACCATTAATATAATACAATCGCTGCTCATCAACAGTCATTACGGTACAATCATTTTACGCGGTAACTTCAACTCTAATTGCATGTCGTAATAAGAAAAAAAAAAAAAAAAAAAACAAGAAACGAACAAACAAAAATAATACGAATAACGATAAAAAGCTTAAAATTAAAAAGCACAGTCTTTTAAAGGTACAAATATTTCGAAGGGCATTATGGCGCAGCATCAGTTGCGCGAGTGCGCGAGTGCCAGTACCAAAAATTATATGCACGTTTTTTCCAAAGATCGAGCATGTCCAAAGAAAACGTGTTTCGACTCTTTCAGCGACCACGAGACTGATGGATCACTTTACGAGAGTTTACATATACATAAATATGTACATTTTATATTAATCTATATATATGTATGTATATGTATACATAACGTTGAGAATATAAATCAGTTACTCAAGATTGGTATTATTTACCGACATACTCAACGTTTTTTCGTGTTTTGCTGTTTTTTTTTTTTTTTTTTCATAAAATACTGATCTAGGATTAAACAACAAGATTTTTAATGATTTTATGCTCAATCGTACGTTTTTGGAGTCTCCGTTCACACACAATGCGATATTCGAATACGATAAAAATCAGAATATTTTGTCTATGAAAAATTAGTAACGTTTGATCGAAACGAATGAACGGAAAGACTCAATGTTGCAATTGTCAAATGCTGCATTATTCTCGTTACGAATTTGCACGTATTTTCTCCAACAGTGTATTTGGGTGTTTAGATTTTCATTTTTTATCTTTTTCAATCTTCATCCATACATCGATCCTACGCTCTAGATTAATATACTTGGCAACTTTTGTCGGTGTATCCACGCGCGAGAATACAAAATTGTTGCTTGCTATTTTGTGAATAAACAATCGACGTTTTCTGTCGAGAAACGGAGGATATTGCGACTATTTGCTGAGCGTACAGTCGCACCGACTAATATTATTTATCTCATTGAGACTTTGGATCGTGCGTTCGACGATTTTACCGAATTTTTTACCGAAACATTCACGTTCGAAAGAAAATCGACCTCGTTTTTTTCCTTATACGACAAAGTTCTGATTACACGGGATGACAATTTTCAAGGAACGCTTCGTCAACAATTATTGACTGGCAAATTATTTCTGTCGAATCTTTAAAGCATTAGCATCACGAAACGACTTTATTTAGGGTTCTTTCAACATTTTTTTATAAACGTTTTTAGCACCAAAACTAACAGTTTTCTCCTATGAAAAAAAAAAATTCTCTGACGTTTAGAATTTGAGATATTTAATTTCCAATTTTTGATTTTTTCCATCTAAACGAGAAAACTGTAGGTTTTGATGCCAAGAACGTTTATAAAAAATTTTGAAAGAATCCTAAATAAAGTGGTTTTGTGATAGTTAAATCTTTGGTGATTGATTTTGACGTTCGTTTGCGCGATTCACTCGCAAATATCCAAGAATCCTCCGTCTCTGTGTCGTAAATGATAATTTGAATTTTTCATATTCGCGTGGGTGTTTGTTGCGTGTGTAGGTGTTTGTATGTGTAGTGAAGACTTATAGAGCGAAGGAATTCGCTGGTACAAATAAGTCTGAAATTTCGAGGCATTTCAAAAGTGTTTTTTTTTTGTTTTTTCTCCTCTCTGCATATTTAACTCTTCGCCACATTCAATCATAATTTCTCTCTCTCTCTCTCTCTCTCGTTCTCCTCTAATTATCATAATTTATGGTTTGTTTTTTCTTCTCCGATTGCCCCACGTTCCCGAGGGCATAAATAAAAAAAAAAAAAAAAGAAATGAATCAGTGAAAATTTCTCTCTTCTTATCGGTCACTCGGAGGAACGTTGATTATCCACAATTAATTAAGGTGTGGATTATTCCTCCGGAGGACGAGAGCCACCGAGCAATAAGCTGGTCGAAAGATCGCGTACCTTAACGCTTCGAGAAATAAAAATGAGAAGTATTTATAATTAGGAATTCTATCAGTCCAACGTAAACGAATGCTTGTTGCTGGTTAACGAGCAACTGCTGCAGGCTGTTGTTTCGCTCGTAAACGGATCGAATATACACGTTTTAATCACGATTTAGAAACGCGACAGGTACTCTCAATCTCTCATCTCTCGTTGAGGTTTTCAACCTCCAGCCACGTGTTGAGAGCCCGCTCTCTAATCGGTTGGATAAAAGCGGAGAATCGCTCTGCCATGAATTTCCGAATGACAGAGTTTTTGCACAACTTCGATTGCGTCATCGGCTGAATAAACGGTGTGAGGCGGTGGCTCTATCTCTCCAGAACCAACCAACTGAACGAGCTCTCGTAATTGTTCAAGACTTCCAGGCTCTACGGATTTTATATTTTGCTCCAATTCTTCGGCTCGTCTGCTGAATTTTGGCAAAAGCCTGTCCGCCACGTCTTTTATTATAAAAACGACGCCACCTTTGCTCAGACATTGCATACTGCGATGGAGACTTCGCGATGTTGTGCCAAAATCTATCACTACGTCCACCGGCCCCTGACACGCGTCGATCGTACGCTCGATTAGCTGTTTCTCGTAGAGTCCTTCGTTCCACTGCACCACGTTCACTCTGTAAATACAAAATTTATTGATATTCATTTTTTTTCCATCATTTTCATCGTATTTTTTTTTTTTCATTCCATTTTTTGACACTTTTCCAACCTCACTCAGTCTTATGAAAACAAAACTTTATACACAGAAAGATCTGGACGATTTTTATCCATTTTTGATTTCTCATAGAGAAAGCTATGTGACGGTGAAAATTGTTTTTTTTTTTTCCAGTTTTCAATGGCAATTTGCTTAAAATGTGCCCAAACTTGATCAATTTTTCAAGTATCGTGGAGTTTGTTCCGTTCCCCGAGTTAAAAACAATTTTTCGGATCGAAATGAGGAGAAAAAAGTTAAAATCATGAGCAAGAGAAAAAAAAGTCAAAATAAAAGTAAAATCAAGATTTGTGATTGCTGTCACATTACGGATCGGAGGTTTCCCACGTGTTTGTTCCAGTTATCGTTACCGACATAATGTAATCCCAACATCTGTGATAATTTCGAGTAGCTCGTGACTTTTTTACCATCTTCTTTTTTCTTTGACGTTAACGAAGAAAAATCAGGACAAAAACAGGCCGTCGAGTGTTTGTACGCAAGATAAACGGATTACTCCATTATTATCTCGTTTTTTTTTTTATCTCACAGCGATAAAAAAGCTTTCGTATCAATTGGCCAGCAATGAAAACAAGAAATCGATCCAACAAGTTTTTTCGCGTTTCGTACCGTCGGAATTCTGCGTCCATCAATAGCGCGTCGTCCTTCAGAGACGCAACTGTAATCATCACTTTGTCCTTCATGTTGCTGAAGTAATATCCTGCGATTCTCAGCGCCCACAAAGCTAAGCCTCCTGTACCGACAATGAGGATTTTGCACACTCCAGACTCGCCACGCTCTTTCACCAATTCCTGAAAAATTAACAACACAAAAACTTTGCACCACATTCCAATTTTTCGACAGTTTGGTGACCGGCCCGCGAAACTTGTTTGCGGTAAATAATTATTTATGAGAAATAAGAATAAAAAAATATTTTTCATGAAAATTTTTCCACTAAACGGCAGTGCCTCAGATTTTGCCTCAGATTTAAAAATATCGTGATCGAGAATGACATTTTTTTTTGAATATTTTGTTTCGTCGTGCAACAGAACGACTGCCTCGTTGAGTTCGAATTTCAAACGTCACAAAACGACTTTATTTAGGATTCTTTGAAAATTTTGTATAAACGTTCTTGGCACCAAAACAAACAGTTTTCTTCTATGAAAAAAAAAATTTCTGACGTTTAGAATTTGAGATATTTAATATCCAATTTTTTATTTTTCCCATCTAAACGCCCTTTTGTTTTTTTGTTACAACTTTTTAACGAAACGTGACTTTAATTTACAGGCGTTTAGATGGGAAAAATAAAAAATTAAATATCTCAAATTGTAAACGTCAGAAAATTTTTCTTCGAAGGAGAAAACTGTTAGTTTTGGTTTATACAAAATTTTGAAAGAATCCTAAAAAAAGTCGTTTCGTGATGGTAATACCTCAATGGTTGGAAGTTGGAAATCGTATATTTCAATCAATTTGAAACTGTTAGTCATAGTCGGGGTCAAAATGACCCAATCCTGGATGAAAAATTGAATTTTTAATGAAAATGTTTTTTTTTTTCATATAATCACCTGAACATGTTCATGTGCTGCGAAAACGGTATTCATGGCGAGGAGTGCACCCGTAGGCAACATAGCAGCAACGCTGAGTGGCATGGCATCGGGTATTTTGATGAGATATTTGAGATCGTGGACGACGAGATATTCGACGTAGCCATTTGGGATTCCCTCGAAAGGATAAAGGATGACGCGATCGCCGAGTTTGTACTCGCAGTCGTCGCCGACACCGGAGCCAAGAGATTCGACAACGCCTGCAACTTCGTAGCCAGGGAATAGAGCAGCATCGCGAAAACCGTAATGATGCTGATTTGGCATTATCGGGAAATCGGTTTCTACCGAAATCTCCGTCGCCAGGCTACTCGAGCTCGAAATCGACGTCAGTGACGATAGACTTGGCGAACGTCTCGGATGGTAACAAGCACCTGCGCACACTACTCGTATCCTTGCACCTTGGCTCGGCACGTCCGGCACTGGCACATCGATGCTGAATACACAATCGCGACCCACGATGCTCGGACTCTCGATCGACAATTGGCGACACAGCTTATTCATTGTTGGTTCGCTGTAACGAAGCAATTAACAAACAAACAAATTAGAACATTTTTTCTCTTAATTAACATTGAAAATTATCAAGGTGATGGTTCGAACGTTTGTTTGAAAAATTTTGTTGGAAAAGATCGATATTTTGTTCGATACGTTCGACAAAACGTTTTTTTGAATAATCCCAAAAATTGTGTCATTGCAACAAGAAATATTCTAGAAAGTTTATTCGGAAGCTAATTTTTGTCCTTCCAATCGTAAATTTTGCTGACAATTTCGTTAGGAACCAAATATTCTACCAAAATAACGAAATTTTTGAAAATATTCAAAAATATTTAGTTTATCGTGTTCAACAAAATATCGACAATTTTTAACAAAATTTCATTTCCAGTGTACGTGAAATATTGCAATTCGCCAATTATTACAGCTCGCAATTAATCAAAGATCGAGGTTTGAAAAAATTAACAAATTATTGATTGATTTTAATTTTTTGACAAATTTTGTTTTTTTTTTTCATTACGAAAATTGTTATACAAAATTTTTTAACATTTTTTCGATATTTATCGATTTTGTTGTGAACTTCGGGCTAGTATCGAAATACGAAGGAAATTAATTCACGTGAATACATAAGTTTATGATTTACTGGAAAAATGCAAGGGAAAAAAAATTCGAGTATTTTTCTGACCATTTTCCAAAAAAGCAAAATTACGAAACCGATTTCTTATCAACTAAGACGATTCATATTCGTTGATGAATAATGTTTTCATTGTTTTTCTTGAAACTGCAGGTAAATTCGTAAATAAGGATTTTTTACGGAAACGATCAGGCGCCTGCTGCATGAGAACAAGGAAATCCTTGACCTGCTCAAGCTCGAGTATAGTGTCTCGAATTATTATCGACGGACGAGACTTTTCCCAAGAATGGATGCAAAAACGAAGAAAAAAAAATCATCCATTTTCTCACTCTGGGAATCGAAAGGATTTCTCGATTGAAAAAAAAAATCGATAATTTATTTACGAAACATTAATTTCTCTAAATTGACAAATTAATTACTACTTTTCAATTTTTTTTTTTTTAATCTACATCGATTTTTAGACGCCCAAAAACACTTTCATCCCATTTAAAAATGAAGAAAAAAAATCATTCATTTTCTCACTGTGGAAATCGAAAGGATTCCTCGATTTAAAAAAAAGTCAATAATTTATTTACGAAACATTAATTTCTCTGAATTGACAAATTGATTACTACTTTTTCATTTTTTTAAAAATCTGCATCGATTTTTAGCCGCCCAAAAAAAAAAAAAAAAAAACTGCGAATTGGAAGCGCCGTTCCATAGGATGGAAACGGCGAGAGCCAGTTTCTCTAGCGATCAGCTGATCGAGCAGTTTTTCGCTGCGGCGTCGATTTCTGAACGAAATTCGATCCACGAATTACAAGTGATTCTAATTAATTTCGATCATTCGCGTTAACCAAATCGATCGATGATTGGCTTTGTGGAAAAGAAACTGTCTAAAGAGACCAAATTTGTGTTTGAATGATTTCCAAGCTTCGTGTGTATCGATCCGTTCGTGGGAATGAGAACAAATAAAACCTCGTTCTTTAAGATTACTATCACGAAACGACTTTATTTAGGGTTCTTTCAAAATTTTATATAAACGTTCCTGGCTCCAAAACTAACAGTTTTCTCCTATGAAGAAAATTTTTCTGACGTTTAGAATTCGATAAATTTAATTTCCAATTTATTCGCGTTTCTTTTGTTTTTTCCTTGCAACTTTTTTAATGGGAAAAAAAAAATTGGAAATTAAATATCCCGAATTCTAAAGGTCAGAAAATTTTTCTTCATAGGAGAAAACTGTTATTTTTGGTGCCAAGAACGTTTATACAAAATTTTGAAAGAACCCTAAATAAAGTCGTTTTGTGATACGTTAAAGAATCTTTAATTTTCGGAAAACGAGTGAAAATATTTGTAAACTTGATTAGAATTAATAAATATTTCTAAAAATCCAATAATATGTACCCGTCGTTGTAACGATTATGGTTCGTGTGTGGTGTGGTGGACGCAACTTCAACAGGCATTGTGAGAAAAGAGTTTCTTTGTGTTCCTCAGAGTATCGATTCACAGGAAACCTGCAAGTTTACGAATAATCCACACTCGAGTCCCGGAAACGAAATCACTGCGCGTTCACTCGTACACTGGGCAAAATAGTTTCAGTCCAATTTTTAATTCGAAAAATAGCGAATAATTATATCGCGAGAGGGATAATCAAAAAATACATTCACTGGATTCGTTTGATTGGTAATTTCTTTCGTAATGCGAAATATAACGATAGTTCTCACTTAAGTATTATGCTCGTGTAAAGTGTACACATAAATGCTATCGAAATTCGTATTACTCGAACAGCTGCGCGTGACGTATTGACTGCTGCTCGGAGGGTTTGGCCGTTTGCTTTTATAACGAAGAAGGAGGCTTTCCTACTGTGCGTGTTTTGCGCTCGAACAGAGGGGAATCTCCGCTTGGTTGTTGGTGGGGATAACCGGGACGTGCACTCGGGAAACGCGTGCTACACCGCGCAAAACGTATACAGCTGAATGTTTTCTTCGGTTTCGCTGTATCCTCGTGTCAAAAGTATATCCAGCAGTGATTCAACGACTATTTATTCACCCACGCAAACGCAGTTAATTGTGTGAATAAGAAAAAAAACACACGTAGTTATTCCCCCGAATTTGTATTCTTTATTCAATTTTTTCTCATTTATGGATCGAACCGAAAGAATAGTGAAAAAATTAGAGAAACGAACCGGAGATTCGTCTAAAAACTAAAAATCTGTGTAGTTGATAAAAATTCTATTTTTGCCTGCCTTTCATGGAAATCTTTAGACCCTAGACTCGAAAAAACTGACACGTAGTAACGCAAGTTAAGGTCAATACTTTGCTGCATACTAGTCAAACGAGTGCTAAATTTTCAAAACGCTTTTGGACCAGTTTAACGTAACAATTAAATGTATTAATTTTTTTGTATTACAGCCTGTCGTAGTAATGTGGAAAAATATTGAAAACAATAGTTTTGCAAGACCATTAAATGTGGATTCAAATTTTCCATGATGACACATTTTCACTAGATTTTTTCAAAGAATTGTCTGTATTTTTCAACCGATTACGATGCACCACGTCTCATTTTGTTCCTCAACTAATCCTCTACGAATCCACCACGTAAATTTTTTTTAAGCTTAACCGTTTCACTATTGCAGCTCATTGTTTATTAAGCGAAAAAACTTTTTCATAACTAATTTGTGAACGAATTAACTTAAAAAAAAAATCTATGCGGTGGATTCGTAGAGGATCACTCGAGGAACAAAATGAGACGTGGTGCATCAAAATCGGTTAAAAAATAAAGATAATTCTTTGAAAAAAACGCAGTGAAAATGTGTCACCATGGAAATTTGGATTTATCAGTTAATGGTTTTGCAAAATTATCGTTTTTAATATTCTTTCATGTTACTAAGACATGTTGTAATACAAATCGACTAACAATACATTTAATTGTTACGAAAAATTAACAAACAACGATTTGTTCGAGAGGCACACCGATCCACGTACAACAAAACAATATGTCCTTGGAATCGGACGTTGGTTCTTTGGCAATCGGTTTTCACATATAACGACGACGTAATATGGTCGTTGGCCTCTCGAGATAACTTTCCTACGATGTTACGCCTCGCACGGAGGTTCCGGCTGTTATATCTAATAAGGAAATTGTGCTGAAACTCCATGTTGAACATTTAGTTTATCTTATTATTATTGACCCTTGAACTATATGGGAGAATCGATGGAAGAAATTAATAGATTGACCTTTAGGTCGCTCGACATGAAACGAAAACTGTGCCATTTTCGAAATTACCCCATTTTTCAAGGCCAAGAAATTTTTATGCAACAATAATTATTCATTCCCTAAGGACATTTTTTTGTCAATGAATATTTTATCGAACTATTTCATCTTCGACTATACTGCGAGCACAAAGATAATGGCTTCATAAATAGAAATATTATTTTTACGTTGTTTCACCTCAAAAACATAAATATTCATAAGAAAAATAGAATTTTCGAGACTAAAATCTTACATTCACGTTGTAAAGAAATTGCACTCGTTTATTTGTCAATTGAGTAATAATTTATCAATCAGCACTAAATCTCACGACGAGATTTTTCCTCGTTGATAAGATTGAGGTCAGGCAAACGTTTTTTTTTTTCTGAACGTGTGTGCACGCAATATGATCTGTGCAATCAAGGGATTGACGAAAAAGGCTTGTCAAGTTAAAAGATTACCTAAAAAGGATGTGATTTCATTGTGACCTTGACGGACGGAGGATATGATAAACATTGATAAAGAAAGCTTTAAGAAAGATTGTGAGGGTCTTCGAGGTCGGGAGAGAGCTGAATAAAAAACAGCTTTGATTTTTTCCACTTTATTGTGTCGAATACTGACATTTTCGTTGCCAATGCTTCGAGAACGAATGAAAATCGAAGAACATGATGTTGAAAGACTGTGGAGCCATAAAAAAGTGATGTTAGGTTTGTCAAAGGTTCGAGTACCATGTCGTTGCTCCCCCGGGTCTCTATGACCCCGACAAATTTGCGTGCTGGCAACTCATGAATAAATAAATATTTTTCGACAATATTTTTTTTTTTTTTAAACGATAGAAAAATTCTCCATTAAGCTAATGGATCAGAGGGTGACGTTCGACAGTTTGTTTTTTGGCTGAATTTGCAGTTCCAAGAAATAAAAATTATTGGTTTACCGAATATTTTGCCCTGGGTCAAAATGACCCATTGGTAGGATCCTCGGGTCAAAATTTGTGGATTCCAAATTATCAAGAGGATCAGGCACTTCCTAATACGCCAAAGTTTTTCCTCCACATTACATAACTCGTCATACTAATCTCGAACGAAGTAGTAAACAGGAAAGACCGAAAATGGTTACGTGCCTTTGAGCTCGTTTGTCCCTGCAAGTTCGCCATTCACTAAGTTTTTTCTATATCATCAGTTTTGTTTGGAATCCGATTAAAATAAATAGCAAGAAGAAAAACAAGAAGCATCGTGGGGAGTTTTGTCGAGTCTCTCAGCAGACGATAGCTTATCAATATTGAAGAGTGCTTCGATTGAAAGAAAACGATCCACGTAACGTTTCAGTTCGAAGGTGCTAATGAGCCGGCTGACTCACTTGCTCGGGTTCGTAAAATAACTTGGATTGTTATTCTGTCATTGGAAGTCTGGAAACGTGTGAAGGTAGAAGGAGAGGTTACGTAATTGTGATTAAACAAAGCACGGAGACTGTAAGAAGAAAATAAAAACTGAAGCTCCGCTTTGTTTCAAGGACAAAAAGCCTATGGAAATAATTGGAACGATAATGGAAAATTTAGTCATCGATCGAGTGGTCTCCACATTTTTACCTTCTGGTCGTAGAAATTAATTTAAATTAGCAAGAAATATTTCCAACTTTCGTGCGGTTTCTCGAGTCGAAAGATTTCTCGCTTACTTCGTGATTATTTCTAGCACGCACTGGGAATGAAATTTTGTTAAAAATCATCGATATTTTGTTGAGCACGATAAACTAAATATTTTTTGATAATTTCAAAATTTTCGTTATTTTGGCAGTACATTTGGTTTCTAACGGAATTGTCAGCGAAATTTACGAGTGGAACGACAAAAATTTGCTTCCGAAGAAACTTTGTAAAATTATTATTCAAAAAAATGTTTGGTCGAACGTATCGAACAAAATATCGATCTTTTTCAACAGACTTGCAGTGACCATCATTGCCCCAAGTCTCTGTTTACATTTCTACAACACACGACGTAAGCGTATCTATGACGATTCTATAGGCTGACCTCGTTGAAAACACGTGATAGATTTGTTGTTCTCGTGGCAGAGGATCCGCCACATGTAACGCTGAACAAAGACTCGTTTCGATCGAGTATTTTGAGTCTCGATAAAACGGCGTCAGCATTTTATGACCATCGTGTTATCGAGTTACCTTTGACAGAATTAAAAATGTCAAATGACACTCCCCCCTCGTCGGATGTCATTCGACAAACGTCAAAAACATTAATCGAGTTATTTTGAGCGGATTTTACGATTTGACCTTGAGGAATATCGATCGAATATTTGACCCGAAATGTAAGGCCACAATTTGTCCCGAAAAAATCGTTTTCCTGTCGTCAAAAATGCACGAACAACGTAACCACAAAATTAAATGGAACGAAATGAATGAATATTTCGAAAAAAATGTCTCGTTACCAAAAATTGGACTTATTATCACAAAACGACTTTATTTAGGATCCTTTCAAAATTTTATATAAACGTTCTTGGCACCAAAACTAACAGTTTTCTCCCATGAAGAAAAATTTTCTGACCTTTAGAATTCGAGATATTTAATTTCCAATTTTTTTTTTCCCATTAAAAAAGTTGCAAGAAAAAAACAAAAGAAACGCGACTTGAATTTACACGCGTTTAGATGGAAAAAATAAAAAAATTGGAAATTAAATATCTCGAATTCTAAACGTGAGAAAATTTTTTTTCACAGGAGAAAACTGTTAGTTTTGGTGTCAAGAACGTTTGTGCAAAATTTTAAAAGGATCCTAAATAAAGTAGTTTCGTGATAGTAATACCTTAATTCTCGAATGTCTTTACGAGACAGACAGCCAGCTGACGTAAGTCATCGCTGAAACAACGGCACAGAAGACTGCAACCGTATAATTAGCGTCGAAGCAATTAATTGCCCACGCGAAGATAAAATGAGAGATCTAAGCAAAACAAACCGTTCGTTCGGTTTAAAAGACTTTGCAAGGTGCTCAATGATCGGACGTCGTTCATAGTTGTCGCTCGAAAAAGTTTCAAGCATAACATTTACCCACACGTTGATAAGGTAATCAGCAAAAGAAACAGAGGACGGTACAAAAACAATAAATTTTCGAGAGACGTTAAAAACCAAGTAAACAGAAAGTTTTTTCTCTCAGATTATAAATTGCTGGGGTAAATATTACGAGCTTTTATCGTCACGACGATAAATCCAGAGAATATGCCTTATCGTGTATTTTCGAGCTCATTAAACGGCACATGCCCGGAAGATGTTATTAATAGAAACGTTCGTTTCGATGCATCGAACATGTTTGTTTGATTGTGCATCGGAGTCTTATAAATTTCGACTTTTTTTCCAATCGCGATTGTAAGCAAAGTTATTTCTCGTTCCACATGGAATGATTCATTCGATGACAACACGATTGTAAAGTCTCATCCGTTCGCCAATATTTGAGGCACTAAATAACGCGACTCAACGGAAGTTTCAAACAAACCTCCGATAAAGGGACGAAAGAGGCAAATTTTTAATACGATTTTTCGTTGGCGAACTTTCTGCTTCGAAAAGTTTCGATTTAAACAAAAAAATTTCGGGTCGTTGGTAAAAAATGGCGAGGCCGTGAACACGTGCGTAGTCTACTCGCTCTATGGACTGTAATCCAAAGGCTGACAATATTTTTGCGATCTCATTACGCAATTCTGCAAAGTTACAATTTTTTCAAACTCCTGTTGATAATTCGCTGGTGTTTCAAGAAATTTTCCCAGCACCTGTTCATCAGACTTTGGTCAGGGAACGTTCATCCTCTTTGCAAGTAAGAATTAGCATGGCGTTCGACGCGTGAAGGGACTTGGAAATAGCGACATTGAAGGTCGGAATAAATGAGACGGAAAAAAACAAGAAACTTGGGACGTTACAGCACTGCACGATACGCGTAACGATGCACAGTGGACTTTGTTTTTTTTTTTTTTTATGAATAAAATACGTTTTCTTTTCCTTCGAGCCATTAGAAAGAAAATGGCGTCTTGTTAACTTGTCGTTCCGAGAACGTTTTTTTTTTTGGAGTCCGTGTGTCTGCAGGAATCGATCCCTCGAGTAATTTGTCTCAACCTTGAAAAGACACGCCCGGTTGTCAAACATCTTCATACAAAAGAGAACTAACACCAAGGACAGCGTTGAAAAATTTTGAAAACGAGTTTCTGGGTTTTTCCTCAACGATTTGTCAACATTTCGATCGATCGGCTGAACACGAAAGTTGCAACACGACTGTATGGCCATGAAAAACGGTGTTTTCCGAAATATTTCGTGCTAGTGCGACTATCGGCCACCAGCGTAAATCACGTCGAAATTTGCGAATTTTAATACAATTGTTTAATTGGATTACCGAAGAAAATAAACGCTAATGATCAATATACTTTCTATGGTTGGAAAAGAACATGGCGAATAAACATTGACCGCTAGATGACCTTAAAATTCTGTCGTTGTTAACATTCACTATTTCGCGTTGATTTTGTTTGCTACGCGCGCAGTTCCGAAAAAATGTGCGAAACAATTGTTTTTCTGCAGAATGTATTCGTCTTTACGTTTTCCAATGGGAAACTCTTTCTCTCTTACGAATGTGAGGAAGCGTGTTTTTTCGAACGCCGCGACTAGTAGTGTAAATATTGTGCACAGCAAATGACCTTCTATTTTCACTGTTTACAATCTGAGTCAAGCCTCCGAGATTTTCTCGCTTTTTTATGGATGTTTTTATCTTTCTCAAATCAACAGAGTTGAAAAAAAAATACCTAGTTGATGGAGAAAAATGAAGGAGAAATAAAAACAAATGGGTAGGGCGCTATCGGCGAAAAGTGGAGAGGTGGCGAACGGTGTGCAAGCTTCTCGAACGAGAGGGGAAATTGTTGGCGGTGGGGGGAGAAGCGGTCGATGCCGTCGTCGAGTTGGCTATGCTACACGCTGGAATCACGTGCACAGCACCGGGGAATCGCGTGTTCTCTCCACTCGGAAACTGTGTTAGGCTCGTGACGGTGCCTCTGCGCTGAATGTCCCTCTCGTCTTTAGTAAAAACGGACTCGCACGTATATTTATATATACAGGCCCATCCAAACCTTCACCGCAACGCTTTATTCGTACATCATCACGCGATACTTGCTCCCCATCTGCTTTCTTTAGGGCCTTTGTGACATCGAAAAATCGCTCATCCAGGAGGTACCACTCACTCGTTCGAAACATTTAATACTAGTTGAGGTAAATACTGTGCTGCGTACTAGTCAAATGAGTGCTAAATTTTCAAAACGCTTTTGGACCAAGTTTAACGTAAAAATTAAATGTATTGTTAGTGGATTTGTATTACAGCGTGTCTTAGTAACATGGAAAAATATTAAAAACGATAGTTTTGCAAAACCATTAACTGATAAATCCAAATTTCCATGGCGACACGTGTTCACTAGGTTTTTTCAAAGAATAATCTTTATTTTTCAACCGATTTTCATGCACCACGTCTCATTTTGTTCCTCAACTGATCCTCTACGAATCCACCGCGTAGATTTTAAAAAAAGTTAATTCATTCAGAAATTAGTTATGAAAAAGTTATTTCGCTTAATAAACTGCAATAGTGAAACGGTTAAGCTTGGCTGGTTAACTTTGGCTTCAATCGAGATAGCCATGAATTTTACAAGAAAGAAATGAACCCCGAACAGAAAGGCTTGTACATCTTTCGGATCTTTCTTTATGGATATTCTTGGCTGCCGGGCATCCTGGCGGAGGAGAAGAGCAAGATGTACGAGCGCTATTCGAACTTTCATGAGTCACTTGGTTTAAGAACGATCCGAGTGATTCCCAATAAAACTGCATGTTCACGTGGCCCGCACGATGCACCGGTGGTGTCTCGAAAGATTTTTTCTTTTGTTTCCCATCCCTTTGTTCCTTTCCTTCCTTTCATATTTTTTGTCTCGCGATTCCTCACCGCCGATTCATCACGCTCGTGACAGTTTTAATAAATCTCGTCACCCAATACGAAGATGCTTTGATTCGTTGACGTAAGATCGAAGATATATATATATATATATATAACGACTCGTCGATGACGCCGCGAATGCCAGTCAGCGACCTTGCACGATTCACCGCTATATTCGTCATCACTTGATATTAAATTCTCCATTGTGTCCATTGTTCAGGAGATTTTTCTCTTCAGAGACTTTCCCTGTAGCGTTTCAAGAAATTCGACCAATATTTTCGATCTTTTTGTTCCATTTTCTTTATTTTATTTCAACGCTGATTTATAGCAATTTTGCTTTCTCGTAGAGGAAGCAAAATTTTGCTCAAAACATCGAAAAAAATCATATCGTTTCTAGGCTTGTCCTTATAGAAAAGATTACCGGGAATATCGACTCGGAGTGTTAACCATTTCATTCGACCTTGAAACCCACGCTCTACTTTTTTTTTTCCTTCAGTTTCATTTAATCTTTCGTGCAGCATTATTTTTTCGAACCTCATGTAGCGGACGAAGCAAAAATCGCTGTGCGCACGAAAAAAGCTCGTAGCTAATGACGAGAAAACGAAAATGCTATTGCGAAAAAATGGGAATAGCTGATTATTTCTTTTGCTCTCCGTTCGTTGAACCAGCTCCCACATATCCGCTGGTTATTTCAGTCCGATGTCAAAATAAACGAGTCAATCATAATCCAATGGTTAGATTCGCTGGGGTTAAAAATCACGAAATTGCAAAAACAGCTGTTTTTTTGCACACATCTTTTTCAAGATTATAAATGAAAGTTTCAATTCGAGCCAATTGCGAAGTTTCGGACTTTGAATCATCTCGGGCCAAGAAAGACTGGAATTGACTTCAATTGACCCTGTGGTACATTTTTTCAATCATTGCGCTACTGACCTTACCAACAGTCGATAACGATATCTACAGATTTGTTATTTCAAAATTAAAATTCACCGTTTTTGCAGAATCAATTATTTTCTCGTGAAAATACAGAAAACAAGCTTTTCGCTTTGTCGTATAAATTATTTGAAAACTCGAAAAAAAAAAACACCTTTTACGCTTTTGCTTCCTCATAGAGGAAGCTATGTGACGATGAAATTTTTTTTTTCCAGTTTTCAATGTCAACGCGCTTAAAATGTCCCTAAACATCGAAAAATGATTACTAGAAAAAATTTCCGGATGTGTGTGTGTGTATGTATGTTCTGGCACTGTAAAATTCAAACGTTCATAACTCGAGGACGGTTTGAGCTACCGGGGGCTCCCGTTTTGCTCAAGTGTTAATCTATACAAGCTCCTCATTCTCTGGGAATTTTGTTGGAATTGCTAGAAAAATACGAATTTTACGACATTTTGAAATTTTCAAAAAAAGGGTATCGACGCTCTAACTTCCGCAAATTTCAAGATTTATTAGTAATTTTTTTTTTATGAACAGAGTATCGTGATAGGAAGGTTTTTATTGAATTTGGAAAATATCGGTTAAACGTTTTAAATTTTATGATTTTTCGAATTTTACGAAAATCTGGTTTTTTTGGAAAATCGTCCAACCGCTCTAATTTCTGCAAATTTTGCAAAACATTGTGTATAAGTCTGAACTTGCTCTTTACTTTCTAGAAAAGTTGTCCAAATTATATAATTTTAAATGTAAATACAAAAAAACGCTGCAAATTGAAATTTGAAGCGTTTTTTTGTTTTTCTGGAATGTTGCAAAAATCCTTAATGGAAATAAACTCTGAATCAATCTCCGTATCCTGTGTTCTTATAAAATCTCTAACACCGATTTTTATCGCGACGTACGCGTGGAACTGTCCCGATGAATACCACCTTGACTCCGACTGGTCTTTCAAACGAATCAATTGAGTTCTGTTCGTTACACGACCCTAGATGTCTAGTGTTCGGGTTCGAGTTAATTGAAACAATTTTGTTCATTTTATTTCTTTGTCCAAATGTTTCATATTTTTTCGAGCTGCCAGTAAGCTTTGCAGCCAAAATTTTCATTGTTTATAATAACAACAAAAATTGATCGTCTTGGTTTTCGAATATTAATAATTGTTGATAATCGTTAATTAATACGGGGAAGTTCGAATGGAATTTATTTCAGCAAGTGGGACAAATAATCGGTGGCCGAAAACATGACGTTTCGTGCACGAGGCATGGGAGACGACTTTCGGTTTGGTTTCCGAGTTCTGTACATGAAAATATCATGAAAAAAAAAACACAAAGCTGAAGTCTTTAAAAACACGACACGCGTTTGGTATACTCACGAAGTATTTTGATTCTTTAAATATTTTTTTTCTCCAAGTAACGAACGAAACGCACGAATTTTTCCATTTCTCGGAACAAATATTTTTAGAGGTCAGCTCGAGGTCACAGACCTTCGAGAATAACAGGCAATGGTGGGTGAGGGTGCGAAAAAAATCGATGTCCATAAAATCGCGGACTATTTCCGGTTCAGGTATAAAAATTCCATCAAGTTTATGGAGGCGAAATCAATACGAGATGTTAAATCGCTTTGGTACACCGAGCACGAATATATCGGAAGAAAATGGAAAGAAAAATGTGTATTGAAATGAAAACAAAGGGTTGTCTATCGATCGTGAGTTTGCTCGTGACGCAGATTGTGAATAGGGCTCTCCCGAGTGGCCAGCTGTGTGCAAGGAATGACGCAGAAAACGTCAAACTCGGAAAAATCGCTACAGTAAAGTCGCGATGACAACGACGAGACAAAGAATCATTTTTTATGGAGAATCTCCAGCTTGAAAGAGTGTTTGGAAGTGTTAATGAATAGCAATGGATTCTGTGTCGATCGATTTGAATTTGTTTACACTTACCGCGATTGGCAGACCTGACAGCGAAACAGTGGCAGTCAAAGAGCAGGTCCTCGGTCTTTTTTACCCTCCTCGTCCTGTTCGGATTGATTCCTCAAGTTTTTGGTCGTCGTTCTCCTTTCATTAGCCCCTTCCACCTTCTCGATTATCAGTGACACACGGGACAACAAGGAGGAAGTTAAAAAAATGCCAAGCACCGAAAGAGATCGCGAGTACGGACTCGAGTTTATCGACGAACGTTCGCTATGACGTTCGTTCGCTCTGACTTGACTTTATATACACTTGCACAATAGTGAACAAGTGAACTCGCTGTGTAGGACGAGCCTATCGAAACGGTTGAAGAATCGGCGCATCCCAAGAAATTGCAATGCGCCGACGCCGAAGGGACGACTCGCTCGGACGTCGCGAACGTCGATAGCTCCGTGTGCGCGTGTACAATGACGTTTTCTTTCTTTCTCCGTCTCTACATGTGTATCTCTTTTTTGTTTCTCTTTATACTTGATGAGATGACGCTGAAAAAAATGTAATTCCCTCGGCTTCCTGATCGTGAATGATGCTCATGGGAAATTTATTCTCGCAATGGGTTTTCGGAAATTGACACACTCCGCCTCTGTCGGTAAGAGTGGAAATTGAGATTTATTTTTTATCGACTGAAGATACTGCCAGTGTCGATAGAATTTTCCAAAGGCGTCGCCACGTGCATGAACCGGTTTTTTTTACTTAACGTTTTTCCGAAAGGAATCCTTTCTACCCGTAACATCGACAATGAGAAAGCGATCGTCACAAAATTCGAAAACGTATTAAAAAGCAATTAGAGGGAATTTCGTCAAATAGTGGAGAGAAAAAAGTCGATGAAAACTTTTGACCCAGAATTTCCTTATCTAAAAAACACATGTGCAAATTTGAACTAGATCGTTGATGACGTACACATAAAAAACAACATTCAAGAATTCCATTCAGACGAAATACAAATTGTCACGTACGTTTCTTTCCTGTGAAAGTTTACGTCGACTGAAGGTCGAGGGAAAAGTAGATAAATTACGAGGGTCAGAACCAGGGCGAATTTACGTGAAAGGTACCTCGTGCTTCTGTGTATGAATTAGTCCGCTCCTAACCTTGAAATTCTTGCGCGAGTTTCTTTTTTTTTTTTTTTTTGCAAATCTTGGTACGAATCTCGATAAAAATGCTTTCGAAAAGTGGAACGAGAGTTCTAGCGTAGAGGCACAGTCTTTGCACAAAGAACACGCGACAAAATTGATCGCGTGAAAAAGTTTCGGAGAAAAATGACGTAACGAAAATCCTGCCCGTGACCTTTCCACATGCAGCAGTGATAGGCCAACGCGGCGACGAGAAAAGCATTGTTTCCATATTTCATTAAACTTCCGTTTGAGGTATTACTATATCACGAAACGACTTTATTTAGGGTTCTTTCAAAATTTTCTATAAACGTTCTTGGCATCAAAACTAACAGTTTTCTCCTATGAAGAAAAATTTAAAATTGAAGTTGCGGTTCGTTGAAAAGTTGCAAACAAAAAAAAACAAAAGAAACGCAACTTAACACGCGTTTAGATGGGAAAAATAAAAAATTGGAAATTAAATATCTCGAATTCTGAACGTCAGAAAATATTTCTTCAAAGGAGAAAAGGAAGGAGGGGGAGTTTCGAAGGAGGAGTTTGGTGCCAAGAACGTTTGTACAAAATTTTGAAAGAACCCTAAATTATCGAATCGACGTTTATGGAAAGAGAAAAAAATGCAAATAATCGGAACGGGGACTTTCGATTTTGTCGGATCACGGAAACCATTAGCTGTCAATTTCTCAATACGTAAGCGCGTACAAGGAAAAAGGCTCGCAAAAAGGTGATTCCCGAGCGTTGGCTCTATATCGCGATTGGTCGATTCGGTCTAGCCAACGAGTGATCGGCATCGAAAAAAATAAACGTGTTTACCCATCTGTCGATTTTTCGTATTTCCTCGTTCGCTCTATGTGTACAGTCTTGTAAAGGCATAAATATCGTTACACCGTTTGTCGAACTTCAGTCTGCGATCTTACGTCAGTGAGGTGTTCGTACTAGTGACCAAAGAATTCTCATCGATATCGTTTCTACGTTCGGACAAATTTTTTTCTACAAAAAAAAAAAAAACAAAAAACAAAAAAAAAATGGTAACTTTTGATTTTTTCAATGAAATTGATTTTTCACTATCAACATAAAAAAAAAAACTGGATACAATTTATTATTTCATCGCCTCGAATCGAGCTGCTTTATAATAAAACAAAAAAAAAAAATTAACTCAATTTTTTATCGATCTCGGTGATAGTCAAATAACGATAGTGTCGCGAAATAATGGAAAATTAACCCTAGAATGGTAACCTGGGGTCAAAAAGGACCCCAGGCGATTTTAAATCTCGCGCCCTTTCTCCCTTCGTTTTTCCGTTTTTTACGGTTTTTCCGCATTTTCGACCAATTTTCCGACTTGAAGCAAAATTGCCCCAGGCTCACGCGATCCTGCATTAAAAAACTAAGAGAATGAGCCCAAGTTGAACACTTTTCGTTCAATTTTACCGGAGATATGAATTTTTCAAAATTGGGGTCATTTATGACCCCGGGTTACCGGAATATGTAAAAAAAAATAAGGTTATACCGTTTTTGGGTTAATTAAAAGTTCGTTGTAAAACGAAATACGATCGAGATTATAAAATTTATCGATTTCGTTTTGAGAACATCAGCCTGCACATGAATTTCCATCGAGTTGATACCATAACTGCCTTTATTATTATTATTATTATTATTATTATTATTATTATTATTATTATTATTATTATTGTAGCTAAACTGCTATGAGGAAAAAATCAAACTATTAATCGATCACGATCGAAATTCCTGACGCCAAGAACGCGCGATACCCGGTCGTCGTTAAAGTCTATTTAGACGATTGCGGGTCGAGGCTTCTCTCGTCGTTTCGTATTGCAAAATCTTACTTTTCCATTTATATTAATCGAAGCGAAGAATTGATTTGCGCTCAATAGCTATTCGCGTCAAAAACGACCACGAGCATGCACAAATATCTTCGGCAAGAGGATATGCGACTTATTTATAGAGAAGATTCGTAAATTTGTATGAAATCTTTCAGTTTGTTTTTCACTTCGTTCGTTATTTCCATTTTTTAAAATTTATTGCAGCGTATTTGTTTTGCGTATTGTTTCAACAAAATGTGAAAATTATACTGGGTCAAAGAAATGACGAACAGAGAATTATTCATACCGGAAATTTCCACGCTCATTAAAAGGTATTACTATCACGAAACGACTTTATTTAGAGTTCTTTCAAAATTTTGTAGAAACGTTCTTGGCACCAAAATTAACAGTTTTCTCCTACGAAGAAAATTTTCTGACGTTTAGAATTCGAGATATTTAATTTCCAATCTTTTATTTTTTCCATCTAAACGCGCGTAAATTAATGTCACGTTTCGTTAAAAAGTTGCAAGAAAAAAACAAAAGAAACTCAACTTTCATTAACACGCGTTTAGATGGAAAAAATAAAAAAATTGGAAATTAAATATCTCGAATTCTAAAGGTCAGAAAATTTTTCTTCATGGGAGAAAACTGTTAGTTTTGGTGCCAAAAAAGTTTGTACAAAATTTTGAAAGAATCCTAAATAAATGCGTTTTGTAATAATAGTAATACGTTAAAAAACCATTATGATTTTTAAATGTTGCTGCAAAATGGCGGATCGGATGAGCTATAGTTATGGCGAATGAAACGAAAATATCGAGAATTTGTTCAATATTTAACCTTTGCAGTGCGGGGTTAAAAAAATGCGAAAGAATCATGACAATTCGATCGTCCTCATTTGACTTCCATTTCACTTGATGTTTTTTCTCTGCACCATGGCGCTCGAGTCGTGTTCGTCTGCAAGTGCAAGAAGTGGTGGTAACGGAGAAACGGTTGCATTGACCAGTCGCGACACGACCGTCGTATCGAGTGGTTGCCAAGTTTTTCGTAGTCGTTCTGAAAACCCGCTCGAAAAACGAAACCTTTTTAGCTGAGGGAATAATTATCTTGAATAAACCGAAGCTCCGTTATTGAAGCATTGTTGCAAAAGTCTTGGTGCGAAGTCTCGTAACAAATTTTCTCGTTGCAGCTCGTACGACGAGGAATTCGTAACGCGCGTTATCATTTCGCTGCTACTGCCAGAGCAGGTAAGTCATTTTTCCTTGGCGATTATTCGGCACAGATCCTTTCGCGAACTAACAAAAAAAGAATTAAAAAAACTCGTCGGACGGTTCTTTCGGCTCTCACTTTTTCGTGACCTCGAACAGCTGGCCGTGTATATACATCGCGCTTGTCAGCATCTCGTCAATTAATTTCGAATATTCCAAACAAAATCCCCAAAAATCAACGCGAAGAAACATTTTGGCGGTGTTAAACAAAAAATTATGTAACCCGCGAATTTAATTTTAAATCAACTTCAAGGGGAACGCGCTCGTGGATTCAAAAATGAACGATCACGAGCTTTAGGTTAATAAAAATCAAACTGTCAGCTCATCCCATGGTCTCTTATAGAAAAATCCATGAGATTTCCGCGTTTATTGAATTTTTCGAACATTAATTATCGGTCCATTGTTCTTTGATTGTTTCGTGTCCACTTTTTTTTCCAAAATGTCTAAATAACGTCAGAAATGACATTGATCCATCGAACAATAGCCAGCGACGTTTTGGGCACAATTTCGCGTTTCAAATTCACGATAAAAGTGATTAATTTTTTTATTTATCTGACGTGACCTACTTTCCTGCGTTTGTCAAGGTCTTGGCCAAAATGAAGAATCTCGAAAGACTGTTTCGAAAATAAAAAATTGCTGGGGAATCCTATTTTCCTAAATGGCAGTTGAAACAAAAAAAATTGTCCCAACTGCATTGAATTGGCAACAATTTCTCAAGAGTTAACCCTTCGTGGTGACATTTCCGCCACCGATCTCGTTGGTCACGCTGGGTTGATTCTATCCAGTCTATTTTTGAACCCGCATTGAGACCAGCCTATCGGCCCAAAAATTCTCAAAAAATAACTGAACATTCTCTAGAAATTCCAGTTTAGAAACGAAAAACTTTCCTAAAAGAAATCGAAGGCAAATATATTTTTTAAAATGCATAATGAAGAAAATAAACGGGAAAAAAAAGTTTTTTCACCAAAATAATCGTCGCTTTGAGGATTTTCAATATTTTCGCCTAAAATTTGGACCTGATATTCATCGGATCTGGTTCTTTTGTGAAAAAAATAGTAGGAAGCGCGCGTGGCGGCGGTAATACTTACCGCCGGCAGGCAAAATTTTGAAAAATTGAAAAATATTCACAAAATTTTTATTGTCCGAGAGCAAACAAAAAAAAGCAATTGACAAAACGGAAGCTCCGACGAGTGAATAGTTTTTTTGGGTTTTTTAATTCACAACTGGGAACACGGTTCGGTGGTGGAATTGTTGCATTGATTTCGAAGCTTTTTGATAGTAGAAACAGTAGCACAAAATTCAAAGTTTTGCTGGAGCTGCGTCATTGAGAGTCGGTGTGAAAAAATTTGACGAATTTAGATTTCTGTTGCGTTTATATTTTTAGACGCTAATTCCATGATATTGGAAATTACAGGAAAATTGGAGACAATGCCGTGCCCGTTTCTGACACGTTTATCAGCGAATTACGTTCGTAATTATGGAACGTCGTTGATAATGAATTATCGTCAGCACTGTCCTGTGATGTCGAGGATGTCGAGTACGTTGTCAGAATCGAAGGAGCCAGCGAGCGAGACTAAGAGCGTGAACAAGTGTCCTTTTATGTCGAAGGAGATGGATGTGGTGAAAGAGGCATCGTCGGACGTGGAGAACGACGTGATAAACTTGGCGAATGATGTGAAAATGGAAAGCAAAGATTTTCCTTACGAGGATTTTTTCCATGGGCAAATAAGAAAGAAAAAAGAGGATCATTCGTACAGAATATTCAAAAAAGTGAATCGTTTGGCTGACAAGTTTCCAGCGGCTGTGGAATATTCATGGGGAGAAAAGCCCATAACTGTATGGTGTTCGAACGATTATTTGGGGATGTCGCGACATGCCAAGGTGACTGGTTCGGTGAGGGAAGCATTAGAGAAGTTTGGCGCCGGGGCAGGAGGGACGAGAAACATATCCGGAAACTCGATGGGTCACGAAAGGCTTGAGAAACGTTTAGCTGATTTGCATCAAAAAGACGCAGGTCTTTTGTTCACTTCCTGCTACGTTGCTAATGACTCGACGCTTTTTACGTTAGCAAAGATTTTACCAAATTGTCATGTGTTTTCTGACGCCGGCAATCACGCCTCCATGATCCAGGGCATAAGAAACAGCGGCGTAACGAAACACATTTTTCGCCATAACGACGTGCAACATCTCGAAGAATTGTTGAGCAGCGTCGACAGGAATGTGCCTAAAATAGTCGCCTTCGAAACGGTTCACTCAATGGACGGGAGCATTTGTCCTCTCGAGGAACTTTGCGACGTTGCTCACAAGTACGGCGCCCTTACCTTTGTCGACGAAGTACACGCCGTCGGTTTGTACGGCTACACCGGAGCTGGTATCGGCGAGAGGGACTGGGTCGGCCATAAAATGGACATTGTCTCCGGCACGCTTGGCAAAGCTTTTGGCAACATCGGCGGATACATCGTTGGCACTTCCAATCTCATCGATATGATCAGAAGCTACGCCGCTGGTTTTATTTTCACTACTTCCTTACCACCCACTGTTCTTTACGGGACTTTGGCTGCCATTGAAATTCTCGCTTCTGACGAAGGACGTCGACTCAGATCGAGACATCAAGAGAACGTCGCCTACATGAAAGAGATTCTCAATTCTGCTGGCCTGCCTCTCGAACAGACACCTTCTCATATCATTCCAATTAAGGTGATTCACTTGCAAACGCAATGGAGAAAATTGACGGAAATATTGTAAACAAGAGTTTTATTTTCCAACTATTGAAAAATTACATTCCTCTTCCTTCAAAAATAACGACAAATATGAAAGACTTTTGAAATTCCTCATACAAAGATTTCTCCAATTTTCCATCAATTTTCTGCGAAATATCAAAGTCCAATCTTTTCTCTACATTCATAAATTTCCATGAAACAGAATCAGGCTGTATAACGTTCCGAAAAGTAGTTTATTATGAAAATTCAGATTTTAGATCCCTCACTCAAATATTCCCATCATAAAAAAATGTGGATCAATAAAAAACACAGAATACCACTCACAAGACATTTTGTCATAATGAATTACTAATTATTGAGAAATTAGTACGAAATCATTATGCATGACTCAGTTCCGTTAACAAAATCAAAATGAGCTTTAAGGAGATTGGCTACATACGACAATATGATAAGAATTCAATAAAATTTGGTCACAACATTCTCTAGCATCAAATACGATGACACAATTTTTTCAAATTTCATTAAAATCTAATAATTTAGAATTTTCCTATGATTTTAACATATCAACATTTTTGTGTGTAGCCAGCCTCCTTAATTGCTGAACAGAAAAATGCATTAATTTCGAGTTATTTGTAAACTCACGAAATGACTGTTTTCTCGAGAAACAACATTAACTCTGGATTTTTATATTATTTTCTAACAGATAGGAGATCCGTTGTTGTGCAGCCAAATAGCGGACACTCTGTTGCGTGAAAAAGGTCACTACGTACAAGCAATAAATTATCCAACAGTGGCAAAAGGTGAAGAAAAATTACGACTAGCGCCAACACCGAGACACACGCATAGCATGATGGAAAAATTCGTTAGAGACACTCTCGACGTTTTCCATTGTCTCAACATTCCAAAATCAATCGCCAAAAGGGACGAATTGGTTCAAGCAATATCCGTTCATTGACGAACTTGACGTAGTTTCAAAATAAATTCTATATTATTGTACAAATAAATAATTATGTTGAATCGCGCAGAAATACTGTATAGAGAAAAAATATATATTCACATGTTTTTACTTTGTCAATGATTTTAGCAACGAGATTGAATCGAACGAAAAAATATTATTAATGAAATTCAATCGATGGCGCTGAATCATTGACATTGTTATTTACATTGTTTCCGAAGTGCAATCAACGTTGCAATAAATACATGACAATTATATTTCCGTGAAACCAGTCTTGTTTATTTTCCATCCATTGAATATTTTTTTCTCCATATTTTTTGATGATTCAAATTATTCAAAAATTATAAGATTTCAAAAATATGAGAAATCTTGAAAGTGGTTTTTTTTCTAATTTTCGGACAAAGATTTCGATTCAGTTTTAATCTGGACGAAATATAAGGAAATCTCGAGAAGAGAATATTCGTTCTCGTTCTTCGGATTCTTTTTGAACGAATTTCTATGAAAATTTCAACGAAATCGGTGAATTTTTATATTTCTCGGAGAATATGACTTGCTACTTTTTTTTATCGCATTGGAAATCGTCGTTTGGACGGAATAATCGGACAGTGACGCCTATAATTGAGGCTCTTTTGATTTCGACTAGTCATTCACCGACGTGAACCTGATTTTCATTTTGAATAGGAAATATCGATAAGAGTTGAATCTCGTCGTAAAGCAGCAGTATTAAAGTTCTTGATAATACGCTCTTGATAAGCTCAACAATCATTTCCAGGTTATACAAAGCACGTGCTGATTCATAGCGACATGGTTACGATTTAATTAAATCGACGTCATGTGTGTACTTTGCATATCGCTCTTCTCGAGAAAGATACGGAGACGAATCTGCAATGATTGAAATTTGGTGAGCATATTCTTTAGTATTAAATATGAATATACAAATTTTTTAAGATTTTTTTTCTACATAGTTTTCGAGTAATCGAACACTAGAGTTTACATGCGTAAGCATAGGATTCAGATTCATATAGGTATATCTTTAGCATTTTGTAAACTCCGATTATTCGACAACTATGTAGACGAAAAATTTGAAAAAAATTGTGTCATCGTATTTGATGCTAAAGAATGCTATCACCAAATTTTATTAAATTATGCGCGTTGCGTTATGTGCTGGAACGTTGTGTGCAAAATATAGATCCATGCAGCGCGGCAATTTGAATGTGCGTAACGGACTTTAAGATGCAAATTATTATTTTGTCGCTGAACAATGAATATTTTTGATTTTATCGAAAGATTCTTTCGACTGGGTTCATTGAGAAGAATTGCAAGCTCCTGTTTCATTGGAATTCGAATTGCGGATGAAAAAAAAAATGCAGGCAAAGAAATAAAAATTTGTATACGAGAAATATAGTGAAGGCTGCTCCGGTGTACGGGGCTACGCAACGTGTTTTCTGAAGCCAATAAGCAAAAGTCATAAAAGTCGCGGCCGCCTGGAAACAAGCACAATTGCCTGATTCATTACATGGGAAAAGAAAACAAAACACAGCAGGCCCGATTGAATCGCGTTCTTTCTGCAGTTTCGATCGATCGTATCCTTTCAAATAAGCCAAAGATTTCCCCGAACCCCCGAACGAAACGCAGTCTCAAAAATCGACAAAAATTCAAAACGCACATGCGCACACCGGCTAACGGATCAGCTGTTTGTCGTCTGCAAAACCGTGCTCCGTTCACAAAAGATAATAGTGCAAAACAAGAGACTCGCGTTAGTTTATCCGGCGAAATCCGTGTGAATTTTAGGCAAGAGTTTTTTGACTGAAAGTAACGAAACGTCTAACCAAGAATTAACCTGAACAGAGGCGAAATGTCAAAAAGTAGCAGCAGCGTGCGATAAAATCGAACGATTCGTGTTTCCAGTGAAAAACTCGTGTTTTTTGCATGACATTATTTCCTGCGACGAGTAAATAGTAAAAAACAAAATAAAGCTCAGTATTTCGAATCGTAAAAAAATGTCACGAAGCGTGTCAAACTTTTTGAAGATGTTTGTCGCATTTTTGTACACTTATGCCCGCGGTTTGACGTATACAGTGACAGGCATAATAGTGTTGTATTATTGTCTCGATCCTGGACGATTCGCCTCGCACTACAGTTTCATAAAGAACGAGGATATTTACGAAGAGTTGGAAAAGTCTTATACGCCAAAGGACAATTCTTGTGCGATAGCTGTGCCAGGAAGGAGGATCGGAGATTTGTTATATCCGGACGAGAATCCTCGTGAAGATCCGGTCGCGATGGCAAGACGATTAGGGATCTTGCCGGGCGGTCAATGGAAACCGTTGAACTGTCATCCTCTTTTCAACGTCGCAATCATCTTGCCGTATCGTAACAGACACGCTCAATTGACAATATTCATGAATTACATTCATCCGTTTCTACAAGCGCAGAATCTCGACTATCGTATTTTTGTAATCGAACAAAGTCCCGTGAGAGAATTCAATCGGGCTAAATTGTTCAACGTCGGTTACGCCGAAGCCAACAAAATCAACGATTTCCATTGTTTCATCTTCCAAGACATTGATCTCATCCCTCAGAATCCGGATAACATTTACGCGTGTACCAAAATGCCCAGACACATGAGCTCCAGCGTCAATACCTTTAGATACAATTTACCCTACACCGGCCTTTTTGGCGGAGCCATCGCGCTCACTAAAAAACAGTTTGAAACTGCAAACGGCTTTTCCAACGTATTCTACGGCTGGGGCGGAGAGGATGATGATTTTTACAGCCGTCTGCAAGCTCGTGGGCTCAAGGTAATCAAAATTAAAAAATTTTGACTCGCTCGGCACATCGGTATCAATTTATTTCCAAGATTTTATTTTTTCCACCTGATCAGGAATAATTTTCAGGGAATTGAACAATTTTCTCAAGACCGCAGACTCGATAGATTGTTTTGTTTTCCACAGGTTACGCGTTTCGGGCCAACCATCGCTCAATATTACATGCTGAGGCACAAGAAAGAGAAACCGAGCAGCACGCGGTTTTCTAAATTGGAAATAGCTGCCAGGAGATATTACACCGACGGGATTAACAATTTGGAGTACAAAGTATTGAATCATCAATTGCGTCCGCTCTATTCGTGGATATTAGCAGATGTGTAAACAAAAAGTTTGAACAAGCACCGACAACTAATGGCAAGTTTGAGGAGTATGCTTAGTCGTTCAGCCGGCCATTCCTAAGTCAATAATTGTATCTTTTTCTATATAGCTGTGAAAGCATCATTTAGAACCTATATTTGGGATATTAATATCGCGATATTCATTATGTCCAAGAAATCCAAAGCTAAAGCTAAAACTAACGACTCAGAAGCTTTGGGTTTGAATCTACAATTCTTTTGGTAGGATCGCACCAATTTGTTGTTGATTTTTCTCGGCAGACGTGGCTCGAAAACAAAATAATATTAGTAGTAAAAGTTTTGGGCAAATCACAGTAATTGTTAATTAAAATGTATTTAGTTTCGTGTCATCGATCCGTTAAGGTATTGACACGTACGACCTTATTTAGGGTTCTTTTAAAATTTTGTATAAACGTTCTTGGCTCCAAAACTAACAGTTTTCTCCTCGGAAGAAAATTTTTCTTACGTTCAGAATTTGAGATATTTAATTTCCAATTTTTTCTCGAATTGGGAAAAATAAAAATGTCAAATTCTAAACGTTAGAAAAATTTTTTTCAAAGGAGAAAACTGTCAGTTTTGGTGCCGAGAACGTTTATACAAAATTTTGAAAGAATCCTAAATAAACTCGTTTTGTAACACGTTAAGTACAAAAATGAATTTTGTTTTCTTCGAATTATGATACAACGGTGACTTCGATAAACGAGCCACAAAGTACACGAAATATCCAAACTTTCAAGTATTTCTCAATAATGCAGAAAGTTAGTTTATCGAAAAACAGTCTCGACGTATTTACAAAAGCCAGGATGTACGTTAAGGGTCGAAGATTTGATAACGAGCGAACGTAAGGTCCAGTCAAATTTAATGAAGAATTCGTCGATTTAGTTTGAAAGCAGTCATTGAGAGAAAAAAACATATCGGTTGTTGACTGGTATTTAAAAATTTCGGAACGTATTGTGGATTTTTGATACATGTATTGAAACAATAACGATTAATAATTAGCTCAGCCAGTAGAAATAGAGTGTGAACCAGGCACACATATCTTTTAGTGAAGTGTGTTCCGAGGTGTGGTTGTGATTTTTCAACATCAATTATTTTCTATGTACCTTGTGAGTGCGTGTGTGTAAGTCTGTAAGGAACTGAGTAGTTTGTAGACATTGTTTAATTTCCAGTACTTATCGAAGCGAAAAAACAAACAAATGCGATATTGGCGGAATTAGCATAATTTATGCACGTCTCGAACAAATATTTCAGGTTTTTTTTAAAAGTATTACTATCACAAAACGACTTTATTTAGGGTTCTTTCAAAATTTTGTATAAGACGTTCTTGGCACCAAAACCAACAGTTTTCTCCTGTGAAGAAAATTTTTCTTACGTTTAGAATTTGAAATATTTAATTTCCAAATTTTTCTCAAATTGGGAAAAATAAAAAATGGGAAATTAAAAATCTCGAATTGTAAACGTCAGAAAATTTTTCTTCAGAGAAGAAAACTGTTAGTTTTGGTGCCAAGAACGTTTGTACAAAATTTTGAAAGAATCCTAAATAAAGTCGTTTTGTGATAGTAATAAACGTTAACAAATCTTTTTAATACTCCGATAGTTCAAATGAAATAATAATATTTTGGGTTTTTACTGCCGAAATATTTCGTGCATAATATTAAATGAACAAAACGAAATGAGTTCCATCTTTACGATTAGCCTCATTTTTGTAGGATATAAATGGATGAGTAGCACACGATACGAATTTTTCATCCTCGTAGATTTGAACTTTATTTCATCGAATCTGAGGTTCACCTACGAAAATAATACTTGGCCAATGTTTGATATCATGAAAAATAACGTTACGATGCAATTGTGAGAAAATAGTTGTTGGAAGAGAGGGCATAGAGTCCAAGTACAAAGACGGGGTTCGTTGTATCCCACGAAGAATGCAGTCGAGTGGATTGGATATCGAAAGATGATTCACTATTAAGCAATGCTTATTAAATTTGTGAATAAAAAATGAGAGAGAGTTCGAGCCGTACGATAGCGAAGTTAAAATTGTTAGAATGCACGAAAGTTGTCTATTTTTCGTAGCAGAGTGAAAACTTGATAATCGATGTTCGTCTGCGATGACGTGGAAGTGTTTTTTTCCGGCTAGAGAATAAAATCTCCTAGGAAACTTGAAAGAATTCGATGCATTCGAACGGTGCAAGTTTTCCTGCAACGAGAATCGTCTGAAACTCGATATTCGGAAAAAACTCAACGATTTTCGTCGATTCGCATTAATTAGTTCAACCAAGTTTTTCGCAATAAAAAACGATACCAGATTTTACGTAAACAAAAAAAAAGCGTCACGAGGAATCTCTCACCGGAGGGTTGAAAGAGTTGTGAAAAGTAAATGATGCTCGAAATCGATCAGAACAAGTGCATAAGATCTATGGATATAAGCAAAGCGCGGCGTGTATGTTTTATTAATGATTTCTTTGTCTTCTCTATCGCTCGAATACATAAATCTCACAAGATTTCGTTATTATGGTTGATTTTGTTTTTTATTTAAAAAAATAACATTAAGTTGTAAGAACGATCGTAGAAACGTGTGTTTGCTTGTTTTTTTTTTCTTCTTTTTCCACTATCTGTCTCTTTCTCTCTCTCTCTCTCTCTCTCTCTACCAGCGAAGCGCGTGTAAAAGTGTGATGATCGAAGGCAAACTATCATAACAATAAAAAGGTAGTTATATCGTGCATACGTTAATGTTTTATCAATAATAATAATAATAATAATAGTAACAATAATAATTATTGTTACAATAATATGTATAATATTTATAACTATACATTATATGAATATTTAAGGAGTTTTTGTGTAATTGTACACTCGAAAGAGAACTAAAAAAACACTAAAAAAAAAAACGAATTCCCTAAAAGACAGTTGGTTGGAAAATAGAACGGATACAATAAATATCATCTATATCGACGTGGATTTTTATAACACAGACAAATAAGCATTGTACATCTGATTGTAGTATTTTATCGACGAACGCGGTATTTTTTAGTTTCTCCTTCGTCTCTTTAATTATTGAAACTTGGTTTACAGTGATTTGCGTTGTCTATTGAAGTGCATTGATCGAACACTATATATACATGCTATGGTTTTTAAATTAATTGTCATTTTCAATTGTAGCGATTTACGAACTATTTTCGATGCTGAAACGTTGCTCGAGAAGTTGATACTTTTTTTTTTGTTCATTCTTAACGATTCATCGATGCGTTTAGGCCTCAGCATTTGAAGCAACAGCGTTTTATATTTTACAATTATCTGTTTTATTTGCTTTTATTTCTTTTGAAATTTCGATCTTCTTTTGGCAGATGTGACGGGGTATTTAACATGAGAGCGAAGGAAATGTGTTTGCGACTCCGTTTATTGGACTCATGCCGTTGATGGTATCACGAAACGACTTTATTTAGGATTCTTTCAAAATTTTGTATAAACGTTCTTGGCAACAAAACTAACAGTTTTCTCATGTGAAGAAAAATTTTCTGACGTTTAGAATTTGAGATATTTAATTTTTTATTTTTCCCATCTAAACGCGTGTAAATTCAAGTCGCGTTTCTTTTGTTTTTTTCTTGCAACTTTTTTAATGGGGAAAAAAAATTTGGAAATTATATATCTCGAATTCTAAAGGTTAGAAAATTTTTCTTCACAGGAGAAAATTGTTAGTTTTGGTGCCAAGAACGTTTATACAAAATTTTGAAAAAATTCTAAATAAAATAGTTTCGTAATAGTAATACGTTAATGTGGCGAATTTTACATTTTTTTAGAGTTTGATCGGAATTGGGATTGCAAATCAATTGCAAATTTTGAGCTGAAACTTGTTTTTTCCGTTTTGTAAATTAAAGCGGATCCCCTAGAACGACATTGTTCTCCCAATGTCCATCTTTTTTGCTTTTTTGCTCATTCTCGTATAAAAAAATAGTTCGTCCATTATCTCTCTTCTTGCAATTTCAATGATGCACCAAAACAATATTTCTCTGTCGTACATCGAGTAGCTGTTTTCTATTCGCAAACAGGCGGGTGAGCCGAGTATTTACGAAATTGAAGAGATTTTCAATAAAGTGAGCTTGTTTCTCATTTTTCGATACGCCGCAACATTCCCATTAATTTTCCGAACGTACCTTCGTCAGTGAACGATGAAACAATTCCAAAAGCAACAATTTTTTCCGAGTCCGGTGCACGAAATCTTGGGAATAGTCAGAGTCCCGAAAGGTCTTTCGTTTTTCTTTATTCTTGTTTTCTTTTTCATAAAATCGTTGATTTCCAACTGAGAATATAAAAAAAAAAAAAAAAACAGAGGTTGACGATTTACACAATAGATTCAATTTTTTTTGGACAGTTTCTCGAAAGAACATTGAAAATCTTCACGTACCAATAAAAATCGTTGACTCTCGTAAATTTTGATTTGTGCACGAGTTCCTATTCGTCCGATTTCAATTTCTCGTGGACCAGGCAAATTAGTGCAACACTTGGAAATATCCTTCCAAATCGTTATACTCAACAAAGATTTAAAGTTAAAACCATGATCGTTAAAGAATTGTTATCTTCTTCATAAAATTATAAAGAGAAAATAGTTTTTTTTTTTTTTTTACAGACAAATCTCCAATGATAACTAGTCATTAATAATTTCGTTTGAGGCGAAAAAAATGATTGGCAGCGATGAAATGATAATCGGACGTTCTCCAAAGTTCGCTCGAGCCTCGTATCGCGTTTTCACTTTTTCTCATGTCTCGCGACAATTCGAGAAAGTCTTTCCCGGGCACCTGTACAATGTACAACAATAATAATAACCTATTGGAAATTACGAATTACAAATATTTATAATTAATTATAAAAAAGTTTTAACATCGATCTCGCTATTTGTTGTTTGTTGTTGTTGTTGTTGTTTTTTTTTAAATTAACGATTGTTGGAGGAACGAGACGTATTACGTGTCTGAGAGTTCTTGGTAGCGTGCGTACATCATTTTTTTAACGCAATCTTTATACGTATCACCTGGTAAAGCGCTATAGGATGATGATTTGGCGCCCAAGCCAGCAGTAGGAACCCGCCTTTCCGCTTCGATAATGCTGGTTCTGCCTTGATTACTTTTTCCCAAACCCATTCCTTCGCTCCATCCCATTTTCTGTAGCAATTTGTTGCCAACGTTATCGGATCCGATGGCAGTTTTGGTGGGTTCTTCGTAGTTGACCGGAGTTTCATCGACGCGGGTCTTTAAATATTTTTCTTTGAGTTTGTTGGGTTGTGGTGGTTCGGGTTCGCCGTATTTGGCTCTTCTTTCTTTCGCACGATCGCGATATTTGTTGTTTCTCTGTTGGGGATCGTTGGGATCCAAGCCGCGTACTTGATACCAATTCTCGAGATTTTGTTTGTGCAAATCGGACAACTGTTGGTGACGGAGAAGAGCTTCTTTGCTGGGAAATTGACGTTTACAGAGCAAACAAGCGAGCTTGCTCCAATCGGTGTGTTGGCGATCCTCTTGCTGCACGTCCTCGATTTCCTCCTCCGTATCGCTGCCGCCACCGTAAGCCGCGACTAGACCATTGTTGCTCGATGGATCTTCCTCGTCGTGATAAGGATTCGCAACGGTTTTCTTCTCGAGTATGGCGTATCCGGCGTCCGCTGCTGCACTCATCGAACCCTGGTGGCCGTCCGAACCCGAAAACTCCGAACTCCACGTACTCTTCGCATTCTCTTTCTTCTGATTCAACGTTTTCGCCCAACGCTCCATGTCTTTGGCTATTTTCTTAGCTACTTTCACTTTGTCTTGTTTGCTATCCTTTTTCTTCGACTCGTCATCTTTACCGACGTCCGGACCAACGTTCGGCGCTGGCATCGAAGCATTCGTTTGATTTCCTCCGCTCAGAACTTCCGTCGTCGCCGTTGAGCTGTTCGCGCCGCTTAACGATACTCCAGAAGCTTGCCCACCGGTGACGTTCGTCTGCGCATAAGAAAGATCGATTTTTATCCGGAACGAGCAAAAAAAAAAAGGCGTTTTTTTTTGGTTTTTTGGTTTTTTTTACCAATTTATGAAATTCGTTACCTTTGCTGGCTGATAAGACAACGACTCGGCGTCCCAATAGAGAAATTGCTGTGTATGACTATTGTAATAGTACTGGGAGTTTGGATCGTAGTAAAGACCGGTACTCGGGTCATAATAGTAGCCGGAGGACTCGTCATAATGATAAGTGCTAACATCGGGAACAGCTGAAAAAAAAAAATGTCCATTATTTGAAAGCCCGAACGTTACTGGCAGAGACCCAGGTACCGAGAGAGCAAGCCGCACGTTCCGAAAGTAGAAATTTTCCTCGCGAAAGAAAAGTTGCAAACAATTTTTCAACATTCCTATGAGAGCCGATTTTTTAAATTCGAAAAGTCAATCGAAGCGGATAATTTCGACTTTTGTAACTTTCATATTCCCATGACTCCCTAAGGCATTGTTTCTTCTTTTTGTGAGGAATAAATCGATCCTGACTTCTGTTTGGTAGTGACGAAGGTTTAAGCCGTTAAGGAAAATTCGTCCAAGTGATAAAAGAATACTCACAATAAACTTTTCCATCGCTGGCGTGTGCAGGAACCCGACCACTGGCCAAACTCGTGCTGCTGGGAGCCGTGGGTGTTGGTCTTCCTTTCATTTCCTCGGCATCGCCGAGCTTGCGAGAAGCGTGTAATTGTTGTATAGCGGATTGTGCAACAGCAGCAGCAGCGTTAACGCGATCGGTTTGATTGAGCGAGGGTAAAGTAATGGCCGATCCTTGCATTATCTGATTCTGATAATACTGTGTGTAATATTGAAGGTAATGAGCTTTTTGGGCGGGTGTATTTGCGTACATATTAGCACTGTATTCGGCCAATTGTGCGACGTCGTCGAGGGTATAACGTTCGGATTGATTGTCGTTGTTTTTCCAGGCTCCGCTGGTATTATTGATTTGATGAAGTTTGCAATAAGTTATTTCGACTTTGCGACCATCGACGGAGAGACCTTGTTTGGTAAGTGCGGTATGAAGATACATGGCGTCGACGACGTTTCCCATTTCGAGATAACAAACTCCGCGTGAGGTATTGGTCAGTGTATCACGACCAATTCTAATACTTCGTATTGGCATCGTCGAAGAGTTCTTCATGGCCTGAAGCACCGAATCTTCGGTCGTGAGAACATCCAAGCCTCGAAGTAGCACGGTGTTTGTAGGATGAGGACTTATCTCGTCGCTCCCTTCGCCACCTTCTTCACTCTCGGCTCTCGAAGCCGAACACTTGAAGCAAGTCTCGCGTCTTTTGAAATTATGAGCACCGCACTGCAATTTAAAACGCAGCGTTCAACGATCATTCCAATTTTCATCTTTCTTGTTTTTTTTTTTTTTTTTTTTTTTTTTTTATTGTCGTATTTTTGTGATTTGCTGTACAAACCTTGACACAGTGCCAATCTTGGGTATTTTTCGTCGGTGGTTTATCGACGTGACAATCCTTCGGTATACTGTATTGCATGAGAGCCCGATATTGGTCCTGCAGCATCAGTACTCCCTGAAACAGAGAATTACAGTGTTATCCCGTCTAATTTATTCCCACGAGCCACCCAGTAACGTTTCTTTCCTTAAAATCTCTGCTTCTTGCTGATGAAATCAAATTTACGCATGGACATACGTAGATATATATATATATATTGAAAAATATGTGGATATATATATATATGTACATATAATCGCTACTTTCACCTTTGCATCGTCCTGCCGAACGAGAAAGCTTCGTGTGTCAATTTTTGAACGGGAGTCTCATTTCTCTGGGGCTCGGGGAGGAAAATAAAGGTGAGAATTAAACGGAATAGAAGGGTTTGAATCGATCGAGAGACGAAGCTTGCTCGAGTCTCTGCGGAAGGCGATCAAGGAGACAGAAAAAAAAGGGTTTTATTTTGTTTGACGAGCGTCACACTCGAGGCAAATTGAATCCAAAAGTCACGAACGACTTGATCAAAGTTTCTGTAAAGTGTTTCTTATTTTGTTTCTTATTTTGCGAGCGTGAGTTGGCGATCCGGGAGGGTTTGGATGTGAGGGCCAGGGAAAGAGAATGAGCGAGAGAGAGAGAGAGAAAAAAAAATTTCCTAGATAAATAAATAATTAGATAATTGGTAAGATTAATTAAAATAGCCTTTTTCGTATCAGGTGCACAGCCCATGGCCATGAGAGAGTGGGGGGAGAGTGTGTCTGTGGTAGAGGCCAAACGGGCTGAGTTACCCCCGTGTGCCCCGATTTAAAAAGCCGCCACGGGGCGCACACGTCGTGTTGGCGGCGCACGCCTTAGCAAACGCATCGGGTTCTCTGCGGTTTATCATTGGAACTTGTGAACTTCTTTCTACCTGTTTCATCTCCATCCACCGTGCGGCCTCCTGAGTCGCGTTAAACTCGACGAATGCAAAACCTCGCGAAGCACCTATACAGAGCAAATACACACAGATCCAGCGTTAATCCACGTTTATTGCCTCGTTTTCTCTACTTCTGAGAGGGCAGGCAATCACAGCACCCAACCATTTGACAGACCAACTTTCACAAACGAGGATCACGCTTTTTTTTTCACCATCGTTTCGCTGCTTCGACCGTCTCTCTTTTTCATTTTTAATCTATTTCTCCACCTTCTTCTCTATCCAAACAAGCGTGAATTGGCCAATTTTCATTTAAAAACCGACCCACTTATCAATACGAACGTTGAGAACGTGTGAAAGCCTCGTTTTTTCTTATTAATTTCGTACGAACGACACTTTATACAGAGAAAACATTCCAGGAGAGATTACATCATCAAACTTTGTATCAAGACGATCCACAAGTTGCTGAATATTCAATTATCTTGCCGAGTTTCAAAAAATAAGACAGTCAAAGTTTGAATTGTCTGAAATTTGAATAAAAACAAAACGCCGAGCAATTTATAGTGAAAATACATTGGAAAGTTAATTCTCCGTACGAGTGTCAAGCTCGAAGATGCAAAAAGTATTTTCATCCGCAATAAGTTGGCCGAAAATAGTTTGCTTTTTAAATAATGACATTTTCACACAGTCTCTCCGGTAAGTATCAACATTTTTTTTGTTCTGTTCATTTCTTCTTGGATTCACCGTTTAAAATTCTCAAAACGCGAATTTATTTCGATTGTGTGTTGTGTGTGAATCCTCCAAAAAACGTACTCCTTATTTGCCGCGCTCCTCCATCGTTTCTCGCCTTTACTTACCTCGAGCGTGCTCGATCGTATACCAAAACAACTTGCGAACGTTTCGTACCTGTGCGATTATTTCATTTTTCTGATTCTCGCAATCGAACGAAAAAAAAAAAAAATTGTCAATATCTTTTGCTTTTTCTCTTTCTTGATATCTTTTTCGTCAGTATATCAACGAATAGTGTTCCAAGTGGTAGTGTTACCGATGTTAGATAGTACAAATAATAGTAACAATAATAACAGCATAACAAAAATAACAACAATGATAGTAATAACAATAATAATAATAATAATAATAAACAGTAGAGAAATAAGGAAAAAAACAGAAGCAAGAAAACAGAGTTTCTTCTGTATCCGATGGTTTTTAGAGTCGATTCAATCGTTGTTAATGAGGGGGGGAGCGTTTTTTGTTTAAATCGTCGATATGAGAGAACGAGATTGTTCCTTTTGTTTCATTCGCTTCGTGTTTTTAGCTTGACGATAGTTACCTGTGTCTTTTTTCCGTATCAGCCTGATGTCCTTGGGCATAAGACCACAGTTGAGGATGTCCTGACGCACCTGTGATACACGTAAATCATCAGTTTTTTGAAAAATCAATAAATCCATTGACTTTTTAGCCAAGAGGAAGAGAGAAAATAATGTAACTTTTGGCACGAGGTAAGTCGAGTGAGAGAGAGAGAGAGAGAGTAACTGGAAATTGGAGTGGGTCATTCAAGTTTTTAGGTTTTTGGAGATAAATATATTCTTGAACTTTGGCGTGAAAGAGTTTTTGATAAAATGGATTAAAAATAGCTCGGTTGATGTAAATTCCGCTTTTCTCTGTTTGTCAGAGAAAATGGCGAGACTTTTTATTCCCTCGAAATATTAAGCGACTATACTGTCAATGACCCACTCTAAAGAAATGTTATTTCATCGGCGATACGAAGAAGAAGGAAATTCTTCTGGCGGCGGTTTTAGCACCGAGCCAAAAAGAAGGGAAAAAGGTCGTCGGACGTACGTCGTTCTCAGTAATGTGTTGCGCCAGTCCCCGTATCATGATCGTGTTGTTGGGAGATTGTGATTTGTAATGAACGCCTTCCATCGAGGAGCCATAACCACGGCCATGATCATGATCGAAATCCAAGCTTTCGCGGCTGTGATCATCGTCGCGATCGCGATCACGATCATCGCCACGTTTACCGCGGCGGTCTCGGTCTCGATCGCGATCTCTGTCGCGTCTCGAACGCTCGCGATCTCTCTCACGATCCCTCTCACGATCGCGATCTCTGTCGCGCTCCGAAGAATCTCTGTCTCCTCCACCACGACGACTATAACGATCTTCACGCTCTCGGTGGTAGCTGCGATCGCGATCTTCTCGACTCCTGTCCCGTCGGTCGCGCGAACGATCCCTCTCTCGATCTCTGTCTCTGCCACGGTGGTTTCTGTACTCGGGACTTCGATGATCACGCTCTCGATGATCGTTGTCACGATGATCCGTGTAATCCGGCGATCGACTATTCCGATAATCGTTGTTACGGTAATCCACGTAATCTGTGTTGTGCGACGCTCTTCTCTCCGGACCGTAGCCCGGCTCCCAAGGATCTATGCTGCCGTTGTACATTTTGTCCCTCAATTCATCTGCCGTGTGTCTGGAAAAGTTGGACGATTTGAAAATTGAGCAAAACTTCTCATGGCTGTTGCATTTTTCAACAAAATATTTGAAATATATGCTCCTTAACCCTACGAGTACACGCTGGGTCATTTTGACCCCAACAATTTTCTGTCGCCGATTGTTCGGCATTTAATGGCAACACGAATTTTCGTCAAAAAAAAAAAAAAAAAAAAAAAAAAATAGCATATTTACCGGAATACAACGATTTGTAAAATGCTTTGAGGGTCGGATTGACCCGATATGCACTTATAGGAGGTGCGTACTCGAAAGGTTACTCTAGTTCTATTCCGAGAGAAAGAGAAAAGATTTCATTGAATTCCAACCAAGATGGAGCCTTTTTTTTTATTAGTCAAACGACATCGAAGAATTTTTATTTCGAAAATTCGAGGTGACCGATCCGTCGTCTTGAAGGAACAATGAAATTATTGTTATCGGAGCAAGTGAATTTGAAAGCTGTTTTACAAATGATAATTTTGAATCGTCGCTATGGACTTGATGCTGAGCATCTGTACAAAGTTTCACTTTGAAACTCGCTGTAATAATAAACACGATTAACAATTGCATGGATTTTAGCATCAAAATGAAGGCTGTTATCGAAAAATTACGAATCAACGAGATATTTTGATCTTGAGTTTGTTTTCATTCGTGTGTAATCGTGTTTGAGGATAAAAACAAAATTGCATACGAAAATGAGTTTGTGAATGTTTGTGTAATGGAGTACACGAGTTATTCAAGTGTTTTCATGTATGGAGAATAATGCAGACTATATTGACTGTTGGGGGTGGAAAATTGACGAGAGTTTGTACAAACGTTACTTTTAGACGATAAAAAGAGAAGGAGGAAGTAAAAAAAAGCGAAGAAATGACGGTTCGACGCTAACGTCGGTCATTAGCCGAACAAGTTGAACGAATGCTTGATTTTTTTGTCTTGGTCGAAACATCGAAATAAAAGAAGAGGAATAAGAATAACGAGGAAAGTATCGGTGAAGAGGGAGACGATTGATCGGTTAAAAAGCAAAAATGATGTTAATGAAACAATAGATTTAGAAAATCGTGACAAAAGAACTGGTGCGTCCGCTTTTTTTTTGTATTCGTTACCTCGTGGAGTTTCGTGTTCGCTGGTATCCGATTGTCTCGCAAAGAATTTGACGTCTTTTGCGGCAATTAAACACAAGTTTCACAATTTTTTAAAATTCTGCGTAATACGCCGTTTCACGAAGTGTTTGAGATTAGTGTTTTTCTTGTTATATGTTTAACGCGAGATTTTTGGCACTAAATTTTACGCGTCACACTCGCGTTTCAACCGAATGAATACGCACAATGGCGTGGCCTTTACTTTTACTGGTTATGGATGATACTAGTGCCCCTTTCGTTCCGCGGCGAAACATGGCGAATCGTCCAACACCAATTACCTTCATAAAAGGTATGACACTCGTGCCTGCTTTTTTTTTACCTACTCGCGATGGCTCACGAGCGCCTCTTGTGCTGAGCGTCTTCATTAAAGACTCTATCGGACTCGTGCACAACTAAAGATGTAAATGGGTGTATTTAGAGCAACTCAACGTTGAGCAACGTTGAGCAACGGTCAACAGTGTTGAGTTGCGAGTACGTTATATTCAATGCAAACGATTTTTCGAAAAATTTGAAAACACGTCCAAATGGTCCTGCAGTTTTTCTACAGTAATTCTGCAGCCTCGGCCGAGGCTGGAAAAACCTCGTGAAAGTTCAAGATTTCGCCGCTACGAAGTAGCGCCGCTCTAGACTCGCGACTAGTCTCCCTGCTCCTTACCTTGCTCCTCTCTGTTGGGAGATATCTCGGGTTGGTGCATTTTATTATTTTCCTTGTCTACCGTCATGGCTGACTCACTTCACGCATATACACACAATATCCACGTATAAATACGTGTAAATACAGGTACAAAACGCATATAGATGTAACAGCCAATAGGAAAAGAAAAAATGGGGGTTTGAGTTGGTCACGAATGAAAGACAGAACGGGATGAGAAAGAGAGAAAGAGAACCCTTTTGCTTTGATACGATAACAAACGATGACTACAGCTGAGTCGATAGTTATAGTAATGTAGTGCAAATAAAATCGCGTACAATCAAAGTGACTAAAGTGAAAAGAGAGAAAAGCGAACGAGTCAAACTCGACTAATATTAATTGAAACAAAGGCACGATAAGGAAAGGAAATAATAGAAGAGAAAAAACAGTGCGTGAGGTGTACAAGTTCGTGAATCCAATTTCGTTGTCGTTCTCACACATACACACACACACACACACACACACACACGTACACGGAGTATCAAAATAATAATTCTTCGTCAAGTTTACAAGTGCTTCACCCTTTGGGGTTCCATCGAGAGATTCCCAGATGCTTGACTCGGACGATTATACGTAACATATATATAGCACGAGTGTTTATATCGGCGAAAAACTCGAGAGAATAAGAAGAAAAAAAAACAAACAGTGCGTCCAAGCGCGGAGCTTCCGCAAAAGCCATAACCCGTGAAAATCATGAACACACTAAGCGAATTTTGTTCCCTGTTTTGCTGTCCTCCCTGTCCGTCCAGAATCGTAGCCAAACTCGCGTTCGCACCCCCCGAGCCAACGTACAGTTTTATCGAGGACGAAGGCACCAAATTTACAATATCCTTTTCGAAACGTGCCGAATGGAACTTTTCCGAACGAGAGAAAGAGTCCGTCGAAGGTTTTTACGCACGCACCTCGCGCGGCAATCGAATCGCTTGTCTCTTTGTTAGGTGCTCCGCCACAGCACGATTCACCATTCTTTTCTCTCACGGCAACGCCGTCGATCTGGGACAAATGTCCAGCTTTTATCTCAGCCTCGGCTCACAAATCAACTGCAACATATTCAGCTACGATTATTCCGGCTACGGAGTCTCCGGCGGTAAACCCTCGGAGAAAAATCTTTACGCGGACATCGACGCCGCCTGGCACGCTCTCAGAACTCGTTACGGCATCAGCCCCGAAAATATCATTCTCTACGGCCAGAGCATCGGCACCGTTCCCACCGTCGACCTGGCCACTCGATACGAAGTCGGCGCCGTCGTTCTCCATTCGCCTTTAATGTCCGGAATGCGCGTCGCCTTTCCCAACACCAAAAGGACCTGGTTCTTCGACGCTTTCCTCAGGTACCCGAAAATCTAATTCGTCTTGCAGCAGTTTTCGGACTCGTCGCCAAAAAACTCGTCGAGCGTCAATTTTTTTTCGCATTTTTGATTTCCGAGACATTGTTTTGTGCGCAACCTTGAAGTTCGCACCTTTGGAGCAAACCCAAATTGTCTTTCCGCAGGTCGCGCCAATTTTGTGGAAATTTTCGACCGTGAGACTCGTCACGACTTTTCTTGAAAACGGCAATATGCGGAGAAACGTGCGGCTCAACTTTTTAAGCTAGAGTTGACGAGAGGGTTTGCTTTCAAAATAGAAAAAAAAGGAATCGATTGAAACTCCTTTGATGCCGTTTTGAGGTTGACGATGAAGAAATTGTTAACAAAGAGATATTTTTCAGCGTTCGACTTTTGCAAACTTTCGAGCAGTTGCTCGAGAAAATGGTTTTTTTTTTTTTTTTTTGGAAAATGCATTTTCTTTTGGCGTCGAATTTTTGAGCTGCGAGAACAAACTGTATTTTCCATTTTTGATGAAACGTAACACGACAATAACCTTCGCATTGATGACTCTGAAATTCGTATTTTTTTTCGTAGCAAAAATATGTATTTGTTTACATTGTCGAACTTTGCAGAGATCGAAAAAAGATCGGAACGAAATGAGGCGAAAAAAATAGCTCGTTTCAATATCGTTGACTCGAAAATCGCGGCTTATTCGATGTCTCACTGATTGCTTTTTATTTACAGCATAGATAAAGTGCCGAAGGTCACTTCACCGGTGCTCGTCATCCATGGTACCGATGACGATATCATAAATATCAGTCATGGACTTGCAATCTACGAAAGATGTCCCAAGGCTGTGGAACCTCTGTGGGTCGAGGTAAATATAAATTTCATCGACTGTCTTTGTAGAAATTGTAAAAAACGAAGGTTTCGTTGCGAAAAAGATTGAAATCGAACGAAATGGTCCAGCAACTTAAAAATAATGAATTTTCGAATTTTTCCCAACTAAAACGCAACGAGAAATTTGAAGAAAAAAAAAAAACGATTTTTTAGTTTTACCGAAGTATCGAGTAGACAAGAATGAAAGTGTTGTTTGAATTTCCCCAGGGTGCTGGCCACAACGACGTCGAGTTGTACAATCAGTATTTAGATCGGCTAAAACACTTTGTGAGCGTAGAATTGGTGAACTGACGTAAGCTGAGCCTCTCCCAGACAGCGGGAGGGCAGCAGGTCGTAGGCGGAGTAATCGTGAACGAGGAGAGTCAGGATAATTCGTTTTCGAATTATTTGGACACGATAAGTCACGCGATGTTGCTCTGTGACGACGAGCCCTCGCCGATATCGAGCGACGAGGGATTTTTCATATGCGAGAAGCAAGGTAGTATGGAAAGGGATGAAGGGAGGAAGGAAAAAGGTGTGGAGAAGTTAGAAGCGAAGAGTGTTTCGGACGAGATGTCAGATTGTGAGGACGAGAGCAAGGAGAAAAAAACGGCGTCGAGTCGTTCGAGTCGAATAATGTTGGATAAAAAGTCAGGAACGGAAGAAACGATCGACGGTGAAGAGGTGAGAGGAGCGAGGGAGTTGGTTGAGCCGAGGGTGGAAAGATCGAAGGAATTAGTAGAGCGTCGAATGTCGCAGGTAAAGCCAATTGAGTTCGAGATAGAAAATAGTGAGAGATCAATGGGATTGTTGCCCGGAGAGACGACCAAATCAATAAAAACAAAAGCAGCAACAACGATAAACAAAGAGAAGAAAAATGGAGGAAAAAAGAAGACGATAGCGATTCAGGTGAATTTAAATTCGATGGAATCGATGGGAGATACTAATTGCACGAAATTGAATAAATTACGTTGTTCTAACAAGGCTGGAATATTGCAAAGTTCGGCTAAGACGAAGAAGACCGAGTTAGGTAGCGATAGATCAAACGATAACAAGCGAGATTCCGGAGGGAGCGATTCTGCCAAGATTTATTTATGGAGCGGTAAAAATTCAAAGAAAAAACAACAAACCCCGTTGTTAAAGAGCCAGAGCGTTATTGAGAAAGCAACGAAAACAACGAGCAACCAGCACTTTACGATACACGAACCGTTGCAAAAGAGCAACAGCCTCGTTGAAAAAACATCGATAAAATGTAAGAAACCACCGATCGGTTGTAGCCCGTTGAAGAAACTAAATCGTTCCTCCTTGACTATTGATGCGGAAAAAATAACGATCAACCTGTCGAAATATTCTCCATGCGCGAGCCGTCTAGCCGCCAGCTCGAAAATTCTCTCTAGCAATTCTCCTCTCAGCCCCGATAGCCCGTTGCAAGCTGTACGATCAAAAAGTCCCAGACGAAGAGACGTACAAGAAAACGGTCTTTTGGACCCCGCCAGACATAACGAAAAATCAACCCTTCAGGCTAGTCTCTCCCTCAACATACAACAATATCGAAAATCACATCCCGCACCAAGAAGCCGTAGCGTTGGCGACAGCTGCGTCACTTCACCGACCAGCGAAGCTACCACTCTCAGCTACTCGCCAACGGGAACCGAAATCTTGTCCCTCGAAGAAGTCGGTCCACAAATAACCGTCAACGATGTTAACGTTGACGATACCATTATGGTATTACAGAAACAAGAAATCAGAGACAAATTTAGCGAGGATTACATCGCGTGCTCGCGCAAAGCCAATCTCGAAACAAAGTGTTAATCCGACTCGAATTTTCCCCCCTTTTTTTTTTTTCTTTCTTTCAAAATATTCATCGACCGGAGTTTTCATCGTTACGAAACAACGATTACTGGCTTTTTTATTTCATTCTTTTCCACGTCATTTTGGGGCGAATTCTCGAGTCTCGAGACTTTTCAAAAATTTTCGACTCTCGATTTTCGTTTAGCCCAAAAACGCAGTAATTTCAAAAATACAAACTTGCCCACAATTTCCAAATTTGTTGGCTCAGCGACAAAAGTCGATAATCCTAAAATTTCTAGAAAAAAAAAAACATTTTCATGGATTTGAATACTTGACCAAAAAATCGTTCGTAAAGGAATAACCAAAAAAAAAAAAAAAACAATTCGACTTGGAAACGTAAATTTGCAAAAAAACATGGCATTTTCGCGAAAAAAGCAAATTTCGTTGGATTGCGAGGATGAAAACATCGTTTTGTTTGTTCGGTCACACTCCCCTCATAATTTTTTGCAATGATAACAAAAAAATCGCGCCATTTTCACGATTTTTCACGGATCGAAATCGTTAGAAGCTCCGGTAGGAAGCTCACGACTGTGTTCGTTAAAGATGTGAGAACGCCGTTATCCTCGTTTCGTTGTCCGAGGCTACGCAAAAGTATAAAAAACGCGAGAGCGATAAAAATAGCAATTATCGTAATAAAAGTAGAAAAAAAAAAAAAAAAATGCCGATAAACGGGCGAGACGACGTTCGTCCTGGCGAAAAAATGTCGTCCCGCCTGGCCGTAAAGCCGGGACGTTTGAACTCAAATTCCAATTGCGCGCAAGAGATCGTGTGAAAAAAAAAAAAAATGTAAGAAAAGAAAAAATAGTCAGTGCCAAAGAAGAGAAATGCAATCGTTGTAAGGAGGTGAGCGATCGAACGAGAGAATTGATAATCAATTTGAAAAAGCCCGCGTTTTAATATTTTCATTTTCTCCTTTTTTACATTTATTTTTAACTGTTTTGCCGGCCAAGGTGATGGGGCGGGCGAAAGTAGAGTTTACCAGAAGACTTTTATAATAACGAGAAAAACAAATGGATTAAAAATGATAAGAAAGCAAAATATGAAGTAATTAAAAAAAAAAAAAAAAACAATACGTCGTTCTGTCTCTTGCTGATGGACAAACCAGTCGGTACCTGAGATATTGTACAACGGTTTACCGCGCGGTGTATAAAAATCACGTCTACATAGCGAGAATGGCTAAAACTGCCCTAATGCATCCTCGAATATATTTCTACTACTTGTGTCTCTAGCGATGAAGCTTATTCGCCATTATTGAGATGGTAACGATTGCGAGAACGGGGGGAGGAAACCAAGCCCGAACATTTGGGAGAGTGTCGTTGTAACGAGACGCACGAATTACAAAAAATAATCGTTTCACCAATGTCCTTGTTCCGAGGGTGCAAAATATTTGGACAATGTTGAAAAAAAATCTTTCGTTTCGTTGCAACGATGCAAACTTGGTCGTAATTACGAAAGGGAAGGGACGGGGGCAACGAGTGTTATAAATAGACTCGTCGACAGGTGGAAGGAGAAGGAAAAAGAAAGACAAAAAAAACATACCCACCAAATATCGACAACTGGAAATCTTCCATGGTAATGTTAGTTGCGTAGATTCATTAAAATATAAAACAAAACAAAAAAAACGAAGAGAAAAGATGAAAAAGCTCTAAACTAAAATAGGAGATACGAAAAAGAAATAAGGGATAGAAAATAAAGCAGCGTTTGATGCAATGTTGTGTCTTACCGAAAATAAAAGAAAGGGGAGAGTTTTAAAACGATTACGATGAAGAAAATAATCTTTTACACGAGTTATAATAATGGAGTAATGCAAAGCAAAAGCTAGGGACAATATCATTGCCAAACTCGACTAATGAGTTAGTTAACTATCCGAAAATAATTAAGTGTACCATCTTTAAAAGAAAAAAAAAACAAAACAAACAAAAAATAAAAACAAGAACAACAAAAAGACAGACTAAAGAATCGAAAGAAGAAAAATCTTGACCCGACGTTCAAACTCATTAGAATTCTTGTAATAAAAAAATCGAGGATGTAAATATTATATGGTCGTTACGCAAAATTGATGCAATCAAGTATTTTCGTTTTTTCGAGTTGCTAGGTTTTTCACTAAATATACTCAACACGAAAGGTCGAGCGTTTGCTTATTAAATATTTAAAAGCCAAATGCCTTCTTCGTGTCTCATAAGCCCGAAGGAAAAAAACAAAACAAAACAAAAACGACTGCAAGTTACAGAATTTATTCTGCGATCGCGATACTTTCTTTTTCGACGAGAGTGAGACTTTACGTTTTGATGCTTATATCGTTTACGAAATTCACCGATTCAAATATTTCGTGTTCAACATAAAAGACGACGATTTTATCGTAAAATGGAGATTCGTGATTCTCGTTAATTTTCAATAAATTCGCTATTTTTGTTTCATACTTTTCAAGCAAATCTGGGTTCTCATAATTCCGAGCAAAAAATGACTCAATATTTCATAGGATTTCAACTCGAATAAACTCGTTCACAAAACAAATAAAAAAAAAAAGATACAAATTTGGGAATTTAGAAAAGAAAAAACAAAAGCGAAATTAGCAATTTTTTAAAAAATAACGAGGACCCGCAAAATCTCGTTGAAAGGGTTGTTTAAATTGTTTCCTGGCTCGTATACACTTTGCGCGATTCTATTGTTCAGTGGATGTTTGTCTCGTAGTTTAAACATTTTCGATTTTAAGGCTATTGTTAATTTGTGATTAGAGAGAAAAAAAAAATGCAAAGAGTAAAAAAAAAAAGGCAATGTCTCAAAATGGTACTTAAAAAATAGCGTTTCAATGTGAGAGAGAAAAATCATCGACATTGTTTCTGTGGAGGGCGGGATTTTTTTTCGAATTGTGTAAATTCGGTTTGATATTTTTTTGATAAAATAACGGAATCGAGTGATCAACATATATCGAGAATAAACGCTTGTGTTTAATTTTTTATATAACTTTTTTTTTTTTTTAATCTAGCCATTCATCGGACATAATTTGCAAAATATTATTATTTTTTATAAATGAAAGTGGATCTAGAAAGAAAGAGAAGAAAATGAGAAAAAAAAAACATTATCGTTGCAAAGAGTTTCTTGTTCTTGAAGAGTTTATTGTACACGCTGGCAGTATGGGGAAAGAAAAAACAAAAATAGTAACGACACATGCTCAGATGTAGAGTCGATGAGAATAATTAACGTAACAATAACAACAAGAAAAAATGATACAAAGAAGTAAAACTTGGAATCGTACCGAGCATGCATTTTATACTCACTTTTTAGGCGACATAATTGTTGATAAAATACTGAATATGAAAAAGAGGAAAAGATGGAAAAAAAGGGAGAAGGAACGTTGAGTCGAAAGCTGGATCGTATCGTTAGATGGTACACCTTACATTAATCATTGTCGAAGACCTCATTCCATTGTCTCCTTAGCTGTGTTAATGATTAAAGGGAAAAAAAAAAATGAGAGAAGGAAAAAATGAAAAAAAAAAAAAAAAATTAAATAAATAACAAACAAACGATAATCGAAGTAATATTTCATAACGAGTAATGAATAAACATTCGTAATTATAGCATGAAAGGATTTTCTATGATCCCGATCGTTCGAAAAAAAATAAACGAATTAAATGAATGAGAAATATGAGATTTGCCACGTGAGGATACACAAATCTTTGAAAATCTTTGGGGAAACGTAGTTTTTTTTTTCGATACGAGAAAACAAACGCTCAATTATTTTTTTCGAGCTTGTGCACAGCTTTATTACTCAATTGAATATCGTTTGGCTCGAGGCAACAATTCGATGTGGCGAATGTCCTCGATTGACCTCCCGCGCACTCACTCGTGTATCTGTATATTTCGGAAGCAATGGAGATATTCACCGCGATAATTAAACGTTTGTGTCGTTGCTGTTTGAAAAATTGCTTTCGTTAAAGATTTCATCGATTTTTTCCTCGGTGCGTTTACGTAAGAAAGATTGTTCGTGACTATGAATGCGATCCTGTCAATTCGTTCAATGAAATGGGCGCGTTGATACAAACGTCGATATTTATACTGTAAATATAGCATTACGAGTAAGCTCGGAATAAAAACAATAAAAAAAAAAAAAAAAGAAATAAACGGTGAACGAAGAACCGAGATGGAGGGGAAAAGGAAAAAGTGACGAAGCAACCGATTAATTTGGACAAAAATGTTTCATTTTATGTACTTATTCGATCGTGTGTTTTAATGGCATTCTGACAGTGCGATAATGGAATAGACGAGACGAAATCTTTGACAGGAAAGGGGGAGAAGAAAATAGACTCGTGTTAAAATTGATTTAGCTTGAAACACGCATGTAACATTTGACGATGCTTGAGACAGGGTGGTCCGACAGATTCTAAAAATGCAAAACTTCAATCATTTATTCCTAATAAAAAAAAAAAAAAAAACAAAAAAATAAAAACAAAAACGCAGAAGCAAAGTAATTGAAATAAATAATATAGAGAAACATTTTCACTTTCGATCAAAAAATGGAGACGCATAGATTTTTAAACTTTTCATCAGCTTCCTCGTGAATGCCTGGAGGTGCACCCTGTTACGAGATTGAATGCAATATACGTGGACGCATTTATTTAGTTTGTAAGAATAATTATAAATTCATTATATATTGGAACGAATAATTGGTTGAAAGAAAAAAAATTAATATGACGAATTTGGGTGAAGGTACCGAAGCGAAAAAACGATTGTTTTATATTTTCAAAATTGAGTTAGTTCGATCGAGAGGGAAATACGTTCAAGTTCATAATTTCGTAAGATGCTTTAATCTTTAAACGTTTTTTTTTTTTCCAAATAATGTTTGAGTCGAAAAATGACGTCACTGGTGCTCTTCACCATCCTTGTAGAAAAATTGGTTCAGTTATTGGCCCACGATGAGCCTTCATCGTCCAATTTTTTGAGTAATTTTTTTTGAAATTTTTCATGTTCACTTTTTGCACTTTTCTCCAATGTCGTTTTTTCACATGGCCAAAAACTGCACCGACTAAATCTACATAATTATTTCGTTCTTTATTTTATTATTTGTTTCTGCAATGGTGGATGCAAGCAGAGTGAATGTGAGTGCAATTTTACCTCTACCTATACGTATACCCCATAAGCCATCGATCCGAATGCGTCGATTATTATTGCGGCGAGAGTCGAGGTGCGGAGAGCGACGAGAAAAAACCCACCAACACACAAACTGTATCGCAATCATGGAAAATCACGAAACGAATCATATTTCCTCCCTTCGATAAAGAAAAAAAAAAAAAAAAAAACAAACTATACAAACAAGAAGAAGCGTTATCGCGGACAAAATTACTTTACTAATTTCCCCATGAAACGTTGATTATGTATAATTACAATGTGAATTACATATATAAGCACATTAAGCCGACCAATTTTTACATTCCACTTAACCTGTGTTTTTTAATAATATTAAGAACCTTGTATACAAAAAACCTCTCTCTCGATAGATTTTTCCCACTTTGGCTCGTGTACTGTTTCGTAATATCCTTTTGTGCCTGGTTGAATATTCCCAAGTCCTTGTCCACGTCCTTTCGCGGAATAAATCGAATTCGAAAATGCAAAACTCAACACTCATGGGAGAATCTCGTGAAATTCCTCAACAATATTTTCGTTCATACGGATCACTGAAAAAAAGTAACGAAACAGATTTTTTTTTTATTTCCTAATTTTTGCAAGATAAAAAGCGAAATTTGCTTTTTTTACCTCTCAGAGTTCGTTGGAACGAATGAATTATTGAGTCGCGAACTGGCAAAGGGAAGAAAATATAAACGAATGTTTTTTTTTTTTTTATGGAGGACTCCGATGTATTTTCCGGTTTTCTATTTGGCAGAAAAACGAATAGTGACTTCTGAGCGAAGTGAATTTGAATCGAATTGTGCGGAACATGAGGAGAGCATTAGAATCGGATGAAATTAAGGAGGTTGGCTACACTGCCATGTTGAAAGAACAGAAAAATTCGAAATTATTATAATTCAATGAAATTTGGTGAGTATTATCTTTAGTATTAAATATGAATATACAAATTTTTAAAGATTATTCTTTTACATAGTTTTCGAGAAATTCAACACCAGAGCTTACATGCATAAGCATATAGAATTGAGATATCTTTAGCGTATTGTAAACTCGAATTATTCGACAACTATGTAGACGAAAAATTAGAAAAAAATAGTGTCATCGTATTTGATGCTAAAGAATTCCATCACCAAATTTGATTAAATTCTTATCACATCGTCGTATGTAGCCAAGGTTCCTTATCCAGCACAAATTGTTTTATTCAGAGATATATATATATATATATATATGTGGCGAGTTTCGGGCCAGCAGACGACAGAGCTGTCAAATGTACTTGTCCAGAGACTCTCTACAGAGTCTCTTAATAATGATAACGTGAAAGGTTCGTCGGGTAATATTCCGGAAGGTTTCTGGCCGTCGTAGGTATTCGCATAGTTTTAACCCCTAAAAATTAGGTCAACGAGATTCGCGAGTCAGTGAGACTGTGTCAACTATACGAGTGCGTGCAGACTACTCGCCGAGTACGTTTACGTCACGAAACTGTTAATAATCGAATCTCGGTGTCAAAACGAGTTTCTAAATTAGCGAAAAGTTTGTGCAGATGAGTTGCCTCAACTTTTCATCCTGATGCATTCGCACGAATAGACTTTTTGCGTTGCAACTCGAGCACAACGAGATTTCCTCGTGGCATCGCTTTCCCACAGGTTCCTCTTTTTTCCACTAGCTCTGCAAAAGTTACTGTACAATTAACTTTTGCCAGTTGGAGAAAAGCTTGTTTGGTACAGAATTCAGAGCTCGTAATAACGAGAAACAACGTCCTTGCTCAACCGAGTAAATTCCTGAAGCTCGGAATGGGATTCCATCATTTGCGTAATTATTTAATCTAATGAGTCTAATGAACGAGATAATCGGAGGTTATTTAATTTCTCTGGTCGATTGGCGTCGTGTTTACTTTTCGAATTTTATTCTCCGCGTGCATTATCGGAGCAACGGTTCGTGCTGTTCGATGAATATCAACCGCGAGTTAATCAGAGACCTGCAAAAAATATTTCGCAAACGTTTTCGAAAGTTTGGACAAGTTTTTTTTTAAACTTGAAAAAAAAAAAACAAATTTCAAATTTCCCAGTAAAATTTGATTTCTTTTCGACAAATCTTAAGATCGAACCGTGAACAGGTCCCTGTAACGAGCTTCTCCGACAACATCGCCGGGTCGTACCAACCGAGTATAATTTACCGAGCGAGCCCGTAACTACGAACGTACGCGGAAGCGCGATTCGAACAAAGAATTAATTAAACTTTTTAATGACATTATTGGTGCCGAGTTGAATGGATTCGTTCGTCCAAATAAAATGATTCCGAATCAGGCGCAATTTTACGAACGAGTCGATGAAAAAGATGCTAAATCGACGAATAATCAAAATCCATTCGAAGAATTCTTGATCAAGCCTTTTTCCACAGTTCGATCGAGCCAAAATGCTGAGCATCGACTTTCCAGCACGTAAAATACTTTGCAACCGAATAATTCGTGCATTACAAACAATAAATGAAAATAATTAATTTCCAGATTGATTTCGCAAATGCCCAAGCGTATGTGCGGTTGTCTTTGAGTTTCACATTGAATTGAAGTTTCTCTGCAATATAGGTATGGAATACCGTATACGATAATTTTGGTAATGTTTGATGAAATTAAGCATGAAATGTAATACAGTATCGTATTCACCGTAACTCAATAACGGTGGGGAACCTCTCTATGCATTCGTTACCAAAATTAGCATACAAGCTTGTGTCCACATTCGCAAAATCGAATTTCACTCGCGGCATGGATAATTGTGATGCTTGTATTCCATTGACTCTTTGAAATGACATTGCGATATAGTGGATTCAAAAAGTCAGCAGAAAAATAAAAATCGATGAAGAATTGACGCAAAAACTATTTTTTCGTGGGGGGTCTTTTTGACCCAGGAACCGTTGTAATTTTTCGAAAAACCGCCATATCGTTTGGTCGAAAAATGTTTCTGAATTCGTAAAAAAAAGGAGACTATTTTTTTGGGTCAGGATGACCCAGTGTCGATGACGCAGGGCTGAGGGGAAAAAAAAAAAACAGGAACGAGGTCTCTAAGGAAATGTAAATTTGATGAAAAATCGTCGAAATGAAATGAAACTCAACGATGCACTTGAGAATTTGAAAAACTTGTCAGTTTCATTAGTTTTTTTTTTTTTTTAATAATTTCCCTTCGTTCCAACAGAATTGCTCTGACCGTAGAAAACACAAAGAGGATGAAATTAGGGATAGTGTATTAATTGAAAAAATCATTCGCGTAAGATTGCTCTGCGGGTGTATGAACTGCGAGGTGTAACGTGGAATTGTTCCCGCGTGGGTATAACGACCTTTAACTGAATTTATTCTCCCCGGTCCAATGACCTCGTCAAATTAGCTCTAACGCTAATTAGTTCCGTGACGGTTCACCACGAAAGTATATACGCGAATCATAACGACGAGGAGTGTATTACTTGTACGCGTAATCCACACATATCCCTTTTGGATCGCGAGGGATTGAGTAAAATAATTGCAAAGGAGGCAGAATACAAATGCCTCGTAATCAATGTTTTTTCAAGTCCATGTACACGAAGAGTTTGTCGTCAGATTTTCTCAGGCTCGGAGGAACAAAGTTTCAATAACTTTTTTATCAATTATGAAAACGCTTATCAAATTAACAAAAAAACGTTTATGGTTTTTGTCACCAAAACTAACAGTTTTCTTCATAGGAGAAAACTGTTAGTTTTGGTACGTTAATTGTTCCGTATAAGAAGGAGTTTTTCGCTCGATACCCTACGCTTTGTCCTTACAATCCATCCATCCATCAGTTGTAGTCGAGAAAACCTGTTGCCTTGTCGAGTTAAAAGGTGAATATGAGCGCATACCGCTAACCGATAATCACTCATTGAGGCAATGTGGACGTAGCTCGTTCTCAAAGTTGCAAACGTGGCACTTTTTTTCTCTATCGACTGGGAGAAGACGTGGGGAGGGTTTACGTGCTCGATAACTTTATGTCGTTCGGAGTAATGCTCGTGCGGAAAATTACAACGGTCTCGCGCGATAAAGACTATGGCGTTGAGACGATTGTGTGCACACGTGAAGTACTTGGCAAAGTCTTCCATCTGGATGGACGTGGTAAAAAAATTCTATTATAGTTGGTAGCATGTAATGAAAAAATATATTCAGATCCTCAATAAAAAAGCATTACGCTGAAGCAACATTGATGGTTGATTAAAAAAAGGCCCACACGAACTTTTGCTCGTTCCCAGGATTCGGACGAGAGAACCAGCGAGCAATGTGTAACTTTAGTCGAGATGAAAATACCCTCGCGAGGTTCACACGAACAAGACATATTTTCATTTAAAAATCAGTTGCAAAGCGATAAGAGTACGTTTTCCATTCGAGACAATTTCCGGATTTAGGCTCCGCGGGGAGAATACATATAGAGAATAAATAGTCTGGGAGCACGCGAGATTGGCCCTCTCGCGCTTTCTTTCCAAATGCTTTCGCCGACTGTCTCTCGAGAATTCATTTTTCCATTACCTACGGTTTAACCCCGTGGCATACACACGCGCTTAGCTGCCCGTTAATACGTGCATGAATATAAACTCCGCACAAAAGCACAGACACACAAAAACGCATAGAAACACGAAGAGAGTTGTTGGGCTCGAGTACAGCATGCAGTTTCGAGTCGATTCGTGATTGTTTCTCGCAATGGTTAATTTATATATATATATAGAAATACGGGGGGCGCAGAGACGCGATTTTAAGGGTGGGCGAATAATGGGCAAGGTAGAGATGATTACGAGTCTTGGATTTGGAGAAAGAGCAAAGGAGAGATTGCGTGTCCAACCGTCGAGGCAGTTTATACCCTGCTATATCTACATCCAATATTAAAGTGGTATGACCCGATGTATATACGTGTTTATAAAACAACTCGTTTTATTTGTAGCCCAATGAAAGCTGCATGCTTGGTTGCTGGTGAATCCGCGAGGACATAACTTTGAGGAGTGAAATTGAGTTTCTCCAACTTTGGCAAACTGTGTGCAAGGCTGACCCGATGTTTCCACACTCATTGATTTCCCTAAACCCTAAGAATCAAAGCCTGGAGCTAAGTGTACCGCTATATAAGTCACGTGAACCCTTTATACGAGGATCCTCGTACATGAGAACCTTGTACCAAACTTTATGTATGTGTCGAGTCTTTGATGCCCATATACACGAATCCCTCGTACTTATATGCATCAGGTCCTACTATAAACGTACGAATAACCACAAATCTATCTCCGGTCATATTGTACGAGCGATCTACATATGCAAAGTCAAAGTCGTATCGTATTCCTGCCTAGGAAACCTTTCCTAACACAATCCACTTAGATTCGAGATGCTCTTGTGTGTATGCTTTGCATAGACCGGAATCTATTCCAAATTAAAGTGGGTCATACACGTGAATCTTCCTTATTGTCTGAAATATACAAAAATATAAAGTGTTGTCCGTTTTTATTTTTCAACTCAACACTTTTTGAGTTTATTCAAAATTTGAGCACGAGAGTTGTTCCTTTATTCCATTGATCCGATCTACCCGGACTGCCCGAGCAAAGATTCATTTATTGTTGCCGAACGTATAATTAGGATCGTTTGTGCGGATAGAATGAAAAATATAAAAAAAAAAAAAAATACAACACGACGGAGTACGAGGGTGAAAAGCAGCGATCGGAAGGCGAGGTATTTTTGTGTTTGATAAAACGGAAGGTTCAAACTTGCAAAGTGTTTGGGCCTCCATATGGGAACGCATAGTCTATACGGATATACCCGCGGGGAGATACATATGCCAGCGCCTATATACGAAACGCATTAAAGTATAGACCATGTGAAAGAGGAAACTCTTGCGTGGAATACGAGAGGTTTGCGGGGCTGGGCTTCGTGAGCTCACCTGCGTTGAAACCTGATGCGAACGATAAAAATGAAAACAGGTTACGCGCTCCGAACGCCCTCTGTTCGGGCACACACCCTCTTGTACACGTTTTACAGTACGTGCTCGATTCCCGTCGCTCTCGCTCTTGGAACAAGATCCAAAAGACTTTTATGCAGTGATGATAGTACCAGTGTCTACAGGATGTACCAGGCGGTATGGGCAATAATGTGAACTCAAGTTCACAATGGCAATTACAGTCGAAAAGGTCTATACCGTCAATCAGGATGGCTGATGAGTTTTTAACGAACTTCAACGAATTCATTCGTTATAACAATGTATTCCGTGAAAACCATTAGAGATAGGGTTAATATGCATGGGATCAATCTTTTAGAGAATTCAATTTCCTATAAAAATGCTCCTGACAGCGTTGCTCTAACTTCAATATTTCGGCCTTGGTAGTGGATCGAAGGAAGAAGAGATTTGGGTGGAACGTTCGAACACTAGTCCGCTTTAAGATCCACTCCCAGGTCTAAACTATCGCGAATAAAAAAATATCGCGTGAACCTTTTTTTTAGCGAATTTGATGCTCTACCAAATCGGTCTTGTACTTTGTTGCTGTAAATCTAACGGTTTAGACAGCATCCGCCTTCAAAGTGCATCTCGCATCAATTTTATGACTCGATTACCAATCAGAGGTGAAAAGTGGTTGGGAATCGTATGAAATTGTTTGCTTTGAAAGCCAGTCGAGGATCTGGACTTCCACGCCAGATAATTCAATCTGGGTCACCCTGTATCGACTTATCGAAGCGATTCTCGTTGCGACGGCGTCTCAACAACAAAAACGACAGCGAGGACGACTCCAATAACAATGACAGTCAGGAATACCTGTTTCGCTAATACGGAGGACGATACGTTTCTATGTGTAGGGTTCCGGAGTTGGTAGAAATTGAGGAGAATGAGTTTAGCCATGCAGAGGAATGAGATCAAGAGTCTGGAGGCAAAGAAAGATATTCGAGCGGAGAATCGCGCGCATGTGCGACTAAGACCGGAAGTTGAATCTAAAGATCGAGAGTCGTGCTACGGGCGAAAGAATAAACAGCAAGCTTTTACAAAGTCTTCTCGTGTTTCTGTGCGAATACCTTCGATAACGATCTTCTTCACTTGATTCGCGTCGTTAATGTTTATTCAGCGCAGACGCAAACGATCAAACAAATTCCTTTGCTCAACTGCTAGGATTTTTCGATTGTTTCTTATTAGCTCAACCGGAAAACAGGTCGATCGAAGACAAGCATTTGGAAATCGTTTGTAATTCGTCGAAGAACGCATTGGCTGACATTTGCACGATGAGAATCGATTTTATTCAGCAAAACTGAAATTTCCTCAGGCTGCAGGTTGAGCTAATATTTATACCTGCTTCTCATACATACGGCGCACATGGATCCACGCTTCAATTATTCTTCGCTAAGCGAGCATAACTTGGCTCCTCCAAAAGGGGTCTGCGGTTATAGGAAATTTAACTTAATTACATATATCCGGGTCCGTGCTGGAGTGCTTTATACAGAGAATTTCTTGAAAAATCTATATATATAGCTTATTCGCGTATAACTGCGATATAGATCCGCGAAATTCTCTGTAATCGAGGAAAAGTGCTGGGCAAGCGTTTCAGGGAAAGTGCCAGACGTTTATTGACTCTTCCACACAGCTTCTTGGCTGAAAGATATATATATATACATATGTAGCTATATAAACGGATATTGCTAGTACATAACACTCGAGCGAGCATATACGTACATATCCCTCGATCTGTGGGTTATAATATATAGAATATGCTGGTTAATAGAGACCAATGTTCCGAACCTTCGTGTAGATCTCGAGGTCGCTGCGCTGCCAATTAAAGACAGAGTTCTTCCAGGACGTTTCCAGCAAATTCCATTTAATGTGACCGGCTGTAAGTGGGTGCTCATTCGCAGTTGAATAGATAAAATAATATTCAACTATTCAGACTTACGAATGTAGCATGAAAATTACACTGATCCTCCAAGTGGAATAAAAGACTTCTGGTTAATCCAAAAGATGGAGTCTTTGAAGTGGATATCAACGTCGGGGATGATTTGACATGTGGTTGCGAATTAATGGGTCCATGTGTGAAGCGAAATTCCTTTTGGTCGTGTACGGATGGATATTTCTTTTATGGCTCCTTCAATTTCTCATGTTTCCCAATGGAAAAAAAGCGCCTTTGGAAGAGCTCAAAGGGAAGAAAAAAGGTGGAGAGAGATGAAGCATGGACAGAGGAACACTATCAATGTAAAGCTTAAATGTTTGCTACGAGATTCGAGAATGTTCATCGTTATCGCAAAACCGATGAAAGTGTGGTATACGCCAGAGTGAAGATTTCGTGGAATAAGCCATAAACGTTTACGCTTCACTACGTTATTGACCAAAGGGTAAGAAACAAAGCGAGCGAGGAGAGAGGGAGGGAGTACAAGGCCTTCAGCTTTAGTATCGCCATTCTTGCTGTATATCGCGTCTTGGCGCATTTAAACCACCGCCAGGAACGTTATATACCTTTTGGAATTATATCCCTTGATACATTTTAACTGCGTACTGTGTCTTCGACAATTACGGGATATTGTTTCGCGTGAAACGTAACCACGGGTTTTCTACCCATAAAGAGGCATATATTCGTATCGCAGAATCTCCGATTCGCGGCGTGATTCTACACAGTAAATTAGATCGCCACCAGATGGCTGGGGGCGAAAAATTTCTCATTGTTGAATCGTGCCGCCAATTCCTATACAAGGCTTCCAGCAATTGCATTCCTCGTCCATTATTTCTTGCTCACATACCGAAAATGTTGGCTGCAAACGTCAGCGTTACCACATCTTCAATTACCAGTTGTAGCTGCCTCGTCAAATCCCACTTGTTTCGGAAACTCCGAAGGCAGCCACGAAAAAACTGAATTATCGAAACAAGAAATCGATTTTCTTCCAAGTATCCTGGAAACTTGAGGAAATAAACAACGGAATCCACGTGGATGGAAATCAGCGTCCGACTTTTGATTCAACACGATGTCAGTTTCGTCGGTTAGTGTGAATGATAAAAAGTATAGAAGAAACTTGAATGCTCAGGGAACATAGTGTAGAAATGGTGTGCAGCTGTAAATTCCTCAGTGGGTAGCGACGTTGTTGTACTTGCATTCCAAGTGTAACTAACTCTGGGGATAATAGTAGCTGCATGCGTTCAATCCGTACCGCAACGTGTGGTGTGTGGCAGGCCGCTCGAAAGTACAAGGTGCACAGGCGTGTACAGTTGATGCTGCCAAACGAGCGGCGGTGTTACTACGTCGGATATGAGTTGCACACACGTGTCCACATACGCGTGGATATAAATACATAATACGAGCAAGATTAGCTATATAGTTATCGGATCTTATAAGCATCGGAGTATGGCGCGTTGCCGAGCATTGGCACATAGTCCAATATAATAATGCGTAAGCAATGATGGAGAGTGAAGCATATATAAGCATAGGGAACGCACACGCAGGACGACGGGGGACATAACGCAAACTGTGACAAGCATGTTTCCTTCGAGTTTATTTACTGGCAATCGACAATACTGATTTGTGCATATAACTTTTCATTAGCAACAACACATGGCGTCCCTGACAAGTTTACACCATTGCGTTTTGTAGGTGTGTCCACAAATCCGGTATTTTCAAGAACATATTAAACATAAAGATCGATCTCTGGCAAAAAAACCTGGAAAGATTATTATCGCCCAGTGGCTCTCTCGAATCGACTGATGAGGGTTTATTCGCAAAACTTTCGACTGTACGTGTTTTGGTTGATGTGTGTTTTCCCCCTGGTAGCTTTAGCGGAATATATACGATCCTAGCTATACTCAATCTTTTTTTTCATCCCCCTCGGCTTTTCTACTCTGTTCCACAAGCTGTGGTACGAGGCCACAAATGCTCGAAAGGGCTACTATACGGTAGTAACCCTAGTACATATACGGGAGGAGAGTAACAACGAGCACTCGAAAGATACACGAGCGTACACTTCGATAATTACGCGTATATCATGGCGGGCCTCTGTGCGTGTGTCTCGGTTGTTCTAACATAGCAATGTGTATGATACTCACACAGAGGCGAGGAGGAACGTGCACATGTATTCTTTGGCTCTGCTGTGGAGTAATTTCCTCTGGCTTTTCTCTCTGCGTTGTTTTTTCCACCGTGCGGTTCTCTCGCTCGCGCATATATACGCGAGTTATAATTCGCGTGCTATGCGCACTAGCAAGTAAGATTTATAAACGAGGCGCGGAAGGCGCGAGGAGGGATACGATCCTTGCCGCTCGTTTGAGCACACACATACACACTCCTCTCTCTCTCTCTCTCTCTCTCTCTCTCTCTCAATGCAGTTCTCTTTTTACTCGTGTCCGTTTCTTAATTTCTTTAATCCCCGCAGCAAGGCTTTATTCACAGCACCGGGTATAAATACGAAGACCTTGAGGTTGGTACTGGGTATTTGTCTGTGAAAAATATCGTTCTCGAATAAATAAGTGACCAAAAAGATTATTTTCCTTCGTTCTGCAAAACGTCTTTTCCATTTTTATATAAAATTTTAATTTGGTGCTGTTAAATAGACTTTCGGAGGAAAAAACAAAAAATGTTGTTCCAGTTATCGAATTTGAGACGCGGAAGAAAAAGAGAAATTGCCGCTGCATAACAAGAGTTTTTTTTTTTTCATTCTCTCAATAATTCATGGAGTAGAGGAGTTGAAACGTTGGCTCTGGAAAAGCGGTTCAACATTATTATTCGCGTGGCTTGAGACTCTCCATTATTTCGATATCCAGCACATTGTGAACGTGGCTTCAATATATGTTTTCGCTTCATTGCTCCCATCGCGTCTCTCTAGAGCAGCGTCTTTTTCACAAGCGTTAAATGTGCACGAGTGTGTGTGCGTGTGTGTGATATTTAGATAGAGATATAGATATACATAAGGAGGAGAGAGAATAGAGCCGGGGCGCGGTAGGTCGTGCAAGCAATTACGGGCGACACACCGGTCGCGGGCGATAGTGCGTTTCTTATCGGTCACCCAGCCCCGCAACGTGTATCGTCGTCGCCACGCCCTCTCTCCGCAGCGTCACGCAGTCTACTGTAGCACATATTATATACACACGTATATACGGATTAGAGTTGAAACGGCATGGCCGATGATATATAAATAGGAGAAAGGGAAAGAACGAGTTGGTTTCTCTCTCGACGATACACCGGATGACGATGGCGACGACCGCCACTGCAATACGAACGTGGTCGTCGCACTCTGTCGTCCTTTTCATTCCACCTCCTACCTCTTCCTTTGCAATTTCCCCTCTCTCTCGTTCTCTTGTATAGCTTGATCCTCGGTTCCCTGTTTACGTCGCCTCGTTATACCGACGTGGCCTCGAGAGACTGTCGTGGGGAGCAGAGAAACCACCATAGGGTGGACGTCCGTACAAAAACGAAGAGAAATGCAACACCGGAGAGAGAGAGAGAGAGAGAGAGAGTAGGAGAATAGAAAAAGAGAAGTGAACGAATCCATGCAGCGAGAAAGACTTAAGCTACCAGCTTACACCCACACGATTAAGCAGCCACCCACACGCTCCGTGTGTGCTTGCGATCTTTTTACTTGCTTATATCATAGCCTCTGCGCTCTTCACCACACACTATGGCAAAAACTAACACGCGTCTCTCTCTCTCTCTCTCTTGTTATTATACACAGACTCTTGGACCTCCTTGTGGTCTCTTACGACCAAAGAGTTTCTAGCTCCGCGTAAAAAGTGAGGTAGAACGTTCAGAGAGTGCATTATGGTGCTGGGACGATTTAAATCGGCCAGCAGTCCAAAAACGACAGAAAGGGCAAAGTGCGAAAACGAAACTTGATGTTTCTCTATATCTCAACACAACGTGTGAAACGTTCGTTTCGATCCGGACGATTTTTCCAAAAAACAAACAACAACGAAAATTTAGTTCTCAGGAAAGATTCCAGGCTCTTGGGCCGTTCAAAAGTCAAAGTTTTGTTAACGTTGTCCATCGAAACAACAGCGTGAACTCTAAACTGCAGCAGCCCTGCCAATCTTCGCGATTGCGAGCTTGCCCTATGACCCTATGACCTTGAGAATTCAGAACGCCAACTTTTAATACGAGCCTCAATTTTTCAAAAATTTATTTTACAATCTTTCTTCTTCTAGAAAAAATTCAATTTTTCAAATTCAATTTTTTATTTCCATTTTTTTTTTTTAAATTAATATTTGAATTATTTGCCCCATCAAAGAAAAGCTCGCTCAATATTTCGTTCGAAATTTCAGGAATTGCGATATAATCGTTCAGCATCCTATTCGATCGACTGGATTTGACTTTATTTTTGAAAAAATATTTTTGTTTCGTACAAAAGTCTCACCCTGTAGAGAATTCATATAGGAATAAATAGCATTTCCGAGCTCGCCTGACTCGTATTAGTCCAGGCATATTTCCAGACATTACTTCTAGCGAGTTTTTTATGAATGTGTGTGTATACGAACAGGACTTGCCTCTCGTTATACCTGCTGATACTTGGATAAGCCTCTTGCATGCTAAATGGCGAAAAAGGATGAAGCGAAGGTCGTTGATCGCGCGAACGTGAAATTCGAGTTCTTTCCGCTCTTTTTTCATTTTTTTAAAATTATTTTTTTATTTGATTAATCAGCAGGTGTTTATATTTCGAACGTTATGAACGCTGTTAGTTGAGGACGTTTGATTCATAGGACGAAGACGATATTATGCAGTTGGTCGATGAACGCTTCGAAGCGTAAAGGATAATTAGAAACATTGCGTCATTTAGCTAATGGGTTTGCGTTCCTAGGACAGAATTCAGAAGTACACCGCGCCGAAATCTTGAATAAGGATTCCTGGAACGGTAAAGTTTGCTCACTTGGTAAATTAGCTTGGGCCTATATGCAACGTTGACGCACTTAGTATATGAGCAAATAAGTGAGAAACGCTGTGTTCCAGCTGTTTATATACTTTTTTGTATCTATTTGATTATTAATCAAATTAGAACGGATAAATATTTCTCCATCATTAACTGTTAATAAACTGATTAATTAATAAGTTTAAAAAATTTTTTAATTATCAAAATAACAAAGAATATTTCAAATTTGTTATCGATCTCACGGTGAGAACAAAATTTTGTTGGAAAAGATCGATATTTAGTTCGATACGTACGAGTAAACATTTTTTTCGATAATCCCAAAAATGGTGTCATCGCAGTAAGAAATATTCTAGAAAGTTTTTTCGGAAGCCAAAATGAGAAAATTTTTGAAATTATCAAAAAAATATTTAGTTTACCGTGTTCAACAAAATATCGACGATTTTAAAAAAAATTTCATTCCATGAGAACGCCAGGATCCTCCCGTCATTTTTTCCTATCTCATGGAGAGCAAACTTTGTTTTTGTTTGGTATTGTTCGATCTGGATGTTCGATAAAGATACTTAACAACGTCGCGATGGGTTATCTCGCTGGACCCTATCAGCAGACTCCCATTCATAGTCGCCCTTACACACACACACACACATGCATAGACACACATGGTAAGCAAGAGAATACGTTGTTACCTGAAACTGGGTTGGGGAGTTAACGTCGCTATACCGAGAGGGAGCTGCTCGGAGCAGCATTATCGTAAAGAGTGTACGCGAGATGCTGGCTAAGTGTAATAGAGTCGATAGGAGCAAAGGCTCGCTGCTATGCTGCGAAGCTGGTGGATCACACGGGAGTGAGAAGAAAATCGCGAGGTGCGAGAGGATAAAAAGTCTCGTGTTCTTGAGGCATTCACTCCCTTTTGGCTGCATGTGTATTGGACTGCATCGTCAAGTGCATTCGTAAAGAAGGACCGTAAATGATTTTATTTCACTCGGAGAGTGTAGAAACGGTGCTGGCCCATTTTCTCGAATACTTTTAGCCTCATGAACTTTCCCGCGGGATCCTGTATCGTCGACGAAAAAGTGCAACGTACCGAGCGGTTGATCCAACGACGAATACTGACCCGGTTTAAAGGTAATCGGCACCGGACTTTATCGACAAGAAAACGCTTGGAAAGAAAACGTTGAGCGCGTCAAATCTTTATGCTGCCGCTTTCGATGACAGGGCACACTCTTCTGTAAAGACTTCCGCGAAGGCAGCCGCGTACACTAGCTGTAATGATCGGTTTAGGAAGATTATTCGGATCGTATACGATATAAAAAGAAATAAAATAAAAATAATGTCTTGGACGTTTGAAATGCTGCCTCCCAGACCGTCAAGCTGGATCATTCGTCACTTGTATCACTTTTTATCGACTTCTAGGGAAATGACTGCATATTGACGTGAAAGAGAGCGAAGAGGGATTAACGTAAATAGTGCAAAATGTGAGACGTAATTACATTTTAATTTGATACGATGATCGCGTTCTCTGATGACAAACAAAAGAGGGCTCTCACTTGCAAGGAGAAGTTAGCATCGAAATGCCATTGATGCTTCATTATAGGAAAGTTGGATCCAGTGTTTAAGGTGGTCAAACGCGCGCATATACTTTCTGGACAATTATTGTTGGTCCCGGTAGGAGGTAATTAACGTTAATTATGATAATGCTATTACAAATGACGCGATGCCGGCCTCATCAACTGTGATTCACTTACGTGCATAGCTTCGTACTTGGGGCACATATTAAACAGTGTACGATGAGTTTTCATGGATGTATATACATGAATGTGCGGACGTATATAAAGGGAAGATTATGCACGAAGAGCTGCGTACAGAGAATCGCAACGCACATCGTTCCCGCCTTCCATTCTCGTCTCGTTCGAGGTACCCGCGAAATTTCGAATTAATTATGAATCCGTCCGGAGGTGAACAATTAACACGACGAATTATGCATGAAACGTTCAGCATTGATCCAAGGGTTAACAGGCACAGGAAAATAATGCGTTAAACCGATATAGATTTTCTCTTGGGAGCTGGACAGTTACGATGCTGAATTTATAAAATTCATAGAACACATCCAACAGCAAAGGCTTATATTGTACCGGTGCGTGTATTTAGCTCGTGTATAGGGGAGATCAGAGCTTGTACCGCACAGTGGGTATATACACACTCCATAGGATTACAATAGTAGTGAGTAGAATATACAGCCATGACCAAAAGTATCATGGGACTCATGATGATGAAACGAATCGATTTTGCGGAGGTTGGCTACATACGACAATATGATAAGAATTTAATCAAATTTGGTGATGACATTCTCTAGCATCAAATACAATGACACAATTTTTTTCATATTTTTCGTCTACATAGTTGTTGAATAATTGGAGTTTACAATATGCTAAAGATATACCTATGTATATCCGAATCCTATGCTTACGCATGTAAACTCTAGTGTTCGATTACTCGAAAACTATGAAGAAGAAAAATCTCAAAAAATTTGTAAATTCATATTTAATACTAAAGAATATACTCACCAAATTTCATTAAATTCTAATCATTTTAAATTTTCCTATGCTTTTAATATCGCTACATACGACAATATGAGAAGAATTTAAGAAAATTTGGTGATGACATTCTTTAGCATCAAATACAATGACACAATTTTTTTCATATTTTTCGTCTACATAGTTGTCGAATAATTGGAGTTTACAATATGCTAAAGATATATCTATATATATCTGAATCCTATGCTTATGCATGTAAACTCTAGTGTTCGATTACTCGAAAACTATGAAGAGGAAAAATCTTAAAAAATTTGTAAATTCATATTTAATACTAAAGAATATACTCACCAAATTTCATTGAATTCTAATCTAAGGATTCTAAGGAATGGTCGAGATGTTGAAATGCTTGTTTGAGGAAAAAGCACACGTCAGGACGTCATTGTCATATTCTGCATTGACCTCTCTCGAGTCAACCTTTGATCTTTTTTCTTCGTTACTCCTCAATCCCTAACGATATGAATAAAAAAAAAAAAAAAAAAGCTTCGGTCTCATGAGTTGCCAATAAGATTCAAGGTCCAGGTGTGGCTACTGCGATGAAAATTTCTCATACTTTTAGCCATGGCTGTCTGAAGGACGTATATATTTATGGATATACAGATATAGCTTACGCATAAACTTACGAAGACCAATGAAAGCTCAGGCACAAAGGGTGCATGTTAAGTGCAGCATGGGGCCGAGGGCGGTTGTGCGTTACGATCGAAGCGAGCAAACTCCGAGATACTTGAGAGGGATGATAACCAGGCTCGACTCTCTCTTGTTCATATAAATGGAAACCCTGAGCAAAGAAGGGAGAAAAAGGGAGCTTTTTACCGTTCACCAAATTTCATGTCGTTTTACCATACAGCGCGATATATATTTATATGGGAATGTTACATGAGCCTCTTGGATGACGATATTGAATATAGAACTGTGCAAGGACGATATGAGCATTAAACACAAGAAGGGAGAGGGTGGAACAAGAACAATTCTGACAAAGTGGTTAGATGCCTCAGGGAACAAAAGGATAAAAGAAATACATATACAAACTCAGTGAATGTCAAGGCACAGAGAATAGTACGAAATACCGAGGAGAAGGAGCAGAAGGAGGAGGAGGAGGAGGGGGATTCCCGATGCGACAGCCCGTTAGATTCGCGATCAGCAAAGAATACACTGCTCTCTGTAAGATTCTTTTGTGCATTTGCAAGCAGAGATTTATGAGAGTTCTGTGAAGCTAAAGAGACGAGGAAATCTTTTTAAATCGAGATTTCGGATTGTTTATGGTGTGATGCATCATGCACATGCGTCTTGGGAATGTGCTCTTTCCTATACTTTGGGGAATTGCTGATTTAACCCTTCGTGGTCACCGCAGGGGTCAAAATGACCCCGAACGAAACTTTGAGACGAGCTACGTTAAAAATTTGCAATAAAAAAACAAAAGAAACGCAACTTTCCACGCGTTTAGATGGGAAAAATAAAAAATTAAATATCTCGAATTGTAAACGTCAGAAAATTTTTCTTCACAGGAGAAAACTGTTAGTTTTGGTGGCAAAAAAAATGTGTGATTGATATGGAACTTTGGGACGAGGATGACTTAACGAGTCAGGGCACTCGAGAACGTATCGACAAATATAGCGTCAAGTTTGAAGCAACACACAATCGTGTGGCTTAAAGACTCGCAAGCACCACTTGGAGCATTTTGGTACAAGGCCCACAAGCCTCTTTGATTTCGTAGCCACTCGAGGAGGCTTAATATTAATGTGGGAACGTTTTTAATTCATCACCGAATCGTACAACCGAAAGTACGAAAAACAAAAGTGGGCGCTTTTTAAATCGCATGCTCGACGCGACATTTAATTTCGATGAGACACAAATTTTTCATCGTAAACAATTCGAAAAATCTTGGCACGATTTTAAATTGAATTTTCATCGAGTACTCAACAAATGGTTGAATTATTAAAGTGCCAAATACATGAGCAACGAAACTTTTCATCAATTACCTTTTTTCTCAGTTTGCAGAACTCTGTCGAGTTTTTCTGACTGGGATAAAAAGGCCATACGGACAAAACCTAACGATCGCGGGTCTTTGGAGAAGGAGAAAAAAGTAACGTCTGAGAATAGAGCGAGTCGTCGCGATACAGAACGAATTGGGTTTGACAAACGAGGGTATAAAGAGTGTCAAGCGCATAATAGAGACGAGACGGAATATGTAGAGCAAACAACATAACACTCCGAGAGAACGCGAACATACGCGTACGAGTAATTTTGAATTAATTATTCGTTATAATAATTTTCGCCTCATAATGATCGAAGAGACGATGATGGATTTCGGGATTCACGCCTGAGTGACACGTAACGCGTGATTTGTTACACGGCGAATTTTCAAACAAAGACACGCGCATGAAAATCTTTATCTGAATGTTTGCTCGGACGCATGGAACAACGTAACGCATGTACATGCGTGTAAATGTGTCTGCGGGAGTGAATGGAATGTACTGTGTGTGTTCGTACATTGCCTCGGCCAACAAGGAACCACTTGTCGATGCATGAGACCGTTTTTTTCTTCTTCTCCCAATCTTACTAATGGACGTGTGCACACATTTACACATATACGCGTCTATTTATACAGTTTATTTATTTCTACGAGGGAGAGAGGAGCAACGGGGTGTGTGAATCTTCTCGCGCGTAACAGGTAATCGAATGTTTTTTTTCTCGCTTTTATAATAGCGTTCGTGTGCGAAACACAAAAGTAAAAATAAAAATACGAATACGTGGGATCGTTGGTACGTTTATATTTTCGTTATTTATAGTTTCGTTACTTTTTTGCGTATACGCGAATTTTCTGGGTCACGCGTCGACGCTATAAAGTAATTAGCGGGCAGCAGTCGCGATAAAAATATATATTTTTCTTTTTATTGTTTATTTTGGATTTTTTCACTCGACGAACCAACGCAACAATTAGCTAATTGATTCTCACTCGCGTTTATGTTTCTTTTTGTATTTTATTTCGATTGTTTCATTTTTTGTTGCCCATTCAAACGACGCGACTGCTTTATTCGTTGCCCTTGTTTTCATTCGCACCTCGTGGATTTGCGCGACGGAAAATACCGGAGCGATCAATTGCCCTCCCGGGAATATGTTGACGCAATGAGAGACCATTGCTGTTTTTTTTTTCCCCCCCTTTTTTTCGTAATGCTATTCGCAAATTCAATGCAACGGACTCTGTGTTATTTGCTTCATGGAATTTAATTCGTCGATTGTTTTGTCCGCAGCGACTGAATGAGAGAATTAATGAGAGAACGAAATTTTGTTGGAAAAGATGGATATTTTCTTCGACTAAACGTTTTTTTCGAACAATCCCAAAAATGGTGTCATCGCAGCAAGAAATATTCTAGAAAGTCTCTTCGGAAGCTAATTTTTGTCCTTCCAATCGTTAATTTTGCTGACGATTCCGTTAGAAACGAAATATACTGCCAAAACGAGGAAAATTTTGAAATTATCCAAAAATATTTAGTTTACCGTGTTCAAAAAAAATATCGACCATTTTAAAAAAAAATTTATTTCCTGTGTTGGATCAGCCATCCTGCTGACTCGAAACTGTTGGAAAGAATATCTAGAAAAAAGCAAAGAGTCGAGCAGACTAAATTCAGAAACGAGGAGAATCTATTTTGTTCAGTACTTTTTGAGATTTAACGATGTAAAGAAAAACTCGTACAAAGTTGGACCATCAATTGAGAACGGTTGGCAAGATTTCTAAAAGATCGTCGTGCATGCTCTCGAAGAGAAAGATCGCGGAGAAATATTGAGAAATCAAAGCGTGGGAGTTGGAACTCTCGGTTTTTCGCGATAGTTTTGTTCCGATTGAAAATTGAAAACGATTTAAAATCTGGGCAGAAAACGCATTTTCTTTCTGTACCTGTAATACCAATACGTGGGTGTCCGGAATGTCTCTTGCGCGGGGAGTAAGTACTGAAGAAGGGTCACGTGACCCCGGAGGGTCTGGCGATGTTCCCGGCGTTAAACTACGTCGGTAATTTGGCATCCGATCAATCCGTCTCGTGCTCGCGGCTGTCTACGTAATTGGTTTCGCCCGAGATCTGTGGTGGGGCGAGGAAAACGGCCGGACGTCGTCTCGGTATTGACGTGTGAGAAAGGCGCACACAAAATGAAATTTTGTGAAAAGAACTTCGATATTTAATTGAAAACGTTAAACTAAATAAATATTTTTGGATAATTTGAAAATTTTCGTAATTTTGGAAGTATTTTTCATTTCTAACGTAACTGTCAGCAAAATTTACGATTGGAATGACAAGAATTTCCTTTTCGAAGAGACTTTCTAGAATATTTGTCGTTGCAATGACAAAAGTTTTGCGTCTGAATCAGCGTTTCTGTCGTTTCGGGATAATCAACGTTTCTCTCCGTGAGTTTCGACACTCGCTGATTATTATAAAAGCCTCGAGATGTCAACGAGAATTTTAAACAACCGAAAAGTCTGATAATTCTTGCGAATGCAAATAATCGAATGATCCGACTTGCTGGACGGTTTCAACGAGTAAATAATGAAACGATAAGTCCTCCGATAGGGCAATGAAAAAAATGAAATAAAAAACGCAACGATCGATCGATTGAAATTCATGTTTTTATTGAAAATTTACAAAATTATTTGACGACGAACCACATTATCCCAGGATGCTCTGAAAATTTATCTCTCGCAGCGATTTCTCTGCAAAAACCATACATAGCGAGGCGCGCGGTTACTTATTCAATAATTTCTCCATTCGAGCTCATTCATAATTCATGAATTAATCTCATTCACTGTGAAAAGCTCATAAAATTGGCAATCGTTTAGAAAAGTGAAGGTAAAAAATGAAACTTGGCGAATCTGGCAACGGTTGTTGACCCAGTTTAGGAAGCGAGACAGGGCGAGCTCTTGGTCGATGTATTTCTCGGCTTAAGGAGGTTGGCTACACACAACGATGTGGCCATGTTAAAAGCATAGAAAAATTCGAAATTATTAGAATTTAATGAAATTTGCTGAGTATATTCTTTACTATTAAATATGAATTTACAAATTTTTTAAGATTTTTCTTCTTCATAGTTTTCGAGAAATCGAAAACTAGAGTTTACATGCATAAACATAGAATTCAGATATATATAGATATATCTTTAGCACATTGTAAACTCGAATTATTCGCCAACTATGTAGACGAAAGATTTGAAAAAAATAGTGTCATCGTATTTGATGCTAAAGAATGTCATCACCAAATTTTATTAACTTCTCATCATATTGTCGTATGTAGCCAACCTCCTTAATGAAAATTGGTGAGTACATTCTTTAGTATTAAATACGAATATACAAATTTTTTGAGATTTTTTTTCTACATAGTTTTCGAGTTATTCAACATTAGAGTTTACATGCATTGCCATAGGATTCAGATATATATATAGATATTTCTTATGCATATTGTAAATTGCAATTATTCGACAACTATGTAGACGAAAAAAATGAAAAAAATGGTGTCATCGTATTTCATTTTATTAAATTCTCATCATATTGTCGTGTGTAGCCAACCTCCTTAATGAAAATTGGTGAGTACATTCTTTAGTATTAAATACGAATATACAAATTTTTTGAGATTTTTTTTCTACATAGTTTTCGAGTTATTCAACATTAGAGTTTACATGCATTGCCATAGGATTCAGATATATATATAGATATTTCTTATGCATATTGTAAATTGCAATTATTCGACAACTATGTAGACGAAAAAAATGAAAAGAATGGTGTCATCGTATTTGATTTGATTAAATTCTCATCACATTGTCGTGTGTAGCCAACCTCCTTAATAAGCTCCGAGAGGGATATTTTGTAGCCTTTATGTATATATCACTAGAAGAAACAACTAGCGAAAAGTATCGCGTTCCTTTAAGTGGGTCAATAACCCAGAGTCCAATGGAGTGAATCTCTCAACGATTGGCTGCTATATATCTCGTATATACTCGCACCAGTTTTTTTTCCTTTTCAAGCATGGCGTATATATGCCGAAAGAAAAGCTGGAAACGCCTGGAGCGAGAAGTAAATGAGAGAAGTCGTCGCGAGATATCGAGAACGACGCCCTGACTGCTGAAGAATGACAACGACAGGATGGAAACGATACCGAGCAGAGGTAAACATATATATCTATGTATTTTTAGATATATGTATAATAATATGCTTGAGCCCTGGAGAACGAAAAAGCAATTCTGAGGATGAGCACAGGAAATGATTCGCAATATATCTATAGACATGTATTCATTATAGAGGCTGTGAAAATAAAAACTGTTGATCGAACTAAATCCATTCTGTTGCATGAAAAATTGAGGATTCGCCCCATTTTTGTTGATCGGCAAAAGATTCAAGGTTCGTTGAATTTTACTGAATTTTTTAAAGCCAAAAGCTCGATTTTGTAGAAACCGAATTTTTAAAGAATTTATTTAAACAACGAAACGTCATTTTTTCTCAATTTTTATAATGCTTACGGATGGAGGAATGTCCAAAGTGTCTGTGTGATTTTTTTCAATAAAATCTAACGATAGACCTGTTGATGACGGGCGGATTGGAACTGCGGGTCAAATAGACCCGGTGTGTCGACGGGTGACCAAATTTCTTTCCAAATGGGAATGAGGAGTTTTTGGAGTTACCGCACGGATTTGTCGAACGTCTGGAATAATTGGAGTCACTGAGCACGACCGGAAGAGCGTCGTTTTCTTACCTATTTGACATAAAATTGTAACGGTTAATCCCTTTTGTTTCCTGGCAACGTTTTGTACTTGAGAACATTACGTGTTCGTAGATCTTTGTCTTAACCTTCTTTAAGCTATAAAAATGGCGGTGGTTTGTTTGCGCGTTCACCTTTCGTCATCGTTCATTGTGATTTTTCGGAGCAGTAAGCCTGGAAATTCGTTCTGGAACGCCCTGTGTATCTAGTTCGAAATAAAAATGGCGTCGCATGTACAAATAATCTCCGTATGGTAAAACGAGATGGGCCCTTATGCCGGAGTTTGAACGTTAGCTGAACTATGCGTAGTCCGTTGAGCGACAACGCAAAGAAAAAAGTGTACGCGTGCGTGTGTGTGTGTGTGTGTGGAAGGGAGAAGAAAGAAAACAGAAGAACGAGACGGGTAGCGTGACGAAGAGCGTACGCAAGAAGCGCGTCGTCCGAGAGCGAACGAGTCAGGTAAGAGAGAGAGCTGGACAAAAATAAGATAGAAGAAGAGACGAAAAAAAGTGTAAGGGACAATAAGAAAAAAGAAAGGAAGAGAAAAAGATGGAAGGAAAAATAGAGAGACTGGAAAAAGGGACGACAGAGCGAGATGAAATGTTATTTAGTTGAGCGAAGGGAGACAGAACGCGCCAAGATCGTCGACACAGTGGGGCGACCGAGTGAATGGGCGAGGAGTGGGGGAAAAAAGATAGAGAGAGCGCGCGCGACGCGCTTCGCCTTCGCATCGTTTTCCAGCAGCCCGCTGCCCGACAGTTGCGACTTGGCTGCCGCGCGCGTAGTATCCAAAGTTCATTCGCGCCAAAACGCGCGTTGTTTTTCCCACTCCCCGACCCTTCCCCTTTGTGTAATAGAAAAACGTGTTCTCGTGCTTCAAACTCTCGATATTTTCCCAAATCCGTCTCAATATTCATAAAATCTCGTTGTTAGCTTACAAGCTTAACTTGAATAAACAATAATCGTTTATTCACAAACTCGTGTGTTTTGGAGTTTTACGAACACGGGGAAGGCTCTTGAGAATCTGAGTTTCACGTGCGAGTTTCTCGATGGATTACTTTCGTAAAAAATAGTGAAAATTCAACCATCGATTTTCGCAAAAAGTGATATTAAGACCAGAGTGTCCCTCGGGATCAGAGGAAAACAACGTCCGTACCAAATCGGTGATTTTTGTGACAGTTATCAATGGTGCTTCGATAAATTTATTTTTTGGATACAAAAGTGGATATAAATGTGCGCGTGTCACACGTATCGCTGTGTTTGCTCTTCCTGCAGTTAACTTTTTATCAGTTTTGTAAAATTTTCGAAAAAAAAAACACGTGATTTCAAGAAAGTTCAACATTTATCATTAAAAATCGTTTCTCCACGTCGTGCTCCACGGTCGATTGGTGTTTCGACGCGTTCTACATTTTCATCGGTCTTCGCTGTTGATTCTTAGCCTGTGATTATTATTGTGAAAAGTGCGTTGGGATTAGCCGATTTCGCCTCGTTTCTCCGCGAGTTTTTTTCGCCAAATAAGTTTCTTCAAGTTTCGTTTCTTATCGCTTTTATTTATATTAACTGGTTCGTTGGTCGTGGCAAGTACCAACTTCGGACGCCCGGTGGCACTGTTGCATCGGCACTCCATCTCACTCGTCAACATCTCCGGGGTACACACGTTCGATCGAACTTTCTTCGCGACATAAAAAGTTTTAAAAAAACATCTTAAGGAGACACTAAGTTTTCGGATTTGCAGCATCCAGTTTTCGCACTCCTTTTCCGGTGAGCTCACTCTTTCTTTTTTCGTTTTTAATCCATGTTCCGAGTGTGTGGTTTCCCCGAAAGAAGCAAGTAGCTAGGCGGAATGAAAACGTTGCTTTCGCTCAAGTTTTGACGGATTAACGAGTTCGGAAAAGTATAAACCAACGAGTGTTTGAATAACGCGCTTTTATTACGACCTATACGCTTTGTCGACCAATGAAAAGAAAGCATGACTGAGTAATAGCTTCACTGAAAATGAAATTTTTTTAAAAATCGTCGATATTTTGTTGAACACGGTAAACTAAATATTTTTTGATAATTTCAAAATTTTCGTTATTTTGGCTGTATTTTCGGTTTCTAACGGAATTGTCAGCGAAATTAACGATTGGAACGACAAAAATTTGCTTCCGGAGAGACTTTCCAGAATATTTCTTGTTGCAATTACACAATTTTTGGGATTAATAAAAAAAAACGTTTGGTCGAACGTATCGAACAAAATATCGATCTTTTCCAACGAAATATTGTTTTCAGTGTTCAATTGCCGAATAAGCCGGAAAATCACTGATCAAAAAAAAGAGTTTTACACAACGATGTGATCTCCCCAAACGATAAAACGAGAACTCGCTCGTAGAATTGACAATTAAACGACCATGTGATATTTGAAGAGTGAAAGGCTTACCTCTCGTTATCGTTGAAACCTCTTGATCTTTTCTTTCCGAGTGATCCTTATCGAAACAGTCTCCTTCGGGTACTGGATTCCTCATCTATAGTTTCGATCTCCATTTGTTAAAAAGCCATTGAGTTGTCAAACGAAGTTCCATGTATTTTTGTGTTTCAAACGATTTCCTTCTGCTCCTATAACTGGGCAAGTTAAAAAAGTAAATAAGCCCAAAGTGCACACGGAGAAAATAAAAAAGACAAAATTAATCGATACCGAAAAAAAATCAAAGAGAAAATCTTGAATTTTTGAGAATTTTCATTGTGGCAACTGTCGATTTTTATTTCAAAAAATACAATTTTGAATACGGACAAAAAAAAATTACTCTTGATCATTGTCTCGTGATTCTATTTCATCATAGCAATTTGTCGATTTTATTTTTTTGCCTGTATTTTTTCCACAATGACGTTACAAAAAATTCTCATCACCGCGTGACGGTTTTTCCATCAGGAAATGAGCTTAATTACTTTTAACGATTATTACCAATCGTCCTTGCTTCTGAGAACTGATTTGAAAAGCAGAGTATCAAAGTACATCGAGGGGCACTTGGTACTAACAAATACATTCAGACTTCTTTGAACTCTATCGCAACTTACTTAATGAGCGAGAGGCTAAAAAAAACAGCATTAGACGGACGACTTTCGAATTTCTCAGTTTGCATCGTTGGAATGCGACGAAACTCCGTTTTTTATTTGGTCAGAACACTGAAAAGATTTTTTTTTAGGATTCAACTAAAAAATCGGTAGGAAAATTGTCAGGGTTTTTGAAATTTGACAAAAAATTAATAGGAAAAGTATTTTTAGCTGCGAACTTGGGTGTAATTTTATTTTTCAAACTCTCAAAAAACATTTTTAACATTTTTGTGGCCATCTGTGCTCGGTACGAATATTCCACACCGTCAGGACAGTTGGAGATTTTTTAAAAATGATCTACTCGTAACTATTGTTTGAGAAAACTGGCGAGACTCCCGGTGATTATGGTTCGGGGCAACGTCAGCCTATTAAATATAACCAGTGGGCTCGTTGTGGAAAAAATTGGTTCGTGTATTACAGCAGTGACTGTCCAAATGGATGGATAAATATATACACACATATTTTTCTTTATACATATATTTTTTATTTGTACAATATATATATATGTATAAAAAGCAGCGTGTTACGCGACAGAGTTGGTTGGGCTTCAAGGGCTATCGTGGACTTTCCCACGCAAAGGCGAGAAGCGATTTGGCCGTTAGTTGTACGGTTCAAGGCCCACGAGCGACCGGGGTATATTGAGCGAAGGTGACAACGGAAAAATACGATTTTTTTTTCTGTTTGTGTTGGTAATATAAATATCCATTTGATTTGATCGAATGTAGAAACAAAATTTCTCTGCTTCATCGAATCCTGGAAGGAGAAAATGGAACGAAAAAGTTTTAACGTTTGCTTCGTTTGGAAATTGAAAGAAAAATCGAATGAAAAGTTCGTAGCAACGTTCTCGAGATGGAGTATTCTTGGGAAAAACGTAAATTCGACTGTGCAATTCTGACTCGATGCCAAATGCCTTTGGTCACTTTTCAATCGAGATTCGGGACGATTGAATGAAAAGGTTATTTTTAACTTCGAACTATCGCTACTCTTCGTCTCATTGTTTTCTTTGCTGAAAGAGACACTTGCCTCGTGTTGTTGTTTTGATTATTTGCAAACTTTCATTCTGCATTCTGTTCAACAGAATATCAAGATCACCTTGAGCGAGGGTTCGCTCTGAAAAATAAAGCTATCGATATTTTTCGACAGTGTAAATACAGACGTGCATTTTATAATAATCGTTACATCGGCAATATCGATTTTCCAAGAGACTCGAAGTAAACAATTATTGAAAGTGAGCCATCTTATCGATCAGGCTCTCCCATTATTTGCCAGTGTGATAAAATTTTGTGCTGTTACATTTCTTGGTGCTTTGAATCGATTTTTCAAAGATTTTATTTACCCAATGATCGAAGACTCTCGATAACGATTATTTATCGATTTATATCCGATTTGAATCAGAGATCGAGTAAAAAAAATTTTCATCCTCAAATGAAACTTTTTCCAATGAGGCATTTTTATCATTTATTTATCGTTCGGAGATGAAAAATTATATTCGAGAATAATGTTGTTTCTCTTTCGAATGAATCATTGCGCTCTAAAATTTTGACTAGAAATTAAAAAAAAAAAAAAAAACATATATCTTTCGCATTCTGAGACCACGAAAAAATATTGTTTCAAGTTTTCCGAATATTTTCGAAACTCTTTGAATCCACAGTCGTTATAGTCTCATTTCTACGATTATTTTTTTATTTTTTTTTAATATCGTTTGGAAATTAAGGGAGATTTCGTGTATTTCGAATCACGAATGCAGCGGATTGTCTGAGCTATGGAACGTCTGGTCGAGTACACCATAACCATATGGTGTGTCTCCCTCAGTGTGTTTCTTACTCGAGTGCGAGAAAACCGGTTTCTGGCAGCTTCCAAGTGTGCTCCGGAGGTATAGGTGCCCCGGAAAGAGACAAGGGAGAGGGCAGAAGGAGAACGAAGGAGGGAGGGAGGGAGGGGGGGGGGGATCAGAGAAGGGAACGAGAGTGTGTCTCGAAGCTCGAGTTCTCGAGCTCACATGTATTTATTCCACCACGACAATGTATATCTGTGCACAGGTTTTCGAGGCGGACAATCGCCCTGCCAAGTCTTCGCTCCTCCTCCTTTGCCCGGAGAGCTTGTGTATACGAGCCGCTCGGCCGGTGGAGAGATCGGAAGACTAAGAACTAGGAAATAAAAAACAACATTCCTTAAAGGCTCTGTTTGTATTTCTACCCTCGTGTTGCTGCTGCTGTTGTTATTATTTTTATTGTTATTTTCATCGTGATATAATTCACTTTTTCCGAGTCAATTATCTCTTGAAATTCGTTAGCCACTGAAATGCTGTGTCAATGGGATTTGCTGGAATGATCAAATCTGAGTTTTTTTTTATTTACATATTTAGCTTCTTCGACTAAATTCCTATGATAAATAATGTTCGCATCGATACATTGCAAAACGTATTTAATTTTTTTTCAGTGCAAAGTAAATTTTTGCCATTGAATGAAAAAAATGGTGTTGACATTTTATTCGATGGATCTCTATCGGTTCACCCGACACTCGAAACTTTAGCCATTCAATTTCTTGTTTCTCGTGTCACTTTTAATATTGCAAATATTATTTCTTCTCGGTCCTCGGTTTTCTGACTTACGAAAAAAGATGAAATTTTTCATTTCTCCGGATCAATGTTTTACATTGATTTCTCGGAATACGTACATACGTGCCTCTGAAAATTCAAACTAGTTGCGTGGCTTACGAATGGGAGAAATATGGAGGTCGATACCGAGAAAGAAAAATAATGAATTTGGCTGTATTCGAACGCTGCAAACATCGAATATTTACATACGAAATTTTATTGTTATTGCTTTCATTATTATTATTATTATTATTATTAATATTGCGTACTGGAAAATGGTGCATACGATGGCTGCGCATTTATTTGAAATATATGTGTGTCGTTCGTCACTGAGAACGATAAAGGCGAAATTTTAACGTCAGTTGGTCCCAGTTACGACCTTTTTTTTTACGAATGCGTTTATTATTGTTCTACCGATATAAATTTATCGGAACGACTGTTCGGGGGCAGGCAGGGTCATGCCCCGCGAAGGGCATGACAATTGTGCTAGTTCCATTCTCCTCCGCGGGTCGTGGACAATTTTTTTTCTTGTTGTTTTTTTTTTCATCAACTCCCTCTCTCTTTTTCTCTTTTTGTTCCTTTCCCTCGTGGGCTCTCTGTTCTCTTTTGGCTCGTGCACCTGAGCGTGACAGCTGCACGCGCCCGTAACATACGCATATTCAAACTCGTTCATTCCTCGCCCCTCTTTATATCTGCATATGTGTAACTGGAGGAAAGAAAAAAATTACAACGATCGAGTTTGAGGCTAGCTAACGTATATATTCGTGGAACTACTTTATTTATTTTTTTTTTTCCTTTTTTACTTTTTTCAAGTGAACTCTTTCCTCATTCAAAAAGATTCACGGAACATTTCCAACTGAACTGTGACGTTTTTCATTCTTTACGATATTTCTGTGAATTTTTTAAACTTTTCAATTGAAATATACGGAGCGTAGCATTTTTCTTTGCGGTTCTTAGGAGAATTTTCATTTTTTTCTGAATTAGAAATAAGAAAATTCGAAATTATTAAAATTTCATGAAATTTGGTGAGTACATTTTTTAGTATTAAATATTAATAGACAAATTTTTAAAGATTTTTCTTCTACACAGTTTTCGAGTAATTCGAACACTAGAGTTTACATGCAAAAGCATAGGATTCTGATATATATAGGTATATTTTTTGCATATTGTAAACTCGAATTATTCGACAACAATGTAGACGAAAAATTTGAAAAAAATGGTGTCATCGTATTTGATGCTAAAGAATGTTATCACCAAATTTTATAAAATTCTCATCATATTATCGTATGTAGCGAACCTCCTTAAGAAAATCGTTGGAGCTTCTTTCGCTTCGTCATCGAAGTGTGGAATGCTGAAAAGAAATGAAACATTTAGTCGGTGAAATTTGATTGTTTTTTTTTTTTTTTGGATCTTGATTTGCTTTATTATTTTTCGTCATAGGGTAAAACACCCAGTTCCCAGCCCCCAACCGGTAGTCAGCCTTTTACAACTTTGTATGTTTGGGAATAACGTGAAAGTGGTTTTTGACTCATGGGGATTTTTCACTAGAATCTCTGATATTTGATTGATCAGTACACAAAATTTTAATGTGCTAACCCTTCAAACAACTGAGAAAAAAATTTTCATTCAGAGCGTTGCGATCAACGCGTTCGGACTTGCCCCGCGGGCTATTTTTTTTTTAGCGCGCAGTCATTTTCTGTCAGGTAAGTAATTTATGTTTTTGAGAACCTTGGTGTTCTTTAATGGATTTACCTTTCAGAAAGACCGATTTTAGTGAGTTTAAAAAAACTTTAGGCTGAAAAAAATAGTTTAAAATAGGTTAAAAATGTATTTTTTTCATGGCTGACTACTGGTTATACACTTAAACATTGTAAAGCTAGTGGTCAGCCTCCCCCGGCCGACTACTGGTTTTTTGATGAAATTTTTGTATAGCGCTAAAATTTAAACTACACGCAAAGAAAATATATGGAAACATTTTTTATGTAAAAAAAACATGATTAAATGCAATTTTACCAGTAGTCAGCCACATGTCGACATGGCCTGATTGAGACGGCCGACTTATAGCTCGGATGATTCTAGTAGTCAGCCATACGAGGGATTCCCTTGATGGAAATATTTCAGTCTCTAAAATGACTGGGTACTATAAACTTTTCTAGGTTTGAAAATTCTTTCCCGCATCATTTGAAAATGTCCCGAAGACCGATTCTTCAATATAAGGAAGAACGTCTTGGAGAAGCGTTAGCTGCGATAAGAAATGGAATGAAGATTAGAGCAGCGAGTCGAGCGTATGGCGTTCCAAAAGGAACGATTCAAGACCGCTTACACTCGGCAAAGCCTTCGAAGAGGTAGCAGATTTAAATTTTGTATGCCAAAAGTGCCCTCTCAATGAGTAGGCTGACTACAGGGTCCTATAGGGCCGATTACTGGTTTCGAGCGGCTGACCACTGGTGAAAATGGCATTTTTCCAATTATTATTTTTTTTCTTCGTTTTCAGATGAATTTTATGAGTTTTTATAATCGTATCGTTAAAGTTTAATAAATAGCATTTTATTTGAGACTAGTTGCGTGTCGTTATCTTTTTTTGTTTTTTTTAGACTGTATTTCAAAGTTGGGAAATGAGTTAAAAGGCTGACTACTGGGTGTTTTACCCTATTACGATTATTCGATTTGATCCGTTTTCTCAACGTAATTTTTGGTCAGTTTGGTCATCAAAGTTTTCGGGACTCTCTACGTATGCAAAAAATCTTTTTTTTTTTTTTTTTGTTTTCTCTTGATCGTGCGAATATGGACACGACCATGAATCAGTTTGACGCAACGTCAACACCGCTAACGTGCTATGTTGTACTAACGCAAAGAGCCTGCTCGAGTCACGCCGAGAAAAATATCGATTCACCGACACTTCGGGGTCTATTTTTTTTTTTTTTTCTCTCATGTAGTCTCTTAGTACCTTTTCTCTATAAACCAACTACCCTCGTTGACAGGGGGGTATTCCAGAGTTTACGTCACGAAGAGTCCACGAAGAATTGTATAAAAATTGAGTCACGACTTTCGACCCAATGACACACGACCAACTGAATATGTTTTCTCCAGACATATGCATGACAAAACCATAATTTATCCATGTTGTGTAAGGGGAATACCTCGAAGTGAAGTTCGTGTCACGACCAACATCGTGCGTCCCTGTTTTTCTTTCTTTATTTTCTTTTCTTTATTTTTCTTCGCTACTTTTTCTTTCTTTTCCCTCGAAACATGGATGTTTTTTTTGTTTTTTTTCGGAAGTCTGAAAACTTTTCATTCGCGTAATTTCATGTAAATCCATTATTTGTGTGTGTACGCGTGCTTTTTATGTTTTTGGCACGGTTCTTGTCGATTCGACGAATTTCTCATAGGTATCGATCATTCGGAAACGAACAAACATCGCTAATACGTTTTATATGCGCCATTCGTCAAAATAGATGCGATTTATAATATTTATGTTATTAACGAATCCTGCTCTCTCAGTCTATCGCGCGAAAATCTCGTATTTATAGGTTGTCGCCCCGGTGATCCTCTGACAGTATAATTTAAAATATTCAAATCCCATTTCGACGAATTGCCGATAGCTATTCGTTTCTCACGTTTTTTTTTTTTTTTTTCGTCATTTTTATTTCTTTCGTTACGAAAAAATGCAAATTGGATGATTTTTCACAAATAACACATTTTTTCTCACGGATTCGCAGAGGTCATCCAAGTTTGGAATGTTTTTAGGGTGATTGTGAAGTTGATGGAAATTTGATTGATAAATGTCGAAATAATCTTTGGATTCTCATTTTTATTAAAATTCGAATTTACCGGAATATAATTTTGTTTTTTTTTCGTCTCGACGCGACGTAATTTTTTTTTTTCAGTGCCCGGAAGTCTCTTTGAGACTTATTTTATTTTAGAGTCGCCATTTTCGTTTTTCTTTCACAATCGATCAACAAGGAAGAATCGAATTTTTTTTAAATCTTTGGAATTTCATTAATTTGACGTTTTTTTGAAATTACTCGAAACATATTCGAAACTTTGAAAAGTTGAGCGAATGCGATGAAATTCTATTTTGAGCATATCGAGCAATTTTGATATTCGTGAATATACGAGATTTTCAAGAGAAACTGAAAAAAAATGGAAGGGAGAGAAAGACTTGCATCGACAATAATAAAATATTTCATTTTTTATGATTCGAGAAGAATGCAGTCGTTGGAAGTCTCGGCTGATCGCGTTGCGCACGCAACATTTACAAAGAACTTATAGATTATCAATTATCCACGTGGATACGTGGAGATTTGCACATGAGTCTCGGACTAGCCTGAGTCACGATGATCGCTGCGTCAGACGCGGTGTAATCAGACCCGCCTGTAGATATCCTCGTTCTCTCAATATCGTGTTGGAAAACGACGCATCGAATAATAATCATGATACGATTTATTACGCCTCGACCCCCCCCCCCCCCCTCTCCTCTGGGCCTCATGCCCCACGTCTCGTCGATGCGACGACTTTTTGTCACCTCAGTTTCCTCTCTTCTCATTATTTCTTGCCCTCTCTCATTCTTCTTAAGGAGGGTCGCCGTGTTAAAATCATAGGAAAATTTGAAATTATTAGAATTTAATGAAATTTGGTGAGTATATTCTTTAGTATTAAATATTAATATACAAATTTTTTAAGATTTTTCTTTCACATAGTTTTCGAGTAATTGAAAACTAGAGAAAACACTAGAGTATTTTGTAAATTTGAATTATTCAACAAAACTATGTGGACGAAAAATTAGAAAAAAATAGTGTCATCGTATTTGATGCTAAAGAATGTCATCACCAAATTTTATTGAATTCTTATCATATTGTCGTACGTGGCCAACCTCCTTAATGAAATTTGGTGAGTATATTCTTTAGTATTAAATACGAATATACAAATTTTTGAAGATTTTTCTTTCACATAGTTTTCGAGTAATTGAAAACTAGAGAAAACACTAGAGTATTTTGTAAATTTGAATTATTCAACAAAACTATGTGGACGAAAAATTAGAAAAAAATAGTGTCATCGTATTTGATGCTAAATAATGTAATTACCAAATTTTATGAGCGTGCAAATTTTGCACATCGCAGCGATTAGAAAATTCGTGTGAGGTTTTTTTTTCGTATAAATTTTCGTGGAGCGTTTTGCAGTAGCTGCAACTTCAGATGTTTCGAAAATAATAGAAAAAAAAAAAAAAATCGTAGTAAGCAATGAATATAATTATTGAGCTTGCTTCTACGTGCTAGTTTATGGAAGCAATGCTTTGCATCAATTCTGGTGTAAAGCGTACTGTGCAACTCTCGTACGGTTGGTTACCCCAGCGAGGGAGTCTGAAACACGTTTTTTTTTTTTTCATTTGCTTTCTCTCTCTCTCTCTCTTGCTCGCTCGCGGATTTACCGGATAAAAAACAAGTCCAACATATCACAGAGTTATACAAAGTAATGGCGCTACACCGGCAGAGCCTCGGTGTGGTAGGGGCAATCGGGGAAAGTTGCAACATGTATAATCTCAACCAGTCGTGCTACTCATATAATTAAAGAAAAGAAGAAGAAGAAGAAGAAGAAGAAGAAAAAATAAATTAGTATTGTGCGGTCTTTGGAATATTTAGTCCTCGTAATAATAACGAAAAAAGGAAATTATTCCATGGGAATCATTCGTTAAACCTGCTGCTGTGTCTTCTCGTGGCGAATCACCGAAATGAAATAAAAAAAAAAAGCTCATCAACGCCTCGATTACGAAATACTTTTCAACATCGAATTTACGAGTTTTTGAAAAACAGACACGCTCTATTTTACTTTCTTCGCGGTATTATCGATAAATCTTTGCAAACATGCACACATTGATATCCATTCGAGCCATGCACATGACAGTATTGACGATTATTCTTACAATCGTACAGAGAGAGTGTAACTCACGCTGTTGGCATTTGAAAATGAGACATTACGCAAGAATCTCGTTGTCTATGTTACGCGCGCACACACACACACACACACACAAAGACACTGCCAGTCTGTCGGAGTTATTCTACAGTCTTAAGGAAATCCTTTGGCGAAGGGCCGTATTTTGTGGGCGCATGAGAAGGGCACTCGTCTTTTTTGTTCGATCTTTTTTGTTTGATAATCAGTCGCAGTTGTTGCGCAACGAACGCAGCCAATTTGCCAATTTGTGTTGCCAACCATAAAGCTTGTGATATTTTTTCAACACTTGTCGTAAATATTTCCGTTGAACATCCGATTACCCTTTGTTTTAATCGTCTTTACGGATTCCTTCGAGAATCGAAAATTCCTTCAAAATTTCGAGATATTAAGTCTAAATAATTGAATAGAAATTTAATAATCACGTAATCTCCATAAGCTCCCGTATAAATTTAACGATTTTAAAAGTTATAATTTTTCGTTAAATGTTCGATAACGTGGCTCGAAATTTTTGCAATATCATCGGATGCACTTTTATTTTATTGTAAATAAAAAAAAAACAGTTAATTGTAGAGAGTAGTCGGGTTCGTGGAAGGAATACCTTAACGCGCCTAAAGTACAGTTTGTATCCACTTAACACCTCTACCTTTATCGAACGGTGCAACGCTCCAACGACAGTTGCTTAAATTCCTCTCGTTTTTCTTTAGACACACACACACACACACACACACACTCGCTAACACATTGGTTTTTGTGTGTATACACGAAGGTTTGCATGTGTGCATTGAATTAATCTGGCGTTTCGATCTCTAGCTCGTCAATTTGCTCGGTAAATCATAGCCACCGTTTGGATAACGCGGGCGGCTAGAACACGATGTTGCGCAATCGGATTCGAACCGATTATAAAATCCGAGTCACGGTGACTCTCTCCCCCTCCTCCCTCCCCGGACCGATATCGATCATTGACGCGATGAAAAATTCACCCGCGGGAATATAATCCGGGAGCTTCATAAATTCACCACTGTTTACGGCGTTCGCGTTTGCTCCGGAGACTCGAGACTCTGTCTCTCGCGCTCGTGGTCCATCGGAATTCTAGGAGCAGCGGACGATTCGATTTTTTCAAAGAAAAACAATCAATCGTTGAAAGGAAAAATATTCAGTCTCGTTACGTCAAATTATGTTTTTCCGTTTCGCAATGAATTTTATGAAAAATTAACAATTTGTTTATTTTAGAAAATTTTGAAAAAAATATAAATGAACAATTACGAAAAAGGGAGTAAAATTTTTTTTAACTTTTTTAATCGTGTGTACAAAGATGTGACGAATTCTGTGAAATGATGGATTGAATCATCGATCGCGGATATATCGATAAATAATGAGTAATAGAATTTATCTCGAGATCTGACAGAAAAAATAATGATTTCGTAGAGACAATCGGTTGAGAAGTCCGAATCAGTTCTCTTTTACATATTTTAATGACGTTTTAACGAGCTGCTCAATCGCCAAGTATTAATTAACCGTGCGCAATTATGAAAAGCCTGCTCGAAAGAATAAACTCGTGAAAGAGTTTTGCCTCACCAGAGATTGTTGTACCGTACATTCAGACTGATTATTAATCGCATTTAAATGATTTCGATTCATTGATCGAATGCACGCGATTCACTGAGACCGAAACGTCTATTAATGAGAATTAAAATCCAATCTCCCGCTCCCGAATCCTTCAATTACGTAATTGAGCTCCCCCCCCCCGCCCCCCGTCCTCCCTCACCCACACACACACAGCGAGACACACGTTATGGCGTTTCTAGATTCATAGGAATTCATAAATCAGCAATTACGATGCATCGGATGCACGGAACAAGAGGACTGTGCACATCGGTATTATAGTATTCTGAATATGCATCGCATATTTCGCATTACAAGCAATAGGTGTGGTAGATACTGCCAATTTCCTATTTGTTTATATATATCTATGTATATTAATGTATCTGTGTGTGTTTTTATGTGTGTTATATATAGTAAATGGATATTGTACGTAGAGAATGTGCACGCAATCGAATTGTCTCGATTCTATGGAACAAACAACTTGCTCGGCGTCGCGCGAGTCTCTCTACAAGCCACGAACCACACTGTACTTCTAACTTGATACTAAAACTCGGCTCAACGTTAGTACATGTTTGATCAAACTATATCCAAGCTTCGGGACAAACGTTTTCGTGCTCGTATTGCTATATTACTGTATTTAGGCACTTGAACTATTCTCTATACCTGTTCAGACTGTATTTTACCTGATGATGGGCTCAACCATTCGCCGGAACCGTCTCTATTATTCTTTTAACGAGACGTATATTAATTTGCGTTAAAAGCAATTGTAGACAAACTTTCGGCGACTATGAACTCTGTACCTGCTGCTGGACGTTTGCGGAGAACAAATAGGATTTTCTGTTTGGGTTTGTTCGGTGGAGCCTGTGTGGATGAACGTGCGTTAATCAAACTGCTGGATTTTCTATGGATATAAGCTTTTCAGACGTTTACTTTTTTGTTTTTTTTGCCTCTCGGATTATTAAATTTTATTTTTCAACTTTGTAGGATTTTGAAGTATTTCATGGTTCGCGTAATTGTGCAGTAGGAATAACGAATAATGAATGGGTGAAAAAAAAAAATTTTGTTGGATACGTTCGATTAGTTTTTTTTTTTTTTGAAAAATGCCAAATTTTGTCATTGCAGCGAAAAATATTCTGGAAAGTGTCTTTGAAATTTTGGTCGTTTCAATCGTGAATTTTGCTGACAGTTTGGTTATAAACGAAAAATACTTTGAAAATGATGAGAATTTGAAAATTATCGATAAATATTCAGTGTTCAACGAAATATCGAGGTTTTTTGAAATTTTTTTATTTTCAACGTGTTTGATGAAACTTTTGGGTTTCAAAACGAAACTCTCTTTCTATATGTTTCTCGTTTTTTTTATTCTTCTCCGTTGAAAAAATTATAGCCATGTCGTCACGTTTAAACTGCACCAGTAATCTCCTGCTGCAACATGCACGTATATACGCAGTCAAGATTAGTATGTGTGATACAGATAGCGACGTGTATGCACGGAGCCAAAAGTCATGGGGAAAACGAGGAAAGGACAAAACCGTGCGTGGCTAAATTGTAAAGCCGGAGGCGAGTGTTATTTCCTCTGTCGAGAAAGAGAGAGAGAGAGAATAGAAAGAGGAAGAGTCCGGTAGTAAGGATGGAGACCGTGATACGAAAAATATCACGAAAACATTGTTATACGAAAAACACACATATGCAAAAGATACATATTACACCGCCGCGCACTTGTTACCATGGTACGAGACATTCCTTGACAATTCTGGGCTCTCAACCTACAAATTTCGTCAAAATTTCTTCTCTCTTTGAATTCTCTCTTACATTGCATTTGTTTTACAAAAAAAAAAAAATGGACACACGCGGTATTCCACGTTGGTGAGTAACGAAAAATCGTCGGCTGCGTCGATGAACATTTTTTAAATGAATTTTTCTTTCCCGAACGATGAACCAATGAGAAATTGAATGATTTTTCTGTTTTTTACATGCAAGTAAATTTAGTTTCGATCGTATTTGGAAAAATGGGTGAAACTCGTATAGCTGATGAAATGAGGAAAAAAAAATGAGCGATAACCGGTGATTTGGGAAATGAGAAAATTGGAAAACGATGCTGAGAATATTCGTTGCATTTAAACGATCCAAACTTCAATATCCTATAAAAAACAATGTTTATGACAATTGGAAATGGACTGCCCTATGCTATGGTTTCTACAGAAAAATAATATACATGTATATATATTTATTTATATAAACATGCATCTGCACGAATTGTATGCCTTGTGGATATACGTTGAAATGCGGTGTGTACAAGCTCACGTACCACATGGAATCACATCTTGGATCGCTGCACACCAAGGAAAAGCAGCAGCAGCAAAAGGAGAAGGCAATAAGGCGAACCAGAGCCAACCCCGTTGGTTGACTGAGCTATACTTTCCACAGCCCTTTGCTTACCTCGCGTACACCCTCGTTCCTCATGGCAGAATTTATACCTTGTGTCCTCTGCTTCCACAAACCCTCCTGCTTCCTCTTCCCGCTTCGCCAAAACCTCACAAAGACTATATGCATACGTTGCACTCGTCCATACACAGATTCATGTTTTATATACATTGGAATTTATCCAAGAATCCATATGAACATATCGTTGACTCTGGGCTACGAACTGCACGAATTTCTATCCTCGTTCGTCATTGATATACCATTTTGTTTGTTGCTCTTTGAAATGTTTTTTTATCTGTAAAAGAATTTCGCAAAACTGTCGCAGAATCGAGCCACAAACTTCATATTTATTAATATATTCTTAAAGACTCCCACGCAGCGAGCTACATGCATGGATATGGAACGCGAACTTGGAGACTCTCTATAGAAATACGTTCGTGTTTGTCGTGTGGCCTTTTTACTATATACTCTCTTATCTCGTAGGAGCAACGGGCCACTGTAGCATTTGCTTTTGTTATATAAACGCCGTTAAAATCACCCTGCTGCACTTTCTACATGCTGCGGGCTCGCATACCCGCGACGACGACGACGACGACGTTTCATCCACGCGTGCAGTTTCTCGGGTCGTGTATTTTCTGGATTCTCAACGTGCGTGGCCGTATGCGCGGAGAGAGAACCAGAAACGACACGCTTGACGATTGTGTGTTGCGCGCACACGAGACACAATTTTGCCGTTTTGTATTTTTACTATTTTTTCGCCATTTTTTTCTATGGAAATAAAAAATTGATTCGGAGGTTTTGACGCTTAGACGAGATCAGACAAACTTTTCCGAATCATCGCTAATTAGTTGTGCACTTTTTTAAGGATTTCATTCACGAAATAATTTATTTGAATGCTGAAAATTGCCACCCGATAGGTTTGAATTACAAAGAGCAACCTAGTCACTTTTTCTACACAATCTTTTCATATTTGTATGGAGAAATATATGTGTCGCGAGATGGCGTGATTTAAGAGTTGGAAATGGTACTCGAGCCACGCATATTCACTATGCGTGGGTTGCAATTACGAATTCTTCATTTGACCATGATTTTTTAGCATTATGCGGTTTATTAATATCGTGTCGTTGCCGCAGGCAGCACTGGGCGTGTAGATACTTCTGGCATTCGAACCAATTGGATCGTCGTTATAATGAGACTTTGCGTAAAACGGAGAGAAACTCAATTTGGTGGATATCAATGAAATCTCTGCTCGCAGTGTCATTCATTCTGAGCATTCCAACATGGATTATTCATTTGTTTCGACCAATTGATTTCTTGTTGCTGGCTAAAGTGAGTATCGCTCACTAAACGATCAGTTGCATCAAATTATGACGCTGAAGTGTGCATCGTTGAGAAACTACGAGAAATATATTTTTTATTCATTATTTTGATAATTGCTGCACTTTTTTCAATTTTTTTTTTTGAGTAAATTTGGTTTTCGAATACGAAAGAAATCTGTCGCACTATTGTTGACAAATACTGCAAGAAGACTTTGCGCTCTTCTTTAAAGAATAATGAGTTTTCGTTGATTTTCAACGATGCAAAATCCAACATCGTTGCAAATTTAGCTTCTCAGTGTGGAGACTCAACAACTGTGTATCCACGAGTTTGCGAAATTTTATAAAAAAGCTATTACGATCTGTTACTTTTTTTTTCAGTACTTTTGGGTGACGTTCTGTAAATACACGTTGATGTTCCAAAGTGTGACTCTGAGGCTCGTTTTAATTGATTGTTCGGTTTTGTAAGACACGAGGCTGCAAAAGTTGATGAACTTATTAATTACATTTTCGCGGTTAATTAACACGCGTGTCTTCTAGAATTTGTGGATTATTTTTAAAATTGAGTGTGTGTTGTTCGCTTTGTATATATTTTATGACTCGCTATATGCATTTAAACTCGCGTCCCTCTCGATTATTTTTTCTTCTACATCGCGCAAACGCTTTTATCTTTCCTTTGTCGATTCTCCGGGTTTTGCCAAACTGGCTTTAATTTTCTTCGATGGCCAATTGAAAGCAGAGAGAAAAAGAGACGCGAGAGGGAGAGGGAGACAGAAAGAAAGAGGAATGAAGGTTTAGGTCGTAGGGGCCAGGGACGAGAAAGGCTCCTTCGCAAGGCGAAGGCTTCTATACTTCCGTTAACACGGCTACTGCAGTTGCCAATGAAAGCAGGTAGCATCGCGCGTACACCACCAGAGAATTGCTTTCCTCTTTTATCCTCTCGCTCGTCTCGTAAGTAATTGCCAATCGTGAAATTTTCTTTTAACGCTTTTGCCTCTACCGTTGGTTAACGTGTATTCCGATAACGAATTGTGAGGTCGAAAAGGCTTCAACGAGATCGTTATCTTTGTCTATGTGCCGAGGCGTGCGGTGTGTCTGTTTATACAGACGCACACATATACTGTGAAAAACTCTTTCGCGTGCACAACAGCCAATTTCCCGAGTCCTCGAGTCTTGCTTAAAACTATTCGTCCCATTTTTTGCTCCCCAACAACTACACCAACATCCACTTCACAGCTTTCCCCATACGTCACTATAGTTTTCTCCTTACTTTACGAATTACGCGACAGAAAGCTGGAGCATCTTCCAACAAATACTTTTGTACTTGCCTGCTGTATCCTGCAGCTCTCCGCATCTCGTTTCGGTTCAACTACTTTTCACTATTTGGCCGAGACTCTGGCTTAACGAAACTTTAGCGTCAAGTTGCTTTTTATTTTCTTACTGTATTATTCTTTCGAGCTTTACGTCCTTCGTGTCTCCATTTCTTTTCGTCAACACGTTGCCTTTTTTTTTTTTTCATATCGTCAAACGTCAAAAATTTGAAATAAAAATGAAAGTGCTACATATGGAATCAAGGACACGAAAATTAAATTTTTGTCCGTATATATATAAAATACTCGGGCGCCGAGGTGTGTCCGAATTTCAACTCGCACGCGAATTTCTCGCGATGGAGAATTTCATGCGATCAAGAATATATAAAAGGCTCTCGGTAAAAATGGTGTTATATTTGAAACATTATTCACCTGGACTCGAGTTTCCGACTCCTTAACGAGAGGCTTATATCCCAGCCACGGTATAGAAATTGTCTACATGGATAATGCGCGCGTTCCTATGTTATACGTGCATGCACTCGAGACAGCCCAGCGCAACGTCGTCGTCGCTAACTCTTTCAGCAGGAAATCCCGGAAAAACTTTCTCGCGCTAACGCCTTTGCGCAAATCGCTTCGCCAGAAACTTATCTACACCCGACCAACGCGCCTCTCTCTCTCTCTCTCTCTCTCTTTCTCTCTTTTAGTTTCACTCGCTTGGCCAATAACCGATAAATTTACGTTCCTTCTCTCTATACTGCGTAATCGACTGTTTCAAGGCATACCAATACTCTCGTGTACCTATGTGTTTATTTCTCGATATATTTATATATTTAATGGACTGAAGCGGTATGAACGAAAAAAGGCCTAACCCACATTTCTGTACGCGCGTTTCGATCGTGTGGGTTACGCCTTTTCGCTGCCCATTCCTTTGTAAACCTGTGTATCAAGATTTGTATATATTTGTCGATGTGTATATATATATATATCTGTATAGAGTCATTGTGGTTTATAAATATATAATGAAGAAATAATTCTATAGCTTGGTGGCTTGCTCGCGAGACCTCACGCGATTATGCGCACATTCGTGCATTCCGCTAAGAATTCACGCTCCCTCGGTCTCTCCTGGTCCGTGCTCTTCGTCTAATTACTAGTTTTGATCTCAATGACGACTCTCTCGTTCACATTCGTTCGGATAAATTGTGTTTACATGCGCTGGGAAGTTTTCTACGAGCGAAATATCTCCGGTATGAATAGCTGGCTTGAAGGATGAAGAAAAAAAATAATACGCGACGTAAAAGTGTCGCGGGAAAGCCGTGCGGCAGTAACAAAAAAATGACACGCGAGTCTCTCGCATGGGAAGGTCGATGAGTGGGAATCTGCGAATTCATTTTCTCTCAATTTGTGAAAATTCATTTTTTTCTCGGCGATTGTTGCTTTCTTTGTTTCGGGATTTAATATTCGGAGAATTGTTGCGACTATTTAACAATTCTGGCGAATCTTGGAGAGGAAAAAAATATTTCTAATGCATTTTTTTTCTTTAGAGACGTTGCAATTAACGTCGAACAAAACAACTTTATTTAGGATTCTTTCAAAATTTTGTATAAACGTTGTTGGCACCGAAACTAACAATTTTCTCCTGTGAAGAAAAATTTTCTGACCCTTAGAATTTGAGATATTTAATTTTTTATTTTTTCCATCTAAACGCGTGTAAATTGAAGTTCCGTTTCGTTAAAAAGTTGCAAGAAAAAAGAAAAGCAACGAGACTTGAATTTACACGCGTTTAGATGGGAAAATAAAAAATTGGAAATTAAATATTTCAAATTTTTGAAACGTCAGAAAAATTTTCTTCATTGGAAAAAACTGTTAGTTTTGGTGCCAATAACGTTTATACAAAATTTTCAAAGAATCATAAATAAAGTCGTTTTTCGATAGTTAATTGACGTTGGGAAATTAACTCACGGCAGTTACGTTGAAAGTTTTTACTTTTGAAGTCTCCGATACAAGGTCCCGTCCGATCAAGGTCGTTTTTTAAATTAAATTGTGTGTTGAAATCTGAAAATATTTTTTATCTCGCAATTGGTACGAAAAAATTGAAGATTTTTTTTTGTGAGCCGGGCGTGCATAATATAGCGACGACGAAGCAAGTGGGAGCACAAAGTTTGTAGTTTCTAGAACGAAACGGAAATTTTATTTTTTTGTTAAAACTCGAAATTTGCTTGGAACTAAATAACTGACGTTTAACAAACATTTCAGTGGATTATTAATTCTTTGGGATAAGAAGCACTTTGTAAAATTAACGCTCCATGAAGATCGTAAACCCCCGAGTACTTGGTTTTTTTATTTTTTTGCAAAATGGAGTTATGAAATTAACGCGAAAATTTTCTTGTATACCGGAAAGTAAATGGAGTAGCGAGTGAATACACAAAAGAGCTCGGTGGAGAGCAGCGCTCGTCGAGGAATAAAAAAAAAAAAAAATAGAAAAAGAAAAAATTTGATGAGAAAGAAAGATTGCTGGGGAAAAATGTGTAATCGCGCGTCGTGGCGACGCGGGGATGAAAGCTAGAGATAGGTCGCACGATTCTATATGCCAGAGCTCAGTCCTGTGATTTCGTATTGATCCAGTTAGACCGATCATTCCATTCGATAATCGCTTAATAGTTCTGTAACCCCGGAGAATTCCAATAAACCTTTTAACATCACTTTCGTATTATACATTCGTGCTGCTTATAATGCCGATGAGGAAGTTTACCAGGTCGCCGAGATCTTTTACGTATCGAGCAGCATAGTTTGTTCTAAAAGCCTGAAATTTGTTTTTCGTAATGAATTACAAATTTCAAATGAATTCCAAATTGAACGTGGAGAGTTTTTCGCTTTGAACGAATATTTTTCGTTGGTAATATTTTTTTCACAAAAGAACCAGATCTGATGAACATCAGGTCCAAATATTGGGCAAAAATATTGAAAATCCTTGAAATGACGATTATTTTAATGAAAAAAACTTTTTTTTTCCCGCTTTTTTTTTGTCATTTTGCATTTTAAAAAATATCTTTGCCTTCGATTTCTTTTGGGAAAGTTTTTCGTATCCAAACTGGAATGTCTGAAGGATGTTGAGTAATTTTTTGAGAATTTTCGGGCCGATAGGCTAATAAAGTTCTGAGACAGAAAATGCAAACTTTTCGTTTGGATTTTCGTCTAGAAAGCTATAGTGTTTTCGCTGCGTTGACTATTGAAGCTTGGACCACCGTGTGTGTATATATGTGTTCGATATAAAGGCCAGGAAGGCGGCTCGCGCACGGACATGGAGAGAACAGCACACGGAGTTGACCTCGTGTCGTTCGGTCACGATTAAACGATCGCGGTTGAATTGCGCTCTCTCCACAAGGAGCCACGATAAGATCCTCCAAGAGTTTTCATTCGCTCTCTTTGCCCTCCCTCGAGAGACTGTAATCTCTCTCGCCATTTTGCCGCCGTGTCTTGTCCTCCTGCATATATATATATATTTTTATGTACAAACCTTGGCAGCCCTGCTCTCGAATCGCCTCGGGAGCATGGATTCGAATTGAGGTTTCGATTTTGCCGCTAAAACTCGAGTTGTCTCTTTACAACGACAACAACAACCTCATCAGCTTGAAACAATCTCCTGCTCTTTTTAAACTCTTATTCGTAACCCTCCTCATTTCCCACCGTGCTCCTTGCTCCTCATCCTCGTCAGCAGAGAGAGGGATCCTCGCGCGCATACACTTTATTTTAATTAGCGCCGCGAGAGAGGAAATAACCCCGACGACTCTCTCATCAGGAGCAAAGTTGCTCTCTTCCCTTTGCGAGAAAGCTTCTTATCTCATTCATAAATTCAATTGAATCGGCTAATGCACATGATGGCCACTGCATACCGCGTTTAATTAGTTAAATCCATAACGGGCGCCGCGGCTCTATCCGCGCTTGTTTTATTTCTTTCTCTGCTCTTCGCTCTCGTGCAAGAATCGTTGCTTTTTCTTTCTTTCTTTCTTTCAATTGAATTTTTCGGGATTTTTATGTTTGAGGGTACTACACGCTTTGGCTATTAATATCTCTGTAATTTTAGATAGACTCGAGTTTTGTTGAATGGAAATTCTGGCCATTCGAAAACCGATTCATTATTTTTTTTTTCACTTTTATTGTTTTTTTTTTTTTTCTTTTTTTCTCGTGTATAGACTGGAAAAAGAAATTTGTTCGCTAATATTTTGTTGATTGAAACAACAGTAATGTTGCGGTGTTGCGGTAAAGTCGTTTGAATAACAAAATCGAACTCTGGTTGACTAAATGTTTGATTTATTTGAGAGATTAAGAAAAAAAAATAGCGTGCATTCCGTTTAACAAAACTTTTGTTTGTATAAACTAAATCATGAGTTTGATCAACTTTTGGGTTGTTGGATGGAGCAACTGTGGGTTGGAAGTTATGGGTTGTCTATTTTTGGACAGTTTAAATAACTTAATTGTTTTGTAAAATGAAGAAAATATTTTTTTCGCCCTCCGTGACCGCGGGATTTGTTGATTCAAGAAAAAATTTTGTTGTATCGACAAATTTATTTTCTCAATATATTGAAAAACGGTTTTCATTATGCATTGCCGAGTGTTTTCGCGAGGAAACTGCATATTCTCTCTCTTTTCCGAATAACCATCGATCCCGATTGTTTTTTCGTATATAGAACGAGAGAACTTTGCGCATCCATGTCGCTTTCCATTTCAAGGGAATTCGAGATATTGTATTTCTCGACCTGATGAAATAAATTTGAGGGAGTATCGTCGCAGTTCGATCTGCAGAATTGCAACGAAAGATGAAAATTTGTGTGTAAGAATCTTCTCTGATACGAAATGTTATGCGGAGAAGGTTATTTTGAGGAATCGATCAGAGAGCGACTCATATATACGTTTGAATAACATTTTGATGAAAAAAAAAAAAAAAATGTCATTCGGTTACACACTCTCGCGTGTGTGCTCGGACAAAAACTGATTCGCCTTGATTGCATTTTTATCCTTACACATCTTTCTCTCAATTCCGTAAGAATTGTAAATTTCTATGAAATTGAGTTTTTGCCTCGCAGAGAGATATGGGACGGATGCGAACGAAAGACTCGATTTTCCGTTGGAGCGGGGTGGATTCGATCGTTTATCTGATTTCCATATACAATTTCGTGCTTCGAAGACATTTCCACATTCTGCTCTCGAAATGTCTGTTTCGCTTTCTCTCTCTCTTCCTCTCTGCTAAGTTGTTCCTTTTTCTTTCTTAAGCGTTCGCGGGGGTTGCAGAAATATTCGTCACAAAAGTAAGAAGCGCGAAATGTGGAAAAATTTTCTTCAACGATGAGGTTCAATGACTCCTGGACAGGACTCTCTGGAGAGCGGAGCTAGCGCGCAAAGGAAAAGGGAAAAAAAAATGTTTTCCCTACGATTTGCCGGTGCAACGGAAGCAAGACGAGGAATGGCGCTCATCGCGCTTGAAAGAGGGTTCGTTGAGCTCTACAACTATCGCCCGGCGTGGGGAAAGCCCATGCAGCAGGCTCAAGAAAGGACGAATGTGTGCATGTGCATGTTCTCTCCTTGCAGCTACGTGTACACCGCGGAATTTCGAGCTCGAAAGACATTCCTGTTGGGGTGTGGAAAGTCTACGGGAAAACGCGTTTTCCCTTGAATTACACATTTCCGTACTGATTGATAACTTTGCCAAAAAAAAAAAAAAACAAAAAAAAAGACACAGTTATTGAATGCAATGTTATTTGCAATTTTCAATTTCCTTGGAAAATCTTATTCACGTAACGAACGTAGTTTTTTTTTAAATTGTATTTCCTTTCAATTTGTTTTTATATGTTGTCTCAACTATTTTTCATAACTTTCTGACCGCGTGTTCCACACTCTTTGGGTCCTACGTGCAGGATATTTTTAAGGACGTTGTACGGCGACGGTTAATTGTTAATTTTTGTTTTTAGTTTTTCTAACGTACGAAATGGTTTGCGAGACCAAATTCATTGAGAAAACGTTGTTACAAATAAACTAAATAACAACGTACTCGAAATCCAAGATTGTCCGAGGCAATCTGTATTTTTTACATAATAAAAAAAATTTCGAAAAATTTTTACGAAGCATTTTTTATTTGAAAAACTAAATAAAGCTTCTTCGATGTTTCATAAAAGTGTATGCACAGTTTTAAGAGGCTTTACCATTTAGAAATGGAAATATTTAATGTTAAAAATTGCAATTTTTAACACACGCTCTTATGAGAAACTACTGAAAATAAAATCGCGCGAGCTTATTAGACACATAATTATTCTCTTTGTATGATGCAAATTAGAAAAAAATTCTATCGATAGAAAATTTTGCATACAACGTTCTTGTTTTCTACTTTTTTTAAAATTTTTTCTCTCGTTTTCTTTGCACTCTTTATTGCATCAGAATATTCTTTGTCCTTTGAATAGACATCTACGTACATCGTTTGATAATCGTTAACATTTAACAAAGCGGACGAAAACCCTGCAGTCATACGAGAATTGTTTGTATAGCGTTGTTGTTGTTGTTGTTGTTGTTGTTGTTTGAAGAGATGCTCGCGCGCTGAGGATAATCGTATTAGAATCGCCCAAAGGCTCGGAAATTTAACTTTGATATAGTGCACACACATACTTATGCATTCGGACCGAGTGGAAACTCTGTAAAACGCAGTTTAACCGTCTAGAATTGTACTTAACGACTTAATATGTACGCGCACGCATATAACTTTATGTGAACATGTAATATTTAGCCATCGCTACCGCGGGCACGTAAAACGCAGTTGCATTTTCTCGCGGCGGCGCCGCGCGAAGCCAAGCGAGTGAGCAAAGCTCTCTCGCTTTCTCGCTCTCGTAGCAATGCCGGGCTGTGCGGTAGGCAGTTTTGCTTTATACGCATGCAGACACAAGCGAATCGAGAGAGAAGTGGGATTCAGTGGCGAGGAAGCAGCGAAGAGTGCAGTATGCGGAGTTATATGGCGAAGATGCGAAGGGCGAGGTACACTCGCGGATTTATCCGAGCGCTATGGGCTCGGATAAACGGAAAACGGGGCAAGGGGCGGGCGGCGGTAAAAAGAGAAAAAGAAAGAAAAAAAAAACACGTCTGCACAAGCCGCAGTTAGGGCGAAAAGCTATTATGTTCGTGCTGGAATAAGAAAACGCGCAACTTTAGAAAGAGAAACTGGTAAACAGAGTCCGAGAGCCCGATCCTTTGGGTGGGCAAGAACAGAAGAATTGCTGTCGGCGAAATCACGTACGTGCTCATGCTCAAGCAGCTCTCGTCACAACCATTACTACACTTTTAGAATCGTTTCTTTGCCTCAATTTATTTCCTTTATTCCTTTTCTTCATTTTTTCGCCTCAACGGTAATCTTTGACTTTTGCACGTTTCAACTTTTGCCTCTTTTTGTGTAGCTGCCGCGGGCCTTTTTTCTTAATCAAGGTATTGCTATCAAGAAACTACTTTATTTATATAGGGTTCTTTCAAAATTTAGTCTAAACGTTCGTGGCACCAAAACTAACAGTTCTGACCTTTAGCATTTGAGATATTTCATTTCCAATTTTTCATTTTTCCCAAACGCGTGTAAACTGAAGTCGTGTTTCGTTAAAAACGTTGCAAGAAAAAAAAAAAAACAAAAGAAACGCGACTTCAATTTACACGCGTTTGGGAAAAATAAAAAATTGGAAATTAAATATCTCGAATTTCAAAGGTCAGAAAATTTGTCTTCACAGGAGAAAACTGTTAGTTTTCGTGCCAAGAACGTTTATACTAAATTTTTAAATAATCATAAATAAAGTTAAATTTTTTTGATATTTTAGCAATAATTGAAAATTGTGGTACGGGTGAAAAGTAATGGGGAATATTGATAAATAAAAAAATCGACAAATTAAATGATAAAAAATGGAGACTCCGGTGGTATTTTCGAACGATGCCAAATTTGATATCGTATTATATATAATAGCAGGCGGCGTGTATAATAAAATCCTCAATATGCATATGCAGAGGAGCATCAGCAGCGTCCGAGTTTGCTGCGATGTGTCTCGTTTTGGCGGCGCGAGAACTCGGCGTGTATACTGTTGCATTCCAACAGGTGCGAACAGCACGTTGCGCGCGTTTTCTCCCCTTTCCTTTTCCTCCTCTGCTTTCTGTACTCTACTGCTCTCCTTCATCCCTGCTCGCGTAGCAGAAAGGAGGCCGTAACCGTCGATGCGGAGTGAAGCAGGCGACGAAGGGGCTCGAACCGAGAGGTCGCATGGGCTCAGGCACAGACTTGAACGCCATGAACCATGTCGCCGAGCTTTCAACACACGAGGGGAGAGCAGGGGAGGAAGAAAATATACGAGCCATCGTCACTGCCCCCGGTTTTCCTGCTTTTCCACGTCTCTCTCTCTCTCTCTTTTCTCCTCACACACGTTTTTTTTTTTTTAATTCTGAAAGCAAGCCCTTATAAACTTTTTTCTTCGTCTGGCCTTTTTACTTTCTCCTTCTTCTGCTGTTTTTTTTTTTTTTTTATTATTTTTTTCATTTTCATTCGGTTTCCTCGGGTTTTTCGTAAATGCGAATAAAGAGAGCGGTCTCACGTTTTTCGGCCACCCAACGCGTGCATACTTTTGCTCTTCGCGCACCAATAACGAATGAAACTCAATTCTGCTATGAAAAATGTTGGAGCACATATTTTTGTAGTAAATTACATTTTTAACAGGAGATTAAATTATTATCGTCTCAGCACTCGAGATGAGCTTGGGTAATGACATTGGGAATAGTAAAATATTTTCTTTCGTTCTCATGATGATTTTAAAATACGTTGAGCTGCTGCATCCGGTCTTAAAATTTATCATTAATTTCACAATTTCTCAGACACGAGAGGCTCAACGTAAATTTTTTTTTTTTATCAAAAATCATTTGAGTGTGTGTGTGTGTTTTTTATTTCCGTACTTTCGTGCTTCGTTTGCAGTTTTCCAAAATATAGAGTCTTTGAGAATTTTCGATATTATTGTTTCGTGCAATTTGGACGCCAATTTTCAATCACGTGATTTATTGATCGAATAATTAAGTCACACGATTACTTTGCCCATTAAATTCCGCCAGACCTCGACCCATTGGCCTAACGAATGTTTTTTCTTTTGTTTTCAATTTTTTTTTTTTTCGTTCCCCACGACATTAAATACGCGGTTGAGCAGGTTTTATAATTGATTCGCTTATCAGCGCGGACATAAAATTTATACGTAAATATGCGCGTGTTCATCGAATCGTACATTATAAGCCGATTTTTTCGTTCTCTCCATTCTTCCCCATCGTTGACAATCGTACGTTTCTCTTTATATTCTTTATATCGGTAACTACCCTGCTCTCGGGCTTCGGGGCTGTGTTTTCTGTGTAGGAATACGCGATGGTTGAAAGCTCGCGCGGATATATAATGCAAACTTTTGTCACGGTGTACCGACGAGAATCGTCCCACGCGTCGACGAGCATCGTTTGCGTTGCGGTGTTTTCTCGTTTCGCGACGCTTGTTAACCGCACGTTCACACACTCTTATAACACGCACACGCACACGCACGCACATACGCGGATAATGAAGTTGGCGGATTTAGAGTTTGCACATAGGATGCGTATGAGCTCGCGCCATTTTGAACGCGCTTCTCTTCGGTCTCCGCCATGTTGTTATAACTAAACCATACACGCGCCTAACGATCACGCCGCTACACTTTTTCGTACGTTATTCGATTCGTTTTTTTTTTTTTTGTTCTCTTTGTTTTAGCAATCGGAAAAATAAAATGGAAACACAATGAAATCGGAGCTGGGGCAAACGAGGAATTTGGAAAAATTCGGAAAAAGGGGAAAACAATGGAAAAATATTTTTCAGCCTCGGAGCAAGGTCGTCGTGTATCCGCGCATTCGCTTGCCATTGTCGCTGCGTTTCCTCCACAAAAGTTTATCTTTTTTTTTTCCCCCTCAATATTCTCATCGATTTGAATCTCCGAATTTTTCTCGTTTTCATTCTCGTGAATTTATTTTCTACGCACTTTTTTTTACGATGAGCAAATTTGACGGTTTTCGCGCCACACGCGATCGGCGAGATAGGAATAATTGGCGTAATTTTCTTTGGTAATACAAAAGTGCATATTGGCAGAATTAGACTTTTGGAATTGTTACGAATTCGCACAATGTCAAAAGGTGGAAAAAATGAAGGATTTTATGTATTTAAATATTCGAGGCTTTCGTTAGATGAAAATGAGTAATTTATGCACGGTAACGTGTGGAAGAAGGATGAGCGGTCGGTTGGCCATTTTGACACGTGAATAAATTATGAAAAAGCCTCGGAAAAGTAATACATAATTCAGGTTGCTCAAATTTATCGACAAAAGCGAGAAGTGAAAAGCAGGGACTGATTCATGAATTATGCAAATTTCCGGGCTATTTAGGGTAGTTAATCGATAATAAAGACTGAGAGCAAGTTCTACATGTATAAGGCGAAAATAGAACAACACGCCAAGCTAGGGCAAACCTAAAAAAATCAAGTTTGCTCGCACGCATTAAGGAGCTTGGCTACACACAACAATGTTGCCATGTTAAAATCATAGGAAAATTTTAAATGATTAGAATTTAATGAAATTTGGTGAGTATATTCTTTAGTATTAAATATTAATATACAAATTTTTTAAGATTTCTTCATAGTTTTCGAGTAATCGAACCCTAGAGTTTACATGCATAAGCATAGCATTCAGATACATATAGGAATATCTTTAGCACATTGTAAACTCGAATTATTCGACAACTATGTAGAGGAAAAATTTGAAAAAAATAGTGTCATCGTATTTTATGCTAAAGAATGTCATTACCAAATTTGATTAAATTCTCATCATACTGTCGTATGTAGCCAACGTCCTTAACACAGAAAATGGAAAAGATGGCGTTCCGTGTCAGTAAAAAAAAAAAAACTTTTGCCTCATCGAAAGATCGCGTCGATTCACCTGTAGATTTGCCGCGGGAACTCAGCAAGTGACCCTTCTCCTTGAATTCGTTTTTCGAAAGATTTGAGCTCTCGAACAATGAGCAATAGACCTGAAAAAAGATTTGCAACCATCTGGCCTTTATGCACATATTTTCGGTTATGCCACGTCCCGCGCCACCAGTATTTTTATTCATATACATAATATATGTATATATACACTTGTATTCGTAAACACGTGGAAATATCAGAACGTGCCGAAGTATAGATGCGATGAGGGGCGAGCAGTAAAACGTGATCTTGCATTTAGCCTGGTTACGATGTACCGTGCGAAACGAGAGCCCCTAAGTTAGGGAGCCAAGGAAGAATTGCTAAATATATACGTCAAGACGAGACGATGCAGCCATGGGGAAATGCATGAAGCTGCTCCCTCGTGCATTTACCTTTTCCTTAAACTTTACCATCATCAATATACACTTTGGATAAGATCGAAGAGGTTTACACACTGCGCTCTTGAATATATATATATGCAGACACCTTTTCCGGGTAGAAGAAGACACAAACTCGCTTTTGTCCTTTTATCCATATGCTTGTATATTTATAGCTGGCTAAAACCTTACCGATCGCACCAAGTTGTCGCGTCAGGTATATCCGACCACCCTCCATTCTCAACCTTCCAGTCCAGCCCTTTATTATACGCTCACGCGAGTCTCAATAATGTTTGGTGTCTCTTTGTCGAGGAGCACGTAGTGCATATAGTTCGAAATGTATCCAGTGACTGCAAATTCTCGAGATTCTCCAAGTGAGATACCGCACCAGGGCTACCAGTCGCGCTGCTTCGGAGAGCTTAATTCGTACAATTATGTATATACGGGATATGGTCGATGCAATATGCTCTGCAATACAAACTTGAGTTGAAAACTTGACTCTGAATATTCCTGTTTATTCGTGGCTTGGAATCGAAAGCAGGAATCTCTTTAGAATCAATTGATTTGTTGAAATTTATAAATGCTTGATGTTTGAGCGAATTTTCTGGCCAAACGGTTGGACCTAGAGCAAAAATGCATTGAAGCAATTTTGTAGAGCAGAAAATTTACTATCGAAAAGTCCCCGACTGTTTTTCTCTAAAAGTAGTAGATTAGTCCGAAAAACGTCCGGAAAGATTATTGTTAATTTTTCCATTCGCCAAGGTCGTTTCTGGTCAGTCATGGAATCCAATTACACGATACAGATCTTGAAATACAATCAAAGAAAAACGATAAAAATTGCATTTAAACTTTGCAGACTGCAAGTTTGCGAACTTGCTTCAATAAATCGAACGAATTACGAACAATTATTCCGCCCGATTTTCTTTTCAATTGTTCTTCACGGTCTTGAAATTTTTTCTTTCAATTGATTAACCATGAAATAATAAAAAATTGTTCGCTTTCGAGGCGAAACAAGAAAATTCATCTACGTAAATCCCATTGAATAATAAACCGCCGTGAAGGAAGCTTGTATTACGATTGTTATAGAATTTCAAAACGAGCGATGAAAAGAAAAGTAAAATAAAACGGAAGAAAAGGTGGAATTTTACTCGAGTAATTATCGTAATTTACTCCCTCAAAGGAAACTCGCTCGTTCGCCGTACGAACCACCCAGAAACCTCTCTTGAACGTTTCATTCTCTAGTTTTCCAAGCTTTGCTGCAATCAGCGCTTCGGGACCGCACAGCTCCTGAATACAAACACATATATACATGCCCACGAGTACATAGCGATATAAATACGTATATATATATATATACTTGAGGGTTCCGAGGGGTAGCAATCAGTGAAGAAATGTTTTCAATCTTATCTGTCATCCTATATATCCTCTCCTCGAGTTTTTCGGTCAAAGTCTTCAGTCGCTGTGCTAATCGCCCCCTCTATGCATTCCTCATTTATTTTTCGTCCCGACTTTCGTTTGCTCGTTGTTACACCTTGAATATTTTGTGCATACGAAAAAAAAAAAAAAAAAAAAAAACACGAGCAGGAAGTGTGACCGAGCGACAGTTTATCGAGATTTTATGAGAATTGGAGTTTTGCTGTCGTTGTCTCACTTTTGAGAATGCACTTTGTCGGGACGCGTCATTAAGCTGGAGATCGTGGCCTTGATTTTTCAAATATACTCTCAACTACGGAGACCCATTGCCTGCTCTCTGTCGTCTACTTGGTTTTCTTTATCTTTGAAAAAACATGGCAGACAGGAAAAAAGAAATTCTTGGTGCTATCTCCCTCGGGTAGATTGAAAAGACTCTTGAAGAGTGTCGTGTACGATTTATTGAATTTTTCGAGTGCTTGACTATGCGAAATACGACCCTCGTCCTACACTATCTCTATTCAATATGGCGCCGGACGAATTTCCTAAGCCCTCCCACACACACACACACACACACACACTTATATGGAGTTATTACTCGAGCACTTAGTTTTTCTTTCTTCCTTTTCTTTATTCGTTCTATTTATTTTTCCTTTTTCGCTCAGTGCTCGTTCAACAATAAGCGCGTGCGCTAAAAAAAAGGCAAAAAAGACGCGCGTTTCAGAAACGAAATATCTTTATGTCGGGACGTTTATATATTGATCCGGATATAGAATAATTTCAACAGTCACGAGAGAATGTTTGAATTTGAAACTTTTGGGAAAAGGTGCGAGTGTCAAAACGTCGTTGGTACTAAAATTATCAGTTTTATTTTAATTCGTTTCGTGCACGTTGAATTATTTAATAATACATGACTCGCCCGGATTTTGGCGGTCGTGGAATTTTGATGGACCGGAATGAAGGAACCAAATGAAATTTTCAACGTGAAGTTGAAACTCAAGTTTACCATTAAAACAACTTTGATCTCGATCTCCATGAAGCGAGAAGCAACCGTTTATTCAAGCTGAAAATTAGCGCTATTGTTTTCACTGAAATTTCTCGGTTACAATAATAATAGAATTAATACAGTCGCAAAAATCATTCGTTCACAATTTTCATGTTTATTGTATCAGCTGATGTGATTTTGACTGCACGATAGAAAGCATTACGAAATTAAAAGAGAAAAATGATAAGAGTACTCGCGCGTTATGATGAACTAAGCCTTCCCTCCATTTCACCCTTTTCCTCGCGTTTATAATAACGCGTTCTCTGCCGCATGCTTCCGCGCACCAAATTACTCGGTGTACGTCGCACCAACGGTCTTTCTCTTCTATCTCCGCTGGCGCGTGATAAGCAGCGAAATAACAGAGTACCAACCAAGAAATAATACACCAAGCGTGTCTGTATATTCTTTACTCACTCTATGGGGTGGCTTTGCTCTGCTATATAGACCATATGGATATATGGGGCTAGGAATATATATATGTTTAGGTTTCTCTGTGAAAATAATATATAAGGACATCTTGGTGGCAAGATATATGGAAAGACTATGAACGTTGCGGTAGGAAGGACAAAAGAGCTTTCTCTCTATATATTTATACACACGTGGCATGGGCTGCTGGGCGGATTGCGAAACGACGTCGTTTTTGCTGTTAATTTCGTACATAGGAATATATACGTTGGTTTATGTGCTCGTCGTGCTATCTGTCTTTTCGACTATTTCACATGCTACCACGATGTTTTTAAACATCCATCTGCTCAAGTACTGTCGCTTTTTGAATTAGTGTTCAGAATTTAATGAAATTTGGTTAAGTAGTAAGATTATTAGAAACAGATCCAGTTGAATTTTCACGACTCTTGCAACGTTGAGATTCGAGGAAAAATATTTTGTATATTTAATATTTTTATTGAATTTTTAAAATTTTGAAAAATTTTTTAAATTTATTTTTAAATTTTTTTTTAAAAGAAAAACAGAAATTACAAATTAAAAATATTTTTTTTTTCCGGTTCTCTGTAGCCTCTTGAAAATTTGACTGGATCTTTTTCCAAAATCTACTAGTGTACCAAATTTGATTAAATTCTGAACGATAAATTTAAAACTGACCTTGAGGCTTTATGGGTATGTGGAAATGTTGAAAAATTGGATAAATCGCGAAAATATTCAATGGACCTTTGCCTGGACGAAGAGGATTTTAATAATTGAGATTAATATTTTATTCACGCGTTTTTTGCGGTTTTGTTTGAGTCTTTTCGAGGCTCTTTCTCATCCCTTCGTCTCAGCCTCCGCTTGCCCCGTTATTATTCAAAAAAATATATGTTTCTTTTTTGTCCGCGTTCCTTCATATTCGAACTTTTTATCGCTCGATGAAAATATATCTGATTGTTATCGCATTCTTTCGATTCAACTCTATCTATCGAATTCATACTTATTTCCTGCCCCAAGAAATATCATCTTCATATATAAACCTTCTAGACCTCATTTTCCTCCCCTTCGCTTCCGTATAATTTGGCCTTGGAGCGTCGAAGAGAATTTGAATCGTTTCTCCTCTGCCCGGAGAAGGTTATAGCCTCGAGCAAATTTTAACGAGAGAGCTGCGAGATGAGTGTCTCTCATGAGAGAGATATTTACTATCGTTGCTCCTTCCTCTCGTCGTAGCCTCCAAAGCCCACCGCGCACCGTTTCCACCTCTCGAGTCGAACGTATTGAAGTGGATAACGCGAACTCTAAGGGCTTGCAAAAAAGCCTGCTGCTGCTGCTGCTGCTGCTGTGGAAGGTTCGAGCGAATCGAGGCTCTGGCGAATTTCTCTTGGTAAATGATGAAAAAAATAGAGCTCGTATTTTGTGGATAATAATATCGATTAAATGTGGAACTTGTGTTGGCGTAATTTTCAAAATATTATCCACAAGAGGGCTTCGCAACTTTTGTAACGATAATGATGAAGCTGAAAAGTTGAATTTGTCGAAAAATTCAGATAAAATTGATCCTCCTCGTGGACTCAATTATGTCACCATGATGATACTGCCGAGAGTCGAAAGTGAGCAGCAAGAGTTTGAAACTTTATTTTTCTTCCCTTGCGGTTCAGAGAAAATTCTCTCTCTCTCTCTTTCTCCGTTTTTTTTTCTTCCTTTTGACATGATTGAAGATTTGAGGGGAAAAAGTTTAAAGAGTACCAAGATGAAAAGAAAAGGCTCCGATACACACGAACTACCGCGGAGAAAAAACTATGTCGCGTCTATGTGACAGCCTCTCCAAAGATTTTGTTGCTCCGTCCTTTTTTTTACTGCATTTCCGCTTGCCTGCGTTTCTTGTACGAACAAGTTTCGTCAACCTGCTCCGACGCTTTTCATAGACGATGACACATCGACGAACACTCTGTACTTTGGTATACGAAAAGCAGAAAATGAAAAAAAGAAACTTTTTCACAAACTTGCTACTACGATGATTGTTTTCAAGTTGCGATTCGTACAGATAACTCTCAAGCAAGCAGAAAACAATGATCTAAGAAAATGGCGATAAGGCCGAGCGAAAATAATTCGCAATTAAAAATACATGATTTTTGCATTCGAGCATTTGGAGTGTGTTTTCTGTAAATAAATGAATTTATTTCATGGATCTACCATGAAAATTTCAAACGATGTATCAATTTTCAAAATTCGTAAATATGTCAATTTTGGAATATTTATTACAAGCTTTTTTTCATGTACATCATCTTATTGTGCATTTACTATATACGTGCACATTGTATACGTGAGTTTTCTATCAAGTACATTCTTTCGCTCGCTTGTTCGCTCGCTCCGCACGCTCCAGAGTCGAGGCTTTCGGTCTCATAGCTCGTCGTTTGCACCGGTGAGGTTAGACAGCAGGCTGGTATGGAAGCAGGACGAGAGAGCGTGTTTCAGGCGAGATTGTAACTTGGACTACCCTCCCCTGAGAAAAGCTGCGACGCTCTAGGGAGAGAGCCATTGCACTGGCGTTTGCACACAAACACATGGATGCAGCAAGGCAGTGTAAAAGCGGGTTAGAAAGAAGCCAAATTTATGTAGCTCATAAGTCGAGCGCCGCGCAAATATCCGCCAAGTCTTGTGCCTTTTTGTTTTTGTTTTTTTTTTTTTACTTTCTTCTTTTTCTCTATTTTACAGGCTTTGCTTATTTTACTTTTTATTCGTGTTTGTGAATTTTTTTTTTTTTTTTCGTTACTTTTGCATCGTCACGCTGTCCCTCGATAGCACTGGGGCCATTATTTTCTCCTTACCTTACATTCTCACTGACGTATATATACGCCTCTGCGACGTCGCTATACCAAACTCTGGCCTGCAATTTCTTGCCAAAGTTGCTTCTACGCTCGCAAAACACTGTACACATTGCCGATAATGTTATACGTATGGCCAACTTTGCGACGAATATATAACCCTCCCCTTTTCTCACCATTTTAGCTTTTTCACTATGTATACCACTTTATTCATCAAATTTTAATATTAATTAAAAATTCGAAACGCCATGAGAAACGAGTATCGAAAATTCGTATGAAAAACTTCTTTTTTTTTTCTTTAAACAAACAAATTCTCTCGTTTTGTTACTTGAAAATAAATGGACGAGCGCGTCCGAGTTGAGAATCAAATTTTTATTCATCAAATTTTAATATTAATTGAAAATTCGAATCGCCATGAGAAAGTAGTATCGAAAATTCGTAAGAAAAACTTCTTTTTTTTTCTTTGCGTGTTCAAATATAATGAAAGAATACTGAAGTGTGAGGGTTTTCGTGGCTTTGGATATTTGCGATACATCGTGTATATCGAAATATATAATTGCTTTTCGCTGGGGAGTGTTTCTGGCTGTGGGTATGAGAGACTCTTTTATTTTTTGTCGAATAGTTAGTCCGTTGTGCCAAGCTCGGGATGTTTGCTAGCCAGGCAACTATTTCGTTGGCTATATATCGTGATTCGGGGCGAAACAGCAGAGAGCACACCGTCGTATTATGACTTTGACGAGTTCAATTGCTGCATAGGGCGACTGGCCAATGTGGTCGATAGAAACGACGGGAAAGAGTGTGTGAGTCTCGATAGCGTGTGTATACGAAAGAGGGTGGATTGTGGGCAAAGGGAACATGGATTTCTCCAACTAACGCAGAGAATTATTACTTAACGAACTTGATCATTTTTCATTTTCTCTTATCGCGCGTTTCTCTCTGCGTATACGAACTAACCGGTGTGCTTACAAAACGCGAATCGAGCATTTTTTTTAATGAATAACGAATGCGAGAGGTTTCTTTCATTGCGGATCATTAAACACCAACGATGCATTATAATTGCTGAGCTCACATATGCCCGATCAACTATGATAAACGTTTAGTTTATTCCAACATTTATATGCGACTCATCATTATTTCTTCTGCGAAGCAATGCTCGTATTTCTCGCCGTATCCATTAAGGAGTTTGGCTACATACGACAATATGATAAGAATTTAATAAAATTTGGTAATGACATTCTTTAGCATCAAATACGATGACACAATTTTTTTCAAATTTTTCGTTTACATAGTTGTCGAATAATTCGAGTTTACAATATGCAAAAGATATATCTATATATATCTGAATGCTATGCTTATGCATGTAAACTCTAGTGTTGAATAACTCGAAAACTATGTAGAAGAAAAATTAAAAAAAAATTGTATATTAATAATTAATACTAAAGAATATATTCACCAAATTTCATTAAATTCTAATTATTTAGAATTTTCCTATGCTTTTAAAATGGCGACATTGTTGTGTGTAGCCAACCTCCTTAACGCATGCAACTGTTTAATATTGAAACACGATTTTCGCAATGCATCTTGGTTGCTGCATAAGTTAACGGAGACAAAAAAAGAGACAAGGTTTTTCTCATTTTACGATGATCAGTATACTACGTATTGATTCGCTTTTTTTTCGCGATCTTAGCAGACTGCGGTAGATCGAGAGCGACTAAAGTCATCGATGCGAACTCTTATCCCGTTTTCCCGCGCCTTTTGTTTTCTGCTTTTATATTCTTCCCCTGCTGCTGCGATTTAATCGCATCGTCGCTGGTCACAATTTTCTGTCGATTTCAAAGTTAACGATGTCGCTATTATTAGCTCCTCTGAAGGATGGCACTGGCTGTGCAAATTTAATCGATACATGATAGATTCAATATTTTCTCTACACGAATCGCGTCTTTTCCGGGTTCGTTTTTGTCACTCTCTCTCTGCGGTATTCGAAGATACAAGTATGTCCATATCTATAAATACGAAGGACTGAGAAAAAGAAAAGAGAAAAATGATATAAAGGAGGAGGGCTGTATAACTCGTGGAGCACTGAGAGATAAATTTTATTACGAAGAGTGTAAAACTCGTTGATTGTAGCAATTAACGCGTTGGCCACTAGAGAGGGTGCAGCGAACGAGCCTGATAGTATCGATTAGTAGTTTTATAATCCACACGCGAATACGAGACCGAATCGTTTCAAGCTCATATTTCTCCCCCCTCTCTTTCTCCCTCTCACACTTTTAACGCGTATCCGTTGATGTAAAACGTCTGGCGAGAAAAAAAAAATGTCCTAAAGGGGGTTGTTTATACTTTATTACGGTTATTTGTTATTTACACGTACGTCTGCCTCTGTGCGTGTGTGTGTGTGTTTGTTTGGGTTTTTGTGTGGGCGTTATGTATTCGGATAGTGGCCGTAACGAAACAAAACGCAAAAACCGGAGGGTACGTGGAGGAGGAGGACGCGATCCAGAAGCTTCTTCCTTTTCTCCCTCCGCACACTATATATGCTCTCTATTAACCGAGAGCCCGGAGAACGAGTTCCGGACGCAAAGGCGATAAACTTCTTTTTACGGTCGCATTTACCACGACTCTTTGCTTTATTACCGTATCTCCCCCCCCCCCCCCTCCCCCCTGCACCTCTCTTCTTGGTTTTTCTCTCCTCAACTCTCCGCCCTTTCCAATCCTCGCGGATTCGCTTCTCTCTTGGCCTCCTCCTCCTCCTCTGGGGAGAAGCAACTTTGTTTAACTCGAAAACTCCTTCTTCTTATGGATTTGCAACCCTTTCTACGTCGTACCCCCTCGTTCTCCGCACTAAACCCTTCGCACTGTATTCTTTACTCTCGCGTAGTTTCTTCACTCTTGAGAACTCTTGGTGCACCTTAAAATTGAAGGAAATTGAAATAAAACAAAGTTCGAGTGGCAGATGCAAAGTATTCAACGTCCTTGTACTTTTATACGACGTTATTAACGGAATTTTAACGAATCTTGAGGTTTTACGAGAAACCCCCTTTTTTACTTTTCAAATCTTTTGGCTACTCTTTATTTTCTTTTTTCTCTCCTCATGGGAATCTCATGTTTTTATTAATCAATTTAATATCGTTATGATTCGTTTTATTAAAGTTTCGTTTGTTTGTTTGTTACAGGTGAGCATTCAATTTAGACTCCATTTATTTTCTGGCCGCAAGTCGTGAGTATCCCGGCAGTTCGCATTATCGCAATCATTATAATCATTTTAATCTGAAAATGCTTTTGACGAATTTTCCCACAAGATTCCTCCAAGTGTTTCGTGACATTGATTCAGGGAAATTTTTGAAAGTTAAATTTATAATAAATAGAAAATCGTTCAGAAACAAGGCACAGCTTGATATTACTGAAGTTTGCATCGTTGCGGAATGAAACAAAAATTATATATTTTCCATTCATAATTTTGATTTGGTTTGGAATTTTTTCATTTATTTTTCAATATTTTATATTTTCTGCTTGTGAAAATGGTGAATTACGAATGGAGCCAACGATAAGGTTGCCCCACTATTTTTGTCAAATACTGTATGAAAATTTTGCCTTCTGCTTGAAAAAAAAAAAATCAGTTTTCGTTGCATTTCAAAATATACTGGACGAGACGAAAAAAAAAAAAAAAAAAAAAGAAAATTAGATGGAGGGCGGAAATGAGAAATGAAAGAAAGGACTTTTTAATTGCACGTAAATGTGATTCGTGTCTGCGCTTTGACGCATGAAATACAGTGAAAAGAAGGAAAACGTTTGGTGCAATTAGTACCCGGCTATAGGAAAGTGACCTTTTCAGTGTACACCGCGGGGAGAAACGAAAGTACGAAACGTCGCTGCTCTAATAAACGAAAATTCTAGTGTAAACTTAGTGTAATATCTTTTTTACATTTATTTGCAAATTTCTGGTAAATTAAGTCGAATATATATAGTCAAGAGGAGCGAGGAGCAAGTGCAGTCCAGAATGACATAAAAAAGAGCGAGAACATTGAAGGGAACGAGAGGGTGGGTGCATGTACAGAGAAAAAGCAAATTCATCTCCAGGGCGTCGTAGTCCACGTCGTTGCTTCGTTGTTGGAAACGTAAAAGCTTGCCGATCTCTCCCTTCTCTCTGACACATTTTTCAACAGACTCGATTGCGATGTGCACGAAGGGCTTGAGGGACGGACTGTACAATGAAGGGTTTAGGGTTTCGGGAGTAAAGAGAAAAAGTGTGTGTCAGAGAGAGAGAGAGAGAGAGAGAGGAAGGGAAGTAGAAAGAAAGAATAAATATACAGAGATAACCAAAGTGTAAGAGCTTGGAATAATGTAAAGAGAAAGGAAAATGAGAAGGGTATAGAAAAATGGGCTTGGGGATGAGAATAGAGAGCAATGGATAAAATCGCTCATGCGCTGACAAAGACAAACACACGAGGCAAACAAACGAGTGGCTTGCTTCCATTAGCGGTGAAAACTTGTACGCGAAATAATAGTGGATTTTTCTACTACTCGTTGTGCGGTAGTTGCTTTAAAATGTGCCTCTTTTTATACGGAGCTATACACTGGCCAAAACGAAAGAGAGATGAGCAGCGTTTCTAGTGGGATTGAAGATGACGCCCCCGTCCAACTTGGCTCGCAACCCTTTCCCTTTCCACGGAGCCTGCTGCTGCACTCCGCTTGAAACTACGACCACCCTCCCTGCTCTGTTACGAGTTCATATTTCCAAAAAGCTTTCTTCGCATACCATAGCCCTCCCCCTTTTGACAGATTTTCAACGCTTTCCACAGCCTCTCATCCACCTCGACATTCGTATATACACCGCCTCCTCTCTTGTTCCGGTTAAATTGCATGCACTCGAGCTATATCAAAACAAATGTATTCCTACCACTCCGCAACCAGAGCTACGAACGCACTAATCTTCCTAACTTGGGAAAAATTGCATTTTTATTCTCGCACGTACACTAACTCAAAATGCTATCAACTCTCTTTTTTTATGACCTTTTAATTGTTTTTTAACGACGAAATGAGCAATTGAGACAATAAAACAAAATTAATTGAGTTTTAACGTTTCCACGAATAAGGGAGTAGGTTCTTTTATCGAATTTGGCGTTTGGCGTTTTTACTGTCCGCGTTCTCTTTATTGGTTGATGACGATCCATCGAGTGTATGAATGAGATGCAAGAATCGAGTTAATTTTTTGTGGTTATCATGGAAATTTGTGCACTCGTATTTTTCTCGTATAAACACATTTTGTTGATGATGAATTTTTAATGCTGGGCTGAGATTTAGGGTTTATGTACCTTTTGTCTGCCGAGAGCGTAGACAACGCTTCGGAGAAGGAAAAAACTAATGGCTCGTTCTACCTTTTAGGGCCTCTGATGGAAAAAAGAAAACCTCAAGCTCGCGCGCTCCCTTAATGGCTCGCTTTATGCGTTGAGATTCTTTTACTTTTCTCGTTCTATATATCATATGCATTAATACGTAGAAAAGAAAAAAAAAAAAACGTAAATTTGTACCGATACACACACTTCCTAAGCGCGTGGATCGTTTCAAGTTTATAACGCTGGGAATGCACATCGTCCATACGTTTTGAAGGATGCATGCATTCTGTGACGAAGCTTTGATGTCAAATGACAAAGCATCGAAGGGACAGCAGTGCATTATCTCAGGAAGCTTAAGCCTTTTGTCGCATGTTCGGCCTTTCATCATGCTCCATTGCAGCGAGCTCAGAAAATGATAATGCATAGAGGCGAATTGAAATGAAATCCACCAAGTGCACACTCTGTTTCTTGTTTTTTTTTGGTTCTTCAATCCAAAAGCCGAGTATTCCGCGTTTTTGACTATAATTGATCGTCCAGCTGCGGGAATAAATATATTTGGAAATAGGAAAAATGTTTGATGTGGAAAAACCAACTGTTTTCGATCTCGAATTCTCGTCGATGCTGCACCGAAAAGAAAATTTTGTTGGATCCGTTTGACTAAAGGTTTTTTTAAAAAGTAGTTCCAATCGTAAAATTTCGCTGACAATTTTCTTAGAAACGAAATATACTGTCAAAATAAGGAAAATTTTGAAATTATCAAAAAATATTTTGTGATCAAGAAAATATTGAGGATTTTTAACAAAATTTCATTTTCTGTGACGCTCTCGTGTACTAATTCCAACAGACTCGCACCTTTTCCTCTCCTGCTCCCACTCACCAAACCCTCCGGCAATAAATGACACTCGATACTATTCAGACTTGATTGCCTCGTATTCGAAACGTATATTTATGCGTTTTCCATTTGATCCATACGTGCACGTGTCCGCATAGCAGTTTCAGAGGAAGCTCACAACTCTCTCGCGATGTAACGGTAAACAGCAGGAAGAAAACTCTGTACGCGTGTACATATATTTATTGTTGTACGGTTCCTCGCGTTCTCTCTGTCTTTGCTGGCCTTTAAAACACATTCATAAATATACATAAAAAAAATATATATATATGTGTGCTTCGTGCATGGAGATGCATAGTGCGGTCAGGGCCGTTGTGCCTTCTCGTGTATAAAACATCTTTCACGCACGAACGAGATTGTCGAGTAAGACACGGTGCATTCGTCGTGTGTGCGGAGACTCCGCGGAGATTCGAACGTTATATACAGTCAACGGAGCTAGAGACTTGGAGGAACCTTCGTAGAATGATTGAAGAGGCCACTATATATATAGATATATGTATGTAGACGTACCGCGCGGTCCAGAGGAAGATGAACCATTTGTAACCAACATTCTCTACGGAGTCCAATATCCTTTAATTAAATATCGAATTATCTTTACCCGAGCGCGGATATAAATCATGTCGTTCTTGCGCATAATGATTACTTGGGAAGAATGCATTTTGTAATTATCATTCGATCTTTTGGCTTCTGCATATTTAAATATTGCTGGTTGTATTTTTTTTCGGAAATTCTTTGGCTAATTTTCGTGAGAGCTTGTGAAAATGGAAAATGGAATTTACAAGTGGAATGAGTTGTGTGAATAAATTTTTTTGGTATCATAAAATTTGATTTGGGAGCTCGTTTGATTTTTACTCTTTGCGTTAATCATTCAATTTTATTCGCTTATTTGCATTGGTAATTCGGTGTGATTTAATATGAAATATCGTTGTGTTGGAAGAAACGCTTTATGGGGTTTTGTAACTTATTACGAGAGATTCGACTCTGTCGACTAAGGAGCCTTGCACGAAGCTCATCCTTCATTTCCTCATTCTATGGATCACATACATAGATCGCGGAGCATTCCTCAGGGCTCGTCTTCCACGCACGCCCAACATTTTTTCACTGCCTTACCATTGTCCATTTTTATTTATTTATTCATTTTCGTCTTTGTTTCGTTACATTCTCTCGTCGATCGTCTCTCGACGGAGCATCCACCTGTACGCTCTCGCAATACACTTGTCGCGTCATTACGCGGAGAGATATCTCGATAGGATTCCCTCTTTGCGCTGAAGATTCGTTTTGCCAACGCGCTATCCATATCGAAAGAGAATATATACAGAAGATTCCGGTCAATCCAGAATGTTAAACACTCTGATCGAAAAACACACGTTAACATATGTATACACATTTATATGTTCATAAATATGTATATCGATATATATCCGTATGTCCACCTCGTTCGTGGTATCCGACCATAGAGTGTCTCGCGCCAAGGGTTATACGAGTTACTGGGAGTCGAGGCGTCGCGACGCTGGACGGATGCCAATGACCGGAGGAGCACTATATATACGCGACGACCAAAAGGACTATAAATATACAGGGTGTCGCTCAACAGATGTTCGGTACAATAAACCTTTATTCACCGATGAGCAAATTTCCTCGTGAACTAAAATTTGTATTTTTTTTTTTAATGGAAAAAAATTGCAATCAACTTTTGACCGTTGGAAGGTCCGTTTTTTGACAGAAAATCAAACGTTTCTTGATGTACTTTCTTCGCAATCGTGATTAAGGTTTTTTTTCGTCGTAAAAAAGCTCCGAAGTCCTGAAATTTTTTTTTTTTCAGTTTTAAATGTCAGTGTTCTTAAAATGTCACAAAACATGGAAAAATCGTATCTAGAAAAAATTTCCGGATGTGTGTGTGTGTGTGTATGTTGTGGCACTGTAAAATTGAAACTTTCGTAACTCGAGAACGGTTTGAGCTACAGCGCTCTCGTTTTGCACAGATGTTAATCTACACAAGCTCTTCGTTCTCTGAGAATTTTGTCGGAATTGCTAGAAAAATACAAATTGTACAGGATTTTGAAATTTTCAAAAAAAGACTGTCGACGCTCTAATGTCCGCAAATTTAAAGATTTATTACTAATTTTTTTTTTTTTTATAAATAGAGTATCATAATAGGAAGGTTGGCATTGAATTTGGGGAATATCGGTCGAACGGTTGAAATTTTATGATTTATCGAATTTTACGAAAATCTGAGTTTTTTTTTGAAAAATCATCCAACCGCTCGAATTTTTTCAAATTTTCTAAAATATCGTCCATAAGTCTGTACTTCCTCTTTACTTTCTATTTTTTTTTTTTTCGTCTCATACCGATTGCTATCGTCGAGGATGTGAATCTCATCCTGACGAGGATGATAATCACACGGAAGTTGGGATTTTCATCACGCATCGTGGCACACCCTGTACATGTGATTTAAACGCGTATGTGTGTATATATAATTTAACTACATGGCACTTAATGTCTGCGGCTAGTACAGATATAGACGAGGTAGACACGTCGCATCCCACTGTAATATCACATCGAGTGCTATCCATAGAATATCAATAGCCGAGAGAACACACCTATATATGCGTATGTATAGCTTGGAAACGCTCAAGTATATTGTATATGGTGGAAGGGCGTTTGACCCGAGTACCAATTAAACAATAACGCAATTTACCTTGCCAGACAACTCTGAAGAATTCAACGAGACACCCACTCGCTCTTGCGAGCTATATAGAGAACTCAGCAAAATGGATTTTTTCATTTGACGAAAACTTTACAGACAAATTTGATGCCGTTCTGGAATTATTGAAAATGTTTACCATCCTCGTATCACTCGAGGTTCGCCCGTTCGTTTGTACAGACGAAAACAAATTAATCGTTTATGCATAATTATATCTGTGCCATTAATCGTAATCTGCTGACTGTTTTTTTTTTTTTTTTTCGCGTCATTTCATCGTACGAATCGAGCACACACGTTTTTTTTTTTATGATTCCGGAATCAATTTATTATAATCCATACGTCGGATTTTGAGTGCGTGTGTCTTTGGCATGGTGAAAATTGTTGAATCGACTGTACTCGCGAACCAGAATGGTTTAACCTTGAAGTTAAGGCGGTGGACTTGTATGCTAGTTATATTATACCTACAAGCTCACGAGGCCCGTATACATACGCTATAAATATGTATATATAGGTATATAGATAAAGGATATTATAAAGACGACGCGTTTGCAAAGTCAAACCGGGAACGTCCCTCGCTCGAAGGTCCAGACTCTGCTGCTCCTCTCGACACACTCCGCGCACACGCGCTTTTCTTCTTGGCTTCCATTTCTTCGTTTCCTTCGTTTTTTTTTTTGATTATTCTTGTTTTGGCTTAAAACTCAGTATTCTTGGGATCTCGAGAGCCTTTCTTCATTTTTCTCATACTCTTTTTTTTTTTATTTACGGCCTTGGACAACCACGAGAATCGCGTCTCCGTTGGTTATTTTCTCTCCATTTTATGGTTTTGTTGGCGATCAACGCGCGGTGCAGGATTTTTTCTAACTGTATATAGATGTACATCGCGACGTACCGAGAACAGGTGCTCGCGCGACTATATTCCGCGATCGCAAATTAATTATTTTTGTGTAAAAATATCACGACGACAAATCTTATTAACCGGAAGACGATTCTCGGCCGAAAATTTGATGAACTCGTTTTTTTGGGTTTATACGAATTAGTGAGAAGTATATTTATAATTATTTGACGAGGATGAAATTATTTTGAGATTTTTCTACGTCCTCGTGTGTTATTACAGACTGATGAACAATCATCATTTTAATTTCATTACTCGTCGAGATTATTTCAAAATGGCTATATTTTTGCATGCAAAAATAGAAGGACCGCAAAGACGAGAGGTTGCGGTATGAGTTTATGGCTAAAGAAGACTACTCCGCTGTACAGAATAGATCGCATAATTTTGTAATTGGATTAATTCGTTTCGCACTATGGCCTCGGGGGTCCCTTCAGACACATATAACCATTGGATCTACCGTCATTTGCGCTCTCTGCTCCTCTTGGCGTCCTCGTTGTACAACCAGCAATAGCAACCAAGCCAGATATACTCGTTTTCGACCCCACACACTCGTCTTTGAATCTCTTTCTCCCTTTCTCTCTCTCTCTCTCTCTCTCCCTCTCGTTCGTACTCGCGGTCCTCTCGACTGTGTATCCTCGTGATCGGATGCGAGCTCATCGTTCTTTAGAGAGGCTGAGATCCGTGCATACACTGTACAGTCTCCCATAGTCTTCTCGACATACACGCAAGTCTAGTTTTTTCTTCTTTCCATTTTTTACTTGATTTTTTTTTTTTTTTTTTTTCAATTCTCTTAACTGCGCTATACCGACCTATAAGCCCCGAGGGTTATTTTAAGACACGCAGAACGAGAGAAAGGCCCGCGGAGGGTGCGTATATACTCGGATAAGTGGATTTATTTGCTCCCCCTCTGTTGTTTCAACTTCCAAGAAGCTCGTTGCTATAATTTCATTTTCAGAGCACGCTCATCTTCGCCAACAGCTCGTTTCGCTCTCTTCATTCGTAATCCTCAACCGTAGAAAATAACCGTTTTTTTTGTTTTGTTTTTTACTTTCCTTCTCACTCTTGTTCCCTTTCTTATCGTTCTGCCACCAGTCACCTGGATTTATATAATAATAACTCTCAATTATCCGGTTTCACAGTTTTTTAATTGGGTCATAGATTTTTCCTTAGCGTTGGATCTCGTAACTCGGTATATATATCAATTTATTCTGGTGCTCGACACTGAAAACAAAATTTTGTTGAAAAAGATGAATATTTTTTTCGATACGTTCGACTTAACGTTTTTTTTTTTTGAATAATTAAAAAAATTGTGTCATTGCAGCAAGAAATATTCTAGAAAGTCTCTTCGGAAGCAAATCTTTGTCGTTCCAATCGTAAATTTTGCTGACTATTCCGTTAGAAACTAAATATACTGCCGAAAATAACGAAAATTTTGAAATTATTTAAAAATAGTTCAACGTGTTCAACAAAATATCGACGATTTTTAAATAAATTTCATTTACAGTGTAACGAAAAGTTTTGGCATTCATTTGCTTTGCGATACTAAAATTATTTCCATCGTTTGATGACTCACCGACACTTTACCATTAAATCAATACGTGGGAAAGACACGATTATAAAACTCCTTCATTGCACTCTTCTCTTTATTATTCGACTGTACAGTATTATCTTATTTTTATTATTCTCAATGTTGGAATATTTCACTTCTCATTTGCTGTCTTGATCGCTTTTTTTTTTATAACTCTTCGACCTGCTATGGTTCGTGAGAGGTGTGAGGGAAAGTAAGGCGATGATCGTAAAAAAAAAAATAATAATCATAATTTGCAATATTTGAGAGAGGGAGTCTGTTTTATGGTTGAATATTTTTTTGATGTAGTCATTATTTAAGAATTCTGGAGACTTAATTTTTACGGCGGCGATTAAAAGTTCATGATGTTTTTTTTTTTTCGTACACTGGAAATGAAATTTTGTTAAAAATCGTTGATATTTTGTTGAATACGGTAAACTAAATATTTTTGGATAATTTAAAACTTTTCGTTGTTTTGGCGGTATATTTGGTTTCTAACGAAATTGTTAGCGAAATTTACGAGTGGAACGACAAAAATTTGCTTCCGAAGAGACTTTATAAAATATTTCTTGCTGGCAATGACACAATTTTTGGGATTATTCAAAAAAACGTTTAGTCGAACGTATCGAACAAAATATCCATCTTTTTCGACTAAATTTTGTTTTCAGTGTAATTCAAAAATTGAGAGAAATTCGAGAAAAGTTTGATCGTGGTTTTTTTTTCTTTCTTGTCTATCGGATCATTGTTGAACACATAGATTGTGAGGAGCGTTGTTTTATGAATGGAATACGCGAAGAAGCAACAGTATGACGTGGCAATCGCATGGATATTAATGAAGCAGCAATCGAAAGATTAGTTTAAAGGAAAAACTTAAACTTCCTTAACGGAATCACAGCTTGACGAATATTTATCGATTGCTGAGGAAAATGTTTCAATTTAAATTGAAACTCACATTCGTACCAGATATTTTGATGGAATCAGGATTTTCTTGCGTTTTCTCGACGCAGTTGTTGATTTCGCTCCGAAGCCAAAGACCTTGCTCGTTGGCACGCGCGTGATTCGTCACTCTGTTCACCGGGGAAACATAAAATCCAGCGCCTTGCTCTTTCGCGTTGATCTACGTTTTCGGTTTTTCTTTCGACTTTTATATTTTTCACGTTTTACTTCACGAATACGAAGAAGGAGTCTCGAGAAGTGGCTCGTGCTCCCAGACACCGAACATATGCGCGTCTCTATTTTTATGAAAATCATTCCCCGGAATATCGAGCTGTAAGCTGCTTCCAAATCCATCCTCGTTTCTCAAATTATGAATCTTTTCTTTTTTTTTTCTGTTAGTTTTTTAATCGTCTGCTTGTAGCCGCCCAAACGTTTTGTCGGCTATATTCACTCGTGAATTAGGTCGGGGCGCTAAAATCTCGGTCAGTATTTTAAGAAGCGAGTCTCACAAACTCGCTTTTCGCAACTTTTTCTTTTAAATCAAGCCGCAGCTACTTTTTAAAATAAAATTTACATACTTTATCGCAAACGAACTCCCGAGGGTTTTCGAACGATTACAACAACAGCAGAAACGTTTCGATAACCAACAAAGTATAACGTGAAGTACAACGCAATGAAAACGGCGATGGAACTGTATATTGAGCGGTACGAAACCACTTTATTGAGGATTCTTTCAAAATTTTGTATAAACATTCTTGGCATCAAAACTAACAGTTTTCTCCTATGAAGAAAAATTCTCTGACGTTCAGAATTCGAGATATTTAATTTTTTCCATCTAAACGCAAGAAAAAAACAAAAGAAACGCGACTTTAATTTACAGGCGTTTAGATGGAAAAAATTGGAAATTAAATATCAAAAATTCTAAACGTCAGAAAAATTTTCTTCAGAGGAGAAAACTCTTTGTTTTGGTGCCAAGAACGTTTGTACAAAATTTTGAAAGAATCCTAAATAAAGTCGTTTTGTAATAGTGTTAAACGATTCCCCGAGTAAGTCGTTCGATCTTCCGTCACAAATTCAAATAGGCTTCGTATGTCTCTCGATGTGACTCGTGTATGCAAACTACAAGTGTGTAGAAGGCAGATATGTATCGCTGGTTATAACCCATTCCCAACTCAATCTGCCGAATGTATCGGGTGTAGCGAAAAATAACAGAAAAATAAACGAAAACTGAAATAAAATAAAAGCGAATATACAGATAGAGAAGTGCGATGTCGAGTTTTATTACGAAAATCGGATTCACATATTTTCCAAATTGTGTGGGTCTGTGTGTGTATCGAACGTACAGCTGTCTGTCCATTTCCCTGATTTTTTCCCCCTTCTCGATTTAAAATCCCGTGTGGGTATTTGTTTGTTTTTTTATCGACGACTCGAAAATTGGTCTTCCTCGTTTCGTTGTTCCGGAAAAACATCGAAAACGTAGTGACAAATTTGCGTTTATTTGTTTATTAACATTTATCGCGTTGATAAAGAGAAACTTGATTTCGAAATTTTGTGCTTCGATCCTTTGCCTATTTGCTGGTGAATTTTTTGCTTTTCGTCCGACCCATTTTAATGATCATTTTCGTTGCAATTAATAATCGAAGAGTGTGTGTCTTTTGAAACGAGCATCTTTTGAAATTTTCCTTATCGCTTTTTTGAAAAATCACAAAAATGTTGTCATTCCAGCAAGAAATATTGTAGAAAGTCTTATCGAAAATGAAATTTTTGTCATTCCAATCGTAAATTTCGCTGACAGCTCCGTTAGAAATAAAAAATATTGTCAAAATAACGAAAGTTTTGAAATTATGCCAAAATATTTAGTTTACCGTGTTGAACAAAATATCGACGTTTTTTGACGAAATTTCATTTTCAGTGTAGAATATTTCTCGCTGCAGTGACAAAATTTTTGGGATTAAAAAAAAAAAAACGTTTAGTCAAACGTATCCAAGAAATTTTTTTTTTCAGTGCAGTTATTCAAGCAGCAACATAATTTTTTTAATGAGACTCAACGAACAATATTGCTTTTTAAGGTTTTTGTGGAAAATATACAACGAGGTGCTCCATTCGTTCTTGTTTTTGATGCAACGACTCTCGATACGAATCTCTCCGAGTCTCTTGGCGCTCCTGGCAGCCTCGTCTCGTACAATTCTCCTGTTCTCTCCTAAATCAAGTTTCTAAACCTTGCGGCGTTGGGCTAAGGTAAAGTCTCTCGATCAGGTTGGAATTGAAGAAAAAAAAAAGCAGCAGATGCTCACTCTCCATGCAGGAAGCATTGCGAGCACCAAAACGCAATGATACCGTCATGTCTCGATGGAACGAGGAGCTATAGAACCAGAGGCTAGAACCATGCACAGAAAGCAACTGAACGATCGATCCCATCTATCCTCGTACGTATGGAACTTACGGAGGAGAGAAGGCAAATGGGGTTTTTGTCCATCAGCTGTAACAGTTTCCACCTCCGCACTGAAAAGTTGAAAGTAGTTGGATCGATAAAGTTGCTCTTTTGCCAAAAGAGTCTGTTCATTCAAAGATTCGTTTTCACTCGATTCGCTGCCCGAAATAGTCAAGTATCGTTGGCATAATTTTGTTGGCTCTGCTGATTAGGCTTCGGTAGAGGAAAATATTCGCCAACGAACACGCAGTTTCTCACGTTGACTTCCTGTAACACGTAATTAACGAGGGGCAAGCCGCCTCTTCTCTTTCATCGTTTGTTCTCGTTTTAATATTCTTTATTCGTTGAATTTTTATGAAACTAGCCATTCGAGAAATTTCAAGCTTCCAACCAATTCACTCGGCTACAAGTCGCTCTATTTTCTCTGGAATAGCGTATACATGTATATCATGCACCCAGAGACCAGAAATAACGAGATGAAAAGAAAGAAGGAGAGAGAGAGAGAGAGGGCGAAAGCTCTGGTGCAAACCCGTACGTGGTTCGACGCCAATGAACTGCAAACGTGAAGAGACTTTGCTAGTGAGACTAGAACATATATATTCCTCGTAGCATATCCCCCCCCCCTCCCCTCAGCTCCTATGTGTGTGTGTTAACCTCACTTCTCTCTGTCTCTCTCTCTCTCTCTCCTCATTCTTCTTTCCTTTACTCACGAAGCTTCTTCGCCATTCTATCGTCCGGTTGACTCCTCTCTTATGTACCGCAGTCTCTCCCTTTCTTGGTTCAGTCTTTCACCGTTAGAGGGAGTCTTCTCCAGAGCAGGTTTTTGTCTTTACGTTGGAGCAGGTACAAGTGCAGAGAGAAATGAGGCGCCAGTCTGTGATTCACATATACATAGATGCGCGGGTTGTGGAGGACGCACCGCGGACGAGGAGTGTGTTGAACTTATTGCGAATAATGTAGAGTTGTTTAAATAGTTTTCATTGTAATAATTGGATTATTTTTTCTCGCATTCCTTTTCGGGCTGGAATGCACTGAAAATAAAATTTTGTTGGATACGTTCGACTAAGCGTTGTTTTTTATAAATCCTAATAATTTTGTCACTGCAGCAAGAAATATTTTACACTGAAAATGAAATTTTGTCAAAAAACTTCGATATTTTGTTCAACACGGTAAACTAAATATTTTAGAATCATTTCAAAACTCTTTCGTTATTTTGACAATATTTTTTATTCATAACGGAGCTGTCTGCAACATTTACGATTGAAATGGCAAAAATTTACTTTTCCAAGAGACTTTCTAGAATATTTCTTGCTGGAATATACAACGTTTTTGTGATTTTTCAAAAAAAGGTTTAATATTAACGTAATTAAGATTTTTGGCACGATCTTTTCAATATCGTGTCTGGATGCTTAAAATACATCGAAAACGTCAATCGTGTTTTCTTTATTTTGGAAAAATTCGTACTCTAGGTTTTTCTTCGAAATTATGAACTTTGGATGGAAATGAAATCTTTTTGTTTTGACTCTCGCTGAAGATGATCGATAAATGGAGAATATGGTTTTATTTATTTCGATACAATTTTCAACGAAGCGATGCATCAGGAACAAAAGTCCTGCAGGGCAGATCGAGATTCGGAGATTGCTGCGTTGGGATTCGCGTTTCGTGAAGAATTTTTATCAAGCTCAAGAATTATTATGGTGTTTGGAATAAAAAAATAAAAAACTTTTGGTCTTATCTGTAAACAGGGATCTCTATAAATCCCATATGCATGAGTCGTAATTCGTTTAAGTATCGTGTTTCATTAATATTCTTGATTTTTCAATGTATCAAGCTTCTTTTATATATTCGAATTTATTATTCTTGTGATTTTTCTTACTTTTTCTTCTCCCTCTGGGAGATCTCGTCAACCGGTTTTACGAACAAAACGGGAGAATAGTTTTTCTTCTGAGTCTCTGGAGATGTTCGGTCGGTGTATATATAGCGTGTCTTGAAATTCCCAAAGTCTTCTCTCCACTCTCCGTTTCTCTTTTTCTCTCTCACTCTCTTCGTCGTTCCACACTCTTCGTGCTTTCCTTCGAGGTCTCTTCGTGCACTTGTTACGGTTCATGGATCTCTCTACCTTCCTTCCGTGTCTTCCGCTTTTCGATTCTTCTGTTTCCCTTCTCTCGCCATCACTTTATTACTCTTTTTTAGCTCCTGCTTGAAGCATTCAACCCTCTAATATACCGTCGTAGATATTCCAGCCTCCTCTTTGCCTCTCACTTATTCCCCTGTCTCTTGTTTTTTTTTTTTTTTTTACTCTATCCGTCGGTCTGTCTGTCTTCGTGTCCAAATGCACTCACGTCTCGGGCTATCGTTTCTCTTTCCACTTGTGCTTTTTTTTTATTTTTTTTAAATTTTTTTTTATTTCTCCTCATCGCGTCTTTCTCCATTTCTGCTCGCACTCTTCACTCCAGTTTAATTTTTTCTTGCTTTATTTTTACTTGGTAGTTACCGCGGGCTATACCGCACGATTTTTCCACCCGATCGCCAAAGTAATCGGGAAGGATGTAGCTTCTTGCGCGGATGTCGATCGATCAGGCCGACCGAGCCCCGAGGAAATCGCGGGGAAAACCCGTAATAAGTTTCCGTCCTGCTCTTATGGACTTTTTCCATTCTTTTATTTTTCATACTTTTCTTTCTTTCTTTCTCGTACAAAAAAATGGCGAGAGAAAAGACCGGCAAGCGCTAAGGTTTACAGGATGTTGTCAACGAAAAAGGATAAAAAATATTTAAAATTTTAAAAACTAACCGGTCATCGCGCCGGAACTTGTGGTCGTGCGCGCGAGTTCCGCAATTTTATTCCTTCCGTCATTTTTCTCTACTGCCATGTACTACCTGCTCAGTTTTTTTTTTCATATTTTATGAGATCCCGGGGCTCATTTTAGTTTTAAAAATTAATACGGTTCTCTAAAATGAAAAATTTCCGACACTGGAAAAGAAATTTAGTTAAAAATGGTCGATATTTTGTTGAACACGGTAAACTAAATATTTTTGAATAATTTCAAAATTTTCTTCATTTTGGCAGTATATTTGGTTTCTAATGGAATTGTCAGCGAAATTTACGATTGGAACGACTAAAATTTGCTTCCGAAGAGACTTTCTAGAATGTTTCTTGCTGCAATGACACAATTTTTGGGAATATTCAACAAAAAAACGATTAGTCGAACGTGTCGAACAAAATATCCATCTTTTTCAACAAAGTTTATGAATTCTTCGCACAATGACGATTTTTCGATCCTAAATTTTTGTTTAAATTCAATTAAATTTTTTTTTCTTACAAATTTTTTCATTTTTAATCACGTGCTTCCCGGAACTATGGGACCTTATAACTTATGGAATTTATGTGGAAAATTCAGCTCCTTTTTCTTTAATCGTAAGAAAAAACTTCTAACACGCTGTCCATTTTCGGCAAAGCACTCAAACTGAACGATTACCTTATTTTTTGTATTCGTTGTCTGGCTATCAAATGCAAGATTTTTAACTGAAATTTGTCGGAGCATGGTCGTATGAATGAAATTTTGAATAAACTCAGTTTTCTCGACCATGTGGTTGCCATAATCGCCGTAACCTTATTATTCAAAATACTCGGTTGTTTACGTTTATTAATTAACGTGGATGTGTGTCGAGGAGGATGCCGGGAGGCGTGAAAGCTCGAGAACCCGGCAAAGCTCCGCATATCCCAACGAGTCTGGCCTCTCGATCCTTCTCATCCCTCGTTGACTCTGTTCGTGGTGTGGAAAATGCGCGTAAGTTGCGTCGCTCGTACACACACACACACACAACTCTTGCTCACGGTCTACAGACAAGCACAAAAGCACCGGGCGAGTGAGCCTGCTCGTATTAATCGCGCGGGCCTCCTCTTGACTTGCCGCGCGTCGACGTGCATGCCACGTGGCACCGTTTATTTAGCGCCCCGATTTATTCCCAGCTCTTCCTGCAGAGTTTTCACATTTTTATTTCGTTTCGTTTATTTTCGCTCGAGGTTTAGTCGCTGGCTGAGAGAGTCCTAGAGCCAATTTCAATCTCTCTTTGGTTATGGACGCGTGTGTTCGAAACGCAACGAACAGTAGAGAGAAAATAAAAAAATTATATAATTGAAATGTTGAAGTGATGAAATTTTTTCAGGCAAAAAAATTCTTTTTGTTGATTCGAAAAAAAAACAAAAATTCTTTTTCCTTGTGACTGGATTTTCTTGAAATTTTATTAACTATCGCTGTCTCTATATATCAATAAAAAAAAAAAACAAATGTAGTTTTTATTTAACAAAAACGCTCAATCAAAAATTGTGAGTCATCTCTGGCATTTCGTTTATTTGATTTCTTCATTCGCTTTATTCACTGGAGCGAGTATTCTGGATGAAAAGGAGAAAATTTATAAAAACGAGCTCTGAAACCCTTTGAATTCCATTGAACCCTGCGTCAGCGAGAGGAGGAAGGTTAGCTATGTTAAAAATTTAACACTTTTATCCAACCCATAGATTCCTCTCACTATGTACGAGAGCGAAATAACTCCGTTGGCAGTGACACACGAAAGTCCGTGCGGCGGCACATTGCGGATGAAAGATGATGGTCTGCGTAAACCTCAAGTTTTTTTCTTCTTACTATGAGATTTTTATTTTTTTTTCAACACCCTACCGTCAGCATTGACATGAGAAGATCCCTTAAGCTTTCCTTAAACTCTTTTTTCCTTTTTTGTTTGCTTCTCCTTTCTTCTCTCTTCCCTTAAATATCTTCTTTGCCCCTGCTTCACTTTCTCAAAGCCCCACGCTCGTCATTCTCTTTTAATTTTCGCGATAAGCTTCCACCAGCATCGCAAACCTTCCTCACACACAGAACCTTTACACCTTTCAACGTTTTTTTTTTCTCCAAGCAGCTCTCCCTCTCTCTCTCTGTGGCCAATCTTTTTCTCCTTTTTTTCTCCCACCACGTATACGTAGCTATATATGTGTATGTACACGCGAAAGGAAACTGCAAAGCCGCGGCAGGGCTCTCTCCTGTCCCGGACGAGTTATGAATAAATTTGTAAAAGCTCACGAAACAAGGTGACGAGAAAAACGTAGCACGCTATTATACACTGCATGCCCTCGAGATGAAGGAATTTAAACAATCTCCAAGTTTTTCAGTGATTAACCCGCCGAGGACCTAGGCGCGACACATTTTTATTTATATTTTATATTTCTTGAAACAGCATATTACGTTGAAAGATGTTTCTGCTTATTCCACATATTACCAGTGGCGAGACACACTTGTGGCTCTAACAAGCTTGCTTGACCGAATTTATTTAATTATAAAATAATTTCATTCGCCACTGATTATTCGTATAAAAAAGATGATGATCTCGATTCTTTTCGACGTTGTGAACAACAATTTGTAAATAATCGACGTGACCATAAAACTTCGTTAAACATGTTTTTTTTTCTTTTCTTTTGTTGCAGGTGAGTTTCAGAATCTTGTTATAATGACAATTTGGATCTCCTGTATATTTTGTAAGTAGAAACGATGAAAGTTTTTTTTTTTTTTTTACATTTTTATTCGTTTGATCGTATCGAAAATTTTGCTGAAATCATTTTTTTTTTTTTTTCGCAATTGATCACGCAGCCAGTGCGAGAAGACAATGTGGAGAGAGAGAGAGAAAATTAGAAATAAGATGAATTTTGGAAAAGGTGAGGGACCAGCACGCGGTGCTCTCCCTCTCCCTCTCTCTTTCTCTCTCCCTTCTGTCGTGTCTTTTTATTCTCTTGAGAGACTAGTTTGGGACGAAAATGAACCTCCTTGTATGATCTCTTAAATAATTTAGCTCCGCTGCTTGTGCGGCGGTGAACATATGGCATATTGTCAAGCCCTCCACGCCTCTGCTCTACACCTTTGCTCTACACCCCTCGGTCAAACCACGGAGGACCCTCAACATTTTGTCAACCCTATCCCTGGGCTCGTATTCTTGCTCGTTGCACACCGTCCGTTTCTACTTTACATTCATTACATACATATATTTATACACACAAACGTGAACACGATTTTCGTAACTTTTTATCGTCAAATTCTCACCCCGCACTCGTTTTTTTTTCTCATTTTTTTTTTTTTTACAAATATTGAATGCCCGCTCCATGCAAATTATTATTACGAGCCGTACAGAAAATTCGTTCTCAATTTCGGGAAAAACGCAAAGAATGCCAATATTAATAACAATATTTTGCATAGATCGTTGTATGTGCAACGAGAAATTTATAAGTTTTTATTTCAGCCAATTCATGGAAATTTTCCGAAATTTGATCATGGGGCCCCATGACGATCTCTCATTTGAAATGGAGTTTTTGTAAATAGACACTATATTGAAACGTTGATGAAAATGTTGGCAGTAAGTGTGAATATTTTTTTGCTAAACGTTACATTGAAACGGTACGAACGTTTAAAATAAACAAAAGACGAAATTGTGTCATTGTGAAAGTCTCGTGTGGTATGGAGAGATGCGAAAAAGTTGTGTGTGCCTTTGCACAAAGTTTATTCGCACGGACGTACGAACTCGCGCGCATCTTGTATAACTACGTCTGGATCGAGATGCCACGGGGCCGGAAGTGACCGTAGCAAGATATCCAACCTACCGTAACGGTTCGTCGCTCTCCGCGCATTTCTCTCTCTCTCTCTCTCTCTCTCTCTATCTTTCATCTTTTCGTTCTCTCTCGCTCTCGTTTATTTAGCTCTGTGTATCCCTCACTTCGTCGCGCTCGCGCCTCTCGCGCGCAAAGTTCACGCAGGTTCATGCACCGGCTCTCTCTCCCTCTCTCCCTCTCTCTCTCTCTCTCTCTCTCTCTCTATTCTCCTCGTCGAGCGATTCTGTACTATAGCTATGCGCTTCCCGCTTCTCTTGCAACGTGCCAATAGCGATATGTGTATATATAGATTCAAGTGGGATTTCTATACATGTATAGTTTCGAAGCAAGCGCACAGATTCTTTTCCTTCTACCACTCCTCCAGAGCGCGATAGCAAACGATCGAGTCCTTTTTATTCTTCCTCTACATCTATATAGACACATGTATATAATTTCATGTATAACAGGATTCTCTGTTTTTGAAGAGGACTCTCGATCCACCGTCTCCGATTTACTCGTTACTTCTTCCGGATAGGTACACATCGATCGAGAGCTTTCGACTCTCGTCGCAAACTTTTTCCATTTTCATTCATACCCTGATATATATATATATATATATATTCCAAAATATCATGTTTTTTTACTCTGTGTGACAATGTGTCATTATATAATCCGTTTATTGATTTGTGATTATCATATTCACTTTTATTGATTTTACGTTACAAACTTATTTTTAGGTCGTTCGTATATTATCTTTTGAAGGTTTTTGTAATTTTAATGCTCGAGACTTCCTGATTTTTTTTTTTTTTTTTTTTTTTTCAACGAGGCAAGCTGCGGTACTTCCGAACCTAGTCACCTGCCAATCAAACCAACAAACCCACGCGAATTATTCGCGTTTGCCTTTTTGTTATATTTCGCTACCATCGCACGCTTTCTTTATTTTTATTCTTCTTGTTCGTCTAGTTGGTTTTTTTTTTTTTTCTTGACTTTGCTACTACAGCTCTCGGTCTGATTTTCCGTAGCGCCAAGTTCATCCGAGTTCATGCACCTGTTCTGGCTCGCACCTGGCTTTGCGAGCAGGACGACGAGACAAGGCGAGGCACAACTCGCTGCTCTCGCAATCGGCGCTTGTCAGCTGCACAGATTTCCTATTCAATGATGTCCTCAACTCGTTAACGAAAGTGCATTTCGATTAAACTACGCGCTTGCTTTTTTATCCCATGAGAAACAAGACAGCCATCGATTTGAGGTTGCTCTCGTCCATGTGTTCTGCACACGAAATATAATCGCATCCGGAAGCAGGCACACGTTTTCAACTGGACGTGGCACACGTGAGATTTCCCACAGGACAATAGAATATCAGAGAAAACATTTGGGCTGTACACCCAGAAAAAACATTTATTAAAAAGCAACAAAGGAGTATATTTACAATAAATTTCTTTGAATCCAAAATACTCATTTATTAAATCCCAAAAAATATTTTTTCTTTTTAAATAACGAGGTTTATTATTTTGAATTATTTTTTAACAATAAATAAATGTATTTGTTGAGAATAAATAAATTTATTTGTTTAGAACGAATAAATTATTTACTGCGAGTAAATAAATGTATTGTTAAAAATAAATGACATATTTATTACGTTGAAATAAAATTTCTATTTATTTTGAATGATCCAGAAGATTTATATATTAAATAAATAAATTTTATTGATTTTTAATAAATCTTTTTTCTGTGCATTGCTCGGTGGAGACTTTTGTAAAATAATGAAAGCGCGAAAAGTGATTCTCGAAGACAGGCAACATTACTTTTGACGCTTGTTCCTCTCCTTTGCTCATCATCGCCGCGCCTCATCCTTCACTGTATAACGTTCAACAAAGTTGGCGTATTTTTCCCGCGGTCTATCGTTCTCGGTCTTGGCAAAAGTTTTATATTTACCAAATACGTTGGCAGCAAAAGGCGACGAACCAGAGAGGGCAGTCCTATCGAGCATTCCAGCTCCGAGCATCGAGCTAGCTCCGCTTTCGGTGCAACGAACTTTTAGTGACGCGAGACTTCTGTACCAGAAAATAGTAGACGAACTGTGCGCTCGTTCTCTCTCCTTTCTCTCTCACGCTCTCGGAGAGTTTGGCCAACCACACGGACAAGCGATTACGTTTACAGGAGAACGACCGTGAGCTTTGCTACAGTTGAAAAAGGAAGAACGAGGGAGAGAGAGAGAGAGAGAGAGAGAGAGAGAGGGAGAAGCAAAAGATATATAGTGGAAAAACTCACTAGAGGGATTCGTCGTGTCATGAATATTCAGCCAGAAGGCAAATGCTATCGGATTTTTTTTATTCGCTATACCGATTCCATGGTATTTCAGAATTTTCTCCACCCAACCCTTCTCACCTTCCTCCGCTTACTACCGATGCAGCTACTATCACCTCCTACAATAGTGTTGGAGCCGCAGTAAAAAAAATACAAATTTTCACGATTGTTACAAATGAAAGTTCGATCGTAAGCTTCAAGATAACATTTTTTCGCGCCCGTTTCCTCCATTGAGAACGACATATATACTTTTCCTTCTATTTTTATTGTATTTTTTGTCGCCATTTACACGAAATTCTGCACATATAACCCTATTCTATTTCACCTAGAGTGTTCCAATTGTTTTTCTTTCGGAATACAATCCCGAGATTAGTTTTCCCGAATCCGATACTTGTACCGAGACTATGCAATCTCTGTACAGAGTCCAATTTTCCGATTGTTGCTTCGGAAGCACTTGAAATTTCCATGTCGAAACCCTATCAAATTCGTGCAATGGAAATCTTGCGGATCAATGCCTCGTCGATGAAAAACCCTTTAGTATTAACACTTTCGCTATTCAACTGCATACACAAAAGTATTAGAATTTCAGAAAATTTCAACGATGCGTTTTTGGTATAGAATTGAAATAATTTTTTACTCCAACTGTTCAAATAAATATTTACGTTCGTCTCAGATAATTGAGTATTTCGAACAATTGCGTTAAAGTATTTTCTCATGTTCCGAAATAAATGAAAATTCAAATATCTCGCTGATTTTATTTTAATTAACGAAAGAATCAATTAATTTGCATAATTATTTCGATCAAAGTCGTCGAAATTTTCGTTTTTTTTAAAATGATTTTAACGACATGAAAATTCGGAAAAGCTTTTAAAGTTTCGCAGAGTCGGGAATAAAATTGTCTCGCTAAATTTCTCGCTGATTTTATTTTAATTAACAAAAGAATCAATTGCTTTGCATAATTATTTCGATCAAATTCGTCGAAATTTTCGTTTTTTTTTTCATGATTATAACGACATAAAGTTTCGCAGAATCGGGAATAAAATTGTCTCGCCAAATTTCTCGTTGTGTAATAACAAAGAGCCCGGAATTGTCAATTAACATGGACATACGTCGATTTCTCCTGTGGGAAATTTCATGGGGTAACCACGAATCACCATCGAGGTTAAGGGATTGCTCAGTAATGGGTAGGGCAGGGGAAAGAGGGGGAGGGGGGGGGGGCGGTAGAAGAAAAAGAATCGAGTGTGGAATATTATTATTGTATATATAAGAGAAAAAGGAGAAAGAAAAAAGAGTCTGCGACGAAGGTCGGAGGTTTGCGGTGACGACGCGACCACCACGACGACGAAGCAGTGAAGAAGAAATGAAGGGGTTGGGCGAGAAATCGCGTGGGTGCTGAAGCCGTTATTACGCGTCCGAGTCCTTTCTTATTCAAATGCAGCCCCCGGGGTCTGCCTTGATCGCCCAACTCTTTCTCTCACTCCCTTCCCTTCGAATCTTTCTCTCTGCTTCTCTTTTTTTTTCGTCTCGTTCTACCGGCAAGAAAAGCTCAAAGAACTTTGTCACGTGTTCCCTGGAGGTGCGAGTAGGTCGAGCCAGGGGCAGTACCCCCCCCCCCCCCCCCCCACCGCTAGTTATTTTTCTTTCTATTCTTTCTTCCTTCCTATCTTTCTCGGTCTCGTTTCTTTCTCCTCCTTCTTCTTCTTCTTCTTCTTGTTCGTTTTCTGCGGTTAACTCTCGGACTGAAGTTTTATAACGAAGAGGACGACGACCGAACTTGTGTGTGTGTGCCACCGCATCTCTCGCCCTAATTGCAAAAGCTCACTTTCACGTTTTACATGAAACCCGCATCGCCGCGGGTGAGAAATTGTTGTTACCCTCGGTAATCGCTCATTTCCTTTCAAATTCCCCTCCGAATCCCGCCTCCTTAATTATTACAATGCTTCGGAGAAATTCCTGTTACCACGAAAACTCACTCTTTTGGTACACCACCGCGTCCAGCGAAGCTCTCGATGTTCTCGAAATATTTTTGATTTATTTCGCTTTATTTTTGTGTGAACCTTTCACTATAGTTTAGCGAATAAATTGAATTTTTGCGGTGAGTTCGCACGACGGCAAAAGCAATCACCCGAGACTTGACTGTATTTCACGAGTTTTCAATAATTCCATCGGTTGGAATGTCGAAAAAGAAACGATCGATGATCTTGAAATTTTAAAAACGTTTTAATCGATCGTTACTAACATTTTAGTCTTTTTTTTTTTTTACTCACATTTTCTCTACGAGTTTTTACTACACATCCAAGTAATTAAGAAACGCACAATTTTGTGGGAATTGTCTTGGCAACGTCGTGGAACGACATGTCCGTCTTCTATCGCACGGATTCCTCATTTCTTTTGCTTCTTCCTCTTCGGCTAATGCGAAACGACCGGCAGAATATCCTCGTGGAACAAAAATGACAATTCTTCGTATCGTGACTGCGCGAGTTAACCGCGGCGACTCGAATCTCTCGCTAATGATCGGGATGACCGTTTTAATTAGATATGATGCTGAAAAATAAGAGGAAAAACGTCTGTCACGCTGCGAGACACACCGAGAGGAATTATACGCAGTTATATATATCGGGGATGAAGACTGAGCGGGAACGAGAAACGTTGATGATGAAAAGCAAGATGCAAGAGCATAATCGCGCTGATGTTTTGCTAGCACAGGTGCCGATGTGCATTTGTGCACGAGCTAACGGTACAAACGCATGAGGATGTTGCTCCTTTCCTTCGTGTATCGCCCGAAGCGAGAGAAGGAGCAAGAAGGAAACTTTGAGAATATTGAACTCTCCTGGATATGCTTGAACGGATCAAGGGGAATTTATGAGTGCTGCAAAAAGTAAAGCACTGTCGTTGCTGCATCGTGCTTGCAGGTAACGTCACAAAAAACTCTGTAGACAGTGACAAAATGGATTGAAAAATTTATTTAACGAATTACTATCACAAAACGACTTTGTTTAGGATTCTTTCAAAATTTTGTACAAACGTTCTTGGCACTGACAGTTTTATCCTGTGAAGAAAAATTTTCTGACCTTCAGAATTCAAGATATTTAATTTCCCATTTTTCCCATCTAAACGCGTGTAAATTCAGGTCGCGTTTCTTTTGTTTTTTTTTTCTTGCAACTCTTTAACGAAACGTGACTTGAATTTACACGCGTTTAGTTGGGAAAAATAAACAAATTGGAAATAAAATAGCTCAAATTCTTAAACGTCAGAAAATTTTTCTTCGCAGGAGAAAACTGTTGGTTTTGGTGCCAAGAACGTTTATACAAAATTTTAAAAGAACCAAAAACAAGAATAATCAACGAAAAACGATTTAAAAAAAAAAAGAAGTTTTTCCTCCTTTCAAACGATCACTTGATTTTTTTGTCATTTATTTTTTATTGATACACTCTTGCGGGTCAGTGCAAATGTACACCCCGTTTAGGCTCTCCTTTTGCTCTTCCCCGGAACGTTTATATGCGTCGTTGATTTTGTTTTTTCTTGTTTCGTGTCCAAATGTGGCATGGTTTCTCTTTTATACCGCGCGAGATCGTTTTCGTTCCTCGAGCTCTTTTTTCTCTCAGGTGCACCGCACCGATCAGTGGCATACATATGCACATATATTTCATATACACAGTCACGACAGGACACGATAAAAGTAGCCCGTGCGTACTTCGGGACGTTCATTCACCGAATCACTTTCGCAAGAGACCAGATTTCACCGCGCGCGCGCGCGTGCTCACCACGCACGCATGTAACATGTATCAACGTAAACTCGAACCATTCTAGATCGAGAAAGATATTGAAAAACGGAGTGATATAAATTTTAATCGCGCCTCGTTCATTTTTATTTCGAAACCCAGATATTTATATAGATTTTTCCAACTTTCGATCAAACTGTCAGAACGCGAGTCACCGTTCCTCTGATCCACGAAGAGAAATTTCTCCAATTCTTTTTTTTCATATATTAAAAAAAAAAGAAACAAACTTTTCTTAGCCGCGCTTTCAACGATCCAAAATGGAGAAAGCCATTTTTTATTATATCGTGTTTAACGATCGCGATTTAATTTTAATTTTGAATAATTTTATCATGGTTCATTCATACTTTTCGTTACACTAAACGACGAACATAAAAATCTAGAATGTTTGAATGTCCAGAAAAAAAAAAAAAAACACAACATTTGGAAATGCAGAGTTTCCTCGTGCAACGTGGATTCGCTTGGGTAACGATTCCGGAGACATTTTTCAGGATATACGTCTCTGTGGCTTCACTTTTTTGAATGAAAAATTTTAAGACGCTGAAAATGTTGCATATTCAGCGACACACACGAGCAGATTCCGCGACTAACAGGTGCGTGGATTCGATACACGAGAATACAAAAAATATTCTAACGATCGTAGAGCTGTGCACTTGTGCCTTCGTTTGCGCACAATATTCTGCAGATCTGGAAATAAAAGAAAAAACGACAGGGCCGCTTTATAAGGCTGTTGCAACATCGATAAGTGTACCAGCAACAATCGTTGAAATCGATCGAAAGTTCGATCAAGAGACAGACTGAACGTAGCCATTTAACAAAATACATTCTCTGTATATGTTTATAAATTCACATGAATAATTATTGAACATCGGGGGAATGGTGAATAATTCAGCATCATCGGATTCTCTCTCTCTCTCTCTCTCTCTCTTGCTCGTTGTCTCTCTCTCTTTGGCAGGATATGCATGGGCAGTTTAACTCGCAATATGAAAAAGTCCACAGCATATATAACGATAACATTGACCAATCGATTATGCACCGTTAACTTATTGCATTAAAAATCCATAAAATAAAAATATGATTGCCTCCTTTTCCTCCCACATTTCGTACGAAAATAATGGAAAAATAATTCAGAAATTTTACATTTATCATAAAATGATCCGAAGCCGAAGCTAATCGCCAAGATTTATTAATCCTCGTTAATTTTATACTTTCGTTTTTATTTTCTACTTGCAAATATTTTCGAAAAGAAAAGAGTCAGATGTACGCAATGGGAAATATTGAATACGCTAATAAAATGATTTTGTAATTTTCTCTGGATTTTATTGAAAGGAATTTCTTTAAAAAGTAATTAATTAAAAATTCATTCAAAAGACTTATTGCGAAATTCTGTGCAAGTCTTGAAATAATATTTCGGAGCAAGCACACGGATGTGTAAATTCTCGAATATTTGACGTGTGTGTCCGTCAATTTTATAAAACGCGAACAGATGAAAATACACGGACGCTTTATAAGAAATATTTATTAACGAATTTATATTCCGTGGTTTCGTTTTTGTAAAGGCGAATTTGTAAATGTGTATCGTACATACTTGCACATATGCTCCTGAATATAATAATGGTATGACTTATTGCCGTTATGGGGGAATAACTCTCATGGGCTTGTATATAAAGCCGCTCTCGAGCGAGCGTGGAAACTGCGTGTGTATCGTTGAATTTGATTTCCCGCGGATAAGCGGGCGGTCTTTCTCTCATGAAGACTCTTCTTTGCCACGAGAGACTCGCTATTAGAAGAGGCTCGCATTCTTCTCCATATTTCACCTTTCCCGTTCAATACGCCTACGTATTTTAAAAATTGTACTTTGGATTTTATGGCCTTTTTTTTTTCATATTTCAATATCCATAGAAATGGACGATTGATGCTGAAGCAATTAATCGCTTTGTTCAACTTTGCACGAATGTGCTAAAATTACCGTTTGTTCAGCAACTTGCTAGGTATACGTGAATTTTGTATATGAAACCCACGTTTCTGTTTCTTCGAACGATTTATCGAGAGCCTCGCCAACGATTCATTTTTTTTAATTGAGAAATTATTTATTTTAACAATGATTCTCTTAATTCTCGAAATTGTCACGTTAGTCTTGAATTATTTTTGAAAAATCGTCGGAAACATGTTGAAGGGTGCGATTATAAAATGGACATGAAAATCGTGATGACGATGCACGAAAAATATTCATGTTTATAGTGCAACGAGAACTCGTTACGTTCGTTCGTTTATTATTGAACGTTTCCCATTATCCGCATGTAAAAAGCTCTCGGTACAGAACTCCGAGTGAACAAAACAGAGAATAGTTCCGTCTCTTTGATCGCATGAATTGTTAATTAAGCGCCTGCATCCAATATTTTTCCGCTTATACACGAGGAAACAATGTTTCTGCGAAAAAATTGTATAGTATCGAAAAAAAAAAACATTCACATTTCTATCCGAACATACAACGCATAGAAAGTGAATGAAAAAAGTGATTAATCCTTGAGTATTGTAAAACCTCGTCAAGCCTCTGAGCCATGGTGGAACATAGCATTTCAACTTTTTTAGGCAGCAGGCTTTTTAAAAATGATAATGACCCGCTTCCGCAACAAACGAATATACGGCTGAGTCTGTAAAATCTGGATGGCCACCACAGGCAATTCATGAATATATTAAGAAAAGAAAAAAAACCCCAAGCAGTCGTTATTTGTTAATTGCACAAAAGCATACAAATAAATAACCGAATTCATATTGTTTTGTGCGAAAAATTACTTTTTGCTCAATCACGTGAACATCGAAAAATCGTTTTTTCGTCGTTTTTGTTTTTTTTTTTTAAATGAAGAAAAAACGAAATTTCGGATGTAGATTTTTTAAAAAGCAGTCCGAATAACATGTACATTCAAAATGTGCAAATACTTTGCCATCGATGCACCCTCTTGTTATCGTACAAAGCGTGTTTGAGTATTTGCACATTTTTAACGCACATGACTCGACTTTTAGTAATTATAACAACTTATCAAGAAGGAATGTAATAAAAGCAAGAAAAACATGACAATTTGTAATTCGGAATTGAGTGGTGAGCTCACTCGTGAAGCAGTTTATGGTAAAATATTGTGTACAGAGTAACATCTTTGTGTAAGCACTAAATACACGTTAATGTTGAACGTCGTTTCTACAAGCAGTGTAAATGTTTCTATTTAACCACACGTAGTTACTTTTGTATGTATACGTGTATGCATGTGTCCACATTAAACGATATACTTACGGTGGAAAGCTATATTTATATGTGTATGCGGAGTCAGGACGATGGCTTCTCTCTGTGCTACGCGAGCTAGTGGTTTCTCGGCGTTAAGTATAGTGCCATAGAGAGCGCGATCAGTGTGCAGGGCGATATAAGCCAACGAGCTCACAGTCAAAGCCTTCACCCAACGTTAACGAATAGAGTAAGCCCAAAGTATTTATATATGTGCGTGTGTATATTCACAAATCTTACGTAGATTATAACACAGCTATATATGTAGTGTATAGGCGTCCTTATATTCTCCGGTGACTGGGGAGGACGTTCGAGGATTTATCGCGCTCGGACGGAGTTTAATTTCGTGGCTGTTAAGGACCCGAAACCTTCTCTCCTCCGGCGTCTGTGTGTGTCGGTAGGTTATGTGTATATGTTATAGTTTCTATGTATATATGTATAAAGGTATGTCGTTTGTCAGTATGTATATCTATGCCTCTCGGCCTCCCGCATTGGGGAACCCCTCATTTATTCGTTAAACGTCACAGTTATTGGCGGGCTCGAAGTAAATGCCCACACAACAATGTCTTCTCTTATTCTCCTCCTGTCCGAAGGGTTCACTAATTAAATATCATTCCGTACAAAATTTTAGTCTTCGTGAGCTTGTATTTTGTTATTTTCACAAATAACATTGTTTATGGGAGTTAATATATTTAGGATGTAGAAATGTTTAAGGAAGTTCGCTACATACGATAATATGATGAGAATTTTATAAAATTTGGTGATAAAATTCTTTAGCATCAAATGCGATGACACAATTTTTTTCAAATTTTTCGTCCACATAGTTTTGTTGAATAATTCGAATTCACTCTAGTGTTATAACTCTAGTTTTCAATTACTCGAAAACTATGGAGAAAAAAAAATCTTAAAAAATTTGTATATTAATATTTAATACTAAAGAATATACTCACCAAATTTCATTAAATTTTGTAATCATTTAGAATTTTTCTATGATTTTAACATGGCAACATTGTTGTGTGTAGCCAACGTTCTTAAATAGTAATGGATCAAAAATAGGTTTTTATTAGTTTTCTCGCCAACTCATTATGAGGGTTACTTTCGTATGTCTCGACGCTTCTGGCCAATGACTGTGCCATTCTTGGCCACAGGTCAATCGCACCCAACCATGAGGTTATCTCCTGCCTCATAGCCGCAGGGAGGATTCTCGGTAGCACGAATTTCCATTCCAGAACGTAACTGCCCTCCCAAGATCCACTCTCGTAGACGCGTAGTTCTCTTCCTTCTTGCCCTTTTCGCATACCCAGCTTCTTCCCAGTGCATCCGTTTCTCGCGCGTCTTTCCTCCCAGCACACAGTGCTAAATTCCTCTTCTCACATATCCATTCTTTTCTTTTTCCCATCACCTTGGAATCGATCCGCCAAATCTAGAGCCGGCCATACAATTTGCACCAATTTTCTACCAAACTTCGAAATTTCTTTACAATTTATTTATTCAGTTCATTCGTTTTTATTTTTTCAAAAGATCGTTTGGTCTGAAGAAGAAATTGACATTCTTCTTTCCTTTTTTTTTTTGCTTAAACAATTATTTATAAACCGAACATTTTTCTGTATAGAAAAATTTGCCGCAATTTGTGCGGTTCTCTGATGAGAAAAAACATTTTTCGTGCACATTAAAATCGTTTGATCCACGGACATTCCCAATGCGCACGGTTCGCCTCCAAGCACGCAAATATTTGAAGACTGCGGACAGCAGACAACACTTCCGATCACTGGGAAGCCAGAGCGAGTAGACGGCGCACCATATACTCTCAACAGTCTTGTCGTCTCTTTTTCAATTTTATTTTTTTTTCCACTTTGGCCTCTTTCGACTCTTCTCACGTACACCTGGAATCCCATAAATTTAATTTTGATCCTAAAAAAGTTGGTTCGGAATTGAGCCGAATGTTTGAACCCCGGTCGAGTTTATTGGCCATCAGACATTTTCATTCACGCATCGCAGAGTTTTATTTTATCAGCGACATTATTTTATCGCTGTGAAAAAAAATTCCAGAAATTTTTTGTTAATCTTTTAAAAATTATTCAGAAATGAATATTTCGAGTTGCCCATTTTCAGTTCGTCAGAATCAACCGCTTATCTTTTTACATGCATGTTCATTAATTTACAAACAAATACATTCATTATCATATTAAAATGTAATTACTCCTCCTCAGTGTTATGAAAATGGCGTAATAAATTTGATAAAGGCAGCAAAGACCATAACCACATATTAATTTAACATAAATTTGCACGTATATAGTGTGTCCTTCTGTCTTTGTTCGTAGTACACATTTTGGATGGTGTAAGAGATTTAACATGCAAGAGACATGAGTTGCTCCAGCACTTTTGGTAAACGCACATGAAAAGCTCGTAGCTCTTGTATCTCGACAAATGTTTTTCCTCGACGCTTGTGGAAATGTTTTCTTTCCTACATATGTATGTATAGGATAGTTGCTCTGGTACAATTACCAAATGGAAATGTAATTAGAGCAGCACTTTTTCACGGAGTACATAAAAATACGAGAGACGTAAATTTTGAATGAGAAACGCGAAAGAGCAAAGATAAATGCAATGCGAATTGGATGAATTGTTTATTATATCACATTAGCTCAGGCTTGCTAATTAATAATCATGTTACGCATAACAAACTTTCAAAGATTTTAATCACAATTGTTAGTTCGTGCTAAATCTTGCATTAATTTGAATTTAGTCCATACCGTAATTCTGTCGAATTGAAAAGGAACCAAGAATATAAATTTGTTAAAATCTGTTAATAATATTTACCGTTGAGAAAAGAGCCCTGCGCGCTATCCATTACTTTACACTTTTTCAAGGCAAATAAACGAGCTTCCAGCTATTACTAAACTGTATGAAAAAAATATATTGCTTGCAATTTACAAAATGTACACAGCACGTAGAGGGAGAAGGAAGTTACTGAATGTTGATTTATTCATGGTACAAAAAATTCTCGCCATACCAACTCGCTATTCCTTTCTAGCTTTATCGTTCTACACTCTATACACTTTCTCGGTTTATTCGACCTCGCCATTATTTACTCTCTTTTATCCACGCATATATTTTGATTGCTTTTTTCCCCCACTTCTCATTCATCGAATCGATCATATTTGGTAATTCGTGCGAGCCTCGAACAAGACAACGTTTTGGGTCAATTGCCAATATTTCATAAACGTTTTTTTTTCAATCTTTCTATGCCCAGGTGGGTGTTTTACAAGCTTTTAGCAACTCTCACCTCATGGCACCAGCTCGTCGCATTTTCTCGAGAGCTAAAGGAAAATGTGAAAAATCGATGCAGCCGAAAATGCAGGCGGCTATATTTTTTTGAGTTTCACTTTTTTGACAATATCAAGAACTTGGAAGACTTGCCTCCTTCTGAGCGATTAACAAGCGAGGACGTGCATATAGTTTGCCATTTACCGGACCCAACTGACCTTTGCCCGGGCTGCTTAATTTTAGCGATCGCTTAAAATCCATAAACGACGACCACACAGCCATCGCTGTCGCGATTATTTTTGTACTTTGGTTTTTATTGGACTTACAGCTTATTAATGTTATTTTAATTATTTCTCGTCCGACCTCGTGTACATCGTGCTAACAATACTTTTTTCGATTCATCATTGATCGCTGCTAAAAGGCCACGAAAAATTAACGTTCCTCGACTTGTCAGTTTTCGTGATGAACGCTCTGATATAAATCTTTCTGTTATCCACTTGGAATATGCTTCCTCGAAGAGTATATATAGAAACTAGAAATTTTCTTTTATCACTAAGAATAGCTGTCCGTTGACTCATCAGTGTCACGCTTCGTTAATGAGACGAATTCGATCTCCAAGTGCTGTCGTATTTTTGCCGTTTGTCGTGAAAACTGATGATCGCGACGATGCAGCATGAAAATAATTTTCTAATTTCACTAATTTTGTGAGTGCCGCGATATTTTCGTTGTTTTGAAAAAATAATGCAACGAATTCATCGATAAAAGAAGAGAGAATCGTCGTTGAATTGGGCGATTGCAACCTTCACTTTTGGTGCACTCGCTGTTACTGCATTTTTGGATTCTATTTTTGTTTTTTCACTGAAAACTCCGTTTCGGTGAATTCGATTTTTATTCATAACAAAATCAAAGTCTTATTATTGGAATAAATTCTGTAATTAGACTCCTGACTCCATAGTTCCGTTTGTGCATCGGAACCTCGTTGACGCGATGGATCCGTTTACGCGGAGTCAGTAATTTGAAGCTCTTTACATTTGCATGAGTTCTTTGGTGCACGCAAATTATGCAACACCGTTTAATATGAACGCTCGTCATCACAATCCTCCTCCGTTTCGATCTTTATTATCAGAGCAATAAGAAATGTTCGAGCGTTGAATAATTTTGCATAGAAATGTTTGGTCATAAGAAAGAGTCTTTGTGTTTATCAAGTTTTTCGCAGCCTTCATTATTTACGTCGTCGAGATGATATATTTATACGGAGAGATATAAAGATTATATTAAAGCAGGAAATGTGTAAATATACTCGATGATGTATAAAGACTATTCTGGCGACGGTGCGTAATTAAAGAAAATGAATACTATAAATTTGCGACATTCTCGGTGAAATAACTGCGCTCATGAAGCGCGAATTTTCGAGCGGGTTATACAGCGAGGTAGAATTCGATTTAAAGGGAGAATATATTAGGAAGGAGAAACCACGACGGTGAAAGAGAATGAGAGACAGGAGAGGGAGATGATGCAGTTTGAGAAAGATAGTCTGAGGACTGTGCGAGCGCGTATATATAAACTGGGATAGAAGAGATAGAGAGAAGCGCACAAATGAAAGAGCCACGCCCTCGGCAAAGCTCGGCTTGGCAGATAGTCGTGTTCGGATAACGTTTCTACACGAGACTGTTCCTCTTACTCAACTACCGCGGCTTTCCTTCCATGTTCTATCCACGCTATCCTTATAGTCTTCTCGCACGACGACGACGTCGACGACGTCGTCGTTTTCGTCCTCGTCCTCGTTCACCTCAACGTTGTATTCTCTATATACCTCGAGCTACACGTTTTCCTTCTTCTATATTCCATTCTTCCCTTCCTCTTCCGCTCGGTCGTGTTTCTCGATCCTCGTGTGATTAACGAGGCTGTAACTGCGGATAGAGATCGCCCCCTGACTCTTACGACCTCCTCCGCCAAGATCTATCCCTTCTCTTTTCATTTTATCCCGCAAATGTTCATATAGGTAGATCGGTCGCGGTGTGCCTTTGTGCATGATGTCTTTGCCTGTGTGTATATCTTGTGGCACTATCTTTTCCTTTTGTGTCTCATCCATTTCTTTTTAGTTCTCCTTCTCATCATCAGACTCACCGAGTTTATCCATCTTGCTCTTTTTATAATGTAATCATCTTTCTACTCTTGTCTATTAAATCCCGAGCATCAACCTTATTTCCCTTTTCATATTCTGCCCTACAGCATCTGATTCACTTAGCCTTGGTATTTTCTTTTCGTATTATCCCGTTATATCTCTTGTTCGTGTATAAACGTCTGTGCATGTACGTATGCATTTTTCCGATTCATTTTTCAACTCCCACTGACAAAACTCATTATGTCAAATGAATTTGGAACGACGAACCATGTTTTTTTTTTTTTTCTACGATTTAGAGTTACGTGAGAATATCGTTTTGTCGAGGATGACAAAGTTTATGGGGACTCGTAAAAAAAGTACAATCTTGCCAAAGAATATTCGTGCTTGAATTTCAAAAAATAAAAAAAAATTTTAAGTTTTTTTTTTAATACGCGATCTTGGCTCAAAAAACGCTATGGCAGTGATGAATATTGCCGATAAATAAGCCCGGGTCAAAATGACCCAGTGCGTCAAGGAACGGTTTAATGAAATGCAAAATTTTTGTTGATTCGTCAAATTTCAATGTCGCACGCCTCCTTTATGTGAAAGCTCGAGAAACGGAGCGAATAAAAATGCTGGGAGATAAAGTCGATACCCTAAAGCACCCTCTACCCAGATGGTCATTCATTTTTCCGGTTGCTCGCCGCCGCGAAAAAGTGACAACATCCGTCCAAACGAAAGTCCAATACAATTGCAGTAAATGCTCCACTCTGTTATCAATTCAGCTCGTTCGAACACACTACGTCAATATTTTCTTTTAGCGAACGATATTTCATGGAATATTTTGTTGAACATTCGGATGAATTCATTTTCGTAAAGAGCGTTGAAAATGCAACATAAATTAAAAATATTTTTCTCATAATTCCCATAAGATAAATATGTTCATAATCACCGAAAATAATGAAATTATCTCTGGAAAAAATACAATTTGAATTTACATGAAAATGGGATATGCCAATAATTATTAATTGACACAAGCCACCAAACATTTTCGTTAAATTTTGACTAATTTTAATTGATTATAAGGAGAAAATTCTCATACATATGTATACGATTTAGTTGCCAGTGATGTGGACTTGATATATATATACTTTGCATGCGAAGCTGCGCCACCCATTAATTAATCAACCGCTATGAAAGTTATAATTAAAATAGTCCGCTATATGCAAAGCCTGGGGCAACTGTGATGGAAGCCAGTGAACGAAATTACTTGTCGATAATAATTTCGTTTGGATGAATAAAAAATAAAAAATATAAAAAATGGTAAGCAAGTTGAAAACTTAATTGGAGGCGATCGGTTGCAAGGAATCTTATGGTTTTCCATTGATCTTACGAAATGACAATGGAATATTGAAGAAATAACGTTCGGTCTTGAAATATGCAATTTACCTTGTGGCGAACGGAAAGATATTTCACTTTTGACCTTTTTTATTTTTGGTAAATTGTGTTATTTTCAACGAAGCACAACGTATCGTATTTGGTCGGATTTTAAGTGACTGACGAGGATGCGGTGAGTGTGCAGCTTCGTTAAATTCAACCAGCACCGGGAAAACCGACGTCGGTGACGAGGTCGGGAACGTTCATGTTTTTTTTTTTTTGTATCGATCGATGATTTTTGGAGAAAAGTATTTTTGGATGTCCCCCTGCGGGCCAAACAAGTAATAATTAAAATTGATCCTTGGGCATACACGACAAAGTGGTGCATCAGAAAAAATACCGACTCTATCGAGCTTCACAGTGAATCATGAAAATCCAAGACGTTTTGGGGGGTTGACCATTTTTTTCATCATTTTATTAAAAAAGAGAGAGAGAGAGCGCGAGTGAATAGTCGGATTATTTGAATCGATATGTTTTTATACAGGTAAGTAAGATCGAAAAGAAAGAGTGAGAGAAGTTTTGATGGATAGACTCGAAATTGCAAGAGAAGGAGGAAAAGGAAGGTTGGGGATCGAGACGGTTAACCGCAAACGCCCTGGTCTGACCGGTCAGCCCGCCAAACTTGATGAGCTGTCGATATCTCTAATGATCGATTCTTTCGAACTGTACGAGTGGTTTTGGTTCGAAGGTGGTATAGAGCAGCGGTGAACGTTCACCGATGAGAACGTTTCTACGTGTGGATATCCTATCCTCGCGTTTTCCACACCCTCATCATTCTCGGTTTCCTGCTCGCTCTCTCTCTCTCTCTGGGCCTCTCGAAAGCTCGAGGAAATAATATTTCCCGTTCGCGATGGATGGAGAGCTGTCAGAGACTCTCTCCGATCGAACTAACGTAAAAAGGGCGCCATTATATTTCCGATCAGTTGTGCCGAATGCGAAATCGATGTTTTCCTGGAATATTAATAAAATATCATTGAACGACATGTCAATCGAAAATTAATAATGAATAAATCTGTGAACACGAACATTTTCAAATGTTAAATGTTGATAAATTTTGTTTGACCTCCAGCACGAGCGAGCGATACGGACGAAAATATTTTCTATTAAAATTCTATTACAAAAGCAGGACAATAATAAATTTTCTCGTTCAACACCGCTGACTCATAAATATTTCCGTCTCTCGTTGTAAAAAAGAGTAAAAAATTTATCGTCAGAAGGAAATAGAGAATAGAGAAAGAAATAAAGAAAAAAAAAAAAAAAACGGGCACCAGGCGGAGATAGAGATTTTGCTAGGATGCGAAAGAAACACGCGACTCTGCGATATTTCCTGTCACACGCTTCTGCTATACGTCATTCCACAAGGATTGAATTAAAGCATCCGATATGGCGGATTGAGACGCCAGCAACTTTTCATATTATATTCTGAGCTCGGAAAGTGTCCTCATTCCCTTTCTTCGTTCGTTCGGCACGTCTTATATCGAGAATTCCTTGTCTCCAAACTCTGCTGCTCCTGCTCTCTCGCCATCTCTCCCAACCCTTCGGTAGGTTACCAAAACCGTTGGAAACTCGACTCCTGGCACGTTACCGCCGCGCAGCGTTTCCCAAAAGAAGACAAAAAGAGACAAAAAAAACTTTTCAATATTCCTTGTCGCCTTTTTTTTCTGCATTTCTCCCTTGTGACTTTCCCTTAACCCTCATCCTGCCATTTTCTCAATTTCCCCCGTTACGTGACACGAAAGGTTGGAATAAAAAAATAAAATGCAAAAAAGTGCGAGAAAAAAAAAAACACACACACACACGTCGTGGTTCGTTTCTCGACTAACAGAAAACTCGACCTCTGGGACCAACATTTTCCCTTCAGTCCGAAATAAAACATAATCGGAAAGTTTCGTGTGAAAAAAAAAAATTTATATTTATAGATATAAAAAAGGAGACGGAAAACGTAAAGAGCCGAAAATTGGAACACACTGTCGAATCGATGACGAACGAGCGGTGAGCTATATACACACTCACCGCCCTTATCTAGCCTCGCATGTGCATAATTATAAAAGCCCTTAGGTGAGAACCTCGCGAACGTATTATGACCAAACGCTACCGCTCGATGGCACTGCAAATTTCATGGGAATACACGTGTTATCGAGTATAACCATATGTCGGGCGAGAAAGATATTTTCACGATGAAACTTTCCAACGATAAAATAATGCAAAAGTATTAAACGTTCGAAATATCGTGAATAATCGATATGTTGGCAAAAAATCGATATAATACTCGTTTGTTTTCGTACTGAAGAATTTTCCCAAATTATTCTTTTATAACTACAATTTTAATATTCATGAAGCATACTGTTTTCAGCTTTTACTACAGAGAAACGTTTTGAATTGAAACTTCGATCGTTCAAACGCAATAAAAAATTCTCTCCGTTATTATTCGATTTTTTTTTCTGTGGTCAAACATATTTTGTGTTTTTTTTTTTCGTTCTTTATCGAATTCTCTTTCGTGGATCACAGACCGAAAGAAAAACGCGAGCATGAAATAGTATTTTCGCTGGATCTTTATCCAGGCAAAATTTCACAGAGAACTCTGTCAATGCGTTTTGATAAATAAATAATAATCCACGAGACACTCGAATATGCGCACTGAAAACAAAATTTTGTTGAAAAAGATGGATATTTTGTTCGATACGTTCGACTAAACATTTTTCTGAATAATCCCAATAATTGTGTCATTGCGTTAAGAAATATTTTAGAAAGTCTCTTTGGGAGCAAATTTTAATCGTTCCACTCGTAAATTTCGCTGACAATTCCGTTGGAAACAAAATATCCTGCCAAAATGAAAAAAAATTTTGAAATTATCCAAAAATATTTAGTTTACCGTATTCAACAAAATATTAACGATTTTTAACAAAATTTCATTTCCAGTGTGCGTGACTCCCTGTCAATCGGCCGATTTTCATTGAAACGAGAAAGAAAAAATTCCGTCGGTCTTTTCGTCGTACTATTTTAGTTGTTTATCGGTATCGCCGAAATTGAGAGTCATACTCTGTACGACGTTCGATATTTGTATACACGGATAACTATCACGTAGCGTATATATGCGATTGAGTCGTCTATTCTTCTAGCCCAAAGTGCATATTGTATACGCGGTTATATATAGCCCATCGGCAAGAGAATGTACGTATGGGGAATATATGTATGTGTGAGGGTAATGCGAGAGTAGAACCCGACGGAGCCAATTGGGCAGCTTTTGTGGCCACCACGAATGACGAACGAGGCAGCTACTGGCTGCTGTGTTTGGGAAGCATTTCCGTTTCATTTGCATCTCTATTGCCCGCATACGTATACATATATATATATATAGGTGTACGAGAAGCAAAGCAAGAGAGGGTGGGAAAATGTGCAGTCGGATATGTAGAGGAGTAGAGAAGCTCGTCGAAAAAGGGAGTGTGTGGTGGAAAGGGGAAGAGAGAGAGAGAGAGAGAGAGAGAGAGAGAGAGAGAGAGAGAGAGTCGAAAGCATGAGGAAGGAAAGTGCAATGGAAATGAGAACTCCCAGCAGCAGAGAGCTCCGATCTATGTCTGGTTCATCGCTTCGCCGTATCGAGGCGCTGTGGGTCTCTAATCGCAAGAACCGCTTACGTATCGAGCTCCAGTTTCAAAAGTATTTAACTTCAAGTTGGTTTCGTCATTTTTTCTCTCTGCTGCTCCTCTTTTTTCAACTCCTTCTTCTTCTTTTTGTTTTTTCGTTTCCTCAGCACGAAGGGTTTATCCGATAGTCTGGAGATTAGAGGAGATTGAAAGTGGGCGCAAAACCACTGCTGAAAGTAAAAAAGTAAGCCGCATCCTTCGAAAAATTAATTGCAGACTTTTGGTGATTTTCAACTTTCAGCAAATAACTTTTGTTTCCAAACGAAACCTGCTCTTTTTTTTTTTCCTTCCGAACTTTATGGCTGACAGCTCTTAATCCAGTTGTGTACAGACTTCATCATCGTAAATCCGATTTAATCGATGCTTTCAGAGTTGGTATCGTTGAATGGGGATAAAAATTCTTTTTATCGAATTCCACGTGATGGAACGCATCACTTTTTTTTTTAACAAAAATTTTCAACTCTATTGGTAGAAATGGAAAGCCTGTTGAATTCCAACCGTTCAAACCTCAATATGTAATTAAATTTATTTAATGGCCATTACGTTTTCAAGTCTTTTTCAACCGGCAAAAACATTCGGTTCCCCTCAATTAACCGAGTTTATAATTATACAACAAGTCCACCTTACAACCGTTGGTTTAATGTGTTTACAAGTGATGACACATATTGCGCTCGTCATGGATGAAAATGATCGAGTTTCCGTAGCGTTGCATATACTCGTGCGTAAGAATTATGGCCCGAACGCTAGCGCGCACGTGCTTCATAGTCCAAATGTCACGTGTATAACGTATAATTGAGGATGGTCAGTAGAGTATGTCGCATTCGTAATTCGTACCTACCCACAATGATGATCATGAACACTGCAATCTCGTCCGGGTCATGTAAATTTTCACTGTGCAATTTTCCATACGCGTGGACTCACTATAATCATTTTTTTTATTACTACTCTGTTACAAACATGCATACGGAAGCTTTCCGGTCCGTCAACAACGTCATTATCATGACAAAGAGACACGCGGTGCATGGAGATGGAAAAATTTGAATTATTTTTCAATGAAAACTGATCAATTATTTTTGTTTGTCATTAAAATTCGATTTTTTATAATAACTGGGGAGTATCACGCGCGCTGAAGCGCGCGAGCGGTTTTCTGGTAGCACTGCAGCGCTTCTTTTATGTATAACAACTTATCGAGATATGGGACAGCGTCTTGGAGCAAATCAATTTTAGAGGAGTTCGATAAGAATTTGGAGCTCCATTCCTTTTTAGCAAAAATCATGGCGTTTTCATTTTGAAAAAGTTAGCGTTGCCACAAGATTTTTTCGTTCTTTTATAGTTTTTTGTACACCACACTTAAGAGTCTCAAAAATGCCTCCAATTCAAACCACTACAAACATCAATTGGTCGAAATTAGCGTTTGTAGTAATCGTCAAGCGGATTCACAACCGGAGCGATTCAGTCGAAATCACTCCAAAACGAGCTTTATTACTCCACTTGATGATCATGACGAGTTTTCGTAGATGTAGCAAGTCTGAGTGATGGAAAAGTCTTCTAGCGAGTACTCGTGAAGAGTCAATCGCGTTCCCGGATAAATTTTTATCCACCATTTTCGGAAAAAATAAATAAAAAAAGTTTCAATCCCGAAGCTGAGGCTCCATGACGCGTTTGCGTAGATCTGGCAGTTCGCAGTGATGGAGAAAGTCTCCCTGCGTGCCCTCGTGAAGAGTTCTAGTCAATCGCGTTCCCGGATAAATTTTTATCCACCATTTTCGGAAAAAATAAATAAAAAAAGTTTCAATCCCGAAGCTGAGGCTCCATGACGCGTTTTCGTAGATCTGGCAATTCCCAGTGATGGAGAAAGTCTCTCTCCGTGTCCTCGTGAAGAGTTCTAGTCGATTGCGTTTCTGGAAAATTTTCTAGCCACCATTTTCGGAAAAAATAAATAAAAAAAGTTTCAATCCCGAAGCTGAGGCTCCATGACGCGTTTTCATAGATCTGGCAATTCCCAGTGATGGAGAAAGTCTCCCTGCGTGCCCTCGTGAAGAGTTCTAGTCGATTGCGTTTCTGGAAAATTTTCTAGCCACCATTTTCGGAAAAAATAAATAAAAAAAGTTTCAATCCCGAAACTGAGGCTCTGTGACGAGTTTTCGTAGATCTGGCAATTCCCAGTGATTGAGAAAGTCTCTCTCCGTGTCCTCGTGAAGAGTTCTAGTAAATCGCGTTCCCGGATAAATTTCTATCCCCGATTTTTGAAAAAAAAAATATATAAATTAAAATCCCGAAGCTGTGGCTCTATAACGAGTTTTCGTGGATCTGGCAATTTCCAGTGATGGAGAGAGTCCCCCTGCCTGTCCTCGTGAAGAGTTCTAGTCAATCGCGTTCCCGGATATATTTTTATCGACGATTTTTGAAAAAAAAAATACATAAATTTACATCCCGAAGCTGTGGCTCTATGGCGAGTTTTCGTGGATCTGGCAATTCCCAGTGATAGAGAAAGTCCTCCTGCGTGACCTCGTGAAGAGTTCTAGTCGATTGCGTTTCTGGAAATTTTTTTACCCACCATTTTCGGAAAAAAGAAATAAAAATAGTTTCAATCCCGAAGCTGAGGCTCCCAGACACGTTTTCGTAGATCTGGCAATTCCCAGTGATGGAGAGAGTCTCCCTGCGTGCCCTCGTGAAGAGTTCTAGTCAATCGCGTTCCCGGATAAATTTTTATCCACCATTTTCGGAAAAAAGAAATAAAAAAATTTTCAATCCCGAAGCTGAGGCTCCATGACGCGTTTTCGTAGATCTGGCGATTCTGCGTGATGGAGAAAGTCTCCCTGCGTGTCCTGGTGAAGAGTTCTAGTCGATTGCGTTTCTGGAAAATTTTTTAGCCACCATTTTCGGAAAAAATAAATAAAAAAAGTTTCAATCCCGAAGCTGAGGCTCCATGACGGGTTTTCGTAGATCTGGCGATTCCCAGTGATGGAGAAAGTCTCCCTGCGTGTCCTCGTGAAGAGTTCTAGTCGATTGCGTTTCTGGAAAATTTTTTAGCCACCATTTTCGGAAAAAATGAATAAAAAAAGTTTCAATCCCGAAGCTGAGGCTCCATGACGGGTTCTCGTAGATCTGGCAATTCCCAGTGATGGAGAAAGTCTCTCTCCGTGTCCTCGTGAAGAGTTCTAGTCGATTGCGTTTCTGGAAAATTTTTTAGCCACCATTTTCGGAAAAAATAAATAAAAAAAGTTTCAATCCCGAAGCTGAGGCTCCATGACGGGTTTTCGTAGATCTGGCAATTCCCAGTGATGGAGAAAGTCTCTCTGCGTGTCCTGGTGAAGAGTTCTAGTCGATTGCGTTTCTGGAAAATTTTTTAGCCACCATTTTCGGAAAAAATAAATAAAAAAAGTTTCAATCCCGAAGCTGAGGCTCCATGACGCGTTTTCGTAGATCTGGCGATTCCCAGTGATGGAGAAAGTCCCCCTGCGTGCTCTCGTGAAGAGTTCTAGTATTAGAGGAAATCTATAAAAAAATGACATTTTTGTCAATGGTTGGCCAGCAAAAATAATCCTATTAATTAAACTTGGCAATATTGCCGCGCGAGCTTGCGCGCGTGGCAATCCTCGCGACGAATTATCGGCGGAAAAGAAAAACGTAAAACAACGCGAAAACTCATTATTTATTCGAATTATCGATTTTTCGAATCTCCTAAATAATAAATTAAATTCAAACGTGACAGGTGAAGTTACGCCACTCGGCGCTACTAGGTTGAAACGTCGGACATCCGTTACTTCGAGATAATCAATTAAACGTGGAACACGATCTCTCGGGCTTGCAATCCTTCTTCGTTTATCGAGAGATCGAGGGCGCTGCTGGGTGATGCGCGCACCAGCGGAATTCTTCTTCACAGACGTACTTTTCTTCTCTTTCCCTCTCTCTCTCTCTCTCAATTTATTTCGTGTACATTCAGAAGGTAAAAAACAAAAACAAAAATAACACTATCGAAAGCCATGGATACAGAGTTGTTTTTTCAATTAAAAAATCCAAAGACAAAAATTGAATTGGATGAAAGAAAAATAATGATAAAATCTTGAAATTAATTATTCATGCTTTGACAGAGCATGTCATGCATGTCAGTAATTCAATTAACATATCTCTCTCCATTTTGCTTCAATGGACAGCGATATAATGAACGATTGTTTTCAATAAAATACGAAATTAATAATAACGAAGTCATTGATGCGCATTGTAGCTTTCGGACGTTGAAAAAACGAGTCGACAATTTCACAAATTCATTACCGTGTTATTTCACCCCGCACAACGAATATAATAGGCTCGCTTGTTAATTTATCATTTGCTTATACAAAATGAATTACAATTACAAGTAAAACACATTTTGCGAGAGTGCAGGGTGTGTGCGTGTGTGCGTGTGTGTCGAATCGTTATACGGAAACCACGGACTTGACTGTATCGCTGGGGAACGATTGGCGAAGAGATCCGAGGGAAAGAGAGGGCGGCTGGTATATGTCAATTGCGTATTCCGTGGGGTACATACCATGGAGTCCCGAATGAATACAAAATCGACAATTCCCCATTGGAATGAGAAAAGTGGTGACTGCGAAATGAGCATGACGAAGAGAAAACATACATTCGTGTATCAATATAGCGCTTTTATACACCGTATGGGCTTTTTCGTGACAAATTGATCGCGAGATAGATATTCAAACGACTCTCGTCATCATCGATCCAAATTTCATCAAATTATCTCCGTCTTCTCTTTCAACTAATTTTCAAAATCACGTCACGTCGTCTCGCTTCCATGCAGACACTCTCGGTAGTCAAAGATCTTTCCAGTCAAAATAACGGCAAAGGAGCAAAAGATTTTCAGAAATATATTTGATGATAAATTTAATTGGTGTAGTCGTAATGTTTTATGAATATTTATCGGATATCTGTATGGAGAAGACGGTGGAGCATTATTTTGGAAAATCCCGATGACAAATCGTATATGGTGAATGGAAAGAAATGCGGAGAAAATTTCATGAATTTAAGGGGGTAAGCCGATAAATTGCTCGAGAGTTTGTACGCTAATCGAATTTTTAAATCGTGCGCACGGAAAGCCCTGTGTTTTATCTTGCGATGCGATAGAGAGTCTGTACACACGCAAGTATCGGCGAACGAAAAAGAGTGGGATAAACATGGTAACACGGCGGCGGCGGCGGCGGCGGAGGCAGCAGCAATGTGGAGGAACGATAGAGGATTAGATTGGTCGGCCTGGTCGCGTACTGCGATGAGCTTTTCGTATATGTGAGCATCGCGCATCGTGATCCTTGACGTGAATCGCGTAACAAATGAGATCGATGGAACGGGGAGACGGGGAATCGATCGAGAGTATATACTGAGAGAAAAAGATAGAAAGATCGCGCCAAAAAGAGACGGAGAATGAGAGAGAATATTCGTCGACTATAGCTTTTCGACGATGTGATGCTCTTCACGATGATTTCCGCTTGACGGTTCCCTTTCCGTCAGTTTGCATCGAGTACGCCGAAACCAGAATCCTCGGTCCTTGTTTTTTTTTTTTTTTACTTTTTCGAGCTTATATATACATTTGGCTCGATCGTAACGAAATTGCAAATGCCAGGGATTTTGTGGAGCTTCGTTTTCGTAAATAACAGAGACTGCAAAATGAGGCATTCCTTCTTTTGTCGTATTCGTGTCACACTCTGGCTTCGTTTATTTTTCAATAGGTACGACGAATACGAAAGGTTGATGAATATATAGCGTTAAAAAATAATTGCCTTTTCACTGTGCAAAATGGTTCGATGGAGAAATGCAACACGAGCAGCCAACAGAAAATAAACATAAATCGTATTTTTGAATTTATGTTTTGCAACATATCGTTTCAAGGTTTTGAATATTTCGCAAGAAATTCGGAATGGAGAGAAAAGAAGATTAATTCGTAATTGACAAGAGGTCGATGATTCTGCGTGCAAATCGCGTTTTCGTAATATTGAAATAATAGGAATGCGTTGGGTGTCCGTTTGTGCAAAGAGGAATAAGATGGTGCATTATATTTTCATTCAGCGAAAGCGCAACATTGTTTTAAATTCAATGCATACAAATCGAGACGTACACTCGCCGGGCGCGCTTCCTCCTATAGAATAGTGAGAAAGACAGAGTTAGAGAAAATTGCGATTGCGTCGAAAGATGGAGGGAGAAACGGAGACATGCGGAGAGAGAACGAGAGAGAAAGGAGCGAGGACACGTGCACAGACCGCGAACGTTGGATCCTTATTAAGATAATTCGAGCTAATTTAAAATTCAGTTGGGAACACTGAATTTAAATAGCCAGAATGGCGATGAGGCGCTACCTACTAGCCTTACTTGGGGGTGGGGGAGGGAGGGTAGTAGCTTTTCTAGCTGTAATCTCACGCTGTACCAAAACTACCCCTTGCCCCTCCTGCGCCGTCTCCTTGCAATTTACCAATGGCGTCGAGATGAACCGTTAGATATAGAGTAACAAAAGTAAAACGCCCGAAATTGCGTATAGAATAGAGCAAGGACTTTGCCTTTCATGGTTACGTTGATACCGCTATATTATCGTAATCGTGACTGTATCTCGAAATTTTGCTCCTTTACCATTTTGCACCTAAGTACCGAGGTAAATATTTTACTTTTTCTCCGCAAATTTCTTTTTTCATCTTTCGAAAATTATTTACTCTTCAAATTTATCGACATTCGTTTCGGATGGAAAACTGCAATGTTATCGGTAGTTTCTTCATTCAACACTGTGGTGTATATTTAAATAATAACCAAAGCTTGTCATTCCGAAAGTCTTTTCTGCCGACAGTCTCTGGAGAAGCCAGATGTACCATTGAAATGACGATAGTCATTCAGTGTTTTCCTCTTAATTCAATGGAATGGAATGGAGCAAAATTTCAAAAGTTTATTTTAATTAAATTCATTGTTCATTTTCGTCTGACGTTTTTTTTTCGAATTTTTCAACTTTTTCAAATGATGTAAAAGCTCCGATCTTAATGATTATCTTACTTTTATTTGGTTAAACAACATAAATATCGCACCTGCTTCAAGCCCCCCGTAAAATCTTCCTTCTGAACATGAATATGTAATATGTATGCATGACAGAATTTATATACAGATATAAATGTTATGAATGAGAATAAGTATATTATATGAGAAATATAGAACACGAATACGTATATCTATCTCATACTTTCTAGTGTCGCCAGCATTCTTACTCACTTCTTATCCTTATTCCCTGAATGTATATCTCGTTCTCTCTCAGTCTAGCTTCATATATATTCCAAGGCGTCATCTTTTCCAAGCTTCTCTGCGCCACTATGAATGCATTATTCGTTTAAACTCGAATAATATCATCCCCGTGCCTTTTTCGCGTGTGTGCCGTCTCCCGTTTCTGTAATCTTTAGCAAGAGATTGGTTAGCACTGAGAGACTTGAAATAAAAGGTTGAAAAAAACATGTCGACTCGCAGAGATGAAAAGAAGAAGAATAAAGGGAGAAAAAAAATGGAGAAACGCGAGATATTCCAGAGAGGCGAGAATTGTGAAGTTGCCATCCAGAAATCTCGTCAGTATTCAACCGCAAAAGGTCGACAAAATAAAATCATAGTGGTTAAAGTTTGTGCATGCAAAGGAAAGGAAAAAAAAATAAACTGTCGTATATGCAAAGAGCTTGCCGAGATAAAGCAGAGTCAATGGTACAAAGGATATCACAAACTTTTCTTCAAGAGGAATTCTCGAGGCTTGCGCAGCTAAGAAAGAGAAGGAGAGCGAGATAAGACAGTTTTTCTGTTTTTCGCTGAATACATGATCACCTCCCTCCTCCTCTCCTCGCTTTCTCGCTAAACTCTTTGCGGATATCAAACGCATTTGTGGAATAGAGCTTACGGTTTGCAGATGCCCTAGGAATTTTTTTCGTAATCTTTTTACGAACGGAAAACTCACCATTGCATTTAGCTCTCGACCTAGTGCCACTTGAATTTGAACGAATAACAATTGATAAGAAAATAAAGTATCAATCGAATCGATCCTGTCAATAATCACAGGTCCAACTATTTCGAACTTCATTTCACGAGAAATCCGATCGAATGTGATTTTCATGTTTTGGAGGGTCAACAGAGTCTGCGGAGGAATAATATTCGACGATTGATCACGATATAGAAATGCTGAAATTCCTGTCAGCTTTGGAAGCGGTTGAATTAACTTTTACGAAGTGAATTTGAGCGTAAGATTCTTGTTTCGTAATTCTGTCAGTGTAGCCGGCAAACTGTCCTTGAACGAGAGGAATTGCGACGTAGATTATTGCAGGAAAAAATCAAAGTGGAAACGAGTGTTGGAATGCACGAGCGGAGGCTTTATGGTGTGCGTGAATAACGTCGAATAGTTGAAAGCAAGAGAGCACCTCTTACAGAGAGGCTGCTCTTGGGCTTTGTTATATATATATATATATCACGTCTCGTTTCCTCTTAATGCAATTGACGTCGGTTTGGCCTCGGATTAATCGATCAACGATCAAAAGATCAACGTGGAAGTGATTCAACGAATAAAAGCGTACAAGGGGCTCGTGCTAGGCGAGAAGTGATCCGGGGGATATATTCCAAGTATCGATAGTTTATATTGTCCATGCTGCTCGAAGCACAGGCACGAGCTTCTAATATTCTCAACGGGGATTACAAGCACCGACTTCCGCGAAGCCCAACTACGTCGTCGTCTTTCTCCACTTCTTCGTCGTCGCGGCTTCTTCTCTTTTTTTTTCATTCTTTCCTCTCTGGTTTTTTAAAGTGCACACCCGCAGACAGATCGTTTTGCTTAATATTATATAACTATATATTTTGTCGTCCGCCGTCTTCTGTCTAATATAATTACGAGAGAGTCCCCCCCCCCCCCTGTCCATCGCCTGCTGTGAAACTTCGAGCGCCCCAATCGTAAGAAAATTCTATGCACTCGCATTGAAAATCCAAATTTGTAGAGCCAAGAAAATGTGGCGAACGGAAATGAATCTTGTCGATCAACAAAATAACAATGTTGAAGTTTGCATCGTTGGAATGCAACGAAAACACATGATTTTTTTAAGCAGAGCGCAAAATCATCACACATAAAATTATTATACTAAAAATAATGGAAAAAAGTGTTGTAATAATCAAAATAATGATTACAAGATAAATTTTCGTTGTTTTCCAACGATACAAATTTCAGTATCGTACAAAATAACATTTGCCGTTGCGAGGAGTATTTATTTGAGCCAGCAACTTCAGTGAATACAAGAAACAAGTCTTGCTCGAAAGGAACAGATTATTTGGTGACTACAGATTTTTTTCATCCGTAAGAAATTCCCATTTTTAGTACATCGTGATCATTTTTTGCTGATTGTTGCTCTGATCGTCCTGTATTATGTTGGAATTGCGTTACAATTCATTGAGTAATCATGTGCAATGTTACGTTGGTTATCGATTGACATTGTGCGATTTAGTATCATTTTGAATTAATTTTTTAATGCTTTCCGACAATCGATCATGGCAATCGTGCGTTTTTTATTTAAATTTTTCTATCAGTCCATTCGAGCCCAATGAATTTGAAAGAGTGAATCGTATTGACATTGTTACATTTGGAACGTATACGCTGACGATATTTCTCTGAACCATTCCGATTAATTGAATCCTTTACATCAATATCGCATCTGCATATGTGTATTGATTGATTCGCGTGTGTGCTATTCAGGCATATGATCACAGACATGTATATCACGTCGTAATTAACTATCGTACCGGCACGTGATTCCTCGCCGCTTAACAGCCACTGCATCCTCTGTCCTCCAATTACAGTTGCGCTTTTGCATCCGGAAAATAACGAATTCTCCGGAATTTTACATGTCGGTTATTTCACATGAATGCCCAGTTGCTTTTTTTTTGTTCCGAAATTATTGGAATTTTCTATTAGCTTTTTTTTTACGAAATCTAAAAAAATCGAGGACGTTTGGCGTTGGAGCAAAAATGACGAATACAAAACGACATTTTGAAGAGATTTTTTTTTTTCCATTTATTAAATATCTTTCATATGCTGTTCGCAGTTAAACACAAATATAAATGGAAGAGAGGACACAGTTTGAAAGGAATTCGAAAATCTTGGTTTGCGATTTTATTTGCTCGAGAGTTTATTATATATTGAAAATTGCACAGTTCCGAAAAATTTAACTGATCAAATGCAAACCTCCGAAACGTGAGGAAAACGCGCATACATTTTTATATATAGATTTGTACGTTTTCACTCACGCTGCTCGAATAAAAGAATCGTTCGTACGCATTCACGTGCATCCCTTCGCTTCCGTATGTGCACACACACACACACACATACACACACTCGGTGAATGCTGCTCGGTGAAGAGAAAACGGAAGGAAATCTTTGTGAATTTCGATGCATTTCCTTCGTTCTTGATTCTCTCTCACTTTTCAATCGATGACGTCTCCTTGCTACCCTAACGTCTCGCGCGAACGTACGCGCTCGATCGTTCATGAAAGGGACCATCAACTATTTTTCCTCAGTTCCAGTTATACAAGGAAAAGCTTTCTCGGCAAATTTTCTTTATTATTTTATAAATCCATAGTTATGCTTGTGATATTTGACGAGCATTGATGAGAGAGATGCGATTCTATAACGTGGTCATATACGCCAAGTTTCCAATTACTTTGGAATTACGTTACAATGGCTCCTTTTTGCATAAAACCATCGCGACAATTGAACGGTCAGATATCCTTGAAAATTGATTAATTGATTAATTAGTATTAATGTATAAAAATCGTTAATGGTCCGTCATAAGATTTTTTTTTGTGAGGTTTACGACCAAGTGTGATAATTGTATATTTTCCAAATAACAGAGCAAAAGACAAATGTCGCTACGCCGAGCTACGTCTCTTCAAATTAATTCTCAAACGGGCACGCGCGCCTCACCAACGTGTATCTTGAAAATAGACCACGAAGAATCTGTTTCGAAAGTTATTTCTTCGCTCTGCTGACCCTTTTCTCCGGTAAATTCTTTTGTCGCTGTTTTACTCCCTCGTGGTGTATTTATGCAAAGCTCCTGAACAGCGGCCCATCGTAGGTATAAACTGATTTACACGCTGTAATGAAATGCGACGTTGACAGTCGGAAAAAGGGTTTTGGGAGAACTGACTGAACCCGTTGCTTCAGTTGCATTCTTCCCTTTATCTTGGGACACGCGAATACAAAAAGTAAAGGAACGTGAAGGAGAGAAGTCGAAAAGTTATACCTTGAAAAGTTTTCATTGCCGAATTGATTAGTTGACGTTAATTAAGTTTAATTAAATTAAAGTTAATTAATAATGTTTGTAAATTTACAACCGCCAAATGTTGAAAACTGAAAGTATAAATGATTGATTCATTTTTGGAGCTTGTTGCGTGCTAATTGTGTGCTCGATGAAACCTCGGAAAATTCATAATTTCAATTGAAATTCAAAACTTTCAAAAATGAAAATGTATGATTAATCAAGAAGTTTGAGGAGCTAAGATTTTGCTTTCGCTAAAGTTTGAAGCTCCACCGCTTCTGTCTGCAAACCATGGCGCTGCGCTGCCAAGTTTCGAAAAAGTTGGAATCCCCACAATATTTTTATGTTCCATCATAATTTTTCTGAGACCGAAGTTGAGAGCTTTTTAAGAGCTAATTAAACGCTTCGGGAAATTATGGTAGAATATAAAACTATCGCGGCGCTTCCAACGTTTCCAAAACTTGTTAACGCCATGATTTTCTTACTAAGAGCGGATAGAACTTCATTTTTTGTTATTTTTTTTTTTTTCGATTAGCTCTCGTCTGATAATTTATTTTCAATTTTCAACATTAAGTGCTTCCCAGTTCTGTGACGTAAAAATTAGAACACTTTGAGCCACAGAAAGTTGCATTTTTATTTGCAATCCGTAAGATGGTACAAGGACTTCCGGTTACGGAGTAAATAACTCTCCGGGAAGTTTTTGGATAAGGCTTTCGTGTCATTTGCGAGAGCAGAGAATGACGGAATAAAAATTTTGCTTTTGCGCCAGATAGATAGAGATGGAGCATGGGAAAAGAGAATGAGATAAAAAGAAAAGAGAAAGACAGGAAAGTATAAAACTGGGGACTGGAAAAGCTGTCTCCTACCGGTGGCAGAAAAGCAGCTTCCGTAGCAGAACAGCCACCGAAATGAGTTCCACCAAGACTCTAGCTACGTTTCTACGGCCTTACGTGAACTACGTGCAAGGTTTTTCAACGAGCTCACGTCTTATTGGATAAGTGGCCCATTTCCAAATGGTCCCTTATCGACTGTCTCATCGTTCTCCTTTTCGTTTCCGTTTCTGCGTCACTCTCACTCATATCCTTTCTTTATATCCTTCTCTCTGTCTCTTCTCGTGGTTGCTCTTTTCTTCATTCGATCTCTCTTTTTGTCCACTATACGCCGACATCACCTACGTGCAGTCTACCTCAATTCTCTCCTCATCGTTGATCTTTCGTTGTTCCGATTCTCCGATACTCACATACGCTTTTTTTTATCCCTTTTTTTATTCGTTCTCACCATACGTAGAAAATACTGATTGTTCGTCAAGCACAATCTTCTTTGCCGCGTTTGTTGATGCGTGTCCGCACATTTCCATCGCGTTTATTCCTGATTGATGGAATATCTTTTTTTTCAATCGGCTGCACACCTGATGCAACGACGTATCAATGATCCAGACTGTGGTGGCTAATTCGTAATTCGTTGAATTTATGCGGAAAATCAAAATTGCCGACATCGCGACCAAGTAGACACTTGGTAATCGATCATGGCCCGTGGCCAAAGAACACATTGGAAATTTAAGAAGGTTCACAATGAGGTTTATCGCGCGGAACAGATGGAGTGGGCGGAAAAGAAGAAATGTCTAGCCTCGGTGAGAAGTTCAAGTGATGAGACGAGAAAGAGCGAAGAAAATGTAGAACAGAGCGGGATAGCCTTGAATAAGGAGAATAGGGAGAATGAAAAGGAACCATTTCTTATACAACAGTCAAGATTCAACACTATTCGAACAGCCGAAATCATTTGACTGGAACGAATTTCCGGCTCCAACGATTCCGAGAGAGACTCGTGTGAGTCTTACTGTATATACTCATTAATATATCTATACATAGAAACATATACAGCGAATCTTATACCTTGAAAACCGGACCTGTGAATTGCCTACAGCGAGCGAGCAAGCTCGAAGCGAATCGCTGATGTAGAATTTTTCGTGCTCGAGTGATTTCTTCGCCGTTGAGTCTGCATAATTTTTGTTCAATGCCAAAAACGGAGAAGTCAAGACCGTGCGCCTGCTCACCGAGCTCTAAAATAAATTAACGTTACTACCGAAACTAAGTACCTTATTAAAAAAATCTTCTATTTATGGTTTAAACGTTTAATTTTTTTGCCAGTAAAAAACCAATCCACTGAGCTGCAAAAGTTGACTGAGTCATAAGATTGCGATGAAGTAAAAAAGAACAAAGACGCGGCGAGGTGTTGACATTCGTCAATTACCAATAGCTTGGCTTTCATCGATAAGTTGACGACGACGATAAAAAAAAAAGTTATAAAGAGTTATTTGTAGACTTCAATCTTTGATTTTTCGTTGAATCTTTTCGATCACTGGCGCTCTGAATGGAAAAAGAAGTTGCCGGTAAAAGCGAGTAAATTTTGTCGCGGTCGCAAGTTGGAAAAATTTACCTCGGAGCATAAATATAGCGTGTGTATCGAGCGAGCCGATATTATACACGATGAACCCGACCTCAGGTATACATACTTGCATCGTTGACAGCCAGGAGAATCTCCCCCGTTCTATATACCTATAAAGTTTGCGTCTGCGACGACTGGAGATTTCACCACGTGAGGACGATGGAAAGTCGCGAAGAGAAGGATCCAACGGAATCTTGTAGCTAGTTTGCCCCTAAGGCTATTCCAATGTATATTTTCTCTTCCATAGCAGTTGCACTATAGCAAACAGTATTTATTGCACTTGACATAACTAGCGGAACTCTGCGATGCACGTGGAGAAAGTTTTCTTGACCGAAAGGGACAATGGAGTTGAGAGATAATTATTTACGTCTCGAATCATTTTATCATTATCGCTATTAAGTGACATTTTCATGAGGAAGGAAGAAAACGTTCCTCGGAGCCTCGTTCAGAGGCTAGAATTCAGCAAGACAAATCGTAGCTCAATAGTCTTTTAAAAATACCAATGATGATGGAATCGTGACTCTTCCAAGCGAACGTCGCAGGCGCAACTTCTAAAACAGCAATTTAAATAAATCAGGATCGCGCTAACGGGTAGTTTACTTCGGAACCTTCGTTAACGAACCTCGAGTCTGCATCGATGTATACATTATGTATACAATGTGAGTGTGTGTGTGTGTGTGTGTGCCAAGATCGGTAGATCGTGTTCATTCATTTCATAATGAGAGATTCTAGACGTACAAGAAATAAGAGTGAAGGAAATGCTGCATCAACACCAATATACACGAAGCGGGAGGGTTAATACGATTCGGGGATGTATGAGTTTGCCTAATTCCTGCTAGGCCGCCCAGCATCCAACGATCTTGTCATCGTGTGTCTCCGTACGCAACTCTTATCTCGTTTTTCGCCGGCAGCGAGCAAGAGAAAAGTAGACAAACACAAACTTTAAAAGGCATTTGTGCATAATGCATAGCGTTCTAAGAGCAGCTTGACTACTAGTGTCACTACCTTGCTGAAATGTGCGTTTCTCATCGTCGACCTACTCCAAACGTTTTACCTTTTCGATAGCCTGTCGCAAGCAAACGGGCACTCCTGCGTCTTTCACGTATGTTGCTGGGTTTACGTGTGCTCGTATGTTTACTTGGTCTTGCTGCCTAATTCGATTCCGAAACGATTCGTAAGCCAGTCAAGTCAAATATAATCGAAGGTGGTACCTTGTGAAGGTCTAGTTACACAATTAATGATCTACAGCCATCCTATGAGCGCACCTGTGGCATAGGTCAACATTTCCTTCGCGACTGAGATAATTAATGCTATGAATTCGAATGTATAATTGACAGGTGATTTCAACTTTCACGTGCACACTGCACGTACTGGTTGAACGCGTAGTTTTACGAAGACTTTAGAAATATTACTTAATTTGACGAAATTAACGTTTTATATTGAAACGATGATTCTTCTTTAAACTTTACGTTAAGCTAATTTTGGTTTTTTTCTCTTTCAGAACATCAGCGTAGAGTGAGCTCGATAGAGACACGATGACGTTGAGCTACGAGCGTAAGTGGGACTGGTAGAAAAAAAGCGGAGGCGTAGAGACCCCGCTCATAATCGGGCCCGAAGGATCACCGTTCGCCGGTTATCCTAAGTCATCATCAACATGATGATAGCAGCCCTTAGAATTTTGGCGTTGATCGCCCTCGTATCGCGCAATGTTGCCTGGCCGCAGGATCCAGTACCACGACTACACGTCAAACATCGTAAGTCCATTATTTATACATTATTAGAAATATGCAGAGACTGAACGCGCCTCGTTCTATCAGAAAAGATTCATTTTTTTTTCATTCCTCAAATGTTTCTCGAATGGCGACGACTTGGACTCCGAAAGTGAGGGGAACTCGCTCAATCTCGCGTCTAAATACGTTAGAATCAAGCCACTGCCGCATCTCTAAATTATTATCCACACAATTTCTTTTGCTCGGTGTAACATTGAAATATTAAATTCTTATTGTTTCATTTTCAAAATGATGCTTCCCTGTTATATTACGATGTGCGTCGTCCTAGTTATGCATTTCTACCATAATGCATCATAGGCAAGGCAAAGAGATGCCTACACACGGGTAGAGAAGAACATGAATAGTGATTTGAAACGCGAATGACCTCTGTGGTATATCAAAAGTTGATTTGCGATCACTCTACGATCTTCTATTCATTGTACTGCACTGTTCGCCAACTAGCTTGAATCTTCTATACCGTGGTGAAGCCTCCAATTCGTATTGACCGCGATTCCTTTCAGCATGGCAATATATCCGCATACTGTTATATGGAACAATTGAATATCCCAAGACGAACAATAAAAAGAATCGAAGAGAGACTGATGCAGTTGAGAGATGGCTCGAATCTCTTCGTGCCAATACGATTTCCCGTACCTTCTGTATAAAGACAAGAACAGTTACGAATTACTCTCTCGAATCCAGGCGAGCCTTTGTACTCTATAAACGGAAAGCCAGAAGTAATCGATCCCATCGAACTATTACGTCGCAGCAGCTTGGCATTATACTTGAATGGTACTTTGTGTGCTAATTCAAGGAAACTAGCATGAACGTGATAGATGGATGAGGCAATTCGGGTTAATACACACTACTTATCACATTACATCGTCTCCATTGAATTCAATGGCATTTATCTATCGGACGTATACTTTTCTAAAGTTCCAAGATTATGGGCAGGAAGGAATGTTTATTTCCTCGTCCGATCTGTTTCGAATGGTCCGGATAATCCAGAAGGAAGTGCGCAGCTCAACCAAACCACCTGTCGTTGTACAAAACTTGGTGTTTTTCGTATTTTTTTTTCTTTTTATTTCTCCCCTTTCGTTCATTTTTCACTCGCTTACGTTTTATCCTCGTTTCATCCGGTTATCGTACATCCCAGCTAACCTTCAGTATCTCTCGATCCCTTCCGTAGTCACGCAGGTATTTCTCTTCCATTTTTATCTCGTACGCTCCAATCCCATTTTTATTGTCTTTTCCGAACTCACCTGTAGCTCTTGCTCGAGAATTGGCCTGGTGTACATCCGTCGCTAATCCTATTCCCGGTATCCTCGAGAGACGAAAAGCCTTCGGAAAATGCCTTCGACCGGAGTTTAGACTGTGCTAGGTTCCACTAGATTTTCGGCACCGATTAAAAAATTTGTTTATATGTCTTGAATTTTGAAAAACTTGCTCTACTACTGTTTATCGAGGATATTATTGGACTTTCCCGTATTTACCGTGTGCACACGCTCAACTGTGTAAGAGCTCTTGAGCACCTTCATCTCTGGCGACTATGCGCCCTGGAGATGGATTCCGGTTGCCAAACAGTATTTCTACATCCGAATCTGTATTGAAACGTTTTCGAGGAATAGACCAAGCTCCTAATACATTTTGGTGGGATTCGGATATTGAAGGCTTGGAGTTCCATACGCATACATATAACTTCTTGTTAGGTTCTTGTACATTTTCTACCTCAGTCAAACTATCTAATTAGATGGTGAGCTCCAGACCTGGTATCGGGCAAAACCGTTAACGACCAACTCGTCTGAAGCTTTAATTCGTTGTCGATGTACACTTTTAGGTGTTCAAAAATATTGGACTCTCACGAGAATGTAAAATCTTCAGAATGTGATTGAAATCACGAGGAATATGAATGAACAAATGCGTAAAGGTTCATACCAATTGTCTGCACCCAATTCCAGTCTTTAGATGCGCGGGGAATGCCGTTTCTTTATCGGACTAAGTCACATGCATTGATGAGAAGATATCATGTTGCGAGAAACTCAAATTGAACGGCGTACTTTGGATTTGATGAACGGATATTGGCTACCGAATCGCATGTTCATTTTGTTTACCTCAAAGTCTCGTTTGTTTACCTGCGTTCCTTGCTCCAGTTTCGTCAACTATCCGAAGCAGTATATACACCGACGGATAGGTCGATTGCTTGCAATCATTTTGCGTTCTAATGCATTTCTCCAAGTTCTCTTTGCGCTCAGGGTGCCTGCGGATATAGAGCGATCGATAATGGTTTATAGAGCCTTCCAGAGCTTCGCCATGAGTTTTCGTCGAGTCAAATGGAATTTCCAAAGCTGCTGCACCGACTTCGAAACTCTGGGATTCGCGAGGAAGGTTAAATCCTGACATAGATCCGAGGGTGTCAATCCATTGAAAAGATCGTTACACACGCATGCTCGACTGCGTAAAATGTTTAGGGCTTATCCCAAGGACCAAACAGAGAATTCTTTCTCCAGCGTTCGGCCGGAAGGCAGACCCTATCTCTCACTGTCATCACAGTTATGACCATGTAGCGGATCGTGAAACAGAGAAACAGAAATATGGCGAAACTTTAACTCTAAGGGAAAAGATTCAGTCGCTGACTCGTCGAATCTTCATGTATATATACACATATCAGATTTAGCGAGTGAAGAAAATGGTCGTGAATGAGAAAGAACCGAGGAATGGGATAATATGAAGATATACTTTAGCTACAGCGTCTGGGAAAATCCCTTTAGAGCTCCACAGGTGTTTCGGATACAGCCGAGTGAACAGGGTACAAGCACGCGCCTCAAAGGTATCCAGGTTTACCTACCCCCTCCACGTCTACAAATACATCCAGTATTTACATTTTTATGTATACACAAGTATATTTAATAATATGTAACATGATCATTTCAATATCCAACAATTTTTCTTTTTCGTTAGCAAAACGAGTCCTTTCACATTTTTTTCTGCTATGTAAATGTTTACGGTCCGCACCCTCACCAAAGATGCGCCCTTTGGCAACTTCGTTAAACTGTTTTCCGGCGAATACGCGCAATATTATTGCCCCCATTCCGCGTAGGGCCTTGTGTACGAAATACCCTGTCGCGAGCTTTTCCTCCCTAATGTTACTCCAGCCAAACTCCCTCATACAACGTCAATATATCACTCATCAACGGGAGGAAGCCATACAGCTTATCTCCAACATTTCCGGCGCACGTTTATGTGTGGAGTATTTTACACTCGTGTTTCAGCCGATAATTGTCCTCATCGCCATTTGGTTGCACACTCGTGTACCAACGATGGCAGAACCGAGACGAAAAGCCTCGAGAGTATTACACCCCCAGTCAGTTGCGGGTGCTACTAGCTCGACGCCGTTGTTACGTCCTTTATGATGGATGTGCGTGTGTGTGTGTGGGTCGTGGTGCTAACCGTACACACTATAGCTTATTGAGGATTCGACAATTTAACCCTTTGGTTCACACGTTGATTGTCGATTTGCTGCACCAATACATCGTGCAATTGTGAAATAATGGAACTCCTGCTAATATTGTTCGTCATGCAAATCATTCGGTTTGTTTATTCTGTCGAATTATTTCCATTTTTTTTGTTCTTTTGCGATACCAACCTAGTCGTATTTTTTTTTCCTTTTTTCAAGATACAAGACACAAATTGATGTAACTTTTTTTTACAATCAAGATCTTGGTTCTTGACGCTGCTTTCTTGGGCCCGTGCAATAGTTGTCCGTGGCAGCGAAGTATCGCTGAAGGATGCACCACTCTACGAGGTTGGGGTTGGTGCGTGTCGTTGCATTGAGAACCGCGGAAAATCGCATGCTCCCCAAGCTCACCACTACTATCAACGAACATGCACGATGGTGCTGGGCTCTTGCAACTCGTGCAATGTGGGTCAAAGTTTGCATTCGAACGACAGAAGCCGTATATATTTTATACGTATAGCATAAATGTACCTTATACATAAAATATATATAAATACTGAGAGGCGCGAAAGCAGCTCACAGGTGGAGTTCAAAGTACCTTTGCGATGCTCTGCCGGGCAAACCATCGCCAGAAAGCGCTACTAAGCTCGTTAGCCAACGAGTAGTTAGCGTGACTGTGGCTCGATGCGTGTGAAATTAATAGATAGATATGCATATTGAGGGGAAGAGAAAAAAGCATTGCTTTGTGTGTCCGAGGCAACGATTTAGAGAGAAAAATATAGGTGAAACAAAAGCTTGCTCGGCAACGAACAAGGAATGGAGAGAAAGGGATAAAGAAACGAACAAAACAAGATAATATGATAGAAAGTCAGTGGAGCGTGGAACACGGTGATTGAAAAAGAAGAAAAAATTATTATAAATATAGCAGAAGTATGACCGCGAAGTGAAAAGGTTTATGTCCCCGCAAGATTCGGTCGGTTCTGTATATTTATTCAGCTTTTTTCGTATCTCGCAAACGTCTCTCGTTGTTCGAGCTTCTAAATTTGGACGGTGGAAAAACTGCTGCGACAGAAGGTCCGTGAAATTTTTCGTAACGCATTTTTCGCGCGTATTGCATGTCACGGTGGAAACTCGTTCAACAATTTGGCTTGAAAGTGAATTTTCAGTGCGACTTGTTATAGTTGCTGGTTCACCGTAATTGACGTTCTTTAGAAACACACTTATCTCCGTGTACAGTTTGACCAAGCGAATCGATAAGCTGGATATTGAAAATTAAATATCTACGATTTTTATTATTATTGTTTCACGTGATTGGTTTTTCAGTGTAACCTTCTGGTACGCAAAAGTTTTCTGATAAACGAGTATCGATCATGACTATGGTACGAGTAAGTTAAACCGCGGATAAATAGCTAGCGAAACTTTTAATAAACATCGCAGAGTTTTGTAAGTACTCGTGGTGAAGGTAAATCATGTACCAGCTATTAAATCTTTGATCATAACGATGTTGCTCCCGCATGCACAGTTGACGAAACTTTATAACACTTAATTGACAAGTTTCTTATTTTTTTCCGGGTGCGACTTTTACCGAAGAGCTCAGTAGTTCTCGACGCCTTTTCAATAACCGAGTTTTTTTGGCATTTCAAGTTAACCTTTCTTTGAAAACTTGATCCGAAACGTTGCCCGTTTTTTGTATGCTTGTTTTTTTTCTTTTTTTACTGTCGACCGGTGTCCCAATTCTCCAGCAAATCGCCCCAAGGTTCACTTTCACCAGAGTGGATAAATCGTCTTTTAGTGGGACGCCATACAACGCTCAACTGAATATACACGCAGCAGCATGAGAAATCAAAGCTTTCAAAAGTAAATTCGTTTCGTTTCAAAACGCAGTCGAACGCTTTTTTGCCAGATTCTTCTTAAACTTTTTTAATGAATTATTTATTGTGTTTACGTGAGCATTGAGAACCATGAAGCGACGGCAGACATTTATTCTTTCCGGGTATAAAGTGTCTTATTTATATTCAATGCACTACCTCGTCCATGCACGCAGCCATTCTAAAAAACCAATTGTCCCATTTTTGGAGACGTTTGAATGTCTCTGTTATAGAGATACTTAGTCAAAACATATCTCCATCTGCTTTAATATCCACATACGCATGTGCAGTTAAATTGCACACCATGCACATTGCTGCACGATGGTAGCAGTTATCGCGGATGTTGCGAGTGCGGTTTCATACAGCATCATTGCTCCAACACTGGTGTTTCCGCCTTTCCGGCATTTATACTCAATCATGATACAGCGCTATCATCCAATCTGGTTTATAAACCAATCTCACAGGAACGATTTTTTCTCTTCCTCTATTCTTTCTCCTTCGCTGGCTCTTTCTAGATCAATTTCCGCTGCACTTTGGAAAAATGATCACTTCTTTTTTTATGTAACGACCATATTTTCATCGCTACTTCGGTGAACACGAAGCGTAATTCCGAGTTGTCTTTATCCCAATGGCCTGCATGCACTCTATCATTTTCCGATGAAATAAGACTCTTGTTTTGGTTTCGCACTTGCGAAAATGGAGGTTGCGCAGGCTTTGTTTCAGCGTCTGTGCGCAACCAACGCAGCCTCGGATTGGACTGAGGAATTTCCCTACTCGGCGCATACCGATCGATACGCGGCGGTTAATGCGAATCGTTGCATTGCAGTGGACATTTGTTACACTTTGCCCAAAGCAAGAGTCGAAATTGCAGGAAAATATTTGATTGATTCCGTTTGCCAATTTGCTTGTTGGACATTGCAAACGTTTCCAGCCACGTTTATCACAATCAAGCGAAAATGTTGCAGGGTAAGATATTATAAAGCCAGTTTGAAGTTAATCAGTGTTTGGATCCCAATTCCCAATGACTTTTTCCATGGTTGTTGCAATTGCAGCATTGAATTCATGAAATTAGATTAACCGTCATGAAAACATCGATTAATCGGCCTGATGAAGCCTCTGTAAAATGTATAGATATTGATCAACACGAACAGGTCGTATCGACGGTATTGCAGATTGCATACAACAATGAAATGAGACAATGCCTCTGTGCTCCTGGTACAACGGTATGGAAAATTTGCAATTACATGAAGGGCAATAGAATTCCGTCGGTTCACAATAGTTTGCATCTACTTTGATGTAGTGCGATGGATGCACGACTATTCCATGTTTATTATGAGAATGATTGGCAATTTTCAAATGGACGCAATGAATGTGAGAATATTTCAATTCGATGTAAGTGCAATATATATACAGGGATTCGAAATTGGGAATTACCGCGATTCTGTACATTTGCGATAATTTCATTGACATTGTCAATCCAATGGTATTGCTTGAGAAATTTGAACCCGAACAAGTTTAATGATTTCCAACATTCACTGACTTGACGCACTAATAAAAATTAATTCCTTCAATTGTCTTTTGATATTTAGTTTACAAAATGAAGTTGATTAAAATCCGGTTTCTTGGAATTTGCAGTTCGCTTCTCCCACTTTTTGTACCGTGATACAAAAAAAAAAATTCAAAAGAATTGAATCTTTTACATAACAAAAAAACTGCCTGGTCGTTTAATTGCATGACATAAGACGAAAGCTTTGTAAACTTACATTGTTTTTCACAAATGAGTAAATTTCTCAAATAGATATTGAAAAAAATGATTGGGAATTGTAATGGAAACATGGAAATGGAAGTAATTAAAGAAAGGGATAGAAGGAGATGATTGAGTCATTCGAGGGTGAATTTACCAAGCCTAGCTACGGTTCTCTCGTGTTTAACGTTTCAATATAACTTTTGTTCAACCCTATGAAACGTCATGAAGGTCTAGCAGTCGGACGATCAAAACGGGCTCTCTTCACATTGCAACGGGAGACTCTCATTAGCATGTAGCTGCAACACGCGATACTTCGTAGCGACGAGAGTTATCACGTACACGCGGTTTCTATATTAACTGTACACGTATATACTTCAATGTACGTCTAGCTGTACGCTCGACTTTGCATGAGTTGCACTGCAAAAATGATCCTATAAATGGCAAAACTATGCTTTGCCACGGTAACTATGCTTCGTCGTTATTTGAACAAGTATTCGGAACCTTTTTTATAAGGGGTTATGGTCGATTGATGTACAATTATCAGTTATTATAGCCAATTACGATTTCGGGAAATTCAAGTTGTTTGGAATTTGGACAAGAAAATTCTTATGGGGCAATGTCTCACAACATCTACAGTATTACTTGTCCACCATCTGCACTGTTTTGGTAATCAGAACTACATCTTTCCGCCCCCAAGATAAATGGGGAAAAAATATAAAAAATTTATAAACATTCAATTTTGGGCATTTAATGAGTGTAACCACACTCGTGTACTCGGCGAACCTCGGGTCGACGAAAACTACATCTAATAGAGATATACTGGTGAATCATCAATGACTTCGTCAGGTTGAAATTTTGCCCTATTTATTGTTATATTAACTAAAGTTATATTAACTAAATTTTGCATAGAAGATGCTCAAAATAACCTTGTCAACGTTTTCGTAGCTCCAGCCTGAATGTAAGTTCTTTCGAATATCACCGGAAAGCCGACACTCGCAGCGGTTCCGTTTCCTCTTTTTTCTCTTATCTTCATCTTCATTATCCGGTCTTTCATTCAGTGATTATTCAAGTTCGAACGGGGCATGGATAGAAAATAGCAGTAGACCCTCGGGATGGGATCTATATCGAGAAAAGCAGATAGACAAAAGGTCAACTAAACTGCCAGCGCTTATCCGCTCTTCTTACGAAATCTTTGAAAAAATAAAACGATAATTTTCCTTTCCATCCGTCTTTTGTGAATGTCATTTATTCCATCCTGGTGCAACCCTGAGACCGATAAGCTCCACTATATTCTCTCATCTATTCTCGAGAATTGTCACGCTCGATCATACCCGAAAGGCAAGGCGACAGCGGTCTCACTCTTGTCATTCAAACTGCTCTGCCGCCAAGCGGTATGCTCTCTTCGAATAATTCAACGGATTCGCTCAGAGATCTACACTTTCAACGGAATAAATTCGTCGGAATCCAATTCTTTGTTTTTCCATTTTGTCAGAGAAACTAAGAAATCGGTCCCTTTTGTTCTTTACCTTTTATTCTGATCGATAACATTATTGATGAAGTGCGATGTGCCGATTTCTTTCCGAATATTTCACAGTTCATATCATATGGATGATACATTTTTTTAGCAGCAAGTTATGCATGAGGATGTCCCGAGTTAAATACTGTCGAATCGTTGAATATGAACTTGTAAGCTCGTACAATTTCACGAAACTGCGGGGCATCTACCTCTTCCAGGGATAACTTGCATTTCTCTACCTCATGTGATACTTCAGCTGAACCTCAACAACTAACCCTCTTATTTTGAGATATGCAGTCTAGTGTGTATATTGCACAGCTCTTCGCGACCCTTGCTTCAGCTCAAGTTCCAGGATGTTTCTCGTTGTCTCTGTTCCTCTCTATTCATAGAGATGCACTTGCTGGGCTGGACCTTCTGTCATATGGATCGTCGTTGAAACTTGTCATTAACTCGATGTTCCACAGTCCGAAACTTCCTCACGCACATATATATGTACATGTACATGAAAATTACATACCGACCATTAAACTGCCTTGACCCACAACTGTGATGCACTTCAGGTGCAGAGGAACTAATACAAATTCGCTAGAAGTTTCGTTTACCAACTTCTTTATTTACCATAAAATAGTACATCGTAGCACGGCTCTCAAACGGAAGATATAAAGAAAATGCCGACGACAAAACTGCATTGACATTGATTAGCAAAGCATGAAAACCCACTGAGCAGACGCTTGACATTTATCAGTATGTTATTCTCAACATGGGTCGGTATCACGGATAAAACTGGAATAGACTGAATAGTATATGCAGCTCTAGCGACAGCTATACCTGTTTTTTCTCTACTCATAATGACTGGAGTGCGAAAAAGCTTTTAAATCCCGTAATCAGTGAGAACGTCCTTTGGTATTGGTTGACCTGATCCGCTGGTGCATTTACTTGGAGCATTCGATCTCTACCGTGACCATATAAATACCTACACAAGGATATGCATAGCTCGAGTACGGTGCCAGGGTACTTTGGCACGTGAAACTGAAACGACACACGCCACACCGAGCGAGAGATCGTACGTTAATATCGGCTAATCGAAAAGCTCGGGTCTAAATATTAAAACGAGAACGAGCCCGCGGCGTCGATATTGTGGCGATGTCATTGAGGAATAAAAAAGAGACGGGCATAACAAATGAAAAATGGCTCGAGACCAGGCCAAAACGAACAGTCAGAGATCACGGGACAGCTCCCCGCAAAACCTTTCCACCAAACCACGAGTGTGTGTGTGTGTGTGTGTGTGCCGTAGTGTGTCGACTAATGGACGGAAGGGGCGCGCACGTTCATGCACACTCGACTCACATCCTTATGCCAAACACACACAACTATATATATATGTAGTTAGCCAAAGACGAGAAGAATTCCGTGGAATCCTGGCGACCTGCCAAAAATCCTTACGACCGAGCAACGTGAGCTTCGGCTAGAAACCGCGGTGAGCTCTTCGAGAACCCAGAAATCGATGGGTGATCCTCATACATAGTGATAAATACTTAACCAAAATTCACCGTCATCCCTAACTTACTAGCCCATACTTTCTGCCATTCATAGCCTTCTTTTTCCGAAGGTCAAAAAATTTTACATGTTTAATTGAGCCTGAAATCTACTGATAAGGAAAGTCTCAAAACCATGCAGTAGAAAAGAAAGTATTAAGAGTTGAGTTTTTATTTTGTCCTCTGCTCCGCGCATGTCCTCCCACAGATATATACTCATACGGTAGTGATAATGCACGAGAGTAAAAAGTTTGATACGAAAAGTATTTTTCGATACTTCACAAAGCGTGCAACGTGTGGGGAAGCTGTCATTTCGCGCAAGATTGGCCTTATGTACTCCGGAGACATACACACGTATTACGTATCCAAACGTGACGTTCCGCAGGTACGAGTAGCTACGTATGAATGTCTTCGCATGCATACAGTGTATCGTGTATGTAAACGCTTTCACCCTGTGCGACACGTACCTGTTACGTACTCAACTCGAACGTCTAGAGGATCGAAAACTTTCGCGGAATTTTGTAATGTTCGGCCACTTGTTTCGAAGATACCTCGCTGTCAAATAAAAAGTTTCGTGTAACAGAGGAAACATTTGAGCGACCAGAATTTGTCGTACAGGGAATCGATTTCAAAATGTTCCCCTCTTTTTCCACTATACTTCGGAAGCATAATCAAAATGGACTTTCGGCTGAATATATGTAGTGTCCATGTATCTAGACATGGCGGTAAATCAGCCGAGTGCACGAATGATTCTACTCGTGTGTTGTACATAAATACATTATCACTGATTCACTGTAGCATTACGTGAATTCGAGCAGCTTTTCGGTGCACCAATATGAATGAATATATATAGAAAGATATTCCTCAGGAGAGTAGGAACCGAATGTATCAAAGACTCGTACAAAGTCATGGCACGTAGAACCGCAGAGGCTGCGGAACAGTGACCATGTGGAATAAACTGGAGTAGCAGGTGGGCTGGTTGGTAGAAAAGCAGTGGCGCCATGAACATTATTTTCGAAGGTCCAAGCGATTCCACCACCATTCTTGCCTTTTACGTCCTCCCTCGTCCTTCCTCATTCTCGAGTTTCGCTTGTCCGTGAAATTCGCTACTCGTAACCTTTAGGTTTTCATGATGGCAGACCGCAATGCACGCAGGTAGAAAGGTTAATACCCTTCTAGCACATGCTTATTACGTACGAATCGCGTACACCCCGCTTCTCCGTATATTTTCACTAAGCGGTTGGAAACGCTCGCTTTTCCATTTCCTCGGTTATACAATTAAATACAAGATAAAAGCTCAAGCGCGTTGGGCGCAAACATACAAAAATTAAGGGTATAATATGTTTCTGACGCTCGCTTCGTTTTTCTCTTTTATCATATTCTTCCGTTATTTTTCTTTTTGTAATTGTTCGTCCCTCCTCGTCGCTGCTTCTGATCTCACAAAAGCCCTCCTCCATTTCCACAAAGTTGCCGTGTACAGCTGGGGTTGTGATGCCGGTGGTGTAAGTAGGTACAAGAGGAAGTAAAACGGTCCTTCGTCTCATCGTGCTGTAGTGAGACTCGTAAATCATCAGGGAGATAAGAGTTTTCCGCTCATTTCTGTGTACTACAACAACGCTCGGGTGCACAGTGGTGTATGGTATGAGGGAAAACACGCCTCGGAAGGCTCGAGGATGAGTGCAAGCAAACGCGTCGCAAATAACTGCGATATGTGTGTGTGTGTGTGTGCGTGTTTGTGTGTCTGTCTATATCGCAACCAGCTTGCGTATATATTTGTGAATACAACATGGTATACGATATCTGCAATTTCTCATATACCGTTATAAACGTGTACGATAAACAAGATACAGAAATACGACTTTATTTGCTTCGTTTACATTTCTCCTTTATTAAATCTTCGTTCCTTCGTACACTAAGGTCTGCCGGGGATTCTGTACAGCAACGACGCACAAACGTTTCGCAACATCGCACTGATACAACAGTCTCAAGTCTCGCAATTCAAACAATCCCGATCGGAGAATGCCCTCCATCGTACTCACAATTCCCGATTCATTGGGGTCTGATTTATGGATAGGACCAATATTCATATGCTCGTCAAGCACCGAACAGGTCACGATATTGGAATTACCTGTAAACAGATTAAGCTACCAGTTAACCACTAGACCCGGTGGATTAGTTGAGTATTATTTTTCTTCCTCCGTTGCAGATTCTTCGGTATGAAAATTGCAAGTTTCTTAATAATATACGATGATATTCATTGAAGCCCCCAAGCTGTACCTAATACTTCAATTCTTTTACATTTCGAGTTGACCAGGAATGCCCATCTGGCGAGGTTGTGTTATTTTATAACATCAAAAAAATCTCATATAATACAATGTGGAATCCATTAAGCGTTATTTGGTCCATAACTAGGTATAAAACGAGATTCTGGACGATTGGTTGGGGTCCAATCAGATGTAATCCGCAATCCTGATATCTGATATCTCCTTGAAATGCCACAGTTTGCTCGTTGGAAGTGAACGAAAAGAATAGCGAACGAGTACAAGATTATATAGCCAAGTAGCGCACAGAGCGCTGATTACACCAGCTGCATTATCCCAGAACTCGTATATCCTTAAAAAAAAAGGGCAAAGCTAGAGCTACAAGTGCAAGAAACTGCGGTAAAACGGGGCGATTTTATCCAGCTGGTTATGTACACACGCTTTGAAAACGTTAGTTAACTTTACGAGTGTACGACCTCACACATGCAGATACTTATGTGTGTATAATGTTTATATACATATTCACCATGTCTACCTGTTATAACGTAAGCAGTTAACGAATACCTAGATATTCTCCATGTTCTCGGTCCGTGTGTATCCATTAGACGTGCTTGACGTAAAAAAGTCGAGCCAAAGCGCAGTCGGCACCTCGTTTAACGTGCTGTTCTCTCTCTCGCTCTTTCTTTCTCTTTCTCGGTACGAACCAAGAGATACGCGCGTTGCGCATGTAATCGCACAATGCACATTTCGCCACTCCGGTGTGTACGACATACATACATAGACGATGACATTCATGAAGAATGCATGAACACATACGCGCTATTGTTACACATGTATCGCGTTGTATGGTACACACGAGCGGCAATCTCTTCGGTTAGCACCGCCACCTTAACACTTTCGTTTACCAGCCCCGTGTGTGGGTATCTCATCAACAAGGATAATGTTCACCGGGACATTGTGGGAGAAGCTGGTTGTGGTTGGATTCCCTTCGGGATCCTGTTAATGTGACCAAACGTTAGCCGAAGTTGTAATCCAGACGGTGTGCTCCGGGACTCTAGCGAGTTTACGTATAACTCTACAATGGGATAGCGTAGCGTGGCATGTGACGCCAAACGTTGGACGGAAATAGACGTGGACGAAGCAGTTTCGGGCTGGAGGAGAGCCAAAGGGAGACATAGAGAAAGAGAGAGAAAGATATAGATGGAGAGAAAACAAGAACTTATAGTACGACTATGTAACGCGCACATAGTTTGCTGTCTACACACACTGCTCCATGCACTCTCGAAACTGTTGGAGTATTCCACAGTGGGAGATTTTCGAGGAAGAGAAGACCAGTGGATATGAACTGGGGGAGATGAGAGTGAAGTGCAAACGGGCAGAAGTAAAAGAGGTTTGTCCACATATAGCCCCAATAAGGGAGTTCTATGGTCAGACGTCCGTACCTTTCAGTGCGGGCGTTCTACAGGGATTCGATCGTGCACGAATTTACCACCAGGCCCTACATCCATTGGCAGTTTCGACTAAGTCATCTATAGTGATGAAAGAGTTGCCCAACGAACCTCTAACCAGTACGTCACAGTAGACAATCACTATGGCGTTGACCAGTAGCTTCAAGATGGCTGAACGACCGACCGTATCTCTTTTTGTTCCATAACGATGGCTTGGGGAGTTACCAGTCTCCTCGGGCAAGTCAGTCAACTGGACGCTCTGACTAACCCTCGCGTTTTCAAGCGCGCTCCATAGTTTTCACCCAAAGTTTGCTACAGTTTCGTACAGCCCTCGAACTATAGAATTCTTAAATATACATATACGCATACATATTCCAAGTGGTACACACCATGTGAGTGCATACGTGTAGTACTCCGTAACATTTTAAACCATGCATGTGTACTACACACGAAATCGTGTGGGATGAACAGAGTCGATCAGAGAAAATGCTTGATCCGAATATGTATGCGCTGAAATACATGTTGAACGTGACGAGAGGCTAGCCGTGTGTTGAGAAGAGGTTAGTGGCAGTTGATAGAGGGTCTTGGTGCTCGGACAATGCTTATTGCCACTCGAGCCAAAACGAACCTGCAACCCTCCTTTTAGCGTCCCTCTACTTAACACTTCTTTCCCTCTTTCTCGCTCTCTTTCTCTCTATCACTATTTTTTCTTGCGTGTATGGATATGCCTCTCTTCTCTCTGCCTCTGTAGTTTCTAGTACGTTGCTTCCCAGGTTCTATTACTCCCACCTCAACCATCCACCTTTCTCCCATCTCTCTCATTCTCAATTCACTCTTATCGATCAGACGCACACAGTACCACCACCAGCAGTTTGTGTGCTTTAGCGTTCCCTTCTCTGCACCACATTATACTTCAACGTTGCCCATCTTTCCTCGCGAAACGAAAAAGAAAAAAGTCTTTTTGCAGGTAGCTCTGGCTTGGTGTGCATTATCCCCTGGTCTCCCATCGTTATCCTTGCTTCTTTTCATCTTCCTTCAACCGCTAAGTCGTATACATAGCTCATCTCGAAGATATGACGAGAAGAGTGGTTAAGGTTTTTCCTGCGAATATCAGGTTCCGAGAGGTGGAAAGATAGGCTCCAAAGTGCTGTAGCTAAGGATCAAGCGAGCACCACACAAAACCCACCACAGAAACCAGCTTAATTATATTTCCCTTCATTATACGCGGTAGCTTTTCAGATTTATCGATGGTTTAGCGGTTGTAGCAACCACTACACCACCTTAATTACTTATCTATCCAAAAACCTCCTCTCTGAATACATCGTGAGGTTGAAAGGTTAATTTATTCTGACCGATCGTTATAGTCGTGCCAATAAAAGCATTTTTCTATTTTGTGGAAGCAGCATCCAATTTCCTTTCTGCTTCAAGAAACAATCTGTTCTCAGATTGTGATACTAAAACAATAATGGAAATATAACTCCGAAGTGACGTCGCACACTGGGAACTAACCGGCTCGGAAAGATGGAGGTTGGCAGAAAATTTCTTAGAACACAAGATCAATCACCTCCGGACGAACGTGTTCCGGTGTGGCGCCGCGAACCTCAGGGACTTTGTACGCAGCACCCCTGTTCCCCTTTCCCGTGAGTTTTGCAGCCACGAAAGGAATAAACAAGAAAGCGCTGGCGATCTTACGACCTTTGGGACAGAACGTAGCCACCACTATGTCTTGTTCCACCTTCCTATCCGCTTCCAAACTACCCTCTCACACCGCAACCCAACTTCTATCCTGTCTCACCTTCTTCTCCTTCGTTGCCGCATCCTCTATTTCTCATCTACCTTATTCTTGCAAACAGTACCGCCTTTTTTCTTGTCCCACGCAGTATAAGAAGAAGCCTGTGTAGGGTCGTTGTCTTCGTCCACTTAGCCCTGAGGGCCTGGATGATATAACGCGTTCGACGATGTCGCGCAAATGGCGTATCATGAACGTCGTCTGGTCGTTTTGTATACATCAGTGTCACGCTCTCCGTCTCTCTTCTTCTCGCTCTATTCTCTTTTACCGCCGTCACGTGTTTGCGACTACGTGTAATAATCCGTTGTTTACGTGGCAACCATTACAGATAGCTATTGCTGAATAAACCAAAAGCTTGATGCCGCAAAACACACTCAGAGGAGCTGCTTTCCGTAATCATTATTCTATAAGAAGCCGCAATGTGGATTGCATGTGCTTTCATATAAAATCATACTATCGATTTTTGAAACTATCCAGTGTGGATGTTCCGAAGAGAAATTCAAATATCGCAAGTGTCCCTTGTGTCATGTGACCGTAAGAAATGAACGAGGGTGGTTATGGAGGAGGTGACCTTATATGCCCTTGCTAAACTAAACCACCCTTCCCCCGCTGCCGCTCCGAACGCTCCCGCCCCGACTCCGGGTCGATGTCTCCTTATTCCTCTCGACGGGCTGTACGTGGCCGGCATATACACCCTTCTATCCCCGTTGCCCGTCACCTCCACAGAAGCGTCGCGTCTCCACCGTCTATTGCAAACATCGGATTATGACACGCCTCGCCTGTTCGAACAACCTCAATATACACAGATGCAAGTACTGTGACCTATACAGTAATATTAATATATCGGTTATTCTCATGCTCTGGTATACTTACGTAAGCATACACATTGTACGATGTATTAATATGTATACGAAGTGCTTGAGGTACAGCATAAACAAAACGGTCCAATACATGATCCTGTTTAATGAAATTTGAACAAATTAGGCATTGTCTAGTGATAACGTCAAGATTCATTCGAAAAGTTTAATAGATTGATTGCCATGACATTAGGCCATTTTCACGTCTCCTCCATTCTATTGCTTCACTTCAGCGCCAAAGTTTACACTTTGCGGTTTGATAATGGATCAGCGGTACATTTATCACTCGGATTAACGGAGAATTCTTAAAATTCAATACAGCTAACTCGCATTTTCATTTATCGTGGGTATTACCTTATCCAGATCGAAAGCACATATATATCCACGTCAGAGTGTGTAGAGTAATGGACGCGTTTGACGCCACGTAGGATGATGCACGATATGCCACGGCACGTGCGTACATATATCAAGCCTTAAATTATAATCTATGGAGGATAGAGATGGATCGTGTACGCGATATCTGCCTCCTACACATTATATATTATCGTCGATTTCGCGAGTACTTGGAGGTTTAAAGCCGTCAACAGTGCGCAACCCTGACTACCTAACTTTCAAATACGTTGCCTCCTTTGCTCACAAATGCTGCATAATATTATTCACCATTGTGAAACGCTGCTCCTATGAAGCTCGCTTTGCTACGGCATCCACGTAGGAAGCTGAAGTCATAGTAACCTCATGATCACTAGGTATCATCCATGGAAGGCATGATCTACAGACTCGCGCTTTGCTTTTGCACAGAATTCTGACTTTGTGGAGACCACAATAATTCTTGGAAAAGCCATAAGGAAGGATTGTACTAATGGAACGATGAGTCTAATTAGTTCGAGAACTACATTGCTGATACCATTCAGCAACGTTCTCCAACATTCGTATAAAATTCCATTTTCGCTGGAATCAATCTTGAAAGTACGATTGCATTCGCTGTCGCTAAAAATAGCAACAGATTTGCTCTACGAATTTTGAGGTACTCATGTATCTACACTCTTTCGAGGTCGGAGTGCACGTTGCTCACAGTGAAATAGAATATTTATTATATGCTAAATAAGCAGAGTACCGAGCATACCGAGAAAGGCGACAAGGAAATGCCGAAAATTTACCAGTCTAGTTTAGTACACGAGATACAAAGAAGAGAAGAAGGTAACGTGGCAGTATAAAGGAAAAGTGGAAGATGTGTAGGCTCCGAAATCCGGAAGAGAAAAACTCGATCGAGTATATTTATATATCCGACAGACACAAAGCGCTTGAATGTCCTCGCGTGGTGGTCACAGGTAAAAGTGCAACAACATGATAAGCCGAATGCGATTTCTCGAACGACTGGAGGAGAAAAGAGGAGGTACGGTAAGGTCTTTAGCCGGTCTCTCGTAATGCATGGATACCCCATGCACACGTTCCGTCGCTCAGCCTCTTTCACTTTTTCTTACCACATTATTCGAGCCGTCTCTTGCCGAAAGTATTTACGAAAAACACGCTTTGCGATTTCTGTCTTAGAAGCTCGATGCCGCATTCCTCCAAAAAAAGTCTCTATCAAGTTCAGATATAAATATTTTTCAACCTAAACAACAAATTCTAGAGCTTCTAAATCGCTGAGTTCTTGTGGCATTTTGACCGAGGGCGTCGCAGCATCCAGTAAAATATCCAACTAACGTCTCGAGATGAAAACGTGTGAAGTGTCAACGCTCGCAGAGTTTCGATGACGAGGCTTTCGTCGCCTCGTTTTTTTCCTCGCGCCACTCTTACACAAACGACCCTTTCTTCTACTTCATGGTTTTCGTATTTTTCATCTCTTGATCCAAAAAGATACATGCAGCAAACTGACATTTTTAAGGACGTAGAATGCTAGTTATTTCAGTCGATGCAACTGTAGACAAATAAGTGCGACTCGAAAATGCCTACGGTCTGCAATAGGTCGACGGAGAATATTCGCTCTTTTACGCTCCACAAAAGTATCGGTTATTTTCGTTATAAAAACGTTGTAATAATAGAAAATCTAAAACGGTACAGCCAAAAACGCAACGGACAGACTATTCGAGAGCTCCTAGAAGATTAATCAAATGAGGTCACGTTGGCAAATTCTTAATCCGTCAAAAATTTACTTGGTTAAAACCGACGAGCGAGAACAATTCATGTTCCTCGTTTACGTTTCACTTTGCTCAGCAATTTCATATGGCTATATATATTCACTGGTCACATAACCGAAGCGTACATGACGGGCCAAATTCACGAGATGATATCAGCAAACTCTCGAGTGAGCAGACGTTTTCTCAGCAGTCCACAAGAGCAAAGATATACACCCACGCAACGTCCACCTACGTATGGCTCGGTTGGCGTTGAATTTTCCACTTTGGCACTTTCGGAAACGAGAATAAATACCAGAAACAAAGATGAAGAGCCATTTGCCAGTTATATTGCGTGTGTGACCTTAAGTTTGCCCATGTGACCAAAAATACACGTTGTGCACTTTATTTGCGTAAATCAAGAGAAAAACGTTTTATATGCAAATTTTTTAAACTGTAAACCATTGTGTTTTCATTTATTTTATCAACTTTTTTGCTCGATTTGTATTAAATTCAGTTCCATAAGACATTCATCTATCAAACGATGCAGATCTATCACGCACGTTGTAATCAATACGCACAGCAAAATCTGTGACTTACGCATTTTGAGCGCAAATGAATGTGCATGTCACAGCTTGAAACGTTTCGAGTAAATTCTACAGCACTGGATTTTCCATCTTTTTCGCTATTTCTCATTTTATTTCTGATACATATTTATCTTCATCTGCACATTGTGTATAGCTCTCAGACAGCAGATGCAAAAGATTGAAATATTACAATGTCCGGCATGTCTCCAATTGAGTTTTTGAATTTATATTTGGACCAGGCCAACTGAAAGCTGACCAAAACTTGACAACCTTTTCGTTTTGTTTTATTTTCCTCCGTTTCAATTTTCTCCGATACATGCAGCTCCTCTACCCGCATGTCGAGATCCATTACACCTATGCCGAAACCCGACATTGCAATATATTGAAATATTTGTGTACTCCAATCAAGAGTATCTCATTGATCCAAACGAAATTGTATTTAACCAAACATCGTTGTTTTATTTGGCTTTTTATTCTCCCTTTGAAAAGCCCTGATTTCCTCCTATCCTATGCCTGCATATTTTCGATGATTGAGGTTGAAGAATTTCGATTAATTCCAGAATGTTTCCGGTACTCGGCCTCACAGGATGGTACAACATCCAATTTTGCGAAGCAGCCTTTTCAAACAATGGAATAAATACCGTTGATGCAGTTCGATTGCAATAATAATAAGTCTCGGTGCGCAACCTGTCGAAAGAACGACAAACTTTGAGATTAAATTGTTATGGGGTTATCGATCATTTCCCAAATATTAATCCGTTCTTTGGAAAAACAGTGATTTCTGATTACTTTTTGACCTCCACAAAGAATGACTGTACCGCGATCGTTGGATTATTAATATGCGAGTGTGTCCGCATTCTGAAGACTTCGGAGAAATTGGAATAGGTTGGAAATAGTGACATTTCACGTTGAACACCCTGTGTGTTTTAATAAAACGAACGACAATCGCAAGTTCTCGCTCCACGTCGAGATACCACAGGTTTCGATTTGCGAAGCCATCTCCTCTGTCACCTCAACTGTTCTCCGCCCAATACGTGTAACGAAGGCTCTGGGTACGAGGGGCGAACGTCACATTCACACAAACGCCCAACATTTCCACCGCCCAGATCGCACACTCTGGTCCACAAGTTGATTGAAAGCACAAGAATGTGATCGATTGCTGCCAAACGACAGAAAGAATGAAAGAGTCTGCTTTGTGTACACCAGCACGACAAAACCACCAATATTCGCTTCTCCATTGACGTTTAGGAGCAGCTATGCGGCTGCAGCACGTCCGGAAAGTGAGAAGATCGTTTGCGTGTAGTTATATAAACTGCGATACCCGTAACGTACCGAACTAATTTCTTCAACGCGAATGCTCCATCGCCGATCATTCGCAATTCTTCTTCATTTCCTTTCTACAGTTCTGCTAGAACGGATGCTTGATCAAGCAATGATATCCCCCAATGAACGCAGTTCCCATTTTTTCTAGGCGTTGACATTCGATCAAAGAGTAAAACCAAGTTGCAAAAAAAACAGATTCATCAATCCTTTTCACTTATTTATATAAGATGTATTTTTCTTGCGACCTCATGGTTCTTCAACGAAACACGGTAGTGAGGAGGACAAAAAGCACATTGATGCAATGAGAATCAATCTGTTTAAGCATCCGTTGAATTAATATTGTGATGATTTTTTTTTTACCAATTCACTGTCGTGGATCCGTTTTATACTTCGCTTAATTTTATTTGTCAATCAACATATTCTGTCACCCTAGAGCCCTGCCTGTTAGGCAGGCTGAGAAGACAGTATATATTGTCGAGCGATCAATCCATAGCGATGGTGACCAAGGTGTCGTGACTCTCGGTGAATCCGTTAAATACGAGAACGGGAGGCCCGCGCGAGCGATATCTCGATGCAATTTGTCGTCAAACGATTCTCCGAGGGTTGCGCCTACACCGCACACTATCGGCAACCCGGCGAGAGTCAGGAAACGAGATAAACGCACACGGACGAGAAAGAGCTTGACCTGCAAATGGCACGACACGATTCTCGTTCCTTCGCTCTCCCTCTCTCTCTCTCTCTCTCTCTCTCGCCCTGGCTATTTCTCGTTTTCTCGTTCGAAATTCTGCAACGGCTATGACTCCGAGGTATATACAACCCCTATCTTTTGGCCCTCACAAAATTCGCTCCTGTATGTTATAGCAGTTTCCACCCAACTGCAGGCAATTCCACATCGTGCCAAGAATAGTTTTGTTTGATTCGTTGTGATTTAAAAAAAAACGTTCACACTTTCATCTCCTCGTTCGAAAGTTCATGCGGACTCTACAAATATTGGGCTTCAGTGAATTAGATCGTCAATTCGTAACTGGGAACGCCGAAATTGACTGATACGTTTCTTAATATATTCCAAGTGAGGGATTTCATATTTTAGATGCAATTTAACGTTTTTGACAGGCTGCAATTCAGAAGATTTATCAGACCTAGTAATTCAATATTTTTGAAGAACGGAATGCATAAGCTTTTCAGGAATTCGAACAAAAAATAAACAATCGCTTTATCTCGTATTGCTCCGAGCGATTCTTTTCCTCACCAACGTCAAAGAGAATTCACCTTACTACTTTTCAGCAATAAAGTATGTACGGTGCGTGACGATAAAAAAAACCTTGTCACTCGTAGAAGGGCACATTATATATATATACATATATTCGTAAAGTTGCACACATTTTATCTCCGTTTCGCAACGTGCTCCTATTCGATGTATTATCTTGTGTAAAAGGTACTTTGATAATGGCATATGATATGTTGAGTGACGGCCAGATGTCGTCCTCTTTTTTCTTTCTGCCTCCCTCTCAGTTTTCCCCAGTCGCAATTTAATATTACAACGTGTCGGCATTTTGCATCTCCTAAAGGTTTATACATGTTCACATACACGTGCATTTCTACATATATATTATGTGCTTTGAATTGTACACACATACAACGCCTATGTGGTACATAAGGCGGTATTGTAGAGAACGCCCGCGCGCGACTGACGTCCGCTCTTGGTATGACTCCGTCCGCATTCATTTAAACTAATGTACGTTGCAATTTGCGTTGCGCCAGACTCGACCGGTACTCTCGCCTCTCTTTCTTCTTTCCCGCTGCTACTGCTACTTCTACTGCCACTGTGTAGCCACCAAAGAGATTCAGGCCCATGTGTCTCTCCGACGTTCTAAGCCAAAGGAGATCACGCTTTGGATTCTCGTGCTCGTGGACCGACTGGTACAGCTCTTTTGCATTGCCCCCAATATAAAGTTTTTCCCTCTGTGAGCTTATATTCGCTCCTCATTTTACTACCTATTTACTATCTGATTCCTTCCTTTGCTTTGACACCTCGAATCATGTGCTCCAGTTTTGCTTTTCAAGCTCTCCTATTTGCTAATTTTCTTGAAAGTCATGTAGAGGTGCCTCTTTTTTTTATTGTTTGATCGACATTGGCGTATTATTGAGCAACGTGATTCACAGAATTATTCAGAAAGTTAGCTGGTCGGAAGTCACGATCATTCAATATTGACAAGATTTTCAGTGGATTGCTATTTCAATGTATAATTCCCAGTATACGGTTATACGTTCGCTGCAACTGCACACTATATTCTACTTGATTCAGCACACCGGTTAGACTCAAATTTCCTCTGCGATGCCAGAAAGTGTCTTGTTCGTTATCCCCTTGCGGTTAGGACGTAATTGATCTTGAACCATTCAGTTGATGCCAATTTTCGGCTGATCCTCGACAATGCGAAATCCAGGGTGTAGCTAGACGCGAAATTCGGCTCATGTATCAATGCCTATTGTACTTTGTGAATATCCTTCTTCACGTCAACGTTAAAGATTGGATGTCGGGATATTTCCCTATTTCATCCATGTAAAATTATAATATCGCGTCGAAATTCAATAGCGTATTCATCGAAATGAAGAAGAATGGTGTTAAAATTCATTAAACTATTAAAATCAGTCGATGCATCAAGAAAGTTTTGAAATTAATGAGAGCGTGAAAACTTTTGATAGAATTTGAAACAACCACCACCAAGCCGAAATCAAATCACGTACAAAAGAATGCACAGTCCACGGAGTAGAAAAACTTTTGAGTGGATTGTGAACCTCGAAGAACTCTCGATGCGGTAGATCAAAGATAGTAGATAAGTCACAATTTTTCAGAAATCCACAGTTCCATGTAGATTTATCATCCATATTGCATATGTCGCTGGACCCCCTTCAGAGATATAGTTTTCGGCCGGAGGTAAGCCAAAAGCCATCACGTATGTTCCACGTTCAATCTCTGTTTTCTGCTCCTGGTATATATGCTCCCTCGATTCCATCTAGATGCATCCTACCGGCTTATAGTACATACAACTATGCATATATGCAACGTGAAAAGCAGGAAACTCTGTTCGAGACTAACCGTGAGTCACTCTATTCTCCTGCTGCTATACGACTGCCTTTATCTGATTGGATGGAAAGGGTTCTGGTCTGATTTGTAAGAGAACCTCATTCACCGTTCTGTATCTCCTTCCCTCTTTCGACGTACGTATATGTATTAAGGTATATGTGTAGACACCGTTCGTTGTAGAGATCGGAGTCGAGATTTTAATTCACTTGTGCAAATCGGATTTATGAGTATTCATGAATGATGTACATTTGACAACATGACGAGCATAAATGGAACAGAAATCGCTAACATCACTTATGCCCCCTGATGATAAAATATGTGGTGGTTGAACGATCGATATGGAATTTTGAGAAACTCAGAAATTAGTTTGGAGTTACATGAAACACTCTGGTATTAAATTTTTTATAAGCATTACTCCAATTTTGCATGATTCGCGCTGTTGTTAGAACTTCTGTTGAATGAGATTCAGGCTGAATGGTACGGCAGACCGTATGAAAGAGATGAAGAGCTATAGTAGCCTCGGTTTCCTCCAGTCGTGACAAAGTCTCTGTACATTTGGCCAGCTCTGAACAGAAGACAAAACGCGGAAATGCTAAAACGAGCGGATTGTGGCAAGGTGTGAGGGCATAACCGTGAACCAACGAAAGATTTCGACGGTTGACTGGGAAGGGTTTTGCCACGTTGCTGCTGGTTGCGAAGTGTCGCACGACCTCATGTACACACACCAACACAGACAAACACTCACTCCCTCGCCCACTCGCGAACGGAGCAGACGACGAGGCCTTACTCGCGTGTCTCCCCCTTATCACTCGACAAGATAGCTTGCACTTTGCATACGTGGCATAATTCAACGGCGAACTCGGTTCCAACCCTCTAGTCTGCGGCAACCCGTCGCACACCTTCACAAACCCACCGCCACGCCCTTCTCCTTTCGCTGTTTCTGCTCTCCTGGGTTTCTTCACATTTCACTATGAAACCCACAACGTAGTACATATATGTATACGTTCTTCTTCTCTCATCGGCTTATATTCTGACTCACGCTTCGAATATCAGAAGCCACCAAGATCCTCTCTTCGTTTGCTCATAGCAAAATCCATAAAGGTATATCAACGAGACCCTTTTGCCTCGCATCTCTGACTTTCAGTTTCACGAAACTCTGAACCAATTCATCCCATTGGAATTTGATATTCGTCGCAATTAATCAACGAACAATGTGTGTAAGCTGGCATGTGTCTATTGACGTCAATCCTACTGTTCCCATGACGCATATCGAACCTCGTTCTCGTTAAATATTTTTTAACGAAACTCCAACTATTGCAGTGCATTATTTGGAAAATAATTGGCACGAATTTTCACAAATCTCGATTACAGTAACGATCTCAGGCGAATTGAAAATATTTCGTAAAACGTAAAATGCAAATTTCATACAAGTCATTAGTGTAATTTTGTATTTATTTGCAACTGTTCATATTTTCATATTCATACTTTAACGTACGTATTCATGATGCGTTAATTTTTGATAACGGTTTTCAACCTCTACGAATCGTAAAGTAAATATCCAACAATACACCCAAATATCACGTTATTCATGTTTTTATTCGTGCGTAGCACCCGTGAACACCCGAGTTTCCAGGATTAAAATCATTACCGCAATATCCCGTAGCTGCAACTCTTCTGGTGAAATAAATCGATTATGTTGTCCGCGTCACTATACACGTGTCCGCCGTTTGCCCACACTAACGTAACGTATTACACCGCACATTCTACTGTTTCCGAAATATCCTATTTGCCGGCTTATCGATACATCACCAGACATACACGAGATGAAAACATATAGTGAATGAATAAAACATTGAACGTCAAAGACTGGAGTTCGCTTAACCACCAAATTTTTCCAATATCCGTTCGGAAACACGATTTTCTTGGCAAGTGCGGATCAGACTTTGATAAATTTGAGGCTAAAATGCAATTCGTGTGCAGCCTTTTTCTACTTTCATTCCATCCTGCTTTTAATGTCTGCAAATATCTGACCCACCGAAGCACGAAATTGTGTAAAACTATTCGGGTGTGTGCCAGCCCTGTAACTCTTTGAGCGTTGTTTGAACGGTTATCATAAATTTTTATCTCTATCTCTAACGTGCCCTCTGAGAACTCTCTGAAATCCGTATTTTTTTCTTTCTATTAATGTTGCTCTTAGGAATTACGCGGCAATGTTTCAAATTGCCTCAATGTTGCCGACACTCCAGAGTTTGCTGAAATATCTTACAACCCATTTAATCTCCATCCTCTCAAGGTGACTGAGTCATCCTGACCTCCCATAACGCTAGATCTAATGGCGGCAGAACATGAGCAAAGAACTTTGCTGATCCCGGAAATTCTTCATTGATTTCTCACGCATCTTGCCACCCAGTTTGGATTATTTTTTACCGGGAAGGAAGACGTTGTTATTCAATGGATTGTCTGACAATATATCGTCGTTAAATCGAGGTTTTATACTTCCCAGTATTTTGCAAATTTACATACTTTCAAAGCAGTTGGGCGCATTTATTGTAGCGGAGGAGTGTATCTCTGAACTGCCTCGGCTAAGACTCGAATGAAAGCAATTTTTCCGAATGTTTTTAGCTGTTGTTAAAATGATGTTATTAAGGAAATAAGACAGTTTGAAAAAAAGTCACCCCGCGTTTACTATCGTCGAGACTCTCATCACGAGATGTGCTCTTATTAACACGCTACGCACACCACACACGATGGGTCTATAAATAGATGGCACGGGTTGAGGACGCATTGTTCTCGTTTATCAGCCAGATGCGTAAGCTCGGGGCGTCCCATTGGCCGTTTTCATGAATGAAGCTGTATAACTAGGGATTTAAAAAAAAATGGGAGAGAGAGAAAGATAAAAATTCCCGCGCTGGGTCAACTCGAGCCAGTTGACTCCGATAATTGTGCGCTAGGGTACTCGCGTGACGGAGTGAGATGGGAGAAACTCTCGCGAGATCAGAGGGCAAAATGAGGCGACATTAGCCTGTTAGCCCATTAGTCCGAGTCATCGCCCACTGACCGGCGGTTATACCACTGACCACTGTATGCCTGCTACTCTACATTGCGGCCTGCATCGTACTCTTGCTATATTCGTTCCACGTCGTCTATGTATAACTTTCTCTCTCTCTCTCTTCCTTCTGCGGTATGCCATCCACTCGTGTTACCACTAGCACGGTTGATAAACCCCTCTCGGCAATTTTCTCCTTTCAATGATATAGATCTCATTTAATTCTCTTTGAATGAAAAACTCGGATTTATCCCTTTGATCAATCGCAATGCCTGGATTATCCATCATTTCGATACGTTTTACTGCTCGTTGCTCCCAATCGATTGCATCAATGATTACTCCGTGAAATCATTGAATTAAATCAATTCGAAATTAAACGAATTACCCTGTGTAGCATTACGAAATCTGGACATTAGATACAGCGAGCTTGGCATGAGAAAAAGGACAGCGGCAGAGTTTAAGGTTGAAACTTTAAAACTTTGCCGCTGAACAAAGGTATTCCGAACCAAAAAGGTATGTGCTAACGACGAAACCATTGATGGTACAGTTAATAAGTCGGGAGAAAAAAGTTTATTCACTCTGTAATCCGATCAGTGATGCTTCAACTACATAGTTGTGTGTAATTCACCCAAGAAAGTTGAAGCACTCATTAAGCGAATGTAATAAATTCTGTACCAATCAATTATTACAACTGGTTTGCTTCATTGATAGGAGATTTATTCACGATCGTTGCCCGGTAGTGAAGCGTAATTGAATTTTAGCAAGGTGACACTTTGTTGCGAGCGGTACAGCAAGAAATAGACGTTCCCGGTAAGAGCAAGAGAAAGAGAAACCGTTGAAGAGGTCTTCCATTTACGGAAACTGCATGCTCTGTATACATCGAGGTTCTTCATCGAGAGACCGTTTCCTCGGCAGAGGATCGAGTAGGACTCGAGACATCGGGAAGTTATATTCAGAGAAGAGTGCGCTTCTTCTCTACCAGCGTAACGAGAGTCGTTCTACGCTCTCGGAGCTCTTATGAGCCTGCGGAGACTCGTCGGGCGAAACGATGGTGGCTTGAGTGAGGATGCTCGAGAGAAAGAGAAGTGTGTATATATATGTAGTCGTCTTTTACTCGTTCTCCTTTACCCTCTTCACCTTCGTCCTACGATGATTGTCTAGACCTCGAGCGACATTTTATGTACATGAATACACGTATACGTATGTGTACATAAAATGTGGCTGGGAGTGTTAAATCGGATGTGTTTCGCAACATTTTTATTCTAGCAGCTGATTTAGACATTCACGTCAGCTAAAATAGAATATGGCTACCAGGTAGTAACTTCGTATGAATCATGTAAATCTTACAAGGCTACTTTATTTTTCTTCTTATACATTTCCATCCATGAATATGTTAAATATAAGCGATAGCGTGAAGATGCTTCGATGTGTATATATAGATGTAGACATAACGCTTCCATACTTTGGACATGGGTAGTGATATTCGTATAGTAAAAGGCAGACCGAGAACTCGTCGGAAGCATCGTTCCATAGAGTCTCAGGATTAAGCAGAGTCGGGGCTATAAGCTCCCACAAGCTCGCGCTTACCTAGCCAAGATTGGACAAGTCCCCAGGACTAGCAATTTCGTGGTTGTAGTCTCTCTTGAACGACAAAAAGACTATTCGTAATTCTCCTTCTTGTCTTTGCAACATACTGTCCACCGGTGTTTCTCTTCGAGTGACGCTTCTGAACTCCTTATTACATTCTACCAATATATTTACTTTCCCAAGTGTCGAGTGTATATTCTTTGTCTTGAATGGCCGCAATGCTCGCCTTTTACTTGCTACCGTCGTATACTATATGACCTAAGATCAGTAACGTCTGAATAGCATTGGACCATACCTAGTGATTGCCCAGCCCAGTCTTGTTGAAACTCTATATTCGCTATCTACGAGCATAGCAGTAGTATTCTCGTTAGCTATGGTGGCCTTTCTCTGCAGCGGTCCTGCCGGGTTGATATCGCTGATTGTGCTTTTCCCTCATCGCAGTGTGTGCGGAGGAATACACACGAACCCCAGAAGTATTCAGAACGTTTTTCATTTATAACTGTGATCCTTCCAGTTCCTTTCTTCGAATTCTCTTCCCTTTCTTCTTCTCTTCTTACTCTTGTTCTGTCTTTTGTTCATATCCGCGTAGATATTGCGCCCATGTCGAAGTCTTTATTCCACTTTTATGAATCTCCATCCACTTCCAAACTTACCACTCTCTAGCGACCACCTTCTTTGTTCCGGTTATTCTTCTCATTTCAGCCATATATACGATTTTGCATTTCAATGATAATGAGAATATCCACGTCCGCTCCAACATTCATAGAATCTGAAACATCTTCGCAACCTTAAAACGGGGCGGAATCGTTGATTATTCAATATTTTTTTGCAATTGCGTTGGTTCTTTTGCATGAATATGTGTGAATATCGTCAAGAGCTAAAGCTCGATGCATTCTTGGTACGAGGATATCTACTTTGTACCATTTTTAACCTACCGGAGTTTCTCATCGAACTTTTTAATGTCCATGGTTATGCGGTCAGACAGTTAATAAATGGAACCAATGGATATTTCATCTTTCGCCGACTTGTTGGAACTCTTATGGTAGTTTGGCAAAGTCTCCTAGTAGCAGGGATACGATCTTCCGGTTCTGGTAATGGTTGCAGGCATTTCGCAACTTTACCTCGACGCGTATCACGACGTGGAATTTATATATATTCATAGCGGTATATACTCCGAGGTATATCCTTGTACACAGAGTAGACGTATAGTCGGACCACTCGTGCAATCCGTAGAGACCACCTATGGCATATACCGTCTACGCGGTAGACGCCTTACCACCTACAACCTTGCAGGTCGATGCGCTCGGGCTTGAATGGCTCATCGTTAGAGCACTTTTCTCCCTCTTTCTTCTCCAGCCTCTTCCCATCCCCTCTTCTTTCACAATCCTCTCCCCGTTGCTCTTCTTCTATCACTTTCTCTCTATATCTTTCTCTTCTACAGTAGCCTCCGTTCTTTTCCCTTCGACCCGCCTGCCCCATACCGCACTTTCCGCCTCTCGACGGAAAGATCCGTTCGCAACACGGTAGCCCGCCTCAATGTGGGCTATTCATTTCGCTCAGTGCTGCCAAACGAACCGCGGTCTCACCTCTTCCCTTCTCAGCTTCCTTCTTCCGGTAAAATCGCTGCACCATCCTCTCTATCTCCTCCTCGCCACTCGTGTTTCATTTTCCTCTTCTTTCCTCTCTCGTTTATCCCTCTTTCCATTTCCCATAGACCCTGGCATGGATATAAAGGAGATAATCCAGCACAGCAACCCATCAGCTACAGCCCATGAGCCCTCTTGTACCATCTTTTTTCACCAAGCCCCTTCTTCTCGCTGCTGCTTTCAACTCTCTGTTTTCTTCTCTATATTCTCTCTCCCTCTCATCTCTTCGCATTGGAATGAGTTCAAAGTATAAGAATAAAGCGCAAGTAACGAGAACGTGCATGAAATAAGTGCAAAGCTCGACCTTCTCTAAGTTTTGGCTATGGTTGAGCCAGACCTCTGCTATTTCTACCAACTATGGTCTCTCCGCGTGGCTTTCTTCGACGTCACTCCTTCACAACTCACAACATTATTCCGCTTCCTTGCCATCACATTGAAAACTAATTCAACCTTGGCTGACATTCGATTTTTTTACACCATGCGTTTCCTCAGGCTTAAACTGTATTTCCATGGAAACATTAAGGCAGACTGATGGATTCTAACAAACCTGTAGAAGGATATGCAAAGTCATATCATTTTTTTCGATTTATCACCATCAGCGTTGATAAATTGAATAAAAATGATCGACGGACCGCAACGCGTAGCATTTTGATGGTATATTACTTCCATGATTCATGGTAAGGGAAAACTACACACTTACAGAATTATTACTAAGATGCATGCACGATATTTATCAGTGTAGAACTGTTGGTACAGAAAGGCTTACAAAGTTGCGCGGATAAACTCGGAACTGTATGTATTTATATATATGGGCATATGTTCCCAGATACATATAGATCTTGTATAGAAAATGTACGTATAGACGTACATGGGCGTCTGTTCACGGAGCTTTCGATCCCTAGGGGATATGTGAGTCCGTACTTGGCCGAGAGCCAGAGAAACTAAAAGCTGGGGAGCCTCTCACTCGCTCTGGTACATATCGGACGACGGCGCACGATGTCCTGATACCTCGGGATCCTCGAGCGTGTGTGGAAAAGGGAGTCTGCTTTGGCTCCTGCACTATGCTCAACAAAAATTCACATAGTAGACATACGTTATATAAATAGCTAGACGTTGGATATGAAGGTATGGATTTAAAAGGAAGAAGAAAAAGCATCGGAAAAAACAACAATGCTGCCTTCTACACTGGCCTTTCTGATCTAGCCACGAAGAAATATAAATTTCAGACTGCGGACGTTTCCAACGAATCGATATTGAATAACAAGTAGGATGCATAAATAAATAGACGAAGCAAACCTTTTTTCATGAAAGTTTTGTTCAATTTAAAAATTCTATGTCATGAGCACGATCCTGTGTTACGATGTTACAAAAATCGATGGAAAATGTGTATATGTATATACACTGACATCTTCTTCGATGAGTGAAAAAATAATTGGCCATTCTCGAGATTAAGGGTACAAACCACGATAAAAAAGATATCTGTCTAGCTCTTTCTTCTTCTTCTCTCTCTCTCTCTCTCTCTCTCTCTTTCTCGCTCCACGTCGCGAGATAAGCCATCGGGAGTGAAGAAGCAAAAGAATAATGCTCCGGGATCCTTTCCGAAGTAGTAGAGGCCGATAGCGCCGCGAAACCCTACTTTTGCTTGTCGAGCAAAATTCTTATCTCAGATACGACCTGCAAGCGCCGCATCACCGCGAGGGTCGTCGATTGTAGCAAATGCCATCCTTCTTTTTCTATCAAGACTTTCTCCCACAGGCTCGCCAAAAGGTTCGCATGAAAATCTCGTATAACCTCGTCACTTCTTTCCCCCCTTTTTTTATGCTTCCCAATATCGAACTACTGCGTTGTCGGTTGGAAGACCTCGCATTTCGGATATTGCGTTTTCTCATGAATTCTCCGAGTCTATTATCCTAAATTTACTATACCCTCATCGACAAAGGATTTATTTGAATGGAATAAATTTTCAACCTTCATTTGAATACAGATCTCATAAATGACCTCTGCTAGAATATCGCATGTAAATAGATATTCCTTTTATTCATAAAAGTTAAAATTTTGTAAACTTTATGATGCGCTTGAAATTTTGCGGTATTTTAGTCTGTTTTTAATCCACGTGCGAGTATAATTTTTGTAGAAGAATCTTTTTGGAATAGTTGAACGATTTTAAGGAGTTTAAATGGACAGCTGAAAGGATTCATCAATTAAATAACTTTGGCAATACTTTTTAACAGTAAAAATGAAAATTCAGGTAGGCAAGAGTTCGAACGACCGCGTTGGGAATTATGAAAAAATGTCTCGTCCTTTCGAGACTTTTTTTTGTCTCCTGAAGTTCTCCCCTATGCTAGAAACAACTATAGCAACGATGTGACAAAAAAACCTACGAAAAAGGCTGATAAGGGTAAGTGTACCTTTTCCCAGTCACTCGTGGTCAATATTCAACACATATGCGCGTATATTAAGTACAACTGGATGTGCAACTCCAAACGCGTACGGTTCTCAAGAGGCACATCCTTGTTTAATTTCCGTTTCCTTTTTATTTTTTTTTACTTTTCTCATTTGTTTTCGACCTCAGTGGGCTCCCCCCCTTGCTCATTCCCATTGAACATTGCAAACGCCACCGGCAACGTGTCATTTGCTCGGAGGTATTCCCCGTACGCCGGAGAAACGCGACAAAACATTTCGGTCATACGCTGCGAGAGACCAACTTTGAAAAACCAAAACATTTGAAAAGCACGAGTTATTTATCGTAACGGTGAACTGCAGAAAGGAATGGCGATGAAATGTCATTGGAAAAAAAGTTATATGACGAGGAGAGAACAGCGACAGGACACGTCGATCGAAAAATAATCAACTTTTTATTTTTCCACTGCGAACCCACATGGAATTTCTTCTATTTCCGATTCGGTTTTCAAACTCATATTATTTTTCGATTTATCGATTTTCGGACACAGAAAAGTAAAATAGATGTTTGGGAAATCTGTGTTTACGAGCTACACATTTACTTTTGTTTTCTCAAACACAATGGAAGAGAGAATGCAAATGTATGTAAATTATTTATTCTATTCGATATTATTACGCTGCAGAAATGGTGGAAAAAAAAAAAATAACGTGAGAAAAAATACAAGGCAGTTTTCCGAAGCTTTTTAAAACATTCATATACCCACGTTACCAGGAATTTCCTAGTAGATATCTGAACCAGAAGCAGCGGATGTTTTTCCATTCTCGTATATAACATAAACGCATATACGAGTACAAACTCACACGTGAATCTGACATTCTCTGCGACGGTACTACGTGACGTCGCGAACAAAAATTTTCACGAATTTTTCCGCTTTCATTCTCGGTCATCGCCATGTCGCGATTTCGGTCTTTTTTTTTTTTTTTTTTGTTGGTCTTCATCGTTTTCGTTCTCCCCCGTGACCAGTGTATATTCGTCGTAGGAATGGCGAATGAACGGTACAGAGAACCGAGCTGCATGGGCGTAAACGTCAGGAAGCGAACAGGAAAAATATAACATACACGACCCAAAAATATAACAATAAGAAACATTCCCCAGCGAAACCATAGCGAGGAAATATATGATACACGCAATATTTGTCCTCGCACGTACCAAGAGCATACACAAATATACGACAGTTTTACCCTTGCGCGCTGTACGTTAAATCCATCATTAAACTTTTATATCAACGAAATTTCTCCATGTTCATAAAACTCGCATTATTTTCTCAGGCACATAACTTGCCATATGCGCTATACATCCACGTTCTTTTTATTTCCATAGAACGTACACAGATGCACTAAAAATTGCATCGCGATTAGCGTATAACTTAATGACAATAAATACAAACTGCAGTTGTCGTACGGACCCAGCGAAAATCATTTTTTTCTTTTTTCTTTACTTTCGTAATCTTCAGTTTCTAAATCGACAATACGATTTGTCTAACTGGCGTAAACAGGGCACATACATTTTAGGGTCTGTTGGAAAAAAAATGAAGGAATTTCGTTGCATGCCAACGAAGCAAACTTCAACGTGGTTTTTTGTCAATTAGATGGGCTTCCGAGTCGCCTTCTATGTGAAAAAATCGATAGGCGGTGTCTTCGGCGACGATTCTATGGAAACGAAAAAAAAAATGCTTAAACGGAGTATTTTTCATGAGCAAGTAGAAAACGTTACAACGTGCAATTTCAGTACGTACGTGAAATTAATCTTTACGTTGCTGGAAAAGTGACGAGGGGAAGTGCAAGCTGCATTTTCGCAAAGAGTCACTGTAACAGTTCCGTGTGGTCTCATTGTGCGCAATGGAGAGACGATCTACGATAACAATAAAAAGAAACGTGTGATACGATGATTCTGAAGTCTCTCCCGCAATGCTCAGAAAATGACACGTATTCATTGTGAATATTGTGAAAAAGTCTCACGTGAACAAGCGTATATATAACGCGTTACTTTGTTTCTTCGTAAATTAAAGTCAGTCCGCAATTCCGCGTACGTACATATATGCGATGTGGATTAGACTTTGCTCAGGCGCGTACTGGTGGCTTTTCTGCACACGAACCTGTCTCGTTCTCGTAAGACATAAAATGCGTGCGAGTAAATGCGGCGGAAGGACAGAGGTGAAACGTGCGTGGTAATAATCGTGCAGCTAGGAATAAAATATTGGCCGGTGTCTGGGCAGGGAGCCAGCATTGGTGAGTCCGCCCCCGTTTTCCTCAAGCCTCTCTCACGGGAGTCATTACGACGTTACACGATAACGGCTCAGAAGGGAGAAACTGAATTGGCGAAATGAGACGTCAAGGTAAATTCACAACGGTCGAAATTGCGCCAACTTTTTATCGATTTAAAAAGAATAATTTGTTTTTTTTTTCGATATTTAATAATGAAGAATCTCGTGTAAAAAATTATTCCAAAAATGGTTTATGGAGAAAATCCATGAAGTCTTCAGTTCGTCGAAAAAGCAAAACTCAATTCCTCGTGACACTCTGAAATGAAGGAAACGCCATATTTAGAAAATCAGAGAAACAAGTGAAAATTACGTTGTTCGCTGAAAAATCGCAAGAGCCTTCGATTCGGTGCGGTGTGGCAGAACCTTAAGGATTTGGAAGGATAACACGCGTGTCATCTAGCTATACATCGCTTTAACTGTGCACCAGCAGTCTCCTCCTCCGCAAGGCCCATAACGTCTATCGCCCTTGGTAGCCTCCCTTCGTTTTCCTCGTCTTTGCCCATCACCTCCATCTCCTTCAGCTTGATGTTCCCCTTCGTAGCGAAATGTGCGTACACATACACACTTAGAATATTTAGGACACGCGAGTTTGCGTGCGAAGCTTCCCCTTTATTGGTTAGTGGAAGACAAACTGGAGCCAGCAACTATATACACACACACATACATCTCCATAAAATGTTTAAAGGGGGAACAAGAGAGAGAGAGAGAGGGAGATGCTGGCAAAAACCACAATGGCAATATCAATTCTTCGGTGTGAGTATAAGACAAAGAAAGAAAGAGCGGGAGAGAACTGCGCGAGATTGTAATAAGAGAGATGAGAAAACTGTCGAGTCATAACCGACCCTAACAAAACTGCTACTGTTAAACGCTCCCACGCTCTTACTTTAATTCCTCCAAAAAGCTAAGAGGTGGTATTTAAATTTCCGTCGGTATTTGTTTAAATATATGAGAAAATATGAAACGGCGAGTTCGGAACCACAAAGTTTTGCGGTCTGGCGTCGCGTTAGGTACAGGATAAAGAAGAAAGAGAGAGAGAGAGAGGGAGAGAGAGGAAAATAAATAACCAGGGGAGCATAAAATGTGGAAACAAGGTTGAAGAGAGTCAGAGGGAGAACAGGTCGCGCCCTTTGACTCAGTCACGGGGTGAGAGCGGTGACTCACGCGCTCGAAATTAATTCAGTTGTCGAAGCGTGCCAGAAGGGATTGCAGCTCGAGACTATTCCCCCCTGCTGTTCCTCTCTCCAACTTCTCTTCTTGTTCTTTCCCTCCCTATCCTCACTTTTCTCTTTCTCTTCTCCATTCATACAACGCTTGGTACAGTTGCCTAATGCAATATCTTCCCTCATCCTCTACTTTTTTTTACCAGCTCTTCTCTTCGTCGTTCTCGCGTAGTTGTTGCTTTTCACCCTTGCTCTTCCTGCAGCCTGCTCCCTCGAACCTCCGACTTCACCAAAATGCGCTCACACGTTTTGTCCTCCGAAACTTTTAGAGCACAAAAACGCTCTTTCGCGCACATGTGAGGAGGAGCCTGATTCTCTTGCGGTACTCTAGCTCTATGGTTTGTGATGCAATGAAGCAGTTCGCAACAAAAGTACGACGAGATCGAGCGTATGGACGAACAAATAAACGTGTGGGAAACCTTTTGCCAACTCTGGCTCGAATAACTATGAAAACTCTTTTTTTCACCAGACCACGATCGTTACGCTACGTATTTTCTCTCTCTCGCTCTCTTTCTGGTCTCTCGGCATGCAATCCTACGTCTTTGTGCTCGTGCTTTCCGCGTTTTTTTTTTGTTACATCATTCTCTGTAGCAATTCTCAACCAGAAGCACTTTTTCGGAGATATTCCCTCCGGTAAACGCCGTTCTCGCTTGACCAGCATCCTTTCCGTTATCGATCTTGTCCAATCTCTTCACGTCACTGCAGCTTTGTTCTTTCTCTTTTTCACTCAACATTTTCTTGTTCCTTTTTTTTTTTTACTTCCCTTCCACAATCTTTTTAGATTCGAATCTTTTACAACGATTTTCGAAAAGATTCCAACGCCGCAGACACACACACAGTCGTCACACGTGTCTCGCTGATTGCAAACATACAGAAATTTCGTGAGAGGTTCACTCGTGCTTACAGACTGAGGAAACATTGATCGCTTTCATTTTTATCTTTGGATACAAATCCATTCATCAATGCACTATTAATTAGTATCATTTGATCGTGAACTCCACACCCTTTCGTTTCTTGCGAACTGTCAAAATTTATTTTAACTCGGGAACTGTGTATAAAAGCAAAAAAAAAAAATTGCCATATTCGTGAGAGAGTCACTTCGATGATCTTCGTCTTAATCATTCTGATTTTTTTCCATGTGGAATAATTCATTTTTTCTTTATGGTAGAATATACAAATTAGACATTCCATTTGTGTCGAGTAAATTTGAATTTTCTTGTAATTTTCATACGAAATATGTAATTTGACGCTGCGATATACCGAGGAGAGTTTTTACGATGCAATGTACCCTCGGTCGTTTAATTTAGGTTGTCTAAACATAAAGCTACGCCGTCTTTCACGTCGATTTCACTTTTTTCTTTGAACCAACGTGCAAGAACCACCACCCCCTCGAAAATAGCCTTTGCCTCTTCACTCTCGTACATTGCAGCCTCAAGACATTTTATATGTAGTGCACACTTGGAGCCATTTTCCATTTAATTTTTACCATGTTTTATAGAGCGCGGCGGTATATCCTTGCGCTTTCACACACATACACACGCGATAGATATCCCGGGGCCTATGGACTTTTTCAAACACGCGCAAGATAGAAAAAGAGAGGCAGAGAGAGAAAGAGAGAAAGCGAAAAGAACGAAGCAAGAACGAACAGAGCAAATACATCTAGTGAAAAGTTTGCCGCATTTCTCGTGGACCCGAGCTTTTCTCTTTTTCATCAATCTTCGTGACTTTCCGAATACCCGAATCAAAAATATGAGCAAAATGTGTTTTGTTAGCTACACAAACGCGAAGATGACTTCGAAAATTTCGCTCACACACTATTATTTATTCTCATTTTTCCCTCCACGCGTCTGGTGTGTTTATAAATAAATTATATAAAAAAAAAATCATTGTGAACGTGAATTTGATCCCCAGAAGAGCACGAGGTTGCATTTATGTGACAAAACCGATAAAAAACGGGGTCGTTGACTCTGTACGAAAAGTATACGTAAAGGAACAGGATCGAGACAGAGTGTCGCTGGTGCAAATAAGAGAAAAAGAAAAAGAGAAGAATAACGGAAACGCAGGAAAAGAGTAACTCGATTCGCCACTTTTCGCCTTGGCATCTTTTCCACCTTTTCCACGTATAACAAAATGGATAAAATACACAAAATATCCTTAAGATTCATCGTGTGTGTTTTCTGTACTTTTCTTCTCGTGTTCGCATAGACGTGTGATATTTGCAAAGCATGCTTGCAAGAAATACTCGTGACACGTATATTTGTACACAAATCCACGTATTGCATGCTGCAGCCTTAGGATATAGTGACGTTACTGCTCTTTGTTCGACGGAATAGAGAGACATAAAAAATGTATATCCATTAAAGTGCTTAGATGCATTGATTCCTCGGTGCTTGGACGCCGGAGGGAAAGATAAAAAGAAGCACTAACGTTGCTTGAAAAAACGAAACCAGGAATATACTTAAGGGAAAAAAGAAGGGAATCTTGTGAGTGTTGCTAGCCGACCACTGTACAAAGCGATCCAATTAGGAAGTCGAGAGCGAAACAAATCGCTCGATCGATTTTCCTCTTCGTTCCAATTCATTCCTCCAGAATCCTCCTAGTCTCTGGATAAACCAGAGGACCTGCGGAGTCCTCTCGACTCTTTTCTTTCACGTTTTTTCCTCTATACATCCAAAGACGTATACACAAGTATCTACCGAGATATTTTTTTCTTCCTTCCACTCGATTTTTCCATCGTAGAACTCTGCTTCAAGCTGTTCAGAGGAAAAGAGAGAAAAAAAAACTCTCGAGAACTAGAGACCTCGTGACCCTGGAACACTTTCTTTTATTCCTGTATACAGCATGAGAAAACGAATAGTTTTCGATGCAAGAAACATCAGTGCTCCGCTGAGTATCAAGCTCTATGGGGCATTCGATCTCCAGTCAAGCTGCCCAACACACTTCTCGAGTGATTCCTCAGGAATCTGTATCTCTTGACGTACATGCAGTCCGCGACAGTTGTCTCCCATATTTTTGGAGTCAATTCGGAAAGGAGCTTTTTTTTCCTATGAAAAGAGTTCCGCAGACGATGCACTTTTTTTTTAATACGAAGAAAAATTGAGCGATGTCAATGAATCAAATTCAATAATGAAAATTTTCATTTTCTTTGAAGAAAAAGTCTTGAGGTAATTTATGTATTTTCGAAAATATTCATACTTGTCGATGAGGATTGGACACTGAGTAGATCCACCTGTGATGGATTAGCCTTTGTGCATAGCAGGATAGAATGCAGTATTGAGTCATGAACGAAGCGTCGCGCCCATGGACTGAAACGGATTCGATATTTCCCGACGAGATGGAATCAGAATCTCTCATCGACTCGCTTCCGTATTACATGTATACTATTTTTATACTTTTATATATTTATTTTCGAGTCAGTAAACGGCACGAATTCAAAATCCAGATAGATACTCTAAGGCACTCAGGTATTCGCAAATTGTGAATAAGATTACGTGGAGATTTCTAAAAAAAAAAACAAAAAATACACGCAGTTTACAATTTTCTTTTTTGAACATAGGATCGCAAGATACTGTCGTGTCCCTTTTATTTTTATTTCAAAATTTTATTTCAAAATTCTACACGAATATAAAATTTCTTCATTTTTCTGGGTTTGCTTATTTTTCATTTTTACAAGTACTGATTCGCGAGATTGCAAAGAAATATCGTTTTAATGAAGTTCTGCGTTGTCTGTTCCGTCTTGTTGGTGTTTTGTTTTCTTTTTCGCGCCAGATGATTAATCGTGTTCAACTGGAGCAGCTTCTGATTACTGTCGTTTTCAAGCTTCCTGTTATTATTATTACTATTATTACTTTTTTTGTTTATTTATCCTTTTCCAACGTCATTTTTATGTATCCGTGAGCTCAAACGTCGAGAAGAAACGGAAAGCATGCTATTATTATTCTGTTTCTCTGGTTGTTCATGCAGACAATGCCTTACGAAAGTTTAATATTATTTTTAAACAAAAACTTTTGTCCTCGGCATTAAATTTAGTTGGATGTTTCGTAGTCGTAATTTTTCACTTTGCTTTCTGTCTTACACTTGGGTCTCTATCTTTTCGTGTCTTTTGGTTCTCGTGTCTTTGTCAACAAATGAAGCCAGCAAATTGCAGTTGATTCTCGGCATCAAAAGCGACTCGAAACTTTGCAACGTTTTACAACATCTCTCGAGTCTTTGCTAACCCTCTTTATACCTTCTCTGCTTTTCACTGTCTCTCACCTCTTCCAGTCCTGACGATCTTTCTCCCTCTCTCGGATGACTAAATCGGACGTTCTCACTAGACGAGCTCCTTGCAACAAACTGTATACAATCTTTGGTATATATAGTACATATAGTTTCATCGGATTGCAAGAGGAAGAGAATGAAGAGGAGAGAAATCAGCCGAGCGACTCTTGACGGACTGCAAACGGATGTGCGACTGATGGCGATTGTCTCTGCTCGTACGAAAACGATATGCTGCCGGACGTTGGAAGACGAGTGGGCTGGTTACAAAGTCGAGCATCGTGAATCCTCCACAATACGGATCGGTCTATATATGTATATAAATGAATACACATACCGATAATGTACTTGCATAGCGTGGTCTCGTTGCACAAGAACGTAACACGAATCGACCGACTATCGACTTTGTTCCGCTATCTACTACGTTACGTACATGGTCCCGTGTACGAATACGAATATAATGCCGTATATGCTGCATGAGAAGTGGTTATACGTCAAACACGCACGATTCATCACTTGCTGTAGGCATGACGAGAGGCTCGACGACCCTTGAACCCAACAGAACAATAATCGATCCATCATGTTAACCCAGTCGATTGAGGCTGGATATTGATGTACCGGTGACCTCGATGAAAATATTTAAAAACTACATTTCAACGCGATTCGGACTCTTCGTCATAACCGCTGCGACTAAATGAAAAAAACAACGGCGTGTCATTCCCGAGAATCCGATAATTATCGGCGTTTTCATTATTTCCATTTTAAAATAACGATTCGATGGTTTTGGACAAAGAGTGAGGGAGCTCTCCGATGAGTTGAGAGACTGAAATTGATGTAAAAACACAAATTAGTGAAACTTACATTTTACACAGTGTCTCTCCTCGCTGATATTTTTATTTCGTCAAGTATAAAGACAATTGAAATCGTTGAAAGAAAAATCGGGACATTGAAGCGAATGAAAAATCGCAGAAATATTCAGCAAAAACGTAAAGAATATATTTACATTTGAATAAACAATTTGCGATGAAGACAGAATGAAGAATGATTGTGGCATGGTTCATCGAAGAATGTAGCATTGTGGAAACGGGCAATTTGTTGGAGATAAAAAATGCACATAGCGTAACCTCGTGTACGTGGTAAGTAATAGTGTATGGTAAACGCCAGTATGACTGACGCAATGACGTCGTCTCTCTACGAGGCCGCGAGTAATTATATTTTGTAATGACTGGCGCGTGCGTTAATAGTACAAACCCAATCCAAGAGTATGTGTGTAAAAAGCGATGCGAGCGTGGATTACTCATTGGAAAAACGTTCCATTGCCATCGCGTGGTCAATGCGGTCGTTGCAGACCCATTGGCATACTCTTGCTTTTGGTCCAGTCATCATTTATCTCTCATCACTGTTATTACAATCATCACAATCTCATCATATCTCATGTTGCTCGTTAAGAATCGTCAACATTTTTCGAACCTTCCGTACCGTATAATCCAACTTTATTGCTTGACTAATGATTCACGCGATATTTATTTGGGTTATCATTGTACCTTGACGCGTGTATACGTTGCTCGAGCTTAGGAATCTCATCGAGTTGTCATTAATTTCGATTCTATTATATTGAGTAACGAGCTTCGAAGTGTCCGCAAGTTTTTTCATTTCATGAGCGAGCCGCAGAGAAGAACCGATGTGACGATCTCGATCGAGCACCCTTTGAACGATTCCCAAGCCCTTCGAACTGTCAGATATTTCTAATAGGAAGAAGCAGCTATTTCTCGATGGAATGGCTCGCTCAAAGATTCTGCTCGCGCGCGTCAATATTCTCCATCGACGTGCTGTATGTTTTCCTCGCCATTGTTGATGCTTGTGTATTTATATCTAATAAACTATGAGCTCCTATCGATCATAGCTATTTCATGTTTTCCGCTCTGGGCTTCTATAGAGCTTCGCGTTCATCGACATACCGCGCGATAAATATTAATGCCATCAGCTATGAAAGTTGATCGGTGTTTATGATTGTATCATTGATCTTTCTGATTGAGTATCATCAATGATCATAAACTATATGATGGTGATGTGTATCGACTTTTATAAACAGGGGACATCGTCCATTTAGAATTCTGCTGCTGGCCAGAAAATCCACCAGAGCACAAGGGAAACTTGTTAAAGAGTTTGCCAGTACAGAGATCGTACTCGAATTATTGGTTTCATGGATTTAGTCCTTTTGTATCGTATCAGCAGCTCGGAGAAAAAAAAACGATAAGGAAACAGTAGCAGGAATTCAATTTGCCAAGACGTTTGAGCTTCTCGCCCTCCCGCCCTTCCTTCCCCTGCAACTGATGCTCTTTTTAGTCACAACAAGCAGCCCTCACCCTCCCAAATCCAAGTCTCTTCGGGGTATAGAAAATACGTATCCCAAACTTTTCCACTATCGCTCAGCAGGTCCTGGGACTTGGCGTTTCGTGCACTGCAAGTCTCAAACTTTTGGCAGAACTACTTACATCGAAAAAATAAAGGGAGACACGAACGAAGTGGAAGAATATCGGAAAATATGCTACGCAAAGGCGCGCATCTATTGGGAAAAGAAGAAATAGATTGAAGAGTGAAGTGAGGAAAAATGTTGCTTGTGTAAAACGAACAAGACAAAGGGCTTTGTGTACCATGGGCATCATGATGAAAGCATCTTAAGAATCTTTTATCTGTCCTAACAACACAAAGTACATCAGCATGCCAGACAGTTTATCGTAAACTATTTGCCGGGCTGCCATTACTCGTTACCGGACTGGATGCAGGGAATCAACCTGGTTTGTTCAAGCGCATCATACCGACTTTTTACTCGACTTTCGAATATTGTTCATACTCCTAGATCTATAGATGAATGCGCGGACACCATACACACGTATATTTAATTCCCTCAACTAGCCCTTTGTGTATATATATCTCGTTTACAATACGTCTCTGTTATACCTTGGCCTCTCTCACAACTCGGGACAGAGTTGGTCGACAACGTGTACAAAGTTGTGTTTCAGCCCTCCAACTCCAATGCCGTGTTTACCGTGTCCCCGTGCCCGGGAAAACAAGGCAATTCGCGCAGTAGCACGATTGTGCCGACCACACTAGCGCACAACTTCTCTTTCTAACCCTCCGGCTTTTGCTACGATACACATGCACCACTTCCTTTATTCTCTATATCGTCCTCGCTCGCAATCATGTACACCACTTTCTCGGCTATATTCCCTAGCTATAGTGTCTCTTTTCCGGGTATACATTTGTGCACTTCTTCCTCGCCATTACTTTGACGATCTAACTGTCTCTCTCTCTCTCTCTCTCTCTCTCTCATCCACATTTTGCCGCATTCGTCTCATTCTCCTCTCTACACACTCTACACACTCTTTTCCGTCTCGATTCCATCTGCTTCTCTCTTTCCAGCCCAAAGCTGCTGCTGCTGCTGCTGCTGCTTTGGGTTTTCGTACCGTAACCAGCATCAGCGAATCTTCGACACTCGATCGAATCCTTGATGTCCTCCATGGCCCAGTCAGCCTCATTCGTTTGCCCTCTTCTCCACTCCACCTTCACTCTTTATGGCTCTCTTCCTGTATACGTCTACCACCCGCCGCCCCCAGCTGGAACGTCCGAGCCTCTTTGATCCTGTGATAGCATCCAACAATCCAAGCATCCAAACACACTCACATATACTCTTGTCCATGTTTACACAGACTTCGATCTTTCAACTCATTGCTGTTCTATATACGTACTACGTTCATTTCACCGGAACTCGTATCGTGTTATAGCTCCCTCTCTCTTTATCTCCGTCTTTGTTTCCCTCGTGAAATATACCGTCTTTACCCAATACAACGTAAACGTCCTTTCCCCTCGTATACTTGAAGCTGACTCATTCAAATTACCCTACTGTCCCGCAGCAACGATGACGCTTCTAAAATTTTATAGCCTTCTCGATATCTCTTGTCCGTTTGCTTGCTCCAATAGCCAATCGATAAATTACGTCTATTAAATGAGAGATACGAAATTTTGTGCTCTTATCTCGATCCATTGATTGCACATTGATATTGTACTTTTATGAGCCCCGGAAACATAAGGAGTTTTCAGGGTAATGTAATGTCAAATGTACATGAGAAATTCTTTCTGATTCGGTATATCCAATAGATATTCCCCTTTGAAACGTCGTTAAGTATAGATTCGATCGAATACAAAATATATGCCAAAGTTCGATTAAATCTCTACCTTATTTTATTTGTCCAACAGCTTGATAAAGCATGACAAAACTTGTGCCTGGTTGCTTTCACCAATGTCCTGTGTCGTCATAACAAGGAAAAAAGTGATTCGATTTAAATTTAATGAAATAGCACGGTTCAAAGCGGTACCACCGCACAATTCGCCGATTTCCGCATTGATCAATTTCACTTTGACACTCCTACATAACTGCCAGCCCGTATCATACGATACCAGCACGTATAATGGGGTTAACAAACGAGCAATTCATCATGCCATTTTTTTTCTCTACACGACGCACAAGTCATCGTTGAAAAAGAAAAATAGAAAAAAAAAAAAAAAAACTCGTCATACATCCCCTTGCCAGTTGATCCTTGTTCATTTTCATTAACCCAGATATGTTCTTCATTCATTTGCATTCGAAGCCTACCCCGGACATCTTGGGGCTTAGTCATGTTTCATTAATGTCGCGTCATCCTCCAAAGTAACTTTGTTCATCCACGAGGCTAATACATGGGGAATGTGCCGGAAGATCGATTTCCGGGTAATACGAGCGGGTGCGTCACAGTCATACACGCGATGAAAAGGAGCTCTACACGTGCTGTACTGACTTTGTTTCGCGATGGCCTAGCGCTACTGGATTCTATTGGTACAACGAGCATCCAATGCTTGGTCGTGTTGTACCAACTTGCAACCGCGTTGTCAGGGTGGCCAAGTTTGCTGGACAGTTTAGTATCGTGTTTGATTGACGAGATATCAGTATAACGGCTACAGTCGTGATGGTAGGACGTGTAACGGGGATTACGAGTCGCGAAAGCCTGGACAAGGGAGGAGAGGGTATCAGCCGGGATGTACGCGATATAGGCCAACCCAATGTAACTGTAGCAGTAAGCCATGATGAAACGGTATTGTTGTATGACAAGAGTGCAGGAAATCAAACAATCTCATATATACGCGTTTACAATAACCGTTCATATACTTGATAAACAAACAACTGGTTTATAAAGCACTAATTTGCTCGTTACCTCTAATGGATTATTAAATCGAGGAAAACGTATAGTTTGTTCTAACGACATCAAATTTCTGACGTCTGCGGACATTAATGGTTCCCGAGTTCAATTTATTCGTACGTAACAATAGCCTAATACGTACATACACGCATGGGTGATTCTATCGAATTAACCAATTGGCAAAAATAAATAATTCTTCCATGAAATGTGTTGCCACGCTCGGAAGTTTGGTCCAGAACAGTTGGTGATTTTGGAGCGTTGGCAGAAATCGATACGGCTGATTGGTCGCTTTCCCTCTCCTTCAGCAGTCCCTGCGTCTATATATATATATATATATATATGACTCATTGCATTCATAAAGAGGAGAGATATGCCAAAAGTACTGTTTTTTTCAGCACGAGTGGTCGATTCACCACATATTTAAGCGGTAAGGTTGTGAGAGTAGGGTACCGTCGAGGGGATTGTCGATTCGGTGGAAACGAATCGCGAGGAAGCAAATTTATACGCTATCGTTCGTTAAACGCATATAATGGCGGAGCTTTATATATGAAAGAAAATATACCCTCGGCGGTACTTAATCGAGCTTGCCGTCATTACCATCGTTATCGAACAGCAGCTGCTCGAATTTTGATATATAGCAACTAGCACACTCATAGGTATTTTGTTACCGGAACGGGACGCGAGCTTAGCCAGCGCTTGATAACATCCTCGATGCTTCCGAGCTTACGAAACTTTTTGGACGTTCGTAAATATAATTATGAGAAGAAGAAAACGTCAATAATTTCTATACTCACAGAACCAAATTAATTATACCTTCCGATAAATTTCGTCAAGCTTAATGGAAAATAGATAGAACGTTGGAATAGAAAGAATTATTCATTTTTCGGTATCGTTACCACAAATAATCACTAATTACTTTTTCCTAATAAATTATATATTTCATGGTTCGAAAAAACTGTGCGCGATGTTACATGAGCTTTGGGCAAGAATTTAATCAACAAGAGAAAATCCAAGGACCCACCGGGGGCTCCGCATTCTTCGTGACTGTCGTTTGGGAAAAGTATGTAGAAGTTTGTCCATGCCTTCGCAGTCTTATCGCAAGTTGGGTTAGGTCAAGCGCTTCCGGAAGTTTCGAGGACGAGCTAGGCCAAGAGGTTTCTTAGGAAAAGGGAGGTTGAACTTGTTCTCAAAGGGGAGAGTTGAGTGAGGAATTGTGAGTACAACATGTAGCGATGTCTGGGCGAGGCGGAGAATGAAGTAGAGTGGCACAGCACGGTACCAGAGGAAATATCTGCACGGACATGAGCGTCGGGACGACCGCCAACCACGTAGAACGGAGACGATCCTTTTGCTGGCTTTTGGAGGGGTTGCTCTAACTATTCGAGCTCTTGCACTTGCGTGACGACCCGATGACTCACCTCCGCTCTTACTCACTGCCAATCTACATTTATCCACTGGGTTTTAAACCTTTTTACCTAATCCAACAAAACTCTCATATTTTCCAGGTATTTCGATGCTATGCTTCAAAAAATCTTGTCTCTACATGTAGTAAAAACAGGCACCTCTAAAATATTATTTGTTCAAAATTCTGATACGGACTTGTATCGTTCAAATCCGACATCATATCTACCCACCCATGTCGACGTCGTATCACACAGTCGCGCCTACACTTGCAGTTGTAAAATTCTGTATTTCCCCTTTAATGGAGTTGAGCAAAGTAATTCGAGCTCAAGAAGGCTGTGTGAATTTATTCTGTCGTGTGGAAAGAGCTCTCGTTCCACGATGAACGAATTCTCGATGTATATCATCATGCAAATCATAGGAACTTAATTTTTTGTCATTTTTAACAATAAGTGTAGGAAGGAGGGTTCGTAAAATATTTTATGGTGTAAAACCTTTTCTATTTGAAAAGACTTGGTTGGTTCCTTCATCAGAAATCGTTTATCGGTCGTCCGATGATATAGACAAGATAGAAACGTTACGTTCGTATTGAGGTTCTCTGCAAATATTTTGTATATATATATATTCGCGTAATATCGATGGTGGAATCGTCGAAATGCAAAGCCGAGCATTATGAGAAGAAGGAAAAATAAGAAAGGATGGTTGCATAAGAGACGTAGTTTTTTGCACAATTTTTATGCTCGATCCCGCGGTGCTCACGATTTTGCCTCTTCTGTCGGTGGTTATTTCATCGCAGCGTATCGTTGGTGCGAGAGAGAGAGAGATGCTCCGCTGCACCGTCGCACTTTGACAGTGAAAACGAAGCATTGCTCGGTTTCGTTGGTGGTATCGTCGTGTATAGCTGAACTCATTTTTCCTCTTTACGTCGCGACGTGTTCACACTGTCGCGTTCTTTGCGACCCATTGAGCATGTATATACAAGGATCTATGCGGCGCGCTGGCAAAGAACGAGGCGCACAATGCCCGAAGCCGATAAAAGGCGAATGGTGGGTGGTATGTGGTGCGAGGCTTGGTGTATCTCTTCGGAAACCGCGAGATGCTGGCAAATCGAGAAAAAGAGAATCGATGGGAAAGAAAACGAGATGCCATGAGTGAACGAGCGAGAGAGAGAGAGAGAGAGAGAGAGAGAGAGAGAGAGAGAGAGAGAGAGAGAGAGAGAGAATGTGGGAAAAAATGAAAATAAACGAGTGGAAAAGTAGAAAGAAGTTCTAGGTACGTTGCGAGAAAGTGAGGTGCAGATACCTGGGTAATAAAAAGGCAAAAAGGGGCAAAACATGGAGAGAAAAGAAAGAGTGAGAAAAAGCGGCAAAGCTTGGAGAGCATCTCGGCGGATAGCAGAGCACACCGCGCGGTGCATCGTCACAACGACCATGCACACACTAGCATCAGCCTCAGCGAGAGATAAGAAAACGCAAAGAAGCGAAACTTTAGAAGCTTCTACAAAAATAAGGGAGCCGGACGAAGATGGAAGTACAAAGATATATATGCAGAGGTGTGCTACTTGGTGTGAGCTCTGCGTCTTTGCCCCTTGACGGGCTTGAGCACGTAACCCATTTAGCGCCGATAACAAGGGCCTAAGGGTCTTCCCGTGGCTACCATCTACGCGATCCCCAATCTCCATTCACTCAAACAGGCATGAATTTGGTATTGGTGATTAAATATTGGCTGGCTACTTGCTGCCAGTGATTTCCATACCCGAAATATATATTTAATTTCATTCTATATCCGTTTAACAAATGTGTCACGTAAATTGATAAAATTTCCATTAAATCCTTCGTGGGAAGTTCCATTATCAAATTATCCGATCGGTTGCTCCAGCCGAGCGTTCTTATAATTATAATCACGTTTGGTTTGACCTAGTAATGATTTGGAATTTGAAAAATTCCTCCACACATCTGATCCGATGTTTGATTCATCGCTTCGTTGCTTCCGATCCACCTTGCTTCTTCCCCTGACCGAATCTACTTCTTAATAGGTCAATAAACTTGGAGCAACATCAAAATACCTTCATCCTATCTAGCAGTGGATGGAACAGAGCTACGATTCTCCGGTTCAGTCTCCCATCCTCTCTGTAACTTGTCGTTCTCGTAGAAGTTCTACTCTCTCTCTCTCTCTCTCCATCTCTCTCGCTCTCTATTTCTTTGTCATTGCTCGACCCGAGAGCGACAGTATTGAGAGTTACCCGCAGTGCTCACCGTAGCTTTATGTGGGAGTCAACGGGAGGAGTGCGCGGGTACGGATGTGAAGCAGAGAGAAGCTTTGCCTTCGCCTCCACTCTGTCTCGCTTCCGGTGGGGCGAAATCGAAGTAATTTCCAAGGGAGCCCGCTTGATTGTCCTCCGAGAAACGAATATCGATTCGTGTGTTCAGGTGAATCGTGCTAGGTCTTTACTTGTGTCTCGATCTCAAAGTATATATATATATATATATTTGTCATAGGTGTGTTTATCCTTGACTACTTTACCCTCTTGCTCGGTATTCCAACTCTTGCACGTATACACACACTTTGCCACCAAGATTGCATATATTACGTGTATATAAGAGAGAAAGGCACACACATTTACGAAGGTGACTTTGGTACGAGTTTGGGCGAGCTGAAAACACATAGACTTTGCTTTCGAGCTGAACTTCGAACGGTACTTTCCGTTGCTCGAGCATACTCTCTGTTCCTTCGTATACTTGCATGATATGGCAACCCACCGGGAGAGTGCTTACTCGCAGTATGATGTCCTGTTGCCGAAATTGTTAACTTTCGAAAGTTAATCTTGTCGGTTTCGTTCCAAGTGGGTATATTAGACGAGGCATCGGTTAACGATACTCTAGACTTTTGTTAGCCAAATAAGTAAACGTTAGGGGAAAAAAAAAAAAAATCCGAGTGCAGTTTACCTCGGCAAACGTATGAGGTATAAAAGTAACACACGCCGAAATCCAAGTTAAGAGCATTTACGTCGATCCTTTCAGCATCAAATATATCGATGTACACTCGAACGTTCTCGATAGCAGGATTATATATGGTATTCGTTAAATTCAAAGAGACCCACCTGAGGGTTCCTCTCGTCAGTGTGAAAAGTCCTATTTGAGAGGGAAACATCGAGAGCTCGATCGAGCAGAGTTTCTCTAGAGTGGCGTGGCCAGCAAAGTGCCACGAGGGATAATTGAAAACGATTCCTCCCCAAGCACCTCACACTCTGCTTTTGCAAAAGCCCCTCGTTCCGTGTCTCTTTTTTACTCTCGTTCAAACTGGATACATTCGAGCTCCGATGTAGCCGTCCTTCCTCAACTCTCGCTCTTCTAGCTCTTTTCGTTTTTTCCTGCTGTACTACATACATGCATTCACCTCCTCTCTTACTATCTAGCAATTTTTCGTTTAGTCGCTTTCTCACGCCCGACATAAATTTGCCGAACTGACAGGGGTAATATTTTCTTCCTCTCGCTTCATCCAAACCTCCCTCTCTCCATGGCTTTCCATCGCCTTCCGAAGCTCTCTGCAGTCTCCGGTGCGAAATACGCCAACGGTGTGCCGTTTATATATATATATACGACGACATTCTCGGCAGGAAACCGAGCTCGGAGGTGGAGGCTCGAAGTGCGAATCCAGCAAAGATGTCACCAATGGATAATTGAAGAGAATAAGAATCATTTTGCTTACACTAAATATAATAATAGCTTCATGAAATATATTGGAAATCCGCCCCGGCATGACAGCTCACCCAGGTTTTTATTGCTCCAACCCCATTTGTTATCTAATTTTATCTTCGCAGTCAATTTTCCCTATTAACCCCTGTTTCTTCTTATCCTTTCTGCGTTTTATTACCCGGCCGTTGTTACCACTGTTCACTATCTCTCTTTCTCTAATTTTCGTGGCTTTCCATCTTAATGAAAATTCGTGGGAATAACTCAAGACCAGGGCATCCCCAAGAGACAGTTAATTATCCTCTGGCTAACTGGCTCCCGTGGTCCCCGAGTCCAACCTGAAAGAGAGGAACTCAAGAAATGGAAAAATAAAGGAAGAAAACTAAAGGAACGAGAGTGAGAAAGTGTGCAAGGAGAAAAGAGATGTTGAGGAAACACAGAAAAAAAAAAACGGTGACCGTTCTCCCTTGGTCCAGAGTTATGCGTTACGGGGTAGTCTGCAGCTTTTTTAATTTCATACTTTACTTCTCATTCCACGTTAATAACCCACAGCTCTCTCTTCGTCTTCGGCCTCTCGGTTCTTTCTTTTTTCATCGTGACTTTCAGCCCTCTTGCTTCTTTGTCTCTCTCTCTCTCTCTCTCTCCAACTTTTTCTCGATTTCCTTCTCCTCCTTACCGTCATCATCGCGCGCGCACAGTGTATTCGTGGCGAGAGTTTGTTCAACGCTTTTAATTTATTCCGCACGCGTTCGAGCGACGAAGCGCGCCAGCCACTTTAACTCTGTCCGAGAGAAAGAAATGCGAGAAGGAAAAAAGAGCCTTCATCCTCGCCGCATCTACTCTCCTTTGCAAACTAACCTTTTCTCCGTGTTTTTCACCCCTTCAAACTTTTATTCATTACGTTCCTTCTTAAAAATTCTCTATTTTTCCAATAAAATCTGTTTTACTTTGCTGATGCTAATTCGATTTTCCCTTTGCATTCCAACCACGTAAAATTTGATTATAGAAATAACAACGAAAGTCTTTGACTGTTGAGTGCGAGAGGAAAAAGTAACGAGCATCGTTTTGGTTTGGAAAATAAATATTTATACGTAATACCTTAATTTTTAAACTGATGCCTTGAGAGCGGATTCATGGCTAACAAACATTATTATTAATTCATAAAACGATATTTACTCTCTCGATGAACTTTATACCGTTTTTGTACCTACGTTCAATATTTATTGTACAAAATTTGAAAACCAGATCCAGGAAAATCTTTCCTCTGGAAAAAAAACTCCCACGCTCCAGTTCTACGAAAGCTCGCGTCAATTTTCACGTCCAATTTGATACTTTTAAACCTCATGACTATGCATGAAGAAATATGCCGGGTTTTACATGTACCAACAGACCGGTAGAATGCCAAGATTCGATTTTCGTCCAATTCAGATTCACACAATGTTCACCAGGCTGTTTTCGTGTACACATAATAAATTGATGAATGTATATTCGAATAACAAATGCAGCAACATCGAGCAAAGGCAGTCGATACGATAAGATGGCGTGTTTTCTTCTCGTTTTTTTACTCTCAAGATGAAACAAGACCGATACTCGTTTCTACGAAAAGTGCGAAAGAAATATTAAATCGATTAAAAATTTAGTGACTCGCTGGTACGCTGCTCCGCTTCGGATCGTGCATGTTGAACTAAATATTCTTTACCGCATCTTCGTGAGTTCTTCAAGTTTCCACCATATTGCTTTGTTTTGTCTGCTACTCTGAGAAAATAAATTTCCTGAATCGACCGATCCCAAAAGTATTTTATGTTGCCAAAGACTTATTCCAAGTCGAAAATTTAACCCAGAAATGGATGTGATCACTGGGTGGCTTTTTCAAACGTGTTCCACAAGCCAGAGAGGCACGAATATTGATTTACTTTTCAAAGTCTCTCAGGAACTGACTCATAGGAAAAAAAATGTTGCCTGCGAAAATGCAAACTTGGTTCCCATTCCATTGATGCTTCGGGCGAGCACTTTGAGACTCGAAATTCGATAACATGCATTAATCACGAATGTGCCATGTCCGTATCTACGAAGTTAAATAAATGATGAAATATATTATGAAAAAATTCAATTACCAGGTAATACCAACGCAGTGACCATTTTCCCAATTTTCGTACTGCCAACGATACAAAGTATGAATAAAAAAAATGGCTACGATACCCAGGAAATCCCATACATTACAACGTCACAACCAACCTCTGGAGTACCGCCTTGCGCTACGCAGTCGATTTACGATCGAAGCGTGACGCGATACACACGCTCACCTCATTGAATCATGTATTTTTTTTTTTTTTTTCTTCAACTTTACGTTTTATCTCAATTTTTTGTTTGTTTTCCTTCTGTTACAGGCGAAGTGATTGGCCAACGTTTTCTGGGCAACGAGAGTCACGTGGAACATTTCAAGCTGCTCGAACGAGCCCCTACGTTTTTCCTGATTGGTGCAAGGTAAATTGGATTATTCATTGAGAGATTTAGAAATTCACATAATATCGAAATTTTGTTTTGAACTCCTCGAGCCATGTATTTAATTGACTATCGACGTCTGGAAAATCGAGATTATTAAGATTCTCGTATTTCGAAATTATTTAAGACATTTTTTCGATTTCTATAAATATCCGTTCATTAAGTTTCTCGTTGGGTATAATATCGATGTAAATTTGACCAGTCGAGCTTTCGTATTCGAAGAACGCTACACCGACGTTCGGAGCCAATGAAATGAGAAATTTAATAACCGCAATGAAGGTTTATTTTCGATCGTAGTTTTCGGGCTGTCGATATGTCAAGAACGAGTACGCTAGAAAATTCAAACTCGACGAAAGTTTTTTCCTCATATTCTGAAAAATAAAAAATTGAAAATAGGAGCGACAAAGAAAAAAGTACGAAATTTGTCATTTTTTTTCATTGCCGGAAGCTTTTTGTCGGAGAAATAAATTTTCGATTCTCTGCTCGAACGGTACAAAGGTCAACGCGAGATTTAACTCGATATATACGACGAATTATATATTTTGTTTTTATTTAATTTCGAAGCAAAGTTCATCGAAAGATAAGTTTACTTTTATCCTTCCTGGAGGCAAAATCGCTCGGTCCAAAATCTCATAAGTTTTAGCTCCAAGGGACTGGAGCAAGAACGAAGCCTTTGGGTCGAGTGACTCGATCAGCTAAGTCGTGTAGGATTTACGCCCTTATTTTTGTCATCTATAAACATATACATAGGTCAGCAGGGAAGAATTTTTAAAGCGTTAAGAGAGCCACACGTTTCCGTGGCAAGTACGTTGTCTGAGGCTGTTTTTTTTCTCTACAAACTTCTCCAACCAACTCTTCTCGAGATATTGCCATGCCCTAGACAGCGAAGCTCTTCGAGCTATCTTCGCCGAGCTTCCAGGCTTTGCTCGTCCTCGCAACTATGCCGCATCACCGTCTCACGGCGTTGTTCAAGTCTAAAAGAAAATTGGATACTAGCCTCTTCGTCTACATCATTTTGGCATGCAAATTTTTATACCTCGCCAAGCCGCAGACTTTCCATTTCTGTCCTCGTCGACGAAACACCACCGAACGACAATGTCATACATCGTTTTTTTTCTTCTCTCCCCTTATCCAACTGCCTAAAGTCGTTTACGTTGCCTAAACTCCACTTGTTCCAAGAAAGATTTCACAGTTATTGTTACGTCGAGTTGAAAAAATCTGTGTCGCCAAGTTGGGAATAAAAAAATTTTGTGCTATCGTACAGATCGAATAAAAAATGTTAAATCCAATAAATTTCCTATGCAGTTGGCTGTGGGCCGTTCGATAAAAATTTGAACGAGAGAGCGATGGATATCGTTCGTGTTATTGCTCGTGATTTGATTATCGAACCTGCGGGTATTGGATCGGGCATAACTCGGTAGTAGCTCGTCTCGTACGAATTTCGCGCTTGCACTTTTTTTTTTTCTCAAACGATTATCGATTCAATCGTTTGGACCAAAAATATCGACCATTTTTAGCGAACTATCAATCTAAAAAGATATGCTACATTTTTTTTCCATTTCTCATCGTTGGAAACGAACATTTGACACGAAATATTTTTAAGAATGAAATTTATTAGTCAAGCGTAAGAAAGTTTATATAGTTCGACTGTTAATATTCGAGCCCGTAGTATATTACGACACTTTGTTACTTGTCTCGGTGCGTTAAAAGTTTCCACATTAACGCTCAAAACTTTCCAACTCTGAAGATTTGACGTAATAACGACAATGCCCTGACTCTACAGCGACACTTCATTATTTTTTGCTTCTTTCGTCGTAAATGTCACAGCCACCGAATGATTCAGCGCTATTTTTTTACGGTTCAAATTGCGTCATAAGCATTTAGCCATTTTTCCAACGTCTCATAATTCGAATTTTGAAACCAGGTAAATCGATCGAATGTAAATTTAGTGTAATTTCGAAAACGGACAAGAAGCTCAAAATAATGAAATCCAAGATATTTAAAAGACTTAGTTTTTGGCCTAATCTGCTTGCTTCCTTGCGGAGATGAATTATTCGTTAGAATTGAATAATCAAGAGTATCGAGTGGGTGCTGATGCGTATCATCGGCGAAGATTCGTTTCGCGTAACCGCGAACGCCAGCGAGACAGAAAATTGTAATCAGTTTTACGTCTGCGAACGCCATGACGAAAGAGTGTACGAAGAGTGGGAATAGAAAAAATGGAATATTTTGGTGTGAGGGGAGAGCAGTCGCGAACATTCGATAATTGATGTACACGATTTTCATGTCACGTACACCGAAGCTATCTACGTGTATAATTACATTCAGCAGTACTAATTGAGGAAGATCGATGAGCTACGTGACACGATGCTTTGCACAGATAGATTTCGTTTTGAAAATAGATTTTCCTCTCGTCTCATCCTCGATTGCTGACTCTGTCTTCCTGGCTTGAATCGCTCTTTCTCTTGCTCTCTCTCTCTCTCCTTGTTTTCGCAATATTTAATTTCCCTATTATTTCGTTACGATTTTCCGAAATGCAGTGTTTTTTTTTTATCTCGTTGTTTATTTTGTTACATTTCTACATTTTGCATTTTGAATGAAAATAAAATCTCCATCTTTTTATCTCTTCCTCTTAGTATTATTTAATTAGTATCGTTTTTATATTTTTATATTTTTATTCTTATTTGTATTTTATTTGATTTTATTTTATTTTGCCTTGTTATTATAACGATTACCACTATTTTTCCATGTTTTCTTCTGATCGTATTTCACCATTTTGCTCCATTATTGTTTTTATATTTTTATATTTTCATTCTTATTTGTATTTTATTTGATTTGATTTTATTTTGCCTTGTAATTATTACGATTACCACACTATTTTTCCATGTTTTCTTCTGTTTGTATTTCACCATATTGCCCTAAAGCTTGTCGGGGCATATTAAAGAAATCAATCAATGAATCAATAAATCTCTCTTATCCGGGTGAACATTTGAACCATGAAATCGCTTGTATAAATGAATTGCGGATGCAGACAGATATTTCCACTACCTCGTACATCCGACTGCGATGATCCTTAGAGCATAGAATTTACGTCCGTGCTACACGTAGAGAAGCAGCGAGTTGAACGAACGCACATGCACCTTGTCACATGCAATCTTGACTGGTCCCATTGCATCGATGTGCGAACTGGTCGTAATCGATTATCAATAAGTCTCGATCTTCGTATTATAAAAAAAAAATTATTTTAACGGTTTAAAAAATTGTCGTTTTTTTTTTATTCGTTACAGAAACGCCATTTACAACATTAGTCTGCACGATCTCTCAGAAATTGCTGATCAGGTAAGTCAAGAATTGACATTTTATAAAAAAAAACAATGGGCAATAGAAAAATGTATTTTTCCACTTTCGAAAAGTACTGCGATGGGCCTATAAAAAAAAAATATGTTTGTGTGTTGACGCGTAAGTATACAAAGAGAGAAATGCGATTTTCTTTTTTTTGTTCTTTTTTTTATTTCCTTACCAGAATATATATAGAGGGCTGAATGAAAGTTACCGACGCACCGAGTAAACTCCTCGCCTGCAGTGCGCTGGGCACGGGGGTTGAGAGCTTTGTCTCCGGACTCTGGGTAGAAACTCACCCCCTGGTTTTACCCTCTATTCCGTCTTTTATTTCCTCTCATCTTTATTGGTTGGATGGCATACTTTTGTCCATAGTCTTGAATGTAAAATACATATACGTACAACGTCACGTACTTCAACTTCTTTATTCCACGTTCCTATATTTTTCCTCTTATTCACTCGCGTGTCACAATCTCGTCCCGATAAATTTTCTCCAAGCAAACATAAAGTTATTCTCGCAATAAGACACAGTTGATGGATTCTGTTGGAGGATGAACACACTTTGAGTTGATTCTCCGATGAAAATATCTCTCGCATTGCATTTTATGAATTTTTCATCTCATCGGGATTTATTTGCAATCTTTTTTTTTTTATGTGCTCTGTCGAATCATACGTCGGCCTGGGATTGAGACGAAGCGAACCTGTTTAGCTGCAAACTTCGGATCGTTTCGATCAACCGCGAACCCGTCATTTCCGTCTCGATTGAAATGCACCAATTGAAAAAAAACTCTAACTGCACCGGAACAAAATGTTGACTGACGCATTGAACTCTCGACTCGGTAGAATCGAGAAAAAAAAACGACCACATGACTCGTAAGTCATGTGGACGAAAAGTGGTCTCGGTCGAAAAGACCCACGATAGTAAGGTCCGTAGCGTTCTAATGGCGGTGTTTTTAAATCTCTGAATGATGAGAAATGAACCACGTGGAGAAAGCCTTCCGGTTTCGTTCACCAAACAAATGTTGGTTCTTGAATAACCGTAAACACGAAAGCAAGGGAGATTGATCATTTGAAACGAAAAATATATATAGGCGGTTGGGTAGACATGCCTGAAAGTGAGAAGGATGGAACAAAGTTGATTTGACTAGTGAGAAAATCTCCGTAAACGGCTGTAGAAAAGTAATGAAAAAGAAAAAAAAATCAGGTTGTTGGAGAACGAGAGAGGAACTTGGAAAGGTTGAAAAGAGGTGGTATGGCCCGGGTGCTCGTTTCAGGCTGTTCATTCCTTCATTCGTTCTGTTGATGGAGTTTACGATAGGAGAGAGCAAGAGAGAGAGAGAGAGAGAGAGAGAGTGAGTGAGGTGAACGCACGGTCCGCAAGACCGCGCCTTTATCGGATTTCCGCGGCGGTAGGGAACACGCTCTGCCACGACAAGCTTGTTGACGGCGTAATCCCCCGTTCGTCGGCCGGGCCAGCCTGAGGAAAACTTTTGGCCTGGACTAATTAAGTCTGACTCTGCAACGAAGTTTCGACGCTGACTTTCCGACCCGTTTCCTTTCCTTGTATACGTGTATTTATGTCTATATAGATATTTACCATACGAAGCGATCCATATATACACGAATAAATCCCAGCAGCGTTAGACATAACCCGATTCGAAAAGACCCAATGAGACGGCAGACTGTGGCAGAGAGACGCTTGGAAGAAGGGCGTTTGGGGAATCAAAGATCCTGGCCACGCGATATGCTTTTTTTATATTTTTCTGGCTTTTTGTAATGGTCGTGGAACTTGCCCGAATTTATTTTACCAGGTCACATTCGTTTGTTTCCCTTTTCCTTGCTGTTTTTTTTTTTTTCGGCGTAGCCATGAGACTGTAAATCACACGTCTATTTGCCATTCTTCCTTACGGTCGCAAATATCTCAACCGCGAAATTATTAAAACTGGTGGAGCTTTCCCAAACCCAATAAATATGTTTTCAACCTCGAGCAGCACATCAGGACTGGGAGTTTCCTTAAGGTCAAAGTTCGGCTCACGTGCAGATATATATTATTCACGTTATTTTGCATTATGTACAGCAGGATACTTGGATGTAAACACACGGTATGTTTTAAGCTGTGCCGGGCGACGAGCATTCCCGAACAAGTTTTGCGGCTTCTTGCATAACTGTCAACATCCCTGTATATACGAGAACTTGGGATTAGCTTTTGGACCAGTTTCCAGATGTAATTAACTAGCACCGTAAATGCCAAAATTTTGATAGGAGTTCGCGTCGTTCCTTCAAAGTTATTTATCCGTTCGATGACTTTCAATGACCGGTGAGGAACCAAATATATAGGGAAGGTGGATTTTTTATTGTTCTTAAATAAAAAGAAGGCTTACTCACCACACTGGGTCTGGGAGACCCATCGTGAAAAATAACATTTTAATAATTGCTACTTTCTCTGAAAACTCCGGAAATTAGAAAATCAAGAAATAAAAATAAAACGATGGAGATCTTTGTTGAGAAATTTCGGAGTGGTCGAGTATGTTTAGAGAACTGTGTACCATTTACATACAATTAGCAGGATAATATTCAACCAGCGATCGTGTACTCCTACACTCGGTTTCACGAAAGAACGAGGTGAAATTTTAACGAGCCTGAAAAAACGGAAGTAGTTAAAGCCCATTAAGCGAAGCTCGGGAATACCATTCGATCTTTAATAGTCTTGGCACTTGTAACGTAACACGCGATCAATGCTCTCCGTTCGCTTTACCACACATCGAGAACTGTTTGCTGTAGCGATATTGAAGTTTCGCGCACATGCTTCCTGCCATAGAAACCCCATGTAAAAGAAAAGTTATTCAAGGAATTATGTATCGTTTAAATCCTGAGAACTATGCAGCCCCGAAATTAATCATATTGAGACATTTTCCTCTGCGATATTTCAAGTCGACGAGGATTCTTCAAAATCTACGTGGATGAGAATTCGCGTGAAACGAGAGATACGTTTGGAGCCTCATTCAAGCCTCAAACGGATTCGCCATATCAACTTGACGGAGGCAAGGAAATTTCGTTAAGGGGCTACCGATGCAACGATTTCGGCGAATTATACTCGGAGATCAAATCGAAACTAAAACCTCAAGGAAAAAAATAGTGCCGACTGGCAAGCAGGCCCTGAATAATAATTGCATCAAACTCCGTATAATTGACGAGCTGATTTTACTTTGAAAAACCGATCTACCTCATTACACGGTGACTGTGAATTCTCCGTCTGTCTATGATCGTAGTAACATGGCACAGTGACTTTTGATGCTGTTAGTAATGGACTAAGCCGTCTTTATAATGCACACGCTGCATTGGCATACGGAACGCAGCGCCGCGCACAAGCAATAACCTTATGCCGTGTGCTGAAAGTGTTTTGCGAGAGTTCCTCATGGGATTCGGGCCCAGCGCACGTGATGGTGAGAGGCGGCTCTCTGACCGGTCATTCACTTATACAACCAGCGTAAAAACTTGCCAGCATCATAGCCGAGAGTTGCATGGGTCCTTCATGAGTCTCGATGCCACAATGCCACACCATACTGTATTTTTCTTCCTGCGAGTCTGTGTGTACTCGATAGAAATCGAGCGACTGCGGTGAGAGCAACGATCGCGCACCTCTTTTCAGGCCTCAGGGCTTTCGAGACATCAGCAAGCCTTTAAAACCTCTGCGAAATCGAATAATAATGAAAAATACAATCAAGTCTCATACTTTTTGAACGTTCACCGCAAAACTCGTCAAAGTATCCGATTTTTAGAGAAACGATCGTTGGTTCCCACCTCAAACGATCCATTTATTTTTGTCAAAGTAAACAACCTCGTGCCTAAACTTCAAACGAGTGTAAATTTGCTCCCGGACGACCATTTTGAATAAAGTCAAATTCTATATTTAGAAATTTGTAGAAATCATGAAAAATCTGATATTTTCAAACATTTACGATTTAAATGTGAACCTTGGAAAATTTATTGAGACCGGCGGTAGTTGTCAGATCACAAAGATAACGTGACCAGCTGGACCATTTTTTAAATGCGAGAAAAAAGCAGAAAAAACGTTGGCTCAAGAAGAAGATATGGGAAAAAACTGGGTTCGTACTTCGGGAGAGCAGAGAGTGCTCGTAGATCGTTGAGCAATCTTGGAAATAGCATGAAGAACCTGAAAAACATAGTGACGTTACAAGATGATAATGGTTATGTAGTACCGATGAAGCTTTGGCTCGAGGTTCTGGAAAAGCAGACAGAGAGTGAAACGAGAAGAACGCGGCAATGTTGGAGACAATAAACGCGGGGCTGGCCCGGCTCCAAATGGATTTGTCCTCGTGAATTTGTTGTTTTTTGTCATTTTAGTTGCTGTCCTCTCTCTCTCTCTCCCTTTTTCCTTTAGTCTTTGGGGCTCGTGTCCCTTTTACCTGGCGCTCGTGAAGCCTCCTCCTCCTCCTCCCGCTCGATCCTTTCTGCTCTTTACCGACCCGCTGGTGCACACAGCTCGTCCAGTTTTATACGAGTGCGCAATGTCCCTTCACTAGTACCAACGGCCAACTACCATGTTTACCCTCGACACAAAGATGTATATAGATATATAAATGGCTAGTTTGTGAGTATGCCGAAGAAGAAGCCTCGTCTATATATTTTTCTCCGGTGTAGCGCCCTCTATGACACTCCTCCTCAAATTACGTCCTCTCTTTGCACTCTGGCGCGGCAACCTCTTTACCTTCTTTTCTTTCTCTTTTTCGCTATGTGAGCGCAAACAAACGGCGAGAATTGCGGTGAAATGCGTCCGGTTATTTTTTTGTTTCTTTTTCATTATTTTTCTTACTTTTTTATTCGACTCAATGTACAAAGGAGGCCCATCTTGTACGTGGACTATCATTATACGTTACGGGTCATGCAATGTCTTCTGTTGCATTATCCTCCTACTGTGCGATCTTCAGGGCTCGAGAAAAAAACCATTTTTGACTGCAACGTATAACTTGTTATTCAGCGCGTTTATCAACACACACACACACACACACACACCAGCCATAGAGATTCACTTCTCAAGGGCTTCATATAATGTATATAATTTAAAAAAAGTATTATCCTTCCTTTTTTACTTCTTGTTGCTCTCCTCTCTACAACCCTGCTATTGAGATATTTTTCATGATTTATTTTACCTACCAAAGCCCATACCACTTAGGCGGCAAATCGCTTTACCTCGACATTGCCTTTTTCACTGGTCGCAATGACTTCTGCTCTAATAGCCGTTTCTCTACCCCGCAAACATCATGAATGCAGAAATCTCTTAGCCTGCCGCGGATTACACACTTCTGAGCCTTGAAATCTAAGCCAACTGCGGATGAGGCTCACCCACGCGAAAATAAAATAAAAAGAAAATAGTATTTTAATATCAGCCTCTTTTGCACAAATACACTCCGTCCCTTTCCAATTATGACATGGAATTTGTTGTTACTCTGAAAGTTCTTTAACAAGCGGATAATAATTTATTATGCACTTTCGAGAGCTTTACAGAATAATATTTTACAAACTCTTTGTTTTTACGAATCAGATATTCAGTTCCAATAATGAGTTTTTTTTAGCGAAAGACATTGCTGAAGAACTTTTTTACGACTGTGAATGATTATGGTAGAAAATATTGAAATGTTCGTTTCTTACAATTTCTTGAAAATTAATTTTATCAACGTATACGAATAAACTTCGTTTTCGAATTTTAATGAGAACGAATACGAAAAAAGAACTTTTTCAATTACTCAAGCGCTGGGCGTGACGTCCGTAGGTGGCTCCGATGATTATTATAGAATTAAGCAATCCTGGCCCAGGTGAAAACTTGATTCCGTGATCATTCAGCCATGCACCAACTTGCTTATAAATTTGGCCACCTGTATTGACACGTCCCAGAGAGAGTGCAGACAGGTTAGAGCTTTGAAAATTTAGAAGAACGCTGAGCTATAACACAAAAATAAAAATTCTCCTAATTGCTGACATTTTTGCCTTTAATTATCGCAGAAATAGATTCGTCTGATTTTTGTGAATATTTATCGTTTAATTCATAAGACTTCCTTGACGAATTAGTGACAGAAATGTTGAAGCTGGAAGCGTGCCCATGTTCAGGAATGGTAGTTGTAGGCACGGTTGGAAAAGTGCTTGCTCAGGGAAGCCATCGCACACAGTGTCGGCATTCCGTAGGAAGCTGCGAAACCAAATTTGCGTGATTATTGCCAGGAAGTTTGGTGGAACGTGTTGGTAACGTTAAATCGTAGGGAGAAAGGGAGGAGGGAAGCGAAAGGAGTTATGCTGGTCTCTGCACACTGGAACGAGTGCAGTGTAGTAAAAGGGAAAGAGGAGAGGGAGAGTGAGTGCGAGTTGAGGAGCGCCATAAAGAGCTCGAGGGGGAGCGAGCCCCGTCATTTCATTATGGCATATATGCAAAATGTTGGGGAGGCGAGAAAGAGAGTAGTGAGCTGGATATAGTGAAAGAACTAGAGGAAAAGAGAGAAAAGAATGGACCTTTTCGCGACAGGCCACAGCGAGTCGTGCCGACTAGTAGGCATGGAGGAACGTGAGCGCGAGCCCGTCAACGGGTTACGGTACAGTCACGCGCCGTCCATCCATTTCCGGAGTAGCAACAGCAGTAGAGAGGGCTCTATGGAGAGTGGTGTGGTGTTATATGCTGATGGTAGTAGCCTTGTTGAAGAGCTCCGGAGTGGTCTCTTTAGCTGCAGAAATCCAGAGAGGTGGTGGTTGACAGGGACCAAAGAGAAATTTATGGTGTAGCTATAGATAGAAAGAGAGAATATAAGGGAGAAAGAAATCAACATTGGATGTTGTACGTTAAAGAAGGACGGCTGAATATTGCAGGGAGAAGTTTCCATCTCGCGGGCTCTTTCGCGCTCGCTCGTGCAAATTGAATCTAATCACCTTCTCCCTTTAGTTATTTTGGCGAGCTCGTAAAACGTGCACGATGCTATATGGCGAACGTTATGAAAAGAGGGAACATCCCAATATGAAGAGGGCGTAATGTGTACATAGCGGGCAGCAGGCGTGTGCGTGTAAACTTGAGAGGCTTACAATAGAGCGTAGGGTTAAAGAAACCGAGAGGAAACGCAGTCATGCGGGAGATTATTGACAATTAGTCAATGAAACTAATGGAGGAAGGACTATTGTTTATAAATGTCACAAAGAACGATGTCTCAAGGACCGTGGCTCCAGGAGTTGTTTATCAAAACGTAATAAGGCATTAATAAACAATTGCGACGATAGGTCACTCGAGATCAAATGAAAACATCGTTTTACAAAGTTTCTTCAGTTCTCGAAAGTATTAAATTTGCAGGATTCTGAATGTTCGAGTGCTGCCTTTGTAATTGCCATTTTTAGCTCGATCCACAACTTGACACCACCGGACAAACTGCACACAGTCGTTCGTTAATGAAATCCGATACTTTTGTCCTGTAGCAGATGTCGCAGGTTGTCCGCATTGGAAACTTTAATAAACTAGTATAGCAAAGAGAGAAAGAGACAAAGAAAGAGCGTTAAAGTCTTGGTGGGAGTCCCCATCACGAAGTGGAAGTATAAAGCTTTGATAGAAACGAGACACAAGGGGGCATCACCGATCTGCTCCGAGCCACCCGCACGGTCTCTGTGTCTATTTCCGGCTGTCGGTTTTCTGACAAAGGGTAGAGACGAAGCAAATTTAATCTATTTACCGTAGTCAAACGAGCTTGACGCTCATACACACATACACACCGCTCGACGATCACACTCTCGTTCCAATACATTTGCAAACTGACACACAGTCCCAAGAGGTTAGCTAGTGAAGCAGCTATACACGTTGTTCCCTCGTGCACACCTCCCCTCGATCGCTCCTCTCTGTACTTTCAATTTTCAAGACCGGAGTATGCCACAGTTGTTTTTTTTTTTTTTACCTTCTCCTCGACTTGTCTCTTACCTTTCTTAGTTGCCCATGAACGCGGACTCCTCCATCAGTTTATCGGATCACGAGCCTCGCTTCGATGCAAATATCCAGAAAGGGGCTCCCTCGTTATACACAACAAATTTGGACAACTGTGTGGCAGAAACAAAGCTATACAGACGTGCACTGAATAATTATATGGACGTACTCTCTATGAGTGTTACAAGCTCCAAGTTTGTATTGTATTGTCGTTTGCTCGCTATAATATCCAAGAGAGAAAAGAACAGAATATTAGTTCGCGCCATTAGTCACCTCTTTGCTCTAACCTGAGTGCTCACAATGGAAAATTCCACAGAGAGGAAAAGATGGGAGCTACATGGTAAAATATATATCTCTCGGTAAATCTGTTTACGGTTCGAACCCTCTGTTACTATCGCGCATCGTTTCAACACCCTCGGCTTGTTCACTTTTCAGGCAAATGGCAGTCTCGGTTACACACTGCCCCATTATCATCTCGCGAAACTCGGATACGACGTATATCGCGCTGAATTTATATCCATATACCACTTCAACCAACGACACTCGAGATTTATGCTTTTGAGTATGCGCCAAGGATTGGCTAAATAAACGCGTACGGGACACACACATCGGCTCGTTTACTCTGGACTCTCTAATGCCATTATCCTCATAATTACTATAATCCAAAATTTTACTCTGTTCACACTGGAACCACATTATTGCCGGATCGGCTATTAATCTCTTACAAATTTACACTGAAAGAATTTTATTTTCGAAATACTCGTGGTCCTTCGCCACTTTGCTCCCATTATCGATTTTATCAGGAATATTTTTCAATTCTCTTTCGCGTTTTTGCACAAATTTTCTTAGCGTTTTTCTAGGCTGAATCGAGTGGCCAATCCGACCAGAAGGCCCTGGATCTCGAAAATCTTCTATAATCAATTATCAGATTGGAAGCTTTCTGAGCGTGCTTGAAACACAAAATTAGAATAGTTACTGCAGCTTGAAATAGTTTCCTCTGCAGAATTGATCGGAAAGGTTTGTAGTCTCAGTTTCTCTTTTGCGATCAAGGATTCCTCGGAATCGCTATTATTTGTGTTGTGGCCAGGCAAAGAGCAAACTACTCGGCAGTTCGTTATTATTCTGGCTCGAATTTAGCACGTAAGTAACCGCTTGAATTTCGTTTGAACCAGAGGGAGAAAGAGAGAGAGAGAGAGAGGGAGAAAGAAAGTAGTGGAAACGGTTGAGTAGGTAAGGAAAGAGGGTTGAACATTTTGCGCTCTCATGCATAGAGGGAGAAAGTCCTCGCGTGCTGCTACCCTACCGATGAAAGAGTCTTGCAACGGGTTGTAATGAGAAAAGGGGAATGAGGGACAGAGAGAGAGAGAGAGAGATGGAGAAAAAGAAGGCTGAGGGAGTTTTGCAGTGAGTCCCAAGGAGGCACACTTAGCACGTGACTGTAGAGTGCTCTCAGAAATGGCTAAAACACCTAAAACGTTTTGTACCATTTATGAACCGTATTTACCTTGAGCTTCGACTTTCTCCTCCGCTGGTACTTCGGTTGCTTGGTACTGCTCCTATCGCTGAGGCGTTGGTGTTGCTGCACTGCTTGTAGGCACTCCACCCTCCCAATCCACCTTTTAGCCTCATCCAACTCGACCTTAATCTCGCAGCTTCGACGTTTCTCTTTTCCTCTTTCTTTCTTCCTCTTTTCCTTAAAGTTTCTTCCTCCAAAGGAAAGAGAATCTCTTTCGGTCGCACGGTGGTTGTCCTATGCGGCGTTGTCATGGTTTTTCTTTTCATATACTTCAACGAGCTCGCACACGATGCATCACTTATCCAACGACGCGACGAATTATCCGCACGGTCGCTGTATCAGAAATGTGCATCAAAATATTTCCTCCGAACGTCAACTTTTGTCTTTATACTTTTATAATATTTCCCTTACAAACTTCGCGTGCACCTTTTATTAACTTTTTGTGACGAACGACAGTGTGAGAACTCTAATCACTCGGTATTGAGAAAATTGGAAAAAGTAATTATCAAAAGTTAGACTTGGTGAGGTAAAACGAAAACTTTCTTAATCTTTTTAAAAAAAACTTTTTTTGCACGTTTTACTTGATGATTTCTCGAAAAAAGGAACTTGCACTCGGGAATAATTGGAACGTGGCAGGATTGGAGTTTTGATAGTCTCTTCCATCATGCCAGGAGTTGGAACTCTGAGGAGATTGCTCATAACTGATGATATGAAATAATAACTAATTTTATTTTATTCATGGTATTTTAACGAGAAGCAACCACTTCACTTTCGCATCCAATGAAAAATGAATTATTTTAATCCCATTTATTTATTGCGTAAAAAAGTAAAATGTTGCGTTGATGCAAAGCTCACAGAGAGAATAACGAACTAGTGAAAAGTTGGTCGAACGCAGAGGATTTTCGTTCTGGGGATGCCATAGACCGAAAGCGATTCAAAGAGAGATGGAAATCCGCGAACGACCAGTGAATGAAATAGATGTATAAAGTTAAAAAAAAAAGAATATACTAACCGAGAAAAATAAAATTCGGCCATAACAAGAAAAATGGTGGACGAGGCTGGACATGCTCTATGCGGTATCCTCATTTTTCTTTCCTTCGCTGCCACGAGCAGTGGTGTAATAATAGATGCGTGCTTGTGGGATGGAAGCTGCGGCAAGAGACAGAAACGAATTTATCCGCGGATTTTCAGCCCAGCTGGGTGGAAGCTCGAAACTGTGAAAATCCCAGGCCGTTGACTACCATTTCGAGTACCACCACCGCCCCTTATTCTCGTCTTCATCCCTTTCCGTTCGCTCCCTCGGCTTCCTCTCCTTCTCTCTCTCTCTCTCTCTCTCTCTCTGACCGCTCTAACCCGATGAATATTCAGTGCGATTTTGCGGTTTAAACTTTTAGCCGGGTACTCACCATGGCGTGGCGAAACGTGCGACGTCGCTGATGTGAGCTTTTCGAGCTTGCTTTCCTCTCGTTATCTCTCACTCTCTCACTTTTCTCTTTTCAACCCCGTGCTCTTCGACTATGGCATGACTGGAGCAGCCTGCACTGTTGCGGGGGTGCAAAAGGATGGAATATCTTCTTCGTACGACTTGGTATTCTAATTAGGCCAAGAAGGAGCCAACAATTTAAAGGAGAGGATAGCAGCCCAGAAATCCTAGTTGATGCCTCGCCGATCTTTCAACCTTTCTTGCACTTTCTTACTCCGCCACCTTTTTTTCCTTATTTTCTTCTCCTTCTTTCTCCACACATTCGCTTTTTCGTTTTGACTCGCGATACTTCCGCAAGGTTGGACGATCCCTTGTGTCTGGCGAGACTGTTGTTACGTAGAAAAGCCCTCTCAATGAATCACTGCGACCGGAAGAACAGTTTTTTTTTCTTTATAAAAAAAAAACAAAAAAAAATCTCCTCGTAAAAAGTAATCCTCGGAGATTTTCCCCTCCGAACGTATGTGAACTCTGTATCGGGACTTTTTCCGTTTTGCCTTACGCCTCGTTGTGTGGCTCCTCAAGTTTCCACCTTTTTTTCGTCATCTCCGCATTTTTTGTGTATTTTCCGTTGAGATTTTTTGAGAACCGATTAAATCGTGTTTTTTCGAGTTGTCTCGTAGGAAATTATTCTTACTTGATTATTCGTTGTTTCAGAAAGTGCAATGGTCGAGCACAGGAGCCCACAGGGAATTGTGCTACCTCAAAGGACGAAGCGACGACGACTGCCAAAATTACGTCAGGGTTTTCGGTAGACAAGGACCCGACAAGTTCCTCGCTTGCGGTACGAATGCCTATAAGCCTCAGTGTCGTGAATTCTCGATAATGGTAAGTGCTTTTTCGTTTCAACCAAAACAATTATTCGAATTACGTTGATCGAGTGATCAAAAACATTTGAAAAATATTTGAACGTTTAAACTCGAATCGACAATTTTTTGACATTGAGCTTCGTACTCATCGATCAGTTAGAAAATCGACGATTATTCTGAAAAAAAAAAAAAAAAAATGTCACCAAAAATATCGATACTGAGCTTTCGGAGTGGCCTGATGAAAAAATTAAAGTAATACGCCTGTTAATTAATCATCACATTATCCCATTACATCTTGATGTTCTGGGCAAGAATGCGAAGAACCGGATTGCGCGCAGACAAGGCGACAAAGGCTTTTCGGTTCATGGTTAAATGGCAGATTTATCCTGCGGACCTTAACGTTCGCAATAATCGCTATACGTTTAATCTCTCGGTATCCTAAAACAAGATATTTCAAAGTGAGGAGCCAGTGCAACTTCAACTCGTCTCTAATCTAGCTACGTGCGACCGGAACTTAATTTCCGGCGTATAATCAATACACGAATCCTCGAGGCTGTATCTCAAGGCATAACAGTATCAGGGGAGTTCTGAGCAAACTGTATGATACATTTTGCGAATACATTGTAAAGGATCCTTTCCTAAACTCAATTTGGATCTTTTACGACATTTATTCGTTATCCTACGATTATTTCTATAGCAAGAAAAAAAAAATTCCACCGATTACTGATTCCATCGGAAGGATTATTCGTATGAAAAAAAAATCGAAAGCAAATTAAAACGCGTTAAGGTATCGCGCAAGGAGATTCATTCTTTTATAAAATTTTTAAAAAGTAGAGTCAAACATTTGTATGCACAAAAAAATGGTGAATCGGTGAAAAAAAAATAGTGTAGGAAACGATTCGAACTTCAATATCGTAATTTATTGAAATGAGAAAATTAGGCAAATCGATAGATACGTGTGTTGGAGATGGAATGATACAATATTATTTTAGAAATTGTCTTGTTGTTGAGGGTGAAGATCGAAATGGAAATGAAAAGCGCTGCGACTTGGCAAAGCAAATGAACTCTCGTTTATTTCCTTTGAAAGATAATCTGTAATTAAGTAAATATTTGACGAGAGCGTGTCCCTGTAAACAGTCTCTCAATAATTCCACGTTGTACCTGTGATTCCTCGGGTGATCTGCTTGGCAAATCGACTTGCTTTGACTGGAGGTTGTCCCTCGAGAGAGAAGAGAACGATCTGAACCGAAGAGAAAGCCAAGAGTTTAGAATTCAAGGGAAGCTTGGTTTGTTGAGGGAAATGGAGATTTGTAGGAAGAGTATGAGGGATTATGTTAGCGCGGTGGTCGAAGTAGCTCCAGCGTGGTTAATCGTAGCAAAAGCGTGTCTGTGTACAGCAACAAGGAGCGCTTTCTCTGTCTCTCTCTCTGTAGGTAGCATCTTCTAAGAAACTTGTATCCCTTGCCACAAATGCAGTAGAGCAGCAAAGTTAGTTGGAGTCGAGAAGGAGCAGGTAATGGAAAAGAAAAAAGATAAATAAAAGGAGGCAGACACAGTGCTCTGAGACGATGAGAGAAAGGAGCATTGAAGCTTGTTTCAAGAGATCTCAGTGAATCGAGATTTCTACCACCTCTTGGCATAAGTTAATTTTCCTTGTGGTGTACGCAGCCCCCTCGTTTCGTTAACCTCTAACCTCGCACTTTTGTTCAAAAGACTCTCCACCCTCCTTTTGTGTCACACTTCCAAGTTTCCCACGGATACTACGAAACTTAACTTGTACAGTTTTGATCGCAATAGAGGTCATGTCCCGAGGTTTCTGTTGTACAGAGCGTCACTAAAAAGGACCAACTTACTTATAAAACACATTTTAACTTTCTCGCTCGTTTATAATGTTCTTAAGTTATTTGCTCAATTAATAAACGCGAAATTATCCATTAGGTATTTTTATTGAGCAATAATAAACTGTAGCCAGTTGTTTTAGGCAATTAAACAATTAGAGAAAACATTAATGCAGCTGATCTCGGAACGTTCGGAGTGTACATTATGTAATTAAACCTGCTGCAGTCGACTAATTTAAACGAGTCAGTGATTCGATTTCCTGACAGATATTTCGAGCATCAAATAATTTTAGAAAAGGTCATTCTTTATGAAGTTATTGGAGTTTTCTTCTCATTTGTTATTGATGAAAAGTTGCACTCATTTTTAACGCGAGTGGCTGACGTTTTGAATGTTCAAGTATCTGACGAACTTTATCAAGCCTCCTGGGGTATTTTGTTAAAATAAAAACCAACGAAAAATTAAAAGTTTAAAATTAAAGTTTATTGGTAAATATTTTTTGTATTTGTTTAAAAAATTGTTCTCAACAAAATGTCAATTTTATAATAACGAGCTTCCCAATCGTCGTGAAATTTTGACACGACCTCTTGAATACTTCATACAATAATATTCTAAATTTTCAGAATTTTCTCATCATTTTTTATTTCAACCCTCAAGGTGGTTGAAATAATGATTTTTTTTAAATTTGGCATGTTTTTACAAAAAGTATTGAGGAGGTCGTGTACAAATTTCTCGACGATTAAGAAGCTATTTATTGAGCAATTAACATTAACAAGTTTCATATGTACTCAACATCCTTAAATATCGTGAGCTGTACCTTTTAATTAATAACCTCAGAAATATTCAACCAGAGGAGGTTGAAACTGTTTGCACTTGAAAAAATATTGAAACCTGATTTCACTCTGAGGAGCACAGAACCGTTTGCACTTGAAGATACTGTGCCAACGTGGAGTGGCTCGAACCTGAGGCAATTGTGGAAAATCTCGTGCAATTGTTAGTCATTGTGTTGAGCTGAGTAATTGGGAAGAATAGTCAATGATAAAATTCCACCTGGTAATGAGAATTGCTGTGCCTGACTCTCTTTCGTATCGAGAGGTTTTCGCTGCAGCGAAAATGTAGAGAGAACTGGTGTGATCGATGAATTAGGTGACAGAGAAACGAGCAATATGTGGAGGCGTTATGGATATAGAAAAATAGATCAATGTACGAAAATATATAGCATAACCGTTAGCCATATACGAGTAGTTTGTTCAACTTGGTTCGGTCCTTTGTCGCTAGCTGCACACACGTGCATCGCTATCGTTCAATCGGGAAGCCCTCGTTTGTGAGGCTTTGCAAAAAAAAAGGTTATAGGTGTTGCAAACCGCTGGCAGAGAACAGAGGAAAAAAAACGTGTTAAGAGAGAAAAATTGAAAAATCGTGCAAACGTTGTGTAAAAAAAAAAAAAAAAAAAAAAAAAAAAAACTGGAAAACATTTTTTTTATTGCTGATGTGAATTCTAGTGGTCGGAATAGTGAACGAAATAAACAGCACAGAATAATACGTAACGTAAATACCATTGAGAAAAAATGTTCCATGAAATCCTTTCGTTTGAATGTTCTCGTAAGTTGAAACGTTGATAACAAGACCGATAATGAAGTGGCAATTATTTAAATGGCACACAACGCGATAGGAATGCGTTGTGATTATTATTTATTGGATTTTCGAAACGGAGCTGGCGTGAAAATTTGTGGAACGAGTCATTAGCGCGTTTCGATTGTCAACGTTGTCACTTTGGTTCGTATCTTTTAATTTATTCCAAACTAAAATCTTTACGAATGAACATTGTCGCTTTATTCATTTTCCGAAAAAAGGGCAAAATGTTCGAGGCAAATTTGTTCATTTTTGGATGAAAATGTAAACAGGATTCACGCCCGATTGACACACAAAATGATTCTCATTATTACTCCGGAAAGTCATTGTGACAATTGTCCATTATAATTTTCTTGATTTTTATTGTTTTCGTCATTATCGTTGTTTTAACAGTAATTTCTATAATTATTTCGTAAACAAACATTGCAAAATGTGTTGAATTACTACACTGAAGAAGAAAGAATTAAAATGGATTTTAATGAGTGAATAAGAGGAGGGAGAATGGTGAAGGAAACTGGAGACGAAAAAGGATACACGAAAGAGGCTGGAGAACGATGGAAGATGTATATAAAGAAAGGAGAGAGGAAGCTCTACTTGAATTTCGTCTTCACGCCTCTCATTTCTTCTGGAAACTCGTTGGCAACTCAGGAACTATTGCTGCCAGTAGTGCAAGACAGTAGTAGGGAGCTGCGAGAGCAAGCAGTAAAGGTGTAGGGAGAAGGATGAGGGTAAGCGGGAGGGGAGAGAGTGAGAGTAATGGCTCAGAGTCGAGTGTACAGAAAGCACAAAGAGAGAGAGAGAGAGAGAGAGAGAGAGAAATGAGTAAGAATTCTCTCGACGACGAAGCTTGCACCGACGCTGTGTACGCGGAGGAGAGTGGCGCTCTTTGAAAGGTGTGCTTTCTGGTGCTTCTCGCTAAATCCGTTGAAGCTCGCAAGAGAGAAAGAAAGAGCCAGAGAGAGAGAGAGAGGAGCGTTTTAACGTCGAGTGTGCGGACAAAATGTTCGCCGTAGTCGTTTTTACTTGACAGGATAGTTGAGGCCTACAAAGCTTCCTTTGAATTAATGCTACAAACCCAAAAAAGCAAAAAGACTGATCCGTTTGTTGTATCGGGTTTCCCAAAGGATTATAAAACATTTGTTTTTCTTCATTTGTCTCTCACTCTCTTTCCTCTTAGCTGGGAAGCAGATAATTTGTAGCGACCATGCGTTCTAACACATTTGTGCAAAATACCGAGGCTTACGAACAATTATTGCATTTTTTTTTTTTTTTTCACGAATATTCCTCCGTTTATTATCATTGCAATAAATCATCGTTTTGTCGTAGCACACTGTTTCAATTAAAAAAACAAAAAAGAAGCCTCGCGTAACCGAGAAATTATTGAAAATCGTAATAATTGTAATTAATAATATTCAATAATAATGAATCACTGGGAATCACAAGATTATGAAATTTCATTACATTTAACAACGCTGTAAGATATATTGGAATCGATTTATTCGGAGCACAATTTCATAAACCCGCAAAAGACGATATTGGAATTTAATTTCGTCTTGATTGTCACAATTGTGTCGTCTTCGAATCTAATGGAGTCATCCAATGTATACAGACATACGTATCGATAAGCCTCTCTCGCAAAGCGCTAATCCAGTTTAACCAGCGATTAAGTTAATTACGCGAGATCCGATCGTTCTTTGGAACGCGCTCAGTCACAAACGAAATTTCCGTTTAATTGGAAAACTAAGGGAAAATAAAAAGAGCGCGAGACAATGCTATTGACAAAACGAGTTCAAATGGCATGCGAAGAATTACGCTGGATAAATATAATAAAAGACACGATTAGCGAGAATGAGAGAGCCTGGAAAATTAGTGTTTCTAAAAGCTTCGTTACAAAGCTGAACTCTAATTGAAATCTCAATCAGATCGGTAATAATTGTTTAGTTTCTTGCCAATTGTTTATTTTATTTTATTTTATTTTTTTTAACCACGATTCTATATTTTTTCGAAATAATTACACAATTATGAATAGCTTTGGAATTCAGTTGCTACAACAATATAATTTTTTAATCATAATTTTTGATTATCGCGAATTTTAATGGAATATTTGTATTTTTTATTACAATTTTTATTTCTGTTTTTTATTTTTTTATTTTTGTTCACAATAAGCAAAGCAGAACTCTAATTGAAATCTCAATCAGATCGGTACTAATTGTTTTGTTTCTTGCCAATTGTTTTTTTTATTTTATTTTATTTTTTTTTAACCACGATTCTATATTTTTTCGAAATAATTACACAATTATGAATGGCTTTGGAATTCAGTTGCTACAACAATATAATTTTTTAATCATAATTTTTGATTATCGCGAATTTAAATGGGATATTTGTATTTTTTATTACAATTTTTATTTCCATGTTTTTGTTGGAGTATTTCGAGATGTTTGATATTTTTGTTTGCAGTAAAAAAAACAAAGATAGGAATAATTAAAAATTAGGAGCTGCTGATTATTTAAAATCACGATTTATTCAACTCAGAATTGTGAATTTGCTATTTTCGCTGGTTATTGATTCCATCCTTGTTCCTCCTCCTTCTTACCATCTCCGCGTTCACCTTTACCGTAAGAAACTGGTGACCATAGAAATCGTGACGTTCCACGAGGATTCTTATTTTCTCACCTTTTCTCTATTTCCGGACTACTTTCTTTTAACCATTTCCGGCGTTGTCCACTTGCACATTTTTTTCCCTCGATTTATACCTCGGCACGATATATTCTTGCCTTTTTTTTTTTTTCTTATCTCTTCCAGTCTGTACGATTTTGAATACTTCCTCTTTAACATTTTCTTGTACGCGAAAAAAGCGTCTTCTCGTCGTTCCCCTTATCGCTCGAAGAGCAGGAAAGAAAGGAGCAAAAAATCGAGCCGAGGAAATGTCTTCGCTACATAGATCGCTTGAATAATGACTAAATATATCCCATAAAACCGAGAGCAATGAAAGATCGACTTTGGAGGAAAAAATTGCAGGAAAACTTTGCCATGAAGTATTTATGAATAATTATGTACTTTTTAAATAATTCATATCGTGTAAAAAGTTGGCATAAAAATAGTTGATGCATTCTAAAGTTTGCTCATTAATTTTCGAGTTTTTTATATCGTAACGAAAAAATATTGAGGAATCCAAAATTTGCAATCGTTTTGGTTGAGTTTTTTATTTTTGGAATAAAATACATTTCAGATGTTTTTTTTTCTTCTGCACAATTATCGCAGATCCGATCGATACGTTTCACCAAAAACGTTCTCTCAATTTTGTTAAGATTTTACGAAGCAATATGTAATTTCGATTACAGGATTTGCAAATTTAAAAAAAGTTCAATGTAGAGTCTGTGCATTTGGATTGTAAATTAACGGGTGTGATACATTGGCTCTGTGGGTATGCCAGAATAATCCCAGTGGGCCTATCAAGCCCGACACCCAGAGGGTTTTCACCGAATGATTTACATGTATGTACATAATGTACAGGGGGTCACACAGTGTTTAGAGCGACGAGGAGAAAATTAAACGACAGGCGAAAAATTCAGCATTTCTTAACGTTTTAACGTTTTACTATCACAAAAGGACTTTATTTAGGATTCTTTCAAAATTTTTTACAAACGTTCTTGGCACCAAAACTAACAATTTTCTCATCTGAAGAAAAATTTTCCAATTTTGTATTTTTCCCTAACAAACGCGTGTAAATTGACGTCACGTTTCGTTAAAAAGTTGCAAGAAAAAAAAAACAAAAGAAACGCAACTTGAATTTACACGCGTTTATAGATGGGAAAAATAAAAAATTGGAAAATCTCAAATTCTAAACGTCAGAAAATATTTCTTCATAGGAGAATGTTAGTTTTGGTGCCAAGAAAGTTTATACAAAATTTTGAAAGAATATCCTAAATAAAGTCATTGATAAAACTTCGCCGATTGTTGTTTCCAGCAAAGTTTTTTTTTTTCGCTCAGTAAACACGTAAATCGCAATTTTGGAGTTTTAGAAATTGGTTGCACGTCGAAAAGGTTGATTTTCATAAAAAATTCACTGCAGCTTCGTATTTGAAGAAATTTTGAAAAAATCAATGATTCGAATCAAGGATTCGGAAATTACAAACGTTCGGAATGTCGCGAATGAATCATCAGGTTTCTGAATTTTAATCGATTGGTCCAACATGTAACGATGAGTCGTCAACGAATATTTTTTGTGCGAAGTAGAAAAAAAAAAAAAATCAATAAGCGATCGTTCCAAAAGATCTGTTGGAGCATCACGAGAATATTTCGATGGCTCTAACACGCGGTATGTACCGGGGGAGGGAATTAACACGGGTTTCAAAACATGACAATCCATTACAGAATCTTTAATAGCCAAATGATAAGTGTACCCGCTCGGTAGACGGAGATTTGACGTGATAGATTAGATTTCACAGTCATTAGAAAGTCGAGGCCAAACGATCGTTAATACGAAAAATGGTACCTCACCGTTCCACGGGTGTATGTCAGTCCGTCATTAAGGATAGCTCGACGATCAATATTCTCGAATGAAATTCGAAGATAAAAATATAACAAATGTTCACTAATGAATCATGAATTTTTTGCTGTTTTTAAAAAACTTGTTAATTATTTTCGTTCATTAGACCTTTGACCTAAACGGTGCTAAGTGTTGCTTTTTTTTTTACACGTATATTCTCGTTTAAACAAAATGCGAATGGCTTTTCAAAGAACGGTTCGAAGTCAGTTATAAAAAAAAACTTTCCTAATGGATTTTTTTTAAATCTTCGTATTTTCAATCGAATCGAAGGCTCAACTTTTTACAGCAACTCGCCTCGAGGTCGTGGACCTTGAAAAATTGATTATTCAGACGACGGTCCAAAAAAATGAGAGCAGACGTGAAATGAATTTCTGATTAATAATGATTAATAATAAATAATTATTAAAGAGAATATTGACCAAAAGTTTAATAATATAATCGTGAAATGAATTTCTGATTAATAATGATTGATAATTAATAATTATTAAAGAGAATATTGACCAAGAGTTTAATAATATAATCGTGAAAATTGATCAATTATTAAATTTGGAATGAATACACAAAAAAGATATTCTCTTGATTATTCCCAACGAGGGTTTTCCCATATTGGCCTAATCTCATTAGGAAGAATATGGCGCAGAGGTAAATACGTGGTCAGGGTGGATCGAGTGTAAGTGGTGAATGTTCTGACCGATCGGAGCTGATTGCTACAGAGATCAGAGGATAATCCTCTGTGTCTCTGTTTGTGTGTAATGCACAGATGTGAATTGAGCAAGTGGTGAAGTATACACGAAAGGAATAATCTCTTGTACGAGAGGATCGTGTGTTGTACACAGTAACGTCGGAAAACTATACTATCTGGCACTCTCAATCTGAACTGAACTGGAGGCTGGAACCCCTCGGACCGTTGAGGGCAAACATTCGGCGTTCTCTCCCTCGGGATCGATTGCTACTCGGTTAAACGGGCCAACTATATATATGTTGACATTTATATACATAGAAATGTAACCACGAGCATTTTGCTTCGTTCGATCCCTCTTCGTCTCGTCTAAACTCGGCGAGATCTCTCGCCACCGGCCGTTCGTGTTCCCACGTATATCCACACTTCTACGGGACAAAATATACATGTATTTATAAATTTCTATGTAAACTGGCACGTGGAACGTTTGTTAAATGGCATATACGATTATGTAGGTGGATATGTTTGTATTAAATATATAGGACACGCAAATATGTGTACCGGATTGCCGTTTTGCACACCGTTTGATCGTTATTTCGGATCGTGGACGCTTGCGTAACGGCGATCTCGTTCCCGACCCCCATATGCACATATTCTCTGCGAACGCGAGATCAACATCCCACCGTTCCTTTCAACTCGCATGCGGGATTGAATAATTGTATAATCGACGGACAACAACAATGTGTTTTCTCTCGATCGGAAAGTCCCATAAACGAGATATACGTGCAATTTTCGCATCGAGAGAAACTTTGGTAAATCTGATTTTTTTTTTTTGTTTTAACAATTATTTTTACTAGGAAACGATCCTGCTTTTTGAACGTCGACATTTTATCTCGCAGACACTTTTATTGCTAGGAGAAAATTGTATCTCAAATATTCTCGATTTCAATATCCGAACACGATGTTTGTTTTTTTTTTTTATTATAGGAGCATTTTCGATTTTTTTTCGATTTCTTTCAAAATTTTGTATAAACGTTCGTGGCACCAAAACCAACAGCTTTCTTCTGTGAAGAAAAATTTTCTGACGTTTAGAATTTGAGATTTTATTTCCAATTTTTTATTTTTCCGATCTAAACGCATGTAAATTGAAGTCACGTTTCGTTAAAAACGTTGCAAGAAAAAAACAAAAGAAACGCGACTTTAATTTACAGACGTTTAGGTGGAAAAAATTGGAAATTAAATATCAAAAATTCTAAACGTCAGAAAATTTTTCTTCAGACGAGAAAACTGTTAGTTTTGATGTCAAGAACGTTTACACAAAATTTTAAGAAAATCCTAAATCAATTCATTTTGATAATGAAGTTTTGATACCGATGAGAACTTGTGGTCACAGTTGGTTAGCTAGATTCTGCATCATCGAGTAATACACACAATCGTTAGAAATACACGAATGGCAAAATTAACACGATTATATTAGCGAGACATGTATCCATGAGAGAATCGATTATCGCTTCTTTCACTGTCAAGATCACGCCTCGATCGAACGTTCCTCAAAAGCTCTTGATGCCTCGAATCGCTTATTGATTAGTACCTACACGTGTGATTCATTGAATATGAATTAATGAGATTAATACGAGCCAGCAGTCAGAGCTCGTGAGAAGGAGAGACGAACGAGAGAGAAAAGTAGGGAGTAGTCCAGATCGCAGAGCTCGGAACGTGGGAGAATCGAACATGATGAATATTCACATATTTATACAATGAAAACTAAAACATTTATTCTCTTCCCAATCCCGAATCTCGACATTTGCGTGCCAGCAATCGTGAATAATGAAAAAAAATATACAATTTGTTTTCCCCCTTAAATTCAAATCCAATCGCTCCCGAATTGCGGAAATGATGGAAACTCAAAAAAAATGATAATAAAAATGAAACGTTATGCTTGCTGTCCACGAGGTTGCATCTCTCGACGTTCACACGTGCGATGGAGATTATTCGACAGCCGCGTTGTGTCAGTGACCAAAAATTACTTAGATAAAAAAAGACTCGACCTATATCCGTCAAAATTAATTATGTCGTTACGATGATGGCTTCACTCTGAATTTCCGAAGCGAATTTTATCCTCCGATAGGGTCGAATCAATATTCCACTTCTATCGGTATTTCTTCGTTTTGTGGAAACTCGAGTATCCGAGTAACGTGTCGCTCTGCATAAGTGAAGCAGGAAAAGACGTTTTTTTCATATTTCGATTGAGTTTTTTTTTTTTTTTTTTTCAATTCTCTTCGTATCGGGTCTCTCGACTTATTCGGGATTTGTACACGGAAAAGAAAAATTGTTGGAAAAGATCGATATTTTGTTCGATACGTTGGACCAAACGTTTTTTTTGAATAATCCCAAAAATTGTGTCATCGCAGCAAGAAATATTTTAGAAAGTCTCTTCGGAAGCTTATTTTTGTCGTTCCACTCGTAAATTTCGCTGACAATTCCGTTAGAAAGCAAATATACTGCCAAAATGACGAAAATTTTGAAATTATCCAAAAATATTTAGTTTACCGTATTCAACAAAATATCGACGATTTTTAAATAAATTTAGTTTTCAGTGTATAGAGAAAAATGCGAGCAGCACGATGCAATATCGCGGCTCGAGTCAAGCTGTCGGAGATGGCGAATCCTGATGCATGTAGATAGTCACTCCGTCACTATTTATATTTATATACATTCAATTTTGTATATACACCTATTTATTCAACACTCACATACAAAGTTGAGTATGTACAGAAAGAGGTGTAGTTGGAACGTCAGGAAGGATGGTAGTTTGGAAGCTCGCCAGGCAACCCGAACCGAACAGGATATTCAGGACTCGCAACCACTTGTACATAACCGCGCGTCTACACTGCGTGTTGATCTCAGCACATATCTGGCTGCGGTAAATGTACAAATATCCAAATATATAAACATATGTGGTGTAAAATATTCCTCAAGATCCGTTTAACTTCGTACTGCTCCCATTAATGGATACAGCGATGTACCGCCGAGAACATGGCGTGCAAACACTGAAAACAAAATTTTGTTGGAAAAGATTGATATTTTGTTCGATACGTTCGTGACTAATCGTTTTGTTGAATAAATCCCAAAAATTGTGTCATTGCAGCAAGAAATATTCTAGGAAGTCTCTTCGGAAGCAAATTTTGATCGTTCCACTTGTAAATTTGGCTGACAATTCTGTTAGAAACCAAATATATTGGCAAAATAATGAAAATTTTGAAATTATCCAAAAATATTTAGTTTATCGTGTTCAACAAAATATCGACGATTTTTAAATAAATTTCATTTTCCTCAGTGAACTCTATCAATGCCCATCGCGTGAATATTATTATTCGACGACGGTCTATCGGGCATCTCTGTCCAAACTGCTCCATTGAAATCTGAGACACACTGGAAATGAAATTTAGTTAAAAATCGTCGATATTTTGTTGAGCACGATAAACTAAATATTTTTTGATAATTTCAAATTTTTCATTATTTTGCCAGTATATTTGGTTTCCAACAAAATTGTCAGCGAAATTTACGAGTGGAACGACAAAAATTTGCTTCCGAAGAGACTTTCTAAAATATTTCTTGCTGCAATGACACAATTTTTAGGATTTTGTTTCAAAAAAACGTTTAGTCGAACGTATCCAACAAAATATCGATCTTTTCCAACAAAATTTTGTTTTCAGTGTGGAGATGAATCAGGCAGCGAAATTGTTACGACACAAATGGTTACGACCCTTTCGTGTGTAAAGTTGACGAACGATAAGAGGCAAAACATAAAATAGGTTGCTTCTCAGATGATCGAAATAACCGCGACGTTTCCGGTCGAGAAATTAAATTCTGAACATTCACGTGACACTTTGGCTCGAAGAATTTCATTGTTTTTCGATGGGACATACCTGCGGTGACACACGGACGTGTTCGTGTTGATTGAAATATAGGAAAGTGTGTAGAATGGCCATAGCACGCGGTTCTCATCTCGCGCCAGGTGTAACAACATTTTGGAACGTAGAGGTAAGTCCATATCTCCGTGCATCGCATCGCTACGTGCCTTAGTTTTCCTTTCGGGCAATTCGAACTGTTGTATGTACAGTCGAACGTAGAATGTATGTGTATACGGGAGTTTCTCGCGTTCCTTAACGATCGCTAATAGGACGGAATGGAATGTGTCTCAATGCTCGATGTACACACTGTCGCACTAGAGTCTCGAAGCTGATCGTAACAAACGTTAACATATGTGTTGGTTTGTATACGACACGTACGTACGAATTCATCGTGCCAGGGGATCGGTCGCGGTAGCTCGAAACTCTCGTATGGCACATGGTGGTACCGCACATAAGCCAAAACTTGGTTTTAGATCGTTATATCGTGCGTGGCTGTCTGTACCATGTGACTTACTCATTTTATAGGAATTTCAATCCTGCCACACATGGATATTCGTTAGTGTGTTGATAAATGGTATAAACTGAAAATTCAGGAGGATAAATTTTGATCGACGATTCTCTATGCTTCGTTGATGCGGCATTAAATTTTCGTTTCTGTTGAACCGCATTCCAAATATAAGTGGGTCATTCTTTGTGTCAAGGATTATTTGCATATCTTAACAATTGGACAATAAATCGATGGTTGTCGTTATTGGAATTCGATTTATTTGTAAACTGCTGTTTTATAGCTTGGCAAATGTAAAGGCAAAAAGTTTGTCCGAGACTCTTTGTCACTCTAATCACGAAATTTATGTGATTTTTCAAAAAAAAAAAAACGTTCAGTCGAACCAATCCAACAAAATATCGATCTTTTCCAACAAAATTGTCTTTTCAGTGTCCGTGTCTGTGTGTGTGTGTGTAGTACTTGCGATAAATCGACAAGTCCCGTCGATAATCAAGAATGGAGCTGCTCTGGGCCATGCCTCCGGATCTGAACTCTGTGCTGTCACTGCAGTAATCGCGACCAACGTCTGCTGGTCGCAAACCGATATAACGATTACGGATTGTGTCAGAGCAAGGGGCAGGGGCAACGAAGGGCCATTGGGGCTTGAACCTCGATTGGAAAAGTCTGAGGACGAGGGGTATATAATACTCGTGGGTTCACCCACTCGAGCTTTCTTGATAACGTCAGTCTCAAACCGTCTCGACTGTGCAGGCCAAACTGTTACGAACCGGACAACTCTCCATGTCATCCTCCCGCACTCACTCCTCATTTCTCTCGTTTCCGTTTCCTTCTTACTGGGGGGAAAAAAAAAACGGCAGCAGCACGGAAAAGAGTTCGTATACGCGTTTCTCTGAATCGCTCGTCGATTTCAACTTGCCAACGACGTTGCTGCATAAACGACACCGTCGGATTACTCACGAAAGGCGTTTCGTACGCTGTCTTCGAAATCTGACCTTCCCACAGCAGCCTGGAAATTGATTTTATCAATTTTTCATTTTATTTTTGCCTCGAGATTTTACCACAAAGAAAACCGAAAACGATTTCTTGTTCGGGGGAGCTACGATCTAAATTTTCAGAGAATATTTCGATAAATCTTTTACCCGACGAATTAATTTTTTTCGATTAAATTTTGTTTCTGTCTCGATAAAAAAACAACGGAACAAACGTCAGACAACTTCCATATCAAAGCCCTAATTTTAGGAAAACGTAATATCGAACAATATACTTGTGAAAAAAAAAAAAAAAGAAATACGAGACGTTGCTCTTATGAAAGCAGCGCGAGCAATGCCAAAATAAATCATGTGCCAAATCCAGGCGTATCGGAATCCTGGATTTGTCGTATTGCTGGCACAAAACGTTTCATAGACGTTGGTCGAGAAGCTTGGTCAAAGGTTTTTTTTACAATTGACGTGAGCAAAACGCAGAGAGGATATAAAAGCTTGCGCGTGTATGGTATCGTTTGTATCTAAGATACGAGGAGCCGAATCATAGAGCCATGCCAGAAAGGCACGGACTCCAGTAGTCCAATACTTTAGAACCCTGCGGCTAGCCATGTACCTCAGAGTAGAAGTAATGTACGGATATATAAAGACGCGATGAAGAAATGGCAGTCTGAGCTGCTCGGTGTATACACACTGGAAAAGAAATTTAGTTAAAAATCGTCGATATTTTGTTGAACACGATAAACTAAATATTTTTGGATAATTTCAAAGTGTTCGTTCTTTTGCCAGTATATTTGGTTTCTAACGGAATTGTCAGCGAAATTAACGAGTGGAATGACAAAAATGAGCTTCCGAAGAGAATTTCTAGAATATTTTTTGCTGCGATGACACAATTTTTGGAATTATTCAAAAAAACGTTTAGTCGAAACAAAATATCGATCTTTTTCAACGAAATTCTGTTTTCAGTGCATACACTGGAAAATAAATTTAGTTAAAAATCGTCGATATTTTGTTGAACACGATAAACTAAATATTTTTGAATAATTTCAAAATTTTCGTCATTTTGGCAGTATATTTGGTTTCTAACAGAATTGTCAGCGAAATTTACGAGTGGAATGACAAAAATTGGCTTCCAAAGAGACTTTCTAAAATATTTCTTGCTGCAATGACACAATTTTTGCTGAAAAAAACGTTTAGTCGAACCTATCGAACAAAATATCGATCTTTTTCAACGAAATTTGGTTTTCAGTGTAAGAATGAAGAAAAAAATGGGAATCTGTGGATTGCGATGATTGAAAAGAGTAGATGAAAGAGGAAAAATGGTTTGAAAAAGAAAAAAGAGAGACAAGGAAGCAAAGTTTTCTTTATTATCTCTCTCCACTTCCTCTTTGGATGATATTCATGGGAAAGAATATTGCCACGATAATTGACTCCCAAATCTGATAATAAAAAAAAAAAAAAAAAAAGGTTTATTGGCACTTTCCTTCGAGTTTATCGAGCGCATATCGTTGCCGAAAAAATGTTATCAATCACTGCGAGGTGGCTAATAAATATAGCACGTATCCAATGAACCGCGCTACCGGACACCAACGTCAGCACCGTCAATCTCCGAATAGATTCCAACTTGTAACACACGAGCACACTGATGCAGAGACATACAAGTAAATGCCATGTATATAGAGTGTGCCGGCTCATGGGACCTTGGAGGCTTGCAACGACGGAAGTAATTTCCCCGGTGAATTCATGCTCCGTCGAAGGGTGAACACCGTTGGGACAGAAACGAGAGAATGAGTCGGTGACCTGGTGGAGAAAGAGTTGAGAAAAAAAAAATAGATCCTCTGTATATAGGAAGGAAGAAAAAAAATGAACAAATCGGTCGAATAAAAAATTGCGAAAGTTTGACAGCGCGAGGAAGATCATGTCCCTGGACCCTGGGACCCTCGAATCCTCGGAGGAGGAAATTACTTTTCATAGAAATTCTTTTATCCCAATCGCAATCCTGGGAGTTGAGGAATAAACTTTCAAAAAATTAAGAGATGTAAGAAAAAGAGGCAATCTCGAAAAAGAAACAAGTCTCTTTAACAATTTAGCCTCCAGATTAAAAAAAAAAAAAAAATCATTTATTTTTACGTCACTGTTGAAAAGTTTCGAGATATCGAGATACGTCGTGATGTAATATCGACAAAAGAATCACGTTCTTTATATTGCTGTTGACGCTTTGTGAATAATTCGTAATTTTCACGCTCTCGGATGTCAACGATATTCGAGACACGAAGGAAAGTTGTCAAAAACTTTCTAAAGATCGCTCGCAGACGGTGCAAAAATTTCATCAACAAACTTCGCCCACTTGCCTTCGCAGACTTTGAGCTTCTTCTCGCATCGGTGGACAACGCTGGTAGACTTCACCGGAGATGAATTCCTTCGAGCGAATCAAGGACCAGCATCGTTTCAACATTCGAAAAGCATCTCAGGATAATAATTACGATTAACATTTTAAAATTTTGATACGTCGAAAAGATTGATATTTTGTTCGATACGTTGGTGACTAATCGTTTTGTTGAATATCCCCAAAAATTGTGTCATTGCAGCAAGAAATATTCTAGAAAGTCTCTTCGGAAGCAAATTTGAATCGTTCCACTCGTAAATTTCGCTGACAATTCTGTTAGAAACCAAATATACTGTCAAAATAATGAAAATTTTGAAATTATCCAAAAATATTTAGTTTACCGTGTTCAACAAAATATCAACGATTTTTAAATAAATTTCTTTTCCTCAGTGAACTCTATCAATGCCCATCACGTGAATATTATTATTCGACACGGTCTCTCGGGCATCTCTGTCCAAACTGCTCCATTGAAATCTGAGACACACTGAAAATGAAATTTAGTTAAAAATGGTCGATATTTCGTTGAACACGGTAAACTAAATATTTTTGGATAATTTCAAAATTTTCATTATTTTGACAGTATATTTGGTTTCTAACAGAATTGTCAGCGAAATTAACGATTAGAACGACAAAAATGAGCTTCCGAAGAGACTTTCTAGAATATTTCTTGCTGCAATGACACAATTTTTGGGATTATCAAAAAAAACCTCTACTCGAACGTATCGATCAAAATATCGATCTTTTCCAACAAAATTTTGTTTTCAGTATGTCAGTCATTTCCTCTCGCGTTGCAAGATACAAGTTTCCTTGTATTTTTTTTTTTTTTTTTTTCAAATCGTATGCACGAACGTGAGAATTTTTGATGTCGACGATGATGGCTTTGTTCGTGGCGAATAATGATGCAGCGATTTGGCGCTGCCAGTCAAGACTGACGATGTCGTTTTGCCGTTTCGGTATGGATATACGCGCACGATCGAGTCTTGCAATGACGGCCACGTAAGGGTACGATTTAGTGAGCATGGCATAGTGAACTGACGTGAACTACAGGACAGGGTTAAACACGCGGCTGGGAATGCAAGAGGCCGCAGACACTCTCTCTCTCTCTCTCTCGCTCTCTCTCTCTCAGTTAGTTCCGCCGGAAGCGAATACGCGATCTTTAACGGACTGAAACGAACTGAAACGGACACGGTGGTCGTCGATTAATGCTGTTCACGTGGTGGGCCTTTTGCGCTTTGCCATTCTGACGAGTACTATGGCCATGTTCGACCCACATCTACTGGGACTCGGGCAATACATGTATTTCGGTTTATCCGATCCAATCATTATTGTGGTATGGATTTGCTAACTGCAAAATACAATCTATACGAATTCAGCGCTAATTATACGGTAGAAAATTCACGATGTGGTCAACACCAGAAATTATCATGATTCGTTCATTATTTCGGGCATGATTTTTAAGAATTATTTTTGAGCTGCCACTGTTTGTTAATATTTTCGTAATCTATGAAATTTCCACTTTTCTCTAAAATATTTATGCAGAAAAAAAATGAAGCTTCACGAAAAATGGCGTGACTTGGAAAAATAATTGGAAACATCTGACCAACGCTGTTGTTGTTGTTGTTTTTTTTATCGTGTGCACTTTGAACGATAAGAGAATTTCCGTAAAATGTCGTTTCTCGCAGTGGCTTCGACCATTACGTTTGATTTACATTGACATTTTGTTTGTTTTATCAAATTTATGGATGAAGGTAAAACAATTGTTGTGTGAGGGATCTCCGCTTTGGTCCAACGATTGAGTAACTCTCGTGCATAGTTGTTTACGAAGGTACAGGTGTACATAGTGAGAAACTGGTAACGAAAAAGCGAGCTTCTTACTTTTGTAGTTGCGCGATGTTTTGGTGGCAAGTGGAAGGTCGAATAGCGATAAATCTTAACGTCGGATGCTCCGTCGGGAAGGGAATCTCTGGATTCCCATTAACTCTCTCGTACTCCGTCGTTCTTTAGTATCCTTGCAACTGTTAACTGTGCTCGATACAAACATATACAAGCGATACTGAACAAGTGTACTTGCAAGGTGAACTGCATGCAGTCTGCTCTTCGTCTATACAGTATCGCACTCTTGAGGCTTCCCTCGTAAACCCTGATGCTGCAGTGCATGTTCTGAAACTTCCGGATCTCATCGTCGTCGGTTCAACTTGACCAACATGACCTTTGCCCTTGCGAGACATAGAGCAGCGATATGTCTGGACTATTGCTTCGATCATGAGATGCAAATCGATTCAATGCGGGGTCTGGCAATCGCGAATAACTTTGCTGCCTCTCTTACGATTAAGGATTTTGGCTACACACAACAATGTTGCCATGTTGAAAGCATAGAAACATTCGAAACGATTAGAATTTAATGAAATTTGGTGAGTATATTGTTTAGTATTAAATATCCAAAGTTTTTGAGATTTTTTTTCTGAGAATTTTGTTATTGAATATTTTTCGATTTTTTTATCGCTGTATACGGAATTGTGCATGAATTGCAATCCGTCGAGTACGCACTCTGTCGAGTTGCGTTATGCTATAGACGTGTGTACCGCAGTACAGCTGACGTTGTTAGAAACCTGCTGGAATATATGTATTTATGTGGGTATAAATATATGGGATATGCGGACATATGAATGTAGAGAGAAGGCTTGTCCAGCAGGTTGACCGGATAGTTATACGAATGCTCGTTGAGCGTAACGATAATTAGGTTGGAGAGCTGGGGCGTGGCTCTATCCATCTCCCTGGTGTTTGCTGGATTTCGCACGACTAACGACATGCTTCTATATCAACTCTCTACACACATCTGTAATCTACCAACAGATTATCGTATGCCTCGGGGGCTGCTACGTATCGGAGTAATCTCAGCTCAACATTTTTCGTACGTCTTTTTTTCTGGGCTTTTATACTTGTAATTTGCAGCGGGTTGTAAAAACGTTGTGGCACGTGAAAACAGCTTGAAATACGATTGAATTTTCCGTTGGCGTTTGCAACTGCTGCGAATGAAAGCGCTTGGGCAAATTTTTGTTTTTGTTTTTCTGAGTAAAACGTCAGAACCGTTTGTTTGTGCATATCGCGCAAGAATTATGGAGTAAATTTCACGGTCGAAATCTATGGGGGAATGTTACGCGATGCGATTCATTGTTAATCGTGTAAAAAAAATTCTACGTAATTATAAATAATTAAGAACGACGTGTAATTAGAACCTCGTCTCGCCCTTGAGTTTCTTGAACGGTCACTGCAGTTTTTTAATAATAATTCGTCCCCTTGACCATTATATTCGCGTGCATGCACATTTCGAATGACGTTTGCAAAGCGGTGCTCGATTGCGAGACTCGACGAGGTTGAATTTTGTCACGTACACACCGAAATGTACAGAGACGAGTGAGAACGCAAACCGCGATGTTTTTTATTCGACATTCCGGTTGGATTGTCCGAAGTTGCAATCGTACATAAAAATAATCGAATTTCCTCGCGCGATACGATATCGCCAGCGCCGAATCCGTAAATGGGGAAACAAAAATCCGAGGTCGTGCACGTCTGGTCGTCGGCTCGAGCGATATATATCCGTATGCATAAACGTTTTTCGATTTTCCATTTCCAATCACGATGTGCGTTCGACTGGAATTAGTATCTCGTTCTATAGTCATCGCGGATAATATTTAATGGTAAATTTTTCTTTCGCAACACTTCGCCTCTGTATAGTGTGAAATGCATTTGATTGTTGAAGGTTTTTTTGAGCTCGAATCTGACTGTGAATAATCGTGTCTATTGTATTAACACTTTTGGTCCGTAAACGTTTATTCCGCAGCTTCTATTTGTGAACCTGGACACACCGTATTTTCAGCTTGTTATTACATTTTCAAATTTTCAAAATCTTCAAATTTGAATTTAAATTATAAAAATGTAGAAAAATAAATTTTTCATCCATTTTTGATCCAACGAATGGACCGATTCGTCATATTTTCGTGGACACGAATGACCCAGGTTTGCAGACCAAATATTTATACGAGAGTTGATTCGCCTTGGATTATGGTGAATCGATCGTTTGCTCCGTACGAGATATTTCGTATCGTCAGTGAATTGTAGAAATTTCGGTTTGAAATGATTTAATAATTAGCGAGCTGCGGTTAAAAAAGCAATGAAAATATGCCACGAATGAAAATTAAACAGCAGAGAATCAGCGATACGTCTCGTGCGCCAAAAAACGGATGAGAAATAATTGAAAATTCATTTTGAATAATCGTTCAATGGCGACGAAACGTAGCGACAATTTTCAGCAAAAGTTGAACAATAAATAGTAGGTTGATTATTCACGTGATTAAAATGTATATGTCGATAATTAAATCGGATAAATATTTCGTTTGGAAAAGGCATTTTTGATGATTGCTTTTTATTCGAGTTTGCGCTGTTCGCGTCGGTGTATAAACATCGTAATTGAATTTATCGCGCGTCATCGTTTGTCCTAACAAAACGATTATCGATCGAGAGGGTCAGGCATTTTATGCAATATATCGCGTGCTTAACATCATTGTGGGTTATTTCATATCGTTTTATGGATTTTTCCAAACGGGATAGTGAAGGAAAGCGTGTATAACGGGGTTAAAGGAAAATCGTTTCTCTCTGGGGTGTGGCGTCTTTCATTTTTCGTTCTCGTCTTCATGGAAAAATGTGACTTTGGTGCTTTCGTAGTACGCGAGGAGTACATAGACATGTATGAATATAAATGTGGATGAAATTCCGTGGAACGGTCCATTAGATGCAGCGGAGAAATTCTTCTTTCTCTTATTTTGCTTGTTCGCGCGGCGTCGAGCCGCCAATGATTTACCGAACTTCCGGGAGCCGATAAGATACGAAGTTCACCCATCCACCCACTAACCCTTATTCGGGGGCTACATCTCTTCCGCGGCACCCTTTCCAAGCTCCCGAGCGGGTCGTAACCACCGCAGGGATAGGAATTCCAGTTGCTCTTGTTCGTGATGCTGAATGGGGATGAGAGGGTGACACGGAAGCGTGGGGCGGTTGATCTTGTTCGTTTAATCCAGTGCTTTCCCATTAATATTCAAAGTTTGACACGGTGGATGGTAAGCGAGAGGTTGTTCATCTTAATCGCTGGGTTTTCAGGCCTCGCGGCTACGAAATTGAAACCTCAAACTCTGATAAGTTAATCCTTTCCTTTTTTTTGTCCTGTATCCTTTTGAGAGGCTTTATCATTCTGGAAAGTCTTGTCAAAGGAGGGAAGGAAACGAGGAAAAAAGCCGTTTGCGGAAACTACAGTTCTGCTTTTTTTTTCATTGATACGTCACGAGAGATAATTTTTTTTTTTTTGGGTCTCTCAGACCCCGAGCCAAGTTAGAGGACTAATGAAACTTCCAATGCCGCTTATCGTGACTACTATGAGGATTGACGCTTTTTGTTTTCAATCGGTTTTAATCAATCTCGCTAATCGACCTAATCAATTATTCGAATCTGTAGGAACACTTTCCATAAGCGTTTGTAATCATAGTGCAATGAGAAAACCACGGGATACACAAATTAGTTTCATTATCGACAGGTTCTATTAATTATTTGGCCCTAGGGCAAATCTGATATATTATTCGTGCCAAATCGAATGCACGAAAGCAACGATTTTGAATACAAGCCACAATGTTGAACAGCTGCGAAATCCATAACGAAGTGGTCACTTTTATTTCACCGTATTAACAAATCTGTAAGGAGAGAGAAATTAAATTTCGAAAATTCCAGAGTTTGGAAAATAGATTGTAATTTTTGTATCAACTTGCTTTATTCTCTTTTCGCGCGGTGGGCCATTTCAACAAATCAAAAGGTAATCGAGGTTCGTACTAATTCGAAAGTTGTACCGCGCAGCAGTGCAAACTTTAGCTGCATGGGAGCTATGCTCTCGGAATAATTCAACCGCAACGAAAAGCCATACTCGATTAACATATGAAAATATTCGTCGTCCAAAGCGACCTTTTTCGCTTTGTAATATATTTTGTTAACAAAAAATGGCAAATTACAATTTTCCCACCATTCTTCCATTTCCACCATTATTTTCAATGATATAAAAAAATTTTCTTCACTACTGTAATTTCCCAAACTTTTGAAAATCTGGAAAAAATGACAAATTTACAGAAAAGGAGTGAATTTTCAAAAACGACAAAGTTTGGAGATTGTTTTTCAACAACTTTTAGAGGTTTTTTTGTGTGATTTTGGAAATGGATCATCGAAGCCGAAATTTGTGGCCGTAATCGTTACACAACTGGCACTCGCTATCTTGGCACGTCATTGTTTTGCAGTCTGGATTTACGAGGTGCAGGTTCTTGCTTGAAAGTTTTAAGGTTGAACCAGTTGTGCTCGAAACCGTTGCAATACTTATCACAGCGTGACTTTGGGTGGTATATGTAACACGTAAGAAGAGAGTGGTTGCTCGTTGCAAGCTTTGGTATCCACACAGACTGCTGGAGCCTTGCATTCGCCAGTTTCCTAAACTTTTCTAATTAATGATAATTAGCTGAAAAGTTTTGGTAGACCGAGATAACGAGTGACTCGGAGTAGTTCTCTTTACTCTTTTTCCCTGTGCGCCTCGTTTGTCCCTCAACTTCTTACGTACGGTTTCCATCTCATGCGATACCATTTAGTTGCTCATTTAACGAGGATACTATGCAAATAAATTATTGCGTGAAATGTATGGGCTATTGAGATTAATCCAACGATGAAAATCAAATCGATTCAGTCGTCCTGATTTTCATTGGACGCTGTTAAATCGTAATTATTAATTAATTGACGTTTCTCCCCTTTTCCATTCGGGCCGCAATCAGTCTGCAAACTTTTCAACGATTCGATAAATAAATAAATCTATTATCGTCGATTAAAATAATCAACTTTGTCCTAATAGCCCATAAATTCATTAATTTTTAGCTGACTGTTCCACTTTTGTTTGAAATCAATGAAAGTCAATAATTCTTTGTGATGTGAAGCCAGTTTATAACGTTTTTATAAATTATTCCATTTCCTCAACGATTTTCTTCTAAAATTTCACTTTTTCTTCGACTCTGCGCACGGGTCAGCCAAGAGATTTCGTTTAATCAGAATTTTGCCTTAAAGTCAGAAAGACGAAGCGTTGGGCTGGGGAAAAAATAATTTTATCGCGTTTGCATGCATAAAAAATAGTTGGATGTACGAATGAAAATGAAATCTCACTTCAAACGTATACTTTGCTGTTTGCTAGTGAAAATGTATATTTCGTCAGAGCAGGGAGATCGTCTCGCTCTGATTCTTCAATAACTATCGCAAAAAAGAAACTTTGTAAGGATCAATAAGAAATTTGATCGATCAATTCGCAGCGCTCTTTTCTCGCGTTTCTATTCAGCATCGAGGAAAACTCATTTCACCGACGAGAATTCGAATATTTTATTCAACGCGGCACCTTACAACAGACATATGTATATATTTATATTTCTCTCACTCTCTCAATCCATATACATGACGCGATACGGATATATATAGAACTTGACTCGTGAAAATCGATTGCCAATAAACGCCGATTGTTCTCTAATCTTTCCACTCCTCACGTTTCTTTTCTACACTCTGCCTTTTCCAATGGTTACTGTGTATGCAGGCCAGGGCTACGTTATTGCAAAAAACAACGGCAAGGCGATAAAAATTCCTTAGCGAATTTCAGCTTTCTCTGCACACGTCAATATACATTTCTATATGGATTTATGCATTCTTATTTATTTGCAGCATATTTCACGAGATGTTTTCTTATATATGAAAGTTGGAAATTTTGCAAAATCCACGAAATCTGTCAATGTTCCTTCGCTCATTTATTACCAGTCGCACTTTCTGTTCAATAATGATTAACGAAATTTAATAAATTCTTCAATATATATTTGTAGGCCGACGATCGTAGTTTATGATTTAACGCCGCGGCCAGTTAATCAATAGTCGCAAATTTATAGCGTTGCCCTATTGGCACAGAATTAATCTTATACCATTAGGCGGTATAGGATTATCGAATGTTTTATGCGCTATAAATAATACGGAAGCACAAGCAAGATTACCGAACTGTTTACACCAAATAAATAAATCCAGGAGCTTCGGATTGTGGACTTGTCGACTTGCCGAATTTACCGATTTTCAGTTTGTTCGCTCGGGTGCTGTAAATTCGTAGGAAAGACTTATTTTGTAAAAATGTTCTCCATCATTGATGGTTTTTTTTTTTGGGTCGATAAGGGATCGACAGTCACGAAGATTCATAAAGTTTGCCAAATTTTTCGGAAAAACTAATAATTTGAAAAATAATCATTCAAACGTATGGAGAAAATTTGTTCTCGTAAGTTTGATACGTTAAAAAAAATTACGAGGAGAAGAAGTAAGAAAAAGAAAAATGGCATCAAGTTTCGAGATGGCAGGATCCTCAGGTTGAAAAGTAAATTTCGTATTCATTGGTGAGACTGTGCCTTTTTCTTGTTGGTATAGTCTTGACTTTTCGTTTTTACGAGCTATTGGCGAGAGAGACTGTCGACGTATCGCTATCGCTCCTCGCGGATGAAGCTTCTCACGTGCTGCTGTCTCTCTTTTATCTTTCTCATTTCTCGTGGACATTTCTTGGCGAGAAAAAGGTGAAGCAGTAAGAAAAAAAAAAAGAGAAAAAAAAAAATGGAAGCAAAAGGCGAAGAAGCAACGGGTCAACGAGCTTTGTACGAGAGTCTATAGAAGCTGCTTCGGCGAAGGAGCGTCGCTCCAACTTGTTCTATACGAGCGTCTGTCGTGTGTTACTCTTTTTCCGGCTGGTTCCCGCCGTCTCCGCCCTTTTCGTCCATCCATTTTTCTCATTTATTTTCTTCTTTTTTTTTTGTTGCACAGCGATTTTTCTTATAGTCGAGTTTCATAGCTTTATGTTAACTCACAATGTATCTTTTTGTTCTTCTGTTTTCTCTTCTAGGACGGAGTTTACGTAGGGAGTGATCGCGAGACGGACGGCTTGGGGCTCTGTCCCTACGACCCTCTTCACAACAGCACAGCAGTCTTTGCTGGTGAGTACATTAATTTATTTAATTTTCTTCTTGTGACTGAAAAAGCAAAGATTATATAAATGAGAATGAAATAATAATAAACATTTAATAAAAATGTTAATTCGTCAAGTAATTGCGATAAGTATTTATAATTGTCGGGCTTACACAGTGAGAATAAATAAAACTATAATTTCTTTCTCTCGAATGATATAAATCACATTTTAAGACGCGACGAGCAATAAATTATCGTGATAATTCTACTGTGTCACGTAAAACCCCGCAAAAGATCGTAACGTACACCGCACGAACGTTTTTCCTCTCTAAACATTCTCACTTGCTCGTTTTTCTCTGTGCATTTTTTTTTTTTTTTGGCATTCGCGACAGAAAATATATTCGTAAATATACAGCGATGATAAGAATTATTCTTTTGGATATTCGCGTCACTTTTGACCCGCACCCCTTGCTGTGTCGTCTTCTCAAGCCTGCTGCCATACAACAGAGCGATACAGAGCGAGAATTTATACTTGAAACACATGTGTCTCGCGACTGACTGGAATCTAGTTAACTACGAAATTTCCTCGAGTAGTTTCGCGTCGTCGTTGCTCGTGGATGAGCGATTAAGCCCTCGTTTGTTTCTTCCAAAGATATTCGCGTGTGTTTCTCTTTCGCGAGGATTTGCTTTTGCCATATTCGGAGACGCGGCGCATAAGCTGTTTCACGTGGAACAGCAAAACTCTGACGAATTAACTTTCGTGCCAATTGATCGAAATGAGAGAAGGAAATTCGTCGCGTTGGTTTTCAAAGACGTTAAAAAATTCTTTTATAATAAAAACTTTTTCATTTATTTTCTCAAGTTTCACGAGCTCTACGTGGTTTTTAAAAATCGATTTTCAGTCTAAATTCGAAGATTTTTCCTGTTTGGCCACGATTTTCATTTCTACATAGAAAGAATTCTATATTTTTGTTCATTTTTGTGTATCCACGGATGTTTCTTTGCTCACGGGAGCTTCCCTGCAATGCCTCGTTTGAGTCGTTCCTCCGGTCGTGAAATATCCCTTGGCGGGCTAAGAGCTCAGCTCAAGGTAGATTTGTGGCCTGCTAAGTCCGACCTAGTCCAACCCCAACGCGAAATGCAAGGAGGGTACGACACCCCCAATGCTACGCGAGCGTTTTCCGGACTCCTGGATCTGCTCGAGAGCTTAATGTACGAGCTTTACTTTGTAAAGGCTTTTCAAGTTTCAACTTTTACCAGAGAAGCAATCGTTCCAAGAGCTGGAATAATTATCATTGTGAAAGAGAGAGAAAAAAATGTTGAAAAATGTTGGAAAAAATTCTGCAAACTATAGGTTCGAGCTTGGGATTTATGAATGGCAAGAAAAATCATTTTTTTTTCGTCAAAACAATCGAATTAATAAAAGCAGTTTTTAGCTGTACAAACTGCAAGGATTTAGAAGCGAAATAAGTTGCTAAATCTGTGCAGCTCTAAATAAAGCTCATTACAGCAAATTTATAGGCACTCGACTTTTATTATTCTTACTTTGTTGGGTCGTCAAAAAAAAATGTATGTAAAAAAAATGTAATTCGCGTTAATGAGTTTTTAAAAGCGCAGAATAAAAAAACGAGGCAAGCTTTTTCTTCGATAAATCTTTTGAAATACGACTTTAGATTTAGTACACGTTTCGTTAATGCTTTTTCATTACTTAGTCATGCGTATTAACGGATTCTTCATTGTGCGACTAAACAGGTGGACAATTGTATGCAGCAACTGTGGCTGATTTCTCGGGCGGTGAACCCTTGATACACAGGGAAAAAATTCGTACGGAAAGATCCGATCTTAATCAACTAAACGGTAAATAAAAAATGACTTTTTAATGAAAATGAAATTTGGTGAAAAAACGTCGATATTTTGTTGAATACGGTAAATTAAATATTTTTGGATAATCACAAAATTTTCGTCATTTTGACAATTTTTTTCATTTCTAATGGAACTGTCAGCAAAATTTACGATTGGAACGACAAAAATTTGCTTCCGAATAGATTTTCTAGAATATTTCTTGCTGCAACGACAAAATTTTTGGGATTTTTCAAAAAAAAAACGTTTAGTCGAACGTATCCAAAAAAATTTTATTTTCAATTTATATTAATAATAAAGCAGCAGTAAAAATTTCGTGGGATTGTCAATTATGTCGAGATTTTATAAACGACGTGAAAGTGTCGTTTTCCAATAAATTATATCGCTTTATCGTATCCACGATTCGATCGTCGCTAGTTTATTTTTTATTTTTATACACGTGACAATTAAACTAGAACCGTTGGTTTTCGAAGGATGGTTTATTTTATCTCGAGCTTTGAGGACATTGTATCAACTTTGCCGAAACACAAGGGGACGAGAGTTTGCGCATTTTGCTAAATTCGTTAATTGACAGAAATATCTCAACGTTTCTGGATCGACACACTGCTTTTTTCTTCGTTTTTCCAAGCGAAAATCAATTGAGTTTATTTGGGGCTTTGTTATTTCGAGAATTCGATGCTATCGCGACAACAGTCACTGGATAGATGCTCCGTATTTCAAGTGACATTTCTCTCATTGTCATTCGCTTATTTTTAGGTCCAAACTTCGTCAGTTCCTTTGGATACGGAGATTACGTATTCTTCTTTTATCGAGAAACCGCTGTCGAATATATGAACTGTGGCAAGGTGAGTCATCATTTCAAACTCCGCAAAAATTCCTCACACGTGCCTCCATTTTTATTTTATTATTTATAATGTGCCAAGAGACTGATGACACTAGGAATGAAATTTTTTTAAAAATCGTCAATATTTTGTTGAACACGTTAAACTAAATATTTTTTGATAATTTCAAAATTTTTGTCACTTTGGCATTTTATTTTGTTTCCAACGAAATCGTTAGCAAAATTTACGATTGGAACGACAAAAATTTTCTTCCGAAAAGACTTTCTAGAATATTTCTTGCTGTTCAAAAAAACGTTTAGTCGAACGTATCGAACTAAATATCGATCTTTTCCAACAAAATTTTATTTTCAGTCCAATTTTGGGCAATCGCGAGGATCTTTTGTTTATTGCGTCAGGAAAGAACTTTTCTTGCAAGAATCATTTCGTATGTTTCGGAGTATAGTAAATGTTTTTACTTCGTTCGATAATTTCCAAATTTTTCGAAATTCCATTCAATTTTTCATTCTCAGGCATAAAACTCTCTCATGCATTGATTAAAATTTGAAAACTCGAAGAAATCGATTTCTTGTCCTCGCAGTTGCTCAAATTTCAATATTCTTCGCAAGGTGGAAAATTTTGTTCCAAATTTCACGGAATTATGCTCTGGAACGAGAAATTTTTCCATGTCAAAATTGCACAAGACAATCGATGTAAAAATTATCATTTCCAATGAAAATTACGCTGAATAATTGAATAAAATTTTTCATCGAAATGAATCTTTCAAAAAGTATGACATTTCGAGGGTAACGGATTTGCAAAAATTTTTATAGTTCCCAAACGAGTTTGCAAAATGAAACTTTGAAAAAAAAAAAAAAATAGAATTTTTTTTTTTTTTTTTTTGAATTTTCGCTCCAGCGGTTTTCAAGTAATCAGAAAATAACAAATTTATCATTTCAATAATTGAATTATCGATAAAAACAAACTTATCAAATTTTGAAATTTGACAACTCGTTATATAGGCCGGCGGATTCATCGAAGAATATGTGCCAGAAATATGGTGGAGTGTGTGGACACATTGAGAAATTACGTAATTCCTTTCTCGGCATAGAAATTTGCTGGCTTTCGAAAAACTATTCGCTCAAACGATTCTTTTATTCTCGATTTTCTCAGGCCGTTTATTCGCGGGTCGGTAGAGTGTGCCAACACGATAAAGGTGGACCTCACGCCTTTAGCGACAGATGGACGAGTTTCCTGAAAGCGAGACTCAATTGCTCCGTCCCAGGGGATTATCCCTTCTATTTCAACGAGATACGTGAGTACTATAATTTATGCATTTCCCATATATGGATGCATCGCCTTAAAAACTCTGAATGCGCCAAGCTCCATTATTTCATCGTGAATTACTTTACACGAGGCTCTCATTACTTTTCTCCAATTAATCACCAAGAATGTTGAAATTTTTCCAAGTATTTTTCGTTTTTGGCGATCCCCAACGAGTTTCAAAGATAAACACGAACGATAGTAAATCCTCGACCATTCAATATTTTTTTCCAAGCATTTTCCACAGGAAAAAGCAAATGCATCGTTTCAATATTCCTTCACAAATAGACGCTTTTTACGCTTGAACGTTTAAATAGTTTTTCAAAACCTTGAAAAAAAAGTCTCTAGTTGAAAAAAAAAATTGGCTGGAAATTCTCATTTATAATGATCGAGACTTTGAAAATTGAAAAAATGAACGAGCGATACGATATGAAGAAAAATTCCGGGAAAAGGTACAAAACTCGTATTTCGTATATCGGAATTTTCATTTCTCCGGAATTTCAAAAAATTGTTTCCAAGCATTTCCAGAAAAAAGTAAATACATCGTTTCAATATTCCTTCACAATAAATAGACGCTTTTTATGCTCGAACGTTTGAATACTTTTTCAAAACCTCGGGTGCCCTCGAGTTAGAGAAAAAAAAAAATTAGCTCCAAATTCTCATTTATAATGATCGAGACTTTGAAAATTGAAAAAAATGATGAAGCGACGCGATATGAAGAAAAATTTCGGGAAAAAGTTACAAAACTGCGATTTCGTACATGGAGATTTTCGATTTCCCGGAATTTCAAAAAGATTGTTAACTTTTTTACTTTTTGTTTGTTTGTTTGTTTGTTTGTTTGTCGAAAATCGAGCAATCAATGTATCATTCATTGGTTGGCAGGGCGAAGTAGATGGAGGGGGAGGAGGGTACTTTGGCAGGTAGGATTGAAGGGGATAGAAAACGCGAGTCGAGAGAGCACGCTCCGTCGGATCGTAAAAACGTGTAATATCGGGCGTCGAGTAAAACTCGACGGATATGGCGCTCTGCTGATATGGCATTGCGATGCTTGCACACAGCGCACACACAAACTCCCGTGCACACAGATACATACTTGTAAAATCGAAATCTCCGTACTTTAAAACGAGATAGCTGGCACATTGCCGAGAGATTCGAGATGCAGACGAGGGTGGCAAACCGAACGTCGGTTCGTACGTTGACTCGTATCACTCTTTTTCCATCCGTCTCTCTCTCTCTCGTCTGCTGTGGCGGAGAACTGAAAAAAAAAAAAAACAAAAATTCACCCCGTAGGCTCGGATTCGTCCATTCATAGCAGTTGGCAAGAGATTTACTCCAGCAAAAAGTTGCAATAATTGAAAAAAAAGAAACAAAAAAAAAAAAGAGACAACGAAAGACGAAAAACAACTGCAATCGGGCTCTTCAATTTCAGCTTTGAATTTTAAGCCACATTCATACAAGCCTTATTTTTTTTTTGGCCTGCATTCATTCTCCTTTATCGAGTGAAGTTATTTTTTTTGCTATTTATCATTGTCATTTGGTGAATGGAAAATATTTCATTGAATTTTTTCATTCGTTTTTTTTTTAGAAAAATTTTGTTACGAAAATTAAATGTCGAATCTGTCGTTGAGGACTATTGAGCCTTGGGGTGAATTAACTTGAAATTTTTCGATTATACGGACCAGCACTCCATGCACCGATGTGAATTCTTAAATTTTCAATATTTAAATAAATTTTATAAATAACAATCTTTTCGTTTTGGTCTGCCGTGTGGTGGGAAAAGGTCAAGGGTATTTACTGAAGAAACTCTGAAACGTGATAGATTTTTGAAAACTCGTTCCGTTAGAAAAAAAAACTTGCTCCTATTTTTAAAACGAATTGGTAAATACTTTTCATCGAAATATTTGATTCAACGTCGAACGGTGAAGAATTAATTGCATCGATTGAGTCATGGCATGGATGAACAAATGCGGTAACCTCGTGAAGTTTATTCCGCGCACTCGGATGATGAATGGCCACGAAAGAAGCGACAGCAGTTTCCCTCGAGTAAATCGAGTCAAGTGTGTTTCAATTAATTTGAATATAATTACGCGAGATGAATGCAGTCGGTTGAATAAATTTCGCTGATGTGACTTCTTAGCGAGATTCGAGAATATTCGATTTAATCTTGCTCGACTCATTGCTCTACGCAATTTGAATTTATTTTCTCGGAGATACGTGTGTGGCAACTGAGAAATGTCAAAAAGACTGACGACTGTCTTGTTTCTACATAAATAACTGGGCGATCGTTCGCTTATAAAAAAAAAACGATTGCATCTCAATTGTTTATTGATCAACGATGCGCACTGCTCCAGATCTGCAACGACAATGAAACGAAAAAGAGCGAACGTACGTAATTGTGTATAAATAGAAAGGAACGAGACTCCGAGGAGAAGAGACACTCTCTTCGGATTTCATTGCAACTGACTAATTAGTAAATGACAGAAAATAATTAATCAAATAGGAGAAAACAAGGAGGAAGAAAATTCGAAAACGTAAAATGTGTAGTGAATGGATTTTATCAGTTTAAATATTATGGCAATGAGGATGTTGAGTCTGAAATTACAAATGATAAGAAAATTCGAAAAATTTAGTATATTTTTGTATGAAATATTTAAGAGATCGTGTCAAAATTTCACGACCATTAGGAAGCTCGTTATTGAACAATTAACATTAATAAATTAAATTTCGTAAAATGCAGTTTTATGGAAAAACTGCTATAACTTTGCGATAAATTTTTTTTGACCACTCAATTTTTTAATATCTATAGATTATTAATTTTATAATTTTTTATATTATTTTATTTTAATTTTTTATTTTTTTAATTATTTTTTTAAATAACGAGCTTCTTAGTCGTCGTGAAAATTTAACACGACCTCTTAAATACTTTTTACGAAAATATACTAAATTTTTAGAATTTTCTTATCATTTTTTATTTCAAGCCTCAAGGTGCTTAAAGTAATGACGATAGAATTCTTAAAATTTGGTATGTTTTTGCATAAAGTATTGACGAGGTCGTGAAGAAATTTCTCGACGATTGAGAAGTTACTTATTGAACAATTAACATTTAAAAATTTAGTGGGTACTCAACATCCTTAAATTCTTCGTCGTGTTGAACGAATCGAGCAGATTGAGCCTCGTAAAGCTATTACGATTTCTCTTGATTTTATACACAATTGTAAATTACGAGCTAGTTCTCTCTCTCTCTCTTTGTAAAGCATGATAAATGAGAAATGGCGAACTAAGAAAAGGGAATCCTCCGGTATTCCAATATATAGAAATCCGAAGAACAGCCCTTTGACTTTGGTAGCGAAGTAATTAAGAGTTACTAATTAGAAGAGAAGCCCCGCGTGTTCCATTTCTCCACCGGTTGCCATGAAATATGCCTGCAGCGTGCGATTCTCTTATCTTCGCGTTTTTCTTCTAAAAAAAAAAAGCCGTTGATTTTAAATCTCTACGTAATTTGTCTTTGCGTTATTTTCATCCCGTTATAAAATTAATAGCGACGACGTCGAAGCCATAGGAATCCAATTATTAATTTTGAAAAAAAAACTTTATCGTTAGGATGCACGATTAGAAATATATTCGAACAAACGAACAGAAAAACGTGAAAAGTATAATCCGAGTATCTGAAAGTTGTTGACGATCATTTTTACTGGCAAAGAACTCGAGAGAGTGAATTTATAGAAAAAAGAAACGAGAAAATTTATAGAGCGAGGGGAAAAAAGGTTAAAAAAAAAGTGATGACGTCCGAGGAATCTGTCGATGCCGCATAAAGACTGTGAGTTTAAATGGCGGATCGGAAGATTTAAGAAAATTCAGGGTATCGGATTTTGGCTGACCCTTCTTAGGCGAGAAAAGTTTTTGCAGCTGCGAAAAGCTTGAAACTTCGACGGTCGATCTTACTTCGTTTATCTCTAGGTATATTTTTTTTTTCTAATTTTTTTTTTTATCTTGGAAAACCCGCAATCGTTTTCTCTATTTCCCACGTCCAACCACTGACAGCAGCGATATATATCGCTGATGTATATAGAGCGAAATATATAATGTATGAAGACTCGTAGGTTGATATACGAAAAATATGTGCCGGAGATATTTTCGTGAAGGAATTGACGTTAATCGGGCACGAAAATCGAAAGGGCACATCGTCTGTATTGCTGACCTGCCAATGACACACACAACGACGCCCTTTCGAATATCAAGGCGTATATACTCTTCATATACATAAATATAACCCAAAGGTGCGACATCCTGCCAGTTGGATTTTTAGCCGGATACGCGAAATATCGGAAATTGTTGGAAAAGTTTTTCAGACCTCGAACACGACAAAACTGCAAGGAAACTCTCACTACTCGGGACGCGGTATTTCTTTTTCTCTCTCACTCTCTTTTTTCTTGCTCTCGATCGAATGCCAGACGTTATCGATATAAATATAGATTTATGGACGAATAAACCGAAACACGTTCCATTTTCAATTTGTTTTTCACCCTGGCCGTAACATGTACTGTGGAGAGCAATAGTTATAAAGATAAAAGTCATATAAAACGAAAATGAGAGAATGGAAACCATTGCCGTGCGTGAACCTGAAACAAGAAATATCAACACACACGGTTAGCACTGTAAAGTGAATTTTGGGTCGAAATGCATGCTTCACATTATTTCGACACACTCGATTGAAAAATATAAATAATCAATGATACTGAAGTTTGCATATCGTTGGAATATAACGAAAAAAATATTTTTTATTCATTATTTTGATAATTAAGGCACTTGTTTCAATTTTGCTTCCTCATAGAGGAAGCTATGTGACGGTGAACATTTTTTTTTCCCAGTTTTCAATGTCCATGTGATTAGAATGTCCCAAAACATCGAAAAATCAAATTTAGAAAAAATGTCCGGATGTAAAATTGAAACCTTCGTAACTCGAGAACGGTTTGAGCTACAGGGCTCCCGTTTTGCACGGATGTTGATCCATACAAGCTCTTCATTCTCTGTGAATTTTATTGGAATCGCCAAAAAAATACGAATTCTAGGGCATTTTGAAATTTTCGAAAAAACGCTGTCGACGTTCCAAATTGCGCAAATTTTAAGATTTATTACTAATTTTTTTTTTTATCAATAGAGTATGATAATGGGAAGGTTGGTATTGAATTTGGGAAATATCGGTTGAACGGTTTAAATTTTATGATTTTTCGAATTTTCCGAAAATCTGAGTTTTTTTGAAAAATCGTCCAACCGCTCTAATTTCTGGAAATTTTGTTAAAATATTGTGTATAAGTCTGTACTTTTTTTTTAATTCCTAGAAAAGTTGTTCAAATTATATAATTTTTAATGTAAATACAAAAAAAAAAAAACGCTGCAAATTGAAATTTGGAAATTGCTTCTTCCAGATGCTCAAGATTCACGATACTCAAAGCTTTCTCTATGAGAAAGCAAATTAAATTAAAAAATATTGCTTCCTCATAGAGGAAGATTTGAACATGGTGCATCTTGAGCATCTTGAGGAAGCAATTAGCAAATTTCAATTAGTTTTCAGTTAATTAAGTTTTGAAAGGGCAAAGAAGACTCTCTGACAATCGTTGACAAATACTGTATCCAAATGTTGTCCTCTGCTATAAAAAATAATCACTTATCGTTGGATTCCAACGACACGAACTTTTGAAGATCGTAATAATTATGCACTGGTGAATAATGAGTGGCGAAATTTAAAATTTTCATTTTTTCTTTTCTCTTTTTCTTTCGAATAATCGAACAAGCTGAATTTTTTGTCTTATTTCTTCATGAGCTTTTTTTTCGAGATTGAAAAATTTATCGAAAGGGAAACTGGCGAGTGTAGGGCTCAGTTTTGATCGAACCGTGGCGATCTCAAGTCTAACGCGTACGTGGTGCGCGTTGAGAGTGCTGCGGAGACTCGTTCGTAACAACGACGACCCAAACGATGTTTTTTTCTGTTTTACAGAATCGACTAGTGACGTCACGGAGGGTTTATACGCCGGACAACACAGCCAATTGATTTACGGAGTTTTTACAACGCCGGTTAATTCGATCGGTGGCTCGGCCATTTGTGCGTTTTCCATGAGCAGTGTACTCGATGTATTCCAGGGTGCGTTCAAGGAACAAGAAACTATAAACAGCAACTGGCTACGCGTACTTCCGGAAAAAGTACCGGAGCCCAGACCCGGAGCTTGCGTCAACGACTCGAGAACTTTGCCCGACATCACTGTTAACTTCGTCAAAACTCATCCTCTCATGGACAATGCTGTGCAGGCCTTTTTCGCCCTGCCGGTCATCACTAAAGTCAGCTTCAAGTGAGTTTTATGTTAAAATTAAAAAAACCGACAATATTACAAAAAAATAACAATAATCCGAATGAAAAAACATTTTTTTCAATCAAAAAATATGCTGACAACTTTTTAAAATCGCAATTACCGAATTTTCTTCAATTTCCAGAGATCTTTTCGATTTTTTATATTTTCGTCCTAGTTCGGAGTCTCGTGAATCTTTAAACTAATTTTTGTTCGATCCACCGATAGAGATTTTCCAGGTTCCCTTGGACTGGATCGTCAAATTTTCTTCCGTGATCGGGAATTTCAAAAATTCACAAAATTCAATTATGTAATTCACTGAACAATTGAATATTTCTGGCATTTTTGAAACTGGAATAAAAAAATTAGAACAGAATTTAAAAAATCGATAATTTTGTTACGTTTTTTTTTTTTTTTTGTTTACCACCAAATCGATAATCGTTGTGGAAGAAACTGGTTGAAACTACTCGACGAAAATATCGAGTAATCGCTTTTACTTAGCCAGTTAATTAAATGATTAAACATTTTAATTTACAGTTACAAATTCACGAAGGTCGCAGTCGATCCTCAAGTCAAAGCCCTGGATGGCAAAACGTACGATATTCTCTACATAGGAACAGGTTAGTGTAAAAAATTAAAAAATTTAATTATATTGTTGTAAGAGGAAAGAGGAAGACATAGAAAAGTGTAATTTCTAAAAGAATAATGTCCCTCGTAATAAATAGTGAGTATTCGTTAGGGGCTTTTTACCTCGTTAAGCAAATCCATTTAAATGTAATTACAGACGATGGACGAGTTCTAAAAGCGCTCAACACGAGGTCACCGGATTCACTAACCGAGGTTGGTCAGGTCATAGTCAGTGACGTGCAGGTCCTCAAATACGGTCAGTGAACGCATTCAATTTCGTTTCAACTTTTAATTCCAATTTTTGACTCATTTTTTATTTTCCCCAAACATTCGATTGCTTTTTTTTTTTATTTAGGATTCTTTCAAAATTTTTAGTACAAACGTTCTTGGCACCAAAACTAACAATTTTCTCATCTGAAGAAAAATTTTTCAATTTTTTATTTTTCCCATACAAACGCGTGTAAATTGACGTCACGTTTCGTTAAAAAGTTGTCAGAAAAAAAACAAAAGAAACGCAACTTCAATTTGAACGCGTTTAGATGGAAAAAATAAAAAAATTGGAAATTAAATATTTCGAATTCTAAACGTGAGAAAATTTTTTTTCACAGGAGAAAACTGTTAGTCTTGATGCCAAGAACGTTTGTACAAAATTTGGAAAGAATCCTAAATGGAGTCGTTTCGTGATACTAATACCTTAAAGTGATCAAGAAAAGATGATTTTTTTGTTTTTTTTTTTAATGACAACGATACTCCGAGGTTCAGAAGGATTTTGATAATAAAATTGAGTTACGAAATGTTGTTGTGCAGGTCAAGCAGTGAAAGATCTGCAAGTGGTGCATCTTGCTGGTGAAGCGAGTAAATTGGTGGTGATTGCGGATTCGGAAATACGTGCAGTGCCGTTGCATCATTGCGACAGCGTAAATGCGAATTCTTGCGTGGCTTGTGTAGCTCTCCAGGATCCTCATTGCGCTTGGGATGCAACGACGGATCTGTGCGTCGCAGTGCCAACGAAATTGCACGACAACGACGCCGGAAAAACACTTTTCCAGGACATTCTCAACGGCAAACACAAAGGCTGCGGTTACGAGCAAGGTAAGGGAGAATCTTGTGATTTCATAAAAAAATTATCGTTTTTTTTTTTTTTTTTTTTTTTTACTTTTCCTTCTCGTAAGATCGCGAATGACACGTAATATTGGCGCGCCCGAAAGGAAACTGCAAGCTGCGTTAAGCTTATCGAGGAATTTTTGATTTTCCGTATAAAATGAAAATTCTCGTTTTTTATGAATCTGTAAAAAAAAATGGCTGTAAAAAATTCGGGTGAGCATTCCATTCTGAGAAGAGTGTCATGAAAATAGAATAAAGTTGCTTCCTCAAAATAATAATAATAAAGCTGATAAATTTCGATCTCGATATATTTAAATGAATGAACTAAATTCAATTTCGCGAACAAATTGAATAATCGTGAAAAAATAGAAAAAATTTCAATCAGAGATTTTTCCAGCAATTGGAATTTTTACCCAGCAATTAATTCGTCCAAAAAAAAATCCAATAAAAATGAAATTAACCAAGAAAACGTAGTCATGGAGAAAGACTCCGGAATGCAATCGAATTGCAGTTTTTAAAGAAATAATAATGATGAGAAAAAAAAATCATTAATACAAAATCATTCGATAAATGTTTCTATTGAGTCATGAATTTTTTTTCAAATTTGCCAATTGTCGTGCGATCATTCGAGCTGGTTACCTTACCACCCCGAATCGCCAGCCTCCCAGCACAGCCCGACTAACACCATGGAACGTTTTCCTTAGCTGCTTCTTATCAATATTTCGTTTTCATTAATTCGTTTCTTCTTCTTATTCTTCTTCTTTTTGCACTCAACGTTGCTTGCTATTATATGGAAACTTTCATACCTCTGGAAACCTGTATATATATATACACTTCGTATCTCAATTTTGAAGACACGTCAAAAGCATCTCACTCGGCGCAAAACGAAATCTCTCACTTAAGGAGTTTCTGTAGTTATTGTAAGGGAAACCTAATTTACATATTTCTGCAGAGTTGCAACTGTTGAACATATTGCTATGCTAAACCATGTTAAAATTTTCAAAATACAATTAGAATGTAACGTACTACAGAACAACTTTATTTAGGATTCTTTCAAAATTTAGTATAAACGTTCTTGGCACCAAAACTAACAGTTTTCTCCTCTGAAGAAAAATTTTCTGACGTTTAGAATTCGAGATATTAAATTTCCAATTTTTTTATTTCTCCCATCTAAACACGTGTCAATTGAAGTCACGTTTCGTTAAAAAGTTGCAAGAAAAAAAACCAAAAGAAACGCAATTTCAATTAACACGCGTTTAGATGGGAAAAATAAAAAGAAATTGGAAATTAAATATCTCGAATTCTAAACGTTAGAAAATATTTCTTCATAGGGAGAAAACTGTTAGTTTTGATGCCAAGAACGTTTATGCAAAATTTTGAAAGAACCCTAAATGGAGTCGTTTCGTGAGTTTAATAAAATTTTGTTAATGAATTCTTTAGTATTATACATGACGATACAATTTTTTTCGGTTTCTCTTCTAACCAGTTCTCGAGTAATTAAACATTCAAGTTCACGAGTATGAGCATAGCGTTTCCATTTACATATAAATATATATTCCGTGCATAAGAATTTTGCTTTAATTCTGAATTACTCGATAACTAGAGAGATGAAAAATTTGAAAAAAAAAAATTGTGCTTTCGCACAATTCGCACAAAGAACGTTATCAAAAAAATTTTATCAATTTCTCAATATTTAGATCTTTCTACCGAAACTCCTTAATCGCATTTTACAAAGAGTCTGTGGTCAAGCTTTTATGTGCTGGACCAATAAACTGTGTCATCACTCAGCCTCCTCGTTCTCCATTTAGCCTGTTAACGTTTTCGATCGACAAACAAAAAATTTTTTTTTCTCGCTTCCACGAGCTTATCTTGAATATCACTTTTTTGTTCGTGTCTCTGTCTGTGTGTGTGTGTGTTTCTGTTCGCATACCTGAAAGAGCAGCGGAAGCAATGTGAGAGAATATTTATTGCGTGCAGATATGTCGTCCGAGGATTTTTTTCTCTCTTCCTCTATGCGTTATTCTCACACTATTTTGCCAACCAACAAAATCAATATATAGATTTTTTTCTGTACGACCGTTTTTTATTGGGGCACGATTTTTTTTTTTTTTTTTTTTTTTTTTCAAATAATCTTGCTTATCACCGCCAGTGATATTTTTTGGTGACGTCGGCCTTGAGGATTTATAGCACTCAAAACGAAATAACTGTTGGAAGCAATAATTGACTGAATTATTTTTTATTTCTTTGCTGTTTTTTCACTTTTGTTTTCATTCTTTCGATTGTTTTTTTTTTTTTTTCTTTTATTCTACGTCCTTTAGATTAATTTTAAAAAAGTCTGAGTTTAGAAATTTTTTTTATTCAAAATTTTAGTGATTTTGATTTCTATTGAAAACTCGTGATTTTTCTCCATTTTTGTTGGCATTCGCTTATTTGATTCCCTGCTCGTGATCAACTGTACACCGAAACAATTTTTGTAAAAAAAAAAAATACCAAAAAAAATGACGTGAACTCGAATGAAAGAAAAAAAAGTGTTCAATTAATTTTTCGACTCAATTCTAATTTCTGTAAAAAATGAAATTCTTTGGAATTCATAAAAAAATTTTGTGAAGAAAATTTTAAGAAATTCATTGATAATTTATTGATTCGTTGTTTTTATTTGAATCTGCTCGAGCAATAAAAAAAATCGAATCTGCAGTTCTCGGAGTTTTTAATTCGAAAACAAATCGAATAATTATCGGTGCATACGATTTGGATTTCCATTGGTAAATTAAAGTTGCAATTCTCGAGGTGTACGGAGAATGAAAAAAAAAAAAAACTTTCAAGAATGGAGAACGAAGGGGGAGAGAGAAAAAAAGGGATAAAAATTGTGTGAAAAATTCCTCGTAAAATGTCGATCATTCCTGTGTCTGTGTTACCAACCCGTGTCTGTAATTGTCGATTAGCTAATGTTGCCTCGGAGATGGCGAAGCCTGTGCCAGCAGCTGTACCGCCACGAATCGGTCGTGTAGGCGAGCAGCCTGACGAGCGAGACAATGAAATCGTCATCGAGTTGGATCGAGAAAATCAATACAGTCGCACGCAGCCAAGGGCTAATGAACCTCAAGGTAATGAAAAACAAACAAACAAACAAACAAACGAAACAAAACAAAAAACGAAAAACAACAGCAACGACGACAGAAAAATAACAATCTTCAAACTATGAAAAAAAGACGAAAAACTCGAAGAAAAAAAAAAAAAGACGAACAAGCACGATCCTTGAACAATCGCGCTTCATTATTGTCAATTTTTACGAGAGATGAGAATCTGCCTCTTCGGTCTTTCATCAAATGAAGAAAATGCATTATTTTTTCATGAAACATCAATTTTCCTCAAAATTAAACTCAAAAACAATAAAACAAATTTTAATCAAGCAAACAAATAATTTTCCATGGCAAGTGGAAGAGTTTCTTATAATTAGACAAGCGTCACATTTCGTAATTCTCTCGAATATCAATTATTAATTAATTAGCCACAAAATCAAATTTCTCTACATTTGCTCATCAATTTCGCAAAATCAACGACTTGTATTATTCTCTCTATTAGTTGTTTCGCTCCGGTGCCAATTGCAAAGTGATTGCCTCAACAGTTCGCGGCTCCCAATAATATCGGAGGCAGAGCGAAATGGATCTGTCGTAATCCAAATTATCGCTCCTGGCAACATGATTTCTATCTCACGCAAAAAAAACTTCATAAACCGTCAAATAGATTTTTTCTATAAAAAAAAAAAAAAAAAAAAATAAATCACTACCGAATCTGCAGTTTTATGAAAAATGACGGAAAATTGCGAATGTTCGTAGCAGCCAATTTTCAAATTGAAGCTCCGACGTGCTGACAGCAATTTCATGCAAACTTGGGTCAAACGATTCGATGCTCTTCAATGCTATTTGGAAAAAAAAAAAAAAAAAAAAAAACTCCCATTCCCTTATTTCACACTCCAAAAAAATGCATCAACCAACAACATTTCCGTGATTTTAAAAAATACACCCGTCACTCCACTCTGTGTTAATCGACCGAAACAAAAATATACATCCACATACATACGCAGATACATGTTCGTTTGCATCGTCATAACGCAATCACGGTGAAAGCTATATGTTTCATTTTGAAATAAAAGAGAACGACAAAAAGTACTCTCCATTTTTCTTTACTAACGTTTCGCGGTAAGGTTCCTCTCGGTACCGTGCATCGAGCATGTTTTAATTTCAATTGTTCTTGTAATAATAATTTTTTAAATTGATTAATTGATTTATTTGATTTTTACTTTTATTCAGAGGTCTACGAGCAGGGCTCTGGACTCGCAAGAGTCTGACCAAATTTTGTACAAAGTCCATGCTGGTATAATATTACAAAAATTATTATTTTTTTATCATTTTTGTATCTTTATTATTGTGATTATTTTATTAATATATATTTTCGTTAATTTGATACGAAAATTTGAGGGAATCTGGTGTGCTAGCGATTTAAGGCAACTCGAGGAATGCCCCAATGATCCAAATGTATGTTCGGTAAATGATAAAAATTGTGTCCTGTACTGTACGATCGAAATATTCGAAGCGATGACTATTTTTGTTCAATTCGGACGTACAGAACTTTGTAGTTGGTCTAATGGAAATAATTAACGTGTCTGCTCCAATTTATAAGTTTATGAGAAAGAAAAATGCGATCAGCTCGGTTAATTTTTTATTTGTTTTTTTTTTTTTTTTCACGTAAATAATAAACTCGGCGTTAATGCGAGAAGAGCATTTTGAATAAACGGGAAAAGAGAAAAGTTGGATTTTTATTCATTGGATTGAAATAAAACGAAAAAATTATGTTGTTTTTTTTAATTATTTTCACAGGTGTGATAGTGACGCCGGTGGTTTACTCGGCGCAGACATTGACGGGTGCGCTGATCGGTACCTGTTTTTTCTCCCTGATCGCTGGATTTGCTTCGGGATTTTGGTTTTCGCAAAGATTGCGCGGAGCCCCATATCCGGAGCCACCGGAGCAGAGGCAACAGTTGAATCGTTTAACGGAAAGCTCCGAGTCGCCGGCGGGCTTTAACAACAAATCGATAAACCTCGTGTTGAACGTACCACCAAAAAATCCAAATGGAAAGAACGCAAACTCTTCGGCGGAGAACAAGCCGATGCAAAAGGTGAAAAAGACATATATATGATACAGAAGACGACGAGCCGTCTGAGGCTTGGCAACGTCGATGGATCCAACGGGAATCGGCTCGAGCTCGTCCGAAGCTACAGAGTCGGAAAATTCGTGCAACGAACGTTACGATTATGAGAAGAAATCTACGATGCCTTGTAACAAAATAAAGCAGAAAAGTAAAAACGAAGAAAAAGGAGAAGAAGAAGAAGAAGAAAAAGAGAAGGAGGAGGAGGAGGAGGGAGAGGATGACGACGAAGAGGAAGAAAGGCTGAAGAACGAAACGACACGTGTTCCAGATCCATACGACGAAGCACCACTTGGTGGTGAAGTCTTGTACCACGATCTTGATTTTTTGAGAGAAAACAACGGCATAGATTCGATTGGACGAAACTTACGATTGCACGATCGTTTTTTCATCGACGAACAACACAAACAGCAGCAGCAGCAGCAGCAGCAGCAGCAACAACAACGTTCAAAAAGAACGTTCCATCGTCCAGCTTCCCTGAAATCCGTAAATTCGTACGAGTATCGTGAAGCTCCCCCTGGCACTGGACGTCGGCACCTTACGATGGAGAACAAAGGTCGTCACGAGCATTACATGATTCCCACACACGAGCCAAACCGTTCGAACGACAAACGTACAATGTCTCTTTTCAATCCTGATTTTTTACCAAATTTCAATGACATGCTCATGTACGTCGGGCACACGGGAATAACGAGAGAACGTGATTATTATCGTTGCAACGTTGATCCGAACGAATGGTCGAACAACGAAGCCAACAGCTCGATCGTCGATGATCGTTCGTCAAACATTTACGACTGCAACGACCGACCTGACGACGAATCTTCTTGCGGTGATCCTTACAACCTCGAACAAGAGCCTGATTACGCGAGTATCCGTCAGATGGTGCTTGACGTACGAGATCAGAGAGAACAAGACTGCGAGAATATTTATGCTCCTGTGGGCTTTCAGGGATTCAAGAGCCAAGGAAGAAACGATTTTGACTGTTGAGTTTTAATCAATCGTGTTTATCTGAATGCACACAGACACTGAATCAACAATACAGAGACTCTGAACCAACACACATGTTATGAAAATTTGGCTAATTTGTGGGTTACACTTTAGAAAGCTAAACAAAAACGTAAAGGAGAGAAAAAACTCTTTGAGTGTTTTTCTCCCCTGCGTCTCTTTCCCTATAAATGTATAAATGTGTTTTGCTACGTTCGATGAGACCGATAGATTCCGAATATAGTTTTGTCAAATGTGATACGATTGGAGGACGACTGTGTTCTTAATTAGTGCGGCCTGTTTAGGTGCTTAGGATTGTGTGAACGAGGAATAACGAACAATTCAATTTAATCAAGAAACCCAAAAAAAAAAAGAGAACACAAGAAAAACAAATCGAAAAAAAAAAAAAAACATACGAACAAGATCGACCGAAATATAGGGAGAGATTGAATGAGAAAATATGAAAATTTTGAAAATAATAACTAAAAAGAAATGAAGAGAAACCTTTGCGATATAGACATAAGCATTCTCAGCAGATGAGGCGTGCCTTCCATGTATTTTTGTTGGCAATTCTGTTTTTCCTTTCCTTCGTATATACAGAGAGATGAACACACGAAGTTGGTTGAGAGAGAGGCAGAAGAAAGATCGCAAAGGCGAGAAAGAAGGGTCGTAAAGAAAAATCGTTGCCACGACCACAAACTTGCGAATACTCACGAGAGACTTTTTTTATACGAAAGAACGACGGTATCCTTAAAAAAAAAAAAATCAATTCAAATCATTATCCTGGATATTTTTTCTGGAAGCCGTGAAAAAATAAAAAGATAAACTTTTTTCGCACTTGTTTACGCTGTTGAGGTAGTTCTGACGACGCTTCAAATAGCTCGTCGTCAAGTCATTCGTACGAGGCTCATACCCAAGAAAACAGACACACAAATATTGAGAAAAAAAAACTGTGTCATAGTTAGCAAACCGTTGAGAAACAACGAAATTGTTTCATTCGATTCTTCACCTTGAAACTTATTTCCAGCACGAGTCAAAAAATCGTTGAAAATCGAATGAGAAATGTTTCGTTGTTTCTTCGATGTTGCAAACTTGTTGAATAAACACAAAGAACAAATTCGCCCAAGCTGAACTGCCAAGTGTGACAAAACTATTACGAGATATTGTAAATATTGATATTATTATTATTATTATTATTATTATTATTAAGTTTTAGTATCATTAAGATTAAATAATTATCATCGTCTTCGAAGTGACGAATTCTCGAGAAATTGCCACTGCGTAATAAATGGATAACACAATTTATCGACCGTATATTGTAAATACGATAAAGAAAATGGAAGAAAAAAGATATTAAGGGAGTCCCAACGGCAGTAGCGATGGCGATAGGTATAGCGTAAGTAGCGCTATGTGCTCGCAATCGATTTGTATACGTAAATGCTTTTCTTTTACTTTTATTCGTTGATAGAGAGGTCATTATTATTATTAATATTATTATTACTATTTTTATTATTAAGGCGAAATGTGTGCGATGGAAAGGGCAAAATGTTAATATTATAACGCATCACGGCAGCTATTATATACATGTACAACGGAATTACGATTTTTTATTAGAATAAAATGGCTGAGCCTGATCCGATTTATACAAGAATTAAAATTTTTTGCGGTTTATATCGCTTTTTTAAATTAAAACGACATGAAGAAATGTTTGCGCTTTGGAAAATAATGAGGAAGGTTTTTTTCGGCGAAGCGATGTTGAGAGAATTATTATTATTATTTATACAAGAAACGGAACGAATTGAAAAATTGAAAGAATGTGCGAAAAATATTTCATTCGAATTTGCTTCGCAGGACTCGCGTTCTGAATGGAAAAACTTTCACATTTATATATTCGTATCGGAGCTTTCATTCGACATGTGATGGAGAAAAGGGATTTTTTTATATCGTGACAATTGTTAGAACGAATTTTATAATTTGTAGTCGTTTGTGTTGCCTACGAAGAGAGAGAGAGAGAAAGAAAATTGTGTGGGGAGGAAAGAATATGGAACGGTAAATTTTTTAACGAGGAAAAAATCATTGAATAGACGAAAAAATCTGGAAACACCTCTAAAATGTTATTATTGAAAAGAATATACTCGTCCAATGTTTTGCCATTGAATTTGTGTTTATTTGAAATGCAGGAAAAATGTATAAATCTCTTATGATAATAACTCTTAAAATGAATTACAAAAGCCTTGATAATGAGAAATTAAATCAGTAAAAAAACGTTATTCTCGTTCGTAGCTTCTTTTAGCTCGTCGATTTGCAGAAAAATAAAAATATTATGGACTGTAACGCCTTGACGAAAAATAATGAAAATTGACGGACAAGGAATCGGCTCGTTTAGAGACAGCGATAAATATTTCTTTTTTCTCGCGATGCCTCGTAGTTGTCGATGTTTTTGTGAAAAAAAAAAACATGTACACAATCGCAGCGATCATGTTGATCGAATTTTTTTTTACATTTTCGTTTTTTTTTTAATCATTTACATTCCATTGATGCCGGGCCTGCCAACCGATCAATAATCTGAAGCATCAACTTGCTTTTGAACGAAATTTTTCTTTAAAATACAAATTTCCCATTTTTTTCGCCTTTTTTCGCATTTGAGATGGCAGAAGAAAATTCTCAACAGCAAGCTGATAGCCCGATCGACAGAGAAAAGTGCAGGAAGAGAGGAAAACAGTAAAGACGAAATCTGAAATATTTTAGTGGCCTTTTCGTAGATGTATCTATATATTTTCGAAACGTTGCAATGGAAGAAGTGTGTTGCTGAGAAAGAAGAAAAAAAGAAGAAGAAAAATATAAGAAACAGAGTTTGGTAATGAATTTGGGGAACAGTGTAGGTCGTAGAGCTTACGGTTTGTTCGCGTCATTGTAACTCGTCTCAGAGACGTGGGATAATATTATTTAGAAAGGATAATTACGAGGAAAAAGGTTGCAAGAAAAATAGAGAGGGAGAAAAAGTTGAAAGAGAATAAAGATGGAAAATTTATTGGTGAAAGAGAATATTTAAATGTTCTTCCAGGCTGTTATTCGGGGTTTCATAGTATCGTATATATTTAGAGACATAGACGAAAATAAAAACGTTAACGTGTACGTAATAAGCTATTATATGCATAAGTAACGAATGATTGTTCCATGTATTGTACCGATTGCGATTTGCGTTAATAAAACATAGGAAGAACATTAAAAAACAATAAGGAAAAAAGAAAGAAGAAATACTGAATGAAAAGCGAGAGAATTGTGTTTGGAAAATATTGGTGATGGAAATTTAGGCACAGGCACGATTTATCCGGTGCCAATGCGATGTATTTTGTGTACATAGAACGAAACTCGAGGTCGATAAAAGCGAATAGAATTAAAAACAAGCAAAAAACACAAAATCTGTTCGATCGTAATGTCTAATGAAACGCTGAAAAAAAAAATACAACTGATTAAATATCGTTCGTGCATTTTCTCTCGAAAGTTACGAGCAAAAAGCTCCAAAATGGTAAATCGTTGTCGATCGTTTTTTAAATATTCAATTCACTATGAAATAACTGATGCAAATAATAAGGAAATTGAAGCTCGAGTGCTCCAAAAAGTGAAAAAAAAAAATTAAAAGTTCGATATTTTTCGAAATTCGCCTTCCTGCTGTTTCTTTTTTTTTGTGACAGGTCAATAGATTTTTTTTCTCATCGCAAATGTCAAATTTATTGTTCGTGTAATCGCCGAAAAATGAAATATTTCCGAATGCCCTGTTTTTGCGCGCATTATGAATTTTCCGATTGTAAATTAGAATTTTTTAAATATTGATTATCAACGTAAGACAAGCGCTGGTCGATCGAACATGCGAAACACTGTACATAATTACAATTTCTACACACATTATTATACAAAATATAAATAGAAATAAACAAATGAAAAACATATACATATATATATCTGAGAATCTATGTATAATTTTTTGTAGCGATTGGGTATCAAAAATTAAAAGATCCTCGTGTTAGGATTCGATCGACCAATGATTCGCAAACGCTATATTCCGCCTAACTCTTAAGTGTGTGAATGTGTGTGTGTGTGTGAGAGAGAGAGTGTGTTACAGAATGTGCGCAGAAACGACGGCGTGCAAACCTCATTTTTTAAAAAACTATCAATTTCCAACTTACGCATAAAACATAAATAGATATATATTTTTTTTTCTCTTCTCCATCAACCGCCCAATCGGTTCTAGCTCATAAGTACATGACGACTAATTAAGGATGTTCTTGTCGTGTGCACGATCGAACAACATTGTAATTAATAGAAATTTGACAATTTATTGAATTTCTCAAAAAAGTTGCAATTTTTTTCATCACTTTTTTGACATTTATTTTTGGTAATAATAATTGGAAAACGTTATTAATAAACTTGAGGCTTGGTTCACGACATTGAATCATTTTCATCGAAGCTCAAAATTATAAATTAAAATACAAAGTCTTCTGGGTGGCAGCCAATCGATCGCACTTTTTTTTTTTTTGATTCTTGCCAAACCACTGGAACTCGAAATTTCGGGGGGGAGAGAATTTTTAACTGTGGAAATTGTTTGGATCCATAGAACATCCTTAATTACACTCATTTTTGTTCTCTTTAATTTTCTAAACCTTTGATCTCGCGCTTTCTCTGTATTGGAAGAAAAGGAGAAGAAAAAACATTGTATAATGTTTCACGATCAAATGAAACTGTACGTTTCGTATTACGTCATCCATGACACCGAGGTTGTAATATAGTAAAATATAAGGCGAAAAAACAAATAAAATTGTACGTTAAGCAACAATATTAAACATTATGTAATAAACAAATAATTTAGCGATAATAATAATAATAATGATAATCGTCGTAATAAAAAAAATATACGAAATAAAATGTGAGCGTGTTGAGATTTCGTATAAAAATTCGATCAATTTTAATCTCGCGATGTCAATTGATTCTTTGTTTATTGAGTCACCACCGAATGGACAAAAATTACTAACGCGTTTAGTGCGACGATTGAATTATTGGCAATTGAGGAAACGGATCCGCGGAGGAAACTAGCGAAAAGTTTTATTTCTCAAAATTCGTTCCACAGGAGAATATTCGAAAATAATTTGATACAAACTGAAAAATGAGTTTTTGCTGACCCCTGAAAAAATGCTGGCGAAAAAAAAAAAAAATTGAAATAAATAAAATCTGTTGAAATGTTGAAATACGATCGAAATCGAAAAAAGGAAATTAGAGTCCGCAGAGTCTCTATCGTCGACATCCGTTTCTTTGATTGGCCACAAAAACGAGAATAAAGAACCGATAATACGTTTACCTAACGCTTCATCGACTGCCGTTTGAAACAAAAAGTTCAATTGACAAAAATTCAAGGAAGTTTAAAGCCGAAATACGAAAAAATCAATAAAATGAAAAAAAAAAAAATTGACGAGAGGAAGAGCATGGAGAAAAAGAAGAAGAAACATGTACGTGTAGTAAATTACTCGGGACTTTGCGCGCAAGACTGAGGAGCTTGTATATATATATAAAAAAAAAAAAAAAAACGAACACGAAAAAAAAGAAGAAAATATGGAAAAAATAGGTATCGATAGTTTTAACGCGAAGCATATTATAAATAAATAAATAAAAGAATAAAAAACGATGGAGAAAATAAACACAATGCTATATATAGATATATATATATATATATACATACTTACCGAAGATGATAGAAATCCCCAAGAGAGGCGAAGGGCCATGTAGACGCGCGATCCGACAACGCGCGTTCTTTTCATTATTTTTATTTTTCCATCTCTCGACTTTCTTGCGACTCCGTGAAATGTATATATAAACTTATAATGGGAATGAACGAGCAATTATGTGCTTGGCGAATGAACAAATGGATGAAAGAGTTGTACAATATTAATTATTAATTATCGCGATATCATGACAGCATTATAGAATTTCGTATTTCTTCCACGTAACACGAGAAAAAAAAAAAAACAAGCAGCGTAAATCGGACGATCGTAACTTTGGCCGATGATTCGATAAATTCTCAAGATTTCAAAGTTTGCTCTATCGAAATATAAATGTTTCTTTTTTTTTTCAAATAAAATTCAAAACTATTTGCACGTTGTAGAGAAAGTGCAAAAATCCGTCACTCTTGTCTACTCAGGAAAGAAAAAAAAATTTCGTAATTTTTCAAGAACAAACTAGCAGCGAGGGAGTTTATTTTCTATTTTTCCAGAAACGAGAACCAAAAATCCATCAGACTCGAATCTCTGGCAAGTTACGACCTCACGATTCCTCGACGTTTAATTATTGTTTTTGTTTTCTCACGACTCCTCGCGCGTCGTTTATTCGAACGATTTCTATTCGTATTTCATCGCTGTAACAACGACGAATGAAATAAATAAAAACACGAAACAAGGTTAATAATAATCAGGCGAGCAAAAAAAAAAAAAAAAAACACTAGTGAACCGTCGAAAAGAAACAAGAAAACCTTTTTTTTCTACGACATGATATTGGGTCATGATGCCTAAACTTAGGGAGTAAATAACACGTGCTAGAAGAAAAATAAAAACAAGTATTCGCCATCGTACTCCGTTGAATCGGTTCTCTTCCGAGAGTTCATAAAAACAATAACAAACAAACACACACACACACATCTTTACGATCCCGATAGTCGTACGATAAGTTTAATAGACGATTAAGTATTAATGTCACAAATTATGTAATATCCTTCCTGCCCCATCCTTTCCTCCGAAAAAAAAAAACAATGCCACAAAAAATACAGAGATTAAATAAATAAGATAATAAAATTGAATGGGCGTGTCTTTCACAATTTTTCATTCAACCCTCGAATACTGGTCCACGGGCAAATTGTTGAAAAGCAAATCGAACCTCGTGTCGTTGAAAAAATATTTGGCTCATCAACGAATTTTTGAAAACGCTCCATTTTTTTTGTCCCAACTTCTGCATTTAGGATTTCAAATTTTGCGACACTCCAAAAACGCTCGGACTTACTTTTCAGATCTTCTACAATTTTCATCATTCATTTTTCACGGTATTTCGTGTCGAACGACCGGGAGATGGAAACGGAAAGGATCAACTCCAGCCACTTTCTTTTTCCCTCGATACTTTATTAGCTCCTAAAAATCAATCGATTCCAAACAAGATGCAACGATGCGTGGATCGATCGTTATGAGATTTCACCTCGCGACATAAATATTGACATTGCAGTGTCGCAGAATTATGTGTCAGGTACCGGTAAAAAGTTTCAACAATCTAGCGAGATTTGCGTGTATAAAAATACAAATAAACAATTATATAATTCAATTTATTTACACGTAGGAAATTCTGCGATATCTAGTAATTGGCAGTCTCGTAAATACCTAAGAGGACTCCCTGAGTTACGATATCCGGCAAGCTGGTGTCGCTGCGTGGCTCGACGTACGGATCACGCTTGAAGGTCATTATAGGATGGTGACCGATGGAAGGACAATCAAAAATCTGGCTATTTCGACTTGCGTCGGATTCTCTGACCGTTCTGCAATGGGAACAATTTTAATTGATATTTCGACTCGAATTTCCTTCTTCTTTTCGCTTGATCGATCGATCGATAATTCGAGGATACTCTTCGGACGTTAATGAGAAAGAACAATAATGAGAGGGAATTAGTGAAAATTGATAGAAACCTTTTCCTTATAATATCCGACTGCCGAACTCCTTCGATTCCCAGAAATTCCAGTACCTGCTTCTTCGTTGTCTCGAGTCTCAACATTTTTTGGACGTATTGCTCTAAAGCTATTCTCCTCTGTTCCAACACTTTGGGTTGAGAATTTCTTACTCGCTTTGGCGGAAAAGGAGCCGTGTCGCATTCCTTCTTCAACTAAGATTTAAATTCATATAAAATTATTTGCTATCTGATTTGGCGTTGAATTTGAAGAGACAGAAATATTTTGTGATTTTTACAACGTCGCACGGTATGGAAATTTTTTAATCATTATAGCGCACAGAGAATTTTGAGTTTTTCCGAAATTTACGAACGAAAGGAAACACGGGATTGCGTTGGTTATCGATAAACAAATTTCATTATTTTTTTCGGGAGAATATTAAAGAAAAACTGGTTTTTTTACTAATTAATACGATTTTTTTTTTTACATAAAATGAGATCGCCAATGGAAATAAATAATAATGAATATTTTGTCAGGTTGCAGTAGAAAAAAGGAATTAGTAATTCACGGTTGGAAGTGTTGTGTTGGAATGAAAATAAGAAAATAATTACCGCACGATGTAGAGCATTAAATTCGCTGTAACGTCGATTAATCGAATACTGAGCACCGCCTCTGGTGTCTTTAACTTCGATGGTATAAACGTAAAATCGTTTTCCGTGCGTGACCTCAGCGAGGCGATAACCGCTTATTGAAACCTGATACATGTCATAGCAGTCGTTTGCGTACACAATTTATGATAAAAATGCGTGTTCAATGCATCGCGCCACACTCTTCAACGGCGCGTAATAACGCGGGAATTTGATGAATTTTCAGTTAAAAACGTTTGCGTATATTGTAAGGCGGGTAAAATTGTGTTTCCACAACTTTAAGTCGATTTAACGAGTTACACCCAGAAACGTCAAACTAACACGTGACATATATCACAAAATACAAATTAGTCTGGTTTTTCTTTCATGGTCGACGTTTCAATAACCCAAGCTTTTTTTTCGTAATTAAATCTCGCGCAATTTGGATGTTTTCATCGCGTATACGAATTTATCTGCTCGGATGTATACACAACAATAAAAAGCCTCGATGTATTTACTTTTTATTTTTAGATACTTTCTCTTGGCATATTTTAGGTAATGAAGTTCTCGTTGGGGGCGCCACCACCCAAAATGATTGAGACATCTAGACGAGGATTTAAGAAGGTTGGTTGCATACGACGATATGATAAGAATTTAATCAAATTTGGTGATAACATTCTTTCGCATCAAATACACGTTGTTCCCATTTCACCAGAGAAGAAGTTGTAACTTTTCTTTTTCTCAAAATATGAAGGATCTCTGAGAAAAACGTGTACCTACTTTTTGGTTATCTCTCTCGCACTCACGCGACTGCTGGATCAGCTTAACAAGTATATAAAGGAATAAAAACAATCCATCTTAATAAAGTTCATTTCGGTTGGCAGTTGATAATGAACAGAAAAGTATTACAAAAACAAATTGATATAATGTTTCAAGGTCAACTGGGAAAAAAACAGTTTACCGACTGCTGGCAGTTTGTACCATCGGCCGGTAATTTTGAATCGGTGATTTCTCGTTGAGTTGAAACATATATATTTTTTGTTATCACCACAAAATAAGTGACAGCCCGAACTCTTGAAGAAACCGGAAATAAAAATATTGATTTTCTCGATGTTGCAAAAATGTATAATCGCGCGGGGATGAACCCTCAATAATCCATGATAAAGAATATTTCGACGTAGAAACAAAAATATGCAACTTGGATGGTTTAAGGAAAAAAGTCGACGATTTCTAAGAGCGATTTTTCTAAAAGTTTTGATTGAAATCATTCGAATGAGTCATCGATATAGTTGCAGTTTTGTTGAATCATCGAGGTTCCCGTATCTTTCATCGATTTCTGATAACGTTTGAGCCGAAAAAAATGGCTCGATGAAAAGATAAAGGACTCTAATTATTGAGCCGAACTTTTGGCTTCATATAGAGGGAGAAAGAGCGTGCGAGAGTTGGAGGGAGAGAGAGAGAGAGAAGGTGCATGTCGGGAAATGGCGGATCATTATACACATTTCGAGTGAGACAGAGTGACTCGAAAGTGGGGAAAAATAGAAAGAGGGGTGAGGGAGAAGGGGGCGCGAGAGACAGTGAGGATAATATTCTAATCTCGGAAATGCCTTCACGTTTGTTGTATACTGTTGGTAGGTCGTCCTTGGCCACTGGAGCATGTCGTATATACATCGTGAATACTTTTTAAACACACGCGATGCAAAAACGCGCAACGACAATCAAAGATTATTTGCTGCACAATGGTTGGCAAGTTTTGGAGTAAAATTTATTTCCTAATTGAATCGCGCGAGTGCACCAACAGTTAGAAGGAAAGATAAAAAGCACCAGGTATCTGAATTACCGCCAGGAAGACGACGAAAAAATGACAGCTAACATTTCCAATCGATATTATCGATAATGTCAAAAGTGACAGCAGTTGTTCTCACATTCTGACAATAACTCGACCAAAACAATTTGAAAAAAAAAAAGCGAAAATCCTTTTCGGAGCACGAATTCGGGGTGGTAAAAATGTACGTGAACTTTCGAGTCATCGGTTCGCCGCGGAGTTTATTTGTGTATATACGGAGTTAAAAATAAAAAATAAGAAAAAAACAAAAGTGAGGAATTCTTGGAAGTTCGTGCACCTAGCCGCCAGTGGCAAAGACGACGCTGGCGTCGCTCCCGAAAGAGCGTAGAGAGTTGAAAGGTGGGGGGGAGAGTTTCGAGAGAGAGAGCCACCCACCAGAGTGACGTAGGGCTGCCATATTTTTTTTTTGTATGGGGCCTGCCAGGGGGTCAAACGAAGTACTACTGGGGGATCTCGGGAGTCGGCGAAATGTTGTTTTGTGATAATTAAATGGTGCGCTCAACAACGACTCATTCTTAATAAATATTTTTTGTCCTCAATCTTCCTTCAAACTTTGGTTCTCGCGTTTGACACCGTGTGTTCATCATCTGTGTATATGTGTGTGTGTGTGTGTTTTTTACTCGCCGATTATCCCCCGCATTCTCGACTTACATCCCGAGAGACTCACTCCTTTTTTTTTCCTTTCGGGAAATAAACACGAAAAACGCCTCAATGGCACACGTCCCGTCGCGGTGTTTAGTGATTGACGATGATACACGATCACGTAGCATCGTTTGTTACAATAAAGGTTATAAACGCATAAACCAAAGTGCAAGTGTGGCATTTTTTTCTCTCTCTCTCTCTTTCTCATTTACATATCAACGTTTTTTCCTCCTTCTACATCGCCGAATCAATCTATTTTCGGGTTGGCCCGAGATCGAATGTGTTTTTCACCTTCTTCGATTCACTATATATAGTTATGGCCCATCATATCTGTATATACGCACACACACACACGATGCAATTGGCCAGAGTGCACGCAATTGTAGGCCCTACCCCGTTAAAACTATTTTTACTATATATCTATATCTATATATGATTTATATACATGTATTATGCACATATACGTGTTACATCGGTGCAATAGCTTGCCGAGAGTGCACTACGCGAAAACTATACCCGCGATACTACTTGATCCTGAACCCTCGACGTATTTTCGTCCTATATATATTTCTATACTTTTTAAATAACTTGCAAACCGCAAAACGTTACGTAATTTCCCTCTCACGTCGATCACAATCGCGTGTGCGTGTTTCCTCGATCCGCGAGTCTCCTTCGCACCAATTTTATTATATTTCTCTTACATTTTCGTATTTTTTCAATCTCACCCTTTCATTTATTTGCTCGCGGAATCGCGACCATCGTCAAAGTTGATTTTTTTTATCTTTCGCACTGCAGATTATTTCATCTCGAGCATTTTATCACACGGCAAATAAATCATCCGAGTGGCTCACAGTTTGTAAACAATGTTATCGCTCATTGCGCCAGGAAACTTGTCTCCCAACCTCGCTATCCGCCCAAGGGGGAAACACGCCGATCCGACGCATTCTATTTTTCGTTCGACTTGAGAATTTTCTGTTTATACTTTTGCCACTCGGTTTTCATTTATTCCCCGTAAAAAAAATTTGTTGCTCTCACAATTTTTTTCGAGTTGCGTCAATGGACAAAGTCGAGCCAAACGATTGGAATTCTTGAATCCTAGAAATTTTCCATTTACTCGATTATTTTTCAACGGCTTTCGATTTAATTTCCAAAGCTTAAGAATGAAAATCACTTTTTCGTGATAATTTGCAATATCGCGTCGCGGTGAGGACGGCGAGAAAAGCAAATTCCAAAGTTTGCTTTACGCGGTTTCTAGCCTTGCGTTACTCTTTGCTGTCGCAACTAACTTTTGTGTTATTTCATTACAGAGTTAACGTTGTTGCGTAATGCCGCGGTGCGTTACTAATCGCGCTACTAGCCATAACAATAATGGCTGAAGTATCGTCAAAAAATCGAGGCGAAGCAGCGCCTCATCAATTGGGCATAATGGCCAATCCGACTCACAACTTTGGCCTTCCGCCGCCCGACATTATGCCTAAGGGACTGGCTAACAATGGTAAACTTTCAATCTGTAACAATTTTTGAAGGAACGTTGAATAATTCAATTAATTTGAATGAAAACATGTGATTTTTTATAAAACTCTTGGACAATTGTCGAGAATTTACTTTTTTCTATGATAAATTTGCTTTTTTTTACAATGATCACGGGGATTTGTTCCAACGTTTAATTTCTAGGGGTAGCAGGCAGGCTGAGGCAACTGGAAACATTGTTCACTAGCGGTCCGGTACAAGGTGGTCGTGTCGGACACACATTTTCGATCGAAACATTAATCGATATACTCTTAATTCTCTACGACGAATGTTGCAACTCTTCCCTGCGTCGTGAAAAGACTGTATCCGATTTTATTGAATTTGGTGAGTGAATAATTTTTGGTTTTTCCAAGTTTATCATTTTTTCAGTTTTCCATTCGTCCCAAGAGAAAAATTTCATCTCATTTGCTACGCAAAATAAAATAATTTCGTTGCATTTCAAACTTTAACGTAAATAATTTCCGCTTCATAAAAAATACGGTGCTCCGTTTCGTTTCTCACGAGTCTAATGTGTTTGTGTGTGTGTGTTTATTTATTATTTTCAGTCAAACCGGTAGCAACTTGCATAAAAGGCTTGCAACTGGCTCGCGAAGACTTTGAGATTGTTAAAGTGATCGGAAGAGGAGCATTCGGCGAAGTATGCGTCGTAAAAATGCGGGGATCGGACAAAGTCTTTGCAATGAAAATACTTAACAAGTGGGAAATGCTTAAGAGAGCAGAAACCGCTTGCTTCAGGGAGGAACGCGACGTTTTGGTGTACGGAGATCGGAGATGGATCACCAATCTTCATTATGCCTTTCAGGATGACAATAATCTGGTTCGTTCTTTTTATATTTTCCTTATTCACATCAAAATTCAAATTCAAATATAAATATGTAAAAATATTAAAAATATATAAAATTATAAAAATCTACATAAATATAAAAAATATCGAGAAACAGCGAAAATTTGCATAAATAATTTCCAAGTATTTTGCGAAATTCACAAATGAATAAATTTCGATAAATCAAGCGAAAGTGAAATTAAAAATTTCGTTTTCTGTTTTATTTTTGTTGTAGTATCTGGTAATGGATTACTATTGCGGTGGCGATTTGTTAACCTTGCTGAGCAAGTTCGAGGACAGATTACCAGAGGATATGGCACGTTTTTACATTGCCGAAATGGTTTTGGCGATCGGATCGATACACGATTTGCGTTACGTTCATCGTGACATCAAACCGGACAATGTATTGCTCGACGCTCATGGCCATATACGTCTCGCTGATTTTGGCTCGTGTCTCAGGCTCTTCGAGGATGGCACAGTACAGAGTAACGTTGCTGTTGGCACTCCGGATTACATTTCACCGGAAATATTGCGCGCTATGGAAGATGGACAAGGCAGATATGGCCCCGAGTGCGACTGGTGGTCCCTGGGAGTTTGCATGTACGAAATGCTCTACGGAGAAACACCTTTTTATGCTGAATCTCTAGTCGAAACTTATGGAAGAATCATGAATCATAAGGTACGCGAAAAATCAACGATCTCAATACCGAATTATAACGCTCAAGTTTTTATCATTTCAATCCAACAAATTTACAATTTTTCCAATGAAAACAAAATTGCGATTGCCAAAAAAAAAATTGTACAAAGTTTAAAATCGACGAACGTTTTTTCGACTCGATAATTTTCTTTTCGTAACTCGGAGCTCTGCAAATTCACAAACTTTATTAATTCGGACGGGAAAAAAATGAAGGAATTCTAAAGAATTCGATAAAAACTCGAAAAAAGAGTTTTTTTTAAATTTATGCTTTTGGAAATTTGTTACTCAATGACTTTTACGATAATTTCAGAATTGTTTTGACTTCCCAACGGAAGATATATACAATGTTTCTGAAGAAGCAAAGGATCTCATGAGGAAATTGATATGCAGCTCGGAAATGAGACTGGGACAAAATGGAATTGATGATTTTAAGGTGAAAGCTTCTCCGAATTATTTAAAAAGCAAGAAAAATCGATTCCGCGCGAAGCATTGGATAAAAAATGTTTTTTTTTTTTTTTTAATTTTTAATTTTCAGAAACATCCTTGGTTCGAGGGAGTTAATTGGGACACTCTCAGGGACAGTACAGCGCCTTATATTCCCGAAGTATCTTCGCCAACCGACACTTCGAATTTCGATGTTGACGATACGGACGTTCGAAGCTCGGACGCTGTTCCGCCCGCGGCTAATTCGGCATTTTCGGCGCTCCATTTACCGTTCGTCGGCTTTAGCTTTACGCAGGGCAGGTAAAAAATCCTTGCGATTATTTTAAACTTAGGACACTAGTTTCGGCGCAATTCGCTTTTCGAGACGAAACAAAAACAAAAGAAAAATAAAACGAGAAAAAAACTCAATTGTTCGATCGCGATAGCTGCATTTCGGATCTTGGCTCGTTACCCGTTTTACCACAAAAGGACAAGAGTATGAAAATTCTGGAAGAAGAGAACGCACGACTGCTGGAAACGATAGAGGACCTGAAGAATCAAATCGGCGTTACTATTTCGCCGACTATATCGCCGGATTCTAATAACGCGACGAGAAAACTTCAGGACGAAATTAACACGCTGACGAAAAGAAACGGTGGTAAGTTTCGCTTTATTTAAAAAAAAAAACGTAAAATCCGATATAAACTGGATTAGTGTGTTTGCGGGAATCTTAAAAGACATTCATCGTTCTTTTTAATCCACGGAACTGAAAAAAATGAGCGATTCTTCATTTTGCAGTGTGTCGCGATGAAGAGACGCTGATGAATTTTGAATTTTTGCCAAAAATTCCGATGAAACAATTTTATTTCGTATTTATAGAAAATTTTCAAAGAAACAATCAGTGTTTGTTTGTAAAAGTAAAATTTAATGAAATTGTGAGTGTTGACGTAGAAATATTTCACTTCGTGACTCTCGAAAGTAAAATTGAACGCTCTACGTATTTGCAGAAAAAAATGTACTCAGTTAGCAATTCGTATGAATGACATTTTTCTCAGTGTTCTCATCCCGTTCGTTGTGTTTGTCTTCGTTCAGAATTGGAGACTCAATTAAAATCGATGGAATTGCCACGCGAAATAAAAATAATGGACAACGGTGATTTGACGAAATTGCACGATCTTGAGAGGCTGGTTCGTGTGTTGAGATTGGAGAAGGAAGACGCGATAAAGGACAAGCTGGATTATCAGGAAAAGCTGAAGCAGCAGGACAAAGAATTGAAGGACGCATTGACGCAGAGAAAGCTCGCGATGGCCGAGTACACGGAAGTGACGGACAAATTATCGGAATTGAGACAACAGAAGCAAAAACTATCGAGACACGTGCGCGACAAGGAAGAAGAATTGGAAGTGGTGATGCAGAAGGTTGACAGTTTGCGGCACGACATAAGGAAAGCAGAGAAATTGCGTCGCGAGTTGGAAAATCGAGTCGAGGAAGCAATGGCAGAAACGAGTAAAGAAAGAAAATTGCGTGAACGTAGCGAAGAATATTGCAAGCAAATGCAAGAGGAAACCGAAAAAATACGACAGAGAACATCGGGCAACGACGCGAGCACGAATCACGCCTTGGCGACCCAAGAAATCAACAGACTCAAAGCCGAAGTGGAAAAGCTCGAGGTTCAGTACAACGAGAATTTGAATCAACAACAATCTCGATACAACATTGAAATCCGGAGCCTCCAAGAACAGTTGCACGAGAGTGACAACAGGCGCGAGTTGCTCGAACGGGAAGTACAAATGACCAAGGAAAAGCTGGACGCGGCGAGACTCGAAAACATAACCGACAGCGAGGAAACGATAAACGAATTGAATCGACGACACGAGAGAGAAAAAATAATGCTCGCTGAAGAAAACAAAAAGCTCTTGATCGAGCTCGGCTCCGTTAACGACAGTGTCAATCGAATCCAGGGCGAGAGACGACAACTCGAGGAAGAATACGAAGAATTGAGAAACAAGAAAGAAGCTATTGCCCAATGGGAAGCTCAGATTACGGAAATAATTCAATGGGTCTCGGACGAAAAAGATGCTAGAGGATATTTACAGGTAATGTCAAAAAAGTTTTCTCTTTTTATTATAAAAAAAAAGCAAACGAATCTCGTGTCAAATTTGAATTTTTCAAAATAATCATCGCAATACCAAAAAAAAATTGAAGGCACTGGCTACAAAAATGACCGAAGAACTCGAGTTCCTCAAACACTCGGGCGGGGTCGGAGGGGTCGGTAGCAGTTCAACGATGACTGACAAAAATTGGCGAAACCGAAGATCCCAGAAATTGGATAAAATGGAACTGCTCAATCTGCAGAGTTCACTACAGAGCGAAATACAAGCGAAACAAGCGATATCCGAAGAGCTTACGAAAACGCGATCGGATCTCATCGCTGCTCAAAAGTTTGTATTTTTTCCAATTATTTCACAAGATTCCAATCGCTTTCCCTCGACGAAAATATTCGGTGGGTAAAAGTAGCAAAAAACAATGGCAATTTCTATTTTTCTCTTCAGGGAACTTCGAGACTCGAGGCAACGGTTGGATTCGATGTCGCACGACATGAAGAGGAAGGAAATACAGATAAAAGAATTGCAGTCACGTCTCGACTCTGGGGATGGTTGTAAGTACAATAAAAAGAAAAATAATAGTAAAGTTGAAGGAAATTTGGTGTTGTCAGGAATGAGAAAGAAAAAAGGAAAGATTTACGAGAATGTCGTATTTATCGTTGTTACACGAGCAGCAGCTGTACACGCTGTTTATGCAATATTGAAAAACCTTGGTTTCTCCAGTTGGCTATTTGGGAGGTAGACACTTTTTTCTTTTAACTCTTCTGCCTCTTTCTGCTTTCGTTATACACATGGAATAATAAAAAAACCACTTTTATCACAACCGAAAGTTTGTACCAAAGTTGTCGGTTCAAAGATTTGCAACAGGCTGAAAAAATCTGTGTGTCACTCGCATTTTTCGTCAATTTCTAATCAGCACTCTGAAATTTGTTAATTGTTCAAAAAATAGCTTCTTAATCGTCGAGAAATTTGTAGACGGCCTCCTGAATACTTTTTGTAAAAACATACCAAATTTTAAGAATTCTATCGTCATTACTTTAAGCATCTTGAGGTTTCAAATAGGAAATGATGAGAAAATTCTGAAAATTTAGTATGTTTTTGTATAAAGTATTTAAAAAGTCGTGTAAAAATTTCACGACGATTAGGAAGCTCGTTATTGAAAAAATTAACATTTTGTTGAGAAGAATTTTTTAAACAAATACAAAAAAATATTAATCAATAAACTTGTAGATATTAAAAAATTGAGAGGTCAAAAATAAATTTTTGCACGATTTCTTAAATACTTTCTAAAAACATACAAAATTTTCCGAATTTTCTTATCATTTGCAATTTGGGACTCAACATGCTCAACTTTGTTCCCTCATCATTTTTTTCATCACGATTCGTCACCGGAAAATTGCGTAGAACGGAACGCGATCGTTTCGAGACTTTTCAATTTTCTCGTTTTTTCTTCAGCGAGCAAAGTATCGTTCAGCTTGTTGCGAATCTTTACGCATGCGACACACCTTGACGAGGCAATTTCTTCCATATGGTTTTGTATCTCGTTGACAATCCAAAGTTTATCGATGGTATTAAACAATTATGATTAGTTGTTGCATGCAATTTTCTTTTCATTTTTTTTGTAGCAAAGTTAGTGTAAAAAATTAAAATACGTGTCGGTTGTATCGTTTATTGCAAGTGTATTTAGGAAAACTGTTTTTTTTTTTTTTTTCTTTGATAACGCACATCGTCGTTGACGCGACGAAAATGTTGGTTGTATCGTCTCAAATGGGTGAATTTTGATGGTAAGAAATCTTATGGCGGGACAAACTGATGCGGCGAAAAAGGTTTTATTTTTGGTGTAAAAAAACTACGAGGACAGGAAACTGAGTAGATCGATAATCTTTCAGGTAAAATTCCGATTAAATCGAGATGAATTCGGTGCTGCGAATAATTCAACCAAAGTACAGAAACAAAAGTATCTCAAAAATGGGAATCAGCATTTTGTGATTTTCCCTCAAGAGTGCTTTGAATTTTCCAGTTGCTGTATTTTTCGTTTTGACGAAAAATAGCGCAATCTTTTAACGAAGCGTTTTTACGACAGTTCGTGAACGCTTGTCGCATTTTTTAAATCGAAACTTCGAAATGTTTAGACACAGAAAAATATGGAGCTTGTGTTTATTCTGAAAATTGATACTAATCTCTATGTGGCAAATAAAAAAGCATTGAGCTATCATTCGCTATTATCGTGATGGAGTAAATTTACCTGCCCCGAGAAACAAGGCCAAGGCATGAGAACAGGAAAAAAAAAAAACTAAATTGAGGCTTCGCTGGTAAAAATCGTAGTCGAGAGTGAATCGAGATTTTCGAGGTTCCGGAGCGAGAATCGAATCAAAATTGAGAGTGAATTGGATTCAAATTTGGAAATTTCCTAGTCGGAGAAAAATTTGGTAAAAATTCAGCCTGTTTAGAATTTTTATAACCAAACAGTTTGGTAATTTAATGGGAAAAACTTTACACCATAAAAAAAATGGTCTAATTTTATTTACAATTATTTATTTAACAATTGGACGATAATTTTCTGATTATTTTATTATTGCTTATAAATGTTCGTAAGTTCACAAGAGTGGCTGAATTTTGTCAAATTTTTACGAAGCGTTGTAGACCGAAATGTCGATGAAATGAAATAATCGTCACCAAATAAATTACGAAAGGTTAATCGATTAGCGAGGCACATTAAGCGTTATCTGAAGATCGAATGTCGTGATTGGTCGTGGGGAAAAAAAAATCTAACGTTTCTGAGGCCGGAAAAAAAATGAGGTAAAAAAAAAAAAAGAAGGGACGAACAGAAAATACTGCGATTGTTGCTACTGGTAATACCAGCATAGTAACCCGATGTCTCGGTACGGTATGCAATTCTGATTTCTAGACTACAAAGTGCCTCTGTTTATTGGGGCAACGAGCTGCGTGTGGGGCCTCTTGTTGCTCATCATCAAACTGTATTTGTGACAGCTGTTCTGCCAATCTACAAAACATCAAGCAAAACAACGAACAACATCGTAACGACAAAGCCCCAACGTATCATCGTACACCAGCCGTCATCACCTTTACCAGTAATGCGTTCTCCCCGAATCACAACATGTCGCTTATTAACTAGATTCGCTCCGGTCAACTCGATCATCAATCGCAATGCCGTTTCCATCGTTTCGTCGCCCGGTAAATTATACCCACGAACAAACAAAAACGAAAAAAAAAAACAACAAAAATTAAGCAAAAGCAAGATGCATACAAAAGCAAAGCAACAACAATATTAAAACAGCAACAACAACAGAACCCCACGATTGCGAGAGTGCGACTTTTTCGTGTATTTTTATACATTTTTTTTTTTTCTTTTCCTTTTGACACACGCTGGTCGATTGTTAAATGGCCAATTAACAAAAAGCAACAACAACAACAAAAACTGGTGTGGTTTTTTTTCTGTTTCCTGTGTCTCATAGTATTCCGAAATCTCGTGATAACTCTTCCTCTATAAAAAAAAGTAAATCGTCGTGACATCGAAGCTTGCATCGTTAAACTCTCTCAGCAAAATTTTAATTTCTGTCAAAAATACAATCGACAGACTCTCGCAACGATGCAATCTTCAACGTCGTAACTTTGATTCGAAGCAGTTTTTGCACACACTCGTGCACTCGTACCCAACCGACATCCGAGAGTGCGAAAAAAATGGTTTTTTGCTCTTCCGGGTGGTAAAAAAAGGGAAAATTAAAAAAACAACAACAATTCGATCAAAAAATACATAAAAACGTTCTAACGATTCGTAACCATATGAAACTTTCCCATTTCGCAAATTCTGTAAGTACACAGAGACTTTGTGCGTGTATTCTCGACGAGAGGTTTTTTTTTCCTCTCCCGAGTTCGTCCGTGTGTGTGTGTGTGTGTGTCTCCATGTGCGAGTGTGTGTGTAGGTTTGCCAATCTTTCGGCCGAGCCCAAAAAACAACATTTATTCGCTCTAAACATCGTGTGATTCTTCGTTCATAGTTTTATTATTACAAAACTTAGAAAATTGTAGAGTGGCATGCTTTTTATCAAAGTTCTGTCATCGCATTGTTTTCGTTGAGAAAATTCCATTGTATAGTCAGGAAAAAATCATTTTTGACAAGTGTCTCTTTATATAAAAAAAAAAGAGACGGAAATCTAACGGATGATGAGCTTCGATCGGTCCTCGTAGTTTAAAACAAAATTTATAAAGATTATAACGAGAAATAATGGTTTTTGCATTTGGAATAATTGTAAAAATAATTGACCTGACTGTAACTTTGAATTTTTCTTGAAAACGTTTTATACGACGTTTGCAAATTGATGCGACTGGTGCTAATTGCTTTTACCCTTAATTCCTAGTGTTTTATATTTATTAGTCTAGCGTTTGTAATTATTAATCTGCGTCGACATGCTGTAACTGTATTTTCCATATTTGCAGTAGACTCAGTCAATAATTTTATTGTTTACACCGACAAACAACAGATCATCTGTTTTTTTATTCGTATCGATGACGTTTCATTCGATTTGCGTTGTTAACAGTGTGTGCGATGAATTTCCATGCTAAATAATCCGTTTGGTGAGGTTTAGGGTAGTCGAGACGTAATGAATATTTTTCATTAATTTAACATCGCGAAACCAGAGTCGAACGAAATGAAATTTGAATTTTTTTGAACTTGGTTCAGTGTTTCGTTGCACGGAAGCCGTTTTTTATTATTTCGTCGATCGACTCTTTTTCGCTTTTGCTAAAATATCAATGTTACAATATTCAAAATGCTTATTCTCCTGACTGAATATTCTTTCGAAACAATGATAATAATTTGCACTCATTTCAGTTCTGGAACGTCCTACTTCGCAAATGTCATACTTGGAGCATTTCCTGAAGGAAACGGCTAGCAGCACTCGTCACGGAAGTGTCGACAGTGTTGAGGGTGATATAGAGGATAACAGAGCCCCGAGCATCGCTAGTAGTAAGAGCAATCTTTCCGAACTGAGTATCGTGAGTACATTTCTCTTTTTTCGTTCTTTCCATTCAACTTTTTGATTCCTCCGAGTCGGACTTGCCTCGATAATAACTCTTGAGAGTTTTTCCATCGAAAAATCCGTCGAGGAAGAATCAGCTCAAGGTTCTTCCTTCGTTCCATAAAAAGAAAAAATCCAAAAACCAGAGAATCGTGCAAAAAAAAAAAAATGACAAAATCGTTTCGCAAAATGAATGAAATTCTTTCGAGTTGTTTTTCGACTAATTTTTCTCAACCATTCGTAAACTATTTTTGGAAATGGTCCAACTTTTGCAGAGTCCATTCCCTGAGAATGAAAAATAAATCTTGAAAAAAATCAATTGAAATGAAACTGTTGAAAATAATGGACGGTCGTTGTAACGCTGTTGTTGTTTTTCCAGGACCCAACATCCCCATTGTCACACGAGTTATTGAACAAATCGTCCGCGTCCCACGGACAAACGAGCATACAGCCGAAACCAAAGTCCCATCAGTTTCTCGTTCGTACATTCTCAGCACCGACAAAATGCAATCACTGTACATCGCTGATGGTCGGTCTAACGAGACAGGGTGTTGTCTGCGAAGTTTGTGGTTTCGCTTGTCACATGCCATGCTGTGATAAGGTTCCCGCCATGTGTCCGGTTCCTCACGACAAAAGTAAGTCTCAATCAGCCTTACTGATTGATTAATCAAGTTTTTCGCTCGGACAAAGGCCCAAAAAAGTTTTCTCGTTTATTTTTTTTTAATTTTTATCGACGATTCCGTTTCCATCGGTACCTTTTGCTCATTTATTTTTTTCCACAGCTAAACGGCCGCTTGGAATCGATCCGACGAGAGGAATCGGCACGGCCTACGAGGGTTACGTAAAAGTACCAAAAATGGGCGGTGTGAAAAAGGGTTGGGTCCGACAATTCGTTGTTGTTTGTGACTTCAAACTCTTTTTGTACGATATATCGCCCGATCGTAACGCCTTACCCTCGGTTTACGTTTCCCAAGTATTGGACATGCGGGACGAAGAATTTAGTGTCAGTTGTGTGCGCGACTCGGATGTCATTCACGCGACCAAGAAGGACATTCCATGTATATTTAGGGTGAGTCGATGATTCGGCTATTGAGACGAAAAAAAAAAAACAACAACAACAAATCTTATAAATTGTTACGAATTCTTGAGAAAAAAAAAAAAAATTGTCATTTTTCAGATTACTACGTCATTGCTCGAGCCACCGGGGTTGCGGAATCACACGTTGATGCTTGCCGATACCGAAAGCGAGAAAACAAAGTGGGTCGTAGCGCTTAATGAGCTTCATCGTATCTTGAAGCGAAATAATCTTCCAAACACGACGGTGAGCGATTCAGAATTTAAAAACCCTCCATTCAATTTTTTTCCCACACTCTCAATGATACAAAATTTAATATTACATTTTCGGAAAATTTATCAACCGATTCGCGACTCACGATTCTGCCATTTTTTAAAAATCAACATTGGCCACGTGGTAACTCCGTCGATAACGAGTGACTTTTCAATTTCGCATCAAGACAAAAATGAGGATTGCACGAGATAAGAATATTTAAAGAAAAGTACAAAATCGAAACTTGTAAACAATGAAAACATTTTGAAAACATCAATGAAAACATTTGACAAGGCGGTTTCGTTGACAGAATAAAAAAAACGGTCAAAAAATCGACTTTCAATGAGAAAATCAAAAAAAAAAAAATTAGGCACGTGCAAAAAAATATTGTTCATTAAGGAAAAATGTGATTTTGTTTTCAGATTTTCCGAGCAAAAGAATTGCTGGACAATACGCTGGCAATTGTGAAAAACGTAATGTCAGGAGCGATAATAGATCCCGATCGTCTAGTCATTGGCACCGAGGAGGGACTTTTCTGTTTAGATTTAGATCGTAGCGGTAAGTCATCCGGCACAGCAATGCAAATCAACGGAGAGTAAAAATATATTTCCCATGTACTGATTAATGTTTTTTTTTTTGTTTTCAAGAAATTGCAAGAGTCGGCGAAGGAAAAAAGATTTATCTCCTCGAGTACATTACGGAGGAACAATTGATAGTTGTTTTGAGTGGCAAGCAACGTCACGTACGACTTGTACCGGTTAGAGCGTTGGACGGTGACGAGGTCGAGTGGATCAAAGTGGCTGAAACGAAAGGCTGCATAACTCTTACTACCGGCATTGTCCGACGAAGCCCTCTGACTTACTGCCTCTGTGTCGCAATTAAAAAACAGGTGAGAAATTCAAAAAATTCATTTTTCCATCAATTTTTGTCCATAAACGAATAACAAACGTCAAAAATAATAAAAATAATAATAATTTTAAAAAAATATATTAAAAAAAATATATATGTATGTATGTATTAATTATATTATAATTAACAATATATTAATTATAATTATTTATAATTAATTATATTAATTATAATGAATAATTTTGATTGAAATAAATAACGATGATAATGTTATTTTTTAGAACGCTTCGCACGTCATGATTTACGAAGTAACGCGAACGAAGACGCGACACAAACGAATTCACGAATTGATGTTACCATGTCACGCACAAACGCTACAAGTACTCTCGGAAGGACGACTCTGCGTCGGTTATCCTTCCGGTTTTTCAATCTACAGTATATTAGGAGACCATCACCCGATATGTGAGTTGGAGATATGCGAATGAATTGTTTTCTTTTTTTGTTAAATATTGACATTGAGGAATTATTTCTTTTTATTAGCATTGGTCCATCAAGAGAACAGTTTGCTGGGATTTTTAACGTACAGTGCCGTGGAGGCGTTGCGATGCATAGAATTGCCTCGCGGTGAATTTTTGTTGGTTTTTCATACCCTCGCAGTTTACGTCGACAGTCAGGGAAGAAAAAGTCGAGATCGCGAGATCATGTATCCCGCTGTCCCGACGGCAGTCAGTAAGTAAATCGCGTGATTGAATTAAAAAAAAAAAAAAAAAAACAATGATTTTTAACCCTTGGAGTGCACACGTCCTACGAGTGCAGATTGGGTCAATCTGACCCAAAGCGTTTTTCGATTCGTTTCAGTGCCAAGAACGTTTATACAAAATTTTGAAAAAAATCCTAAATAAAATCGCTTTGTGATAGCAATACGTAAAAAAAAAAAAATAAACGCTGGGTATTTAGCGGGTGCATCCAGTGATGCTCACTGCACTATGTTTTTAAAACGAAAATTAAATGCGAAAACATTCGTTGCCATTAAATGTCGAACGATCTGTGAAGGAAAATTGTTGGGGTCAAAATGACCCCGTTTGCACTCGAAGGGGCTTAATAAGTAAAAGAGATTCTAATAAAAGTTGTTGATATTATTTACCAGGCTATTGCGAAGGCTACCTTCTAGTCTACAGTGAAACTCACGTCGATGTTTTCGATTGCACGAGCGGTGATTGGCTGCAAACGCTCAACGTAAAAAAAGCCAGGCCTTTAAACACTTCGGGTTCGTTGACGACGTGCATGATCAACGATATGCCACATGTTATATATCTGAGCAATTTGCATCAACGTAAGTTGCCGAAAAAATCGAAGTTTCCGTATTTTCAGTTCGAAAAACACGAAAAATCGTTTTTTTTTTTTATGATTCATTTATTTCCGACACTCTACAGGGGAATTATTAAATCTTACGCCATTAGACGCGAGCGGTAGACAAATGACGAGACCGAGGAGACGATTTTCACTTCGCGAAGGCAACCGAGGCGCTCGACCTACCGACCGACGATCGAAAATGATTTCTGCACCCACGAATTTCAATCACATCAGTCACATGGGACCTGGCAATGGAATACAAGTAAAAAATCTCCAGCCAAACTACAAATTTCACTGGCAAATTGCATCATTTTTGAAAAATATTACCAAAAGGCAAAAATTTTGAAAATTAATAATTCAACGTTCCTGTAGATTCAAAGATTATTGGATTTGCCAACGACATTGGAAACAGCGGACCAACAACAGTATTCGGGTCATCACAGCGGAACTCATTTACACTCCAACGCCCCGCAACGTGTAAGTAACAATAATATTAATAAATCAATACTAATTATTATTAATTAATTTATCATTACTATTAATATAAACTTATTAATATTAATTGATATAAATGATAAGATTATTTACGAAAAATTCAGTTTTCCACATTCAATTTGTTTTACATGAATATTGTTTTTTTTTTTTTGCGAAAAAAATGTTTAAAAATTGCAATTGATTTCTCGGCAGTTTTATGGCTCGACGATTCAAGCGCCATCAAAACCTGCACCATTGCCTCCGAGGCATCCTCCATCGGACACGAGGCGTCTGAGCTCTCACATGACTCGGAATTCTGGATACTCACCACAAAATGGTAATTAAACGTCGTTTTTTTCACATGCAATGTCAATTTTTCACTGCCATTTGAATAATATTTCAAATGTCGAAATTTCGGGATTATAAAAATGTAACGACAAAATTCAAAGGTTCAACGTCGTCCAGAAGAGGCCCAGCCCCACCACGACCAACTGCTACACCTCCCTCATTACCGCGCACTCCCGTGGACCAAGTTGATTCGGAGTCACTGCACGTGCGATCGCACACTCCATTGTCCCTCGGCAGCATTGCATCTTTACAAGACAAGGTTGGCACTATTTTCGTCACTGAAATAATAACATCACGTTATTCATAGTTTACACGATAATGATAAGAAAAAAAAAAAACGATAGACTGTTGATTAAAAAAGAATTTTCGTTAAACTTTCAATTTTTCATATTTGTCTCATCCAGTAATTCAAATCTTTGGATTACTTTTCATCTGCCGCACGTTCTTTTCATATTTTCATAAAAATGGCTCCAAAAAAAATTTACCCGAACAAACCGCTCCTGGAGGAGTCTCTTGATTTTTCAGGGAAAATTCACTCGAATTTAAGGAGGTTGGCTACATACGACAATATGATAAGAATTTAATAAAATTTAGTGATAATATTTTTTAGCATCAAATACGATGACACAATTTTTTTCAAATTTTTCGTCTACATAGTTGTCGAATAATTCGAGTTTACAATACGCAAAAGATACACCTATATATATCTGAATCCTATGCTTATGCATGTAAACCCTAGTGTTCGATTACTCGAAAACTGGGTAGAAAAAAAATTTTGAAAAATTTGTATATTAATATTTAATACTAAAGAACACACACAAAATTTCATTGAATTCTAATAATTTAGAATTTTTCTATGCTTTTAACATGTCAACATCGTTGTGTGTAGCCAACCTCCTTAAATGATAGATTTTTTGAAAAAATGTATTTTGTACTTTGAGGAGGAATGAAGACGATTATTTTTTGCATTTCACAGCAAGAGCATACCTCTGGTGGAAGTCCTCGTCACTCGATAGCCTCGAATAATAGTTCAAATCCATCGACACCGCCGAGTCCGGCCCACGATCACGGTTCGTCGTCTTACGACTCTTAAAGCGGGTTTTGCAAACTTGTCGTTTATTCGAAGAAAAGATAAAAAGATGCGAAAAGAATTTGTAAATGGCGATAAGGCTGTCAACAAAAATAATGATCGTTTTCATAACGAGCCCGGACAAATCGCGTGGGCAGCAATTTTTAATTTAATTTAATTTTTTGACCAAATATATCTACGGCTCCGACTAGCATGGAAAAGGAGAAAAGAATTATTACGAAAAAAAAAAGAGCAAAAGATAAAATATTATATATATATTATAAAAATCTATATATAACGATGTAGGATCTCGAGGTGGTGTGCAGTTTTTCGCGCTTTTTCGAAAGGCTGCCACGATATCCTCCGAACGAAATTATCCAGCGTGTGACCAGTGCAGACATTTTATTTCTCTCTAATTTCTTGCGACAGTGACGGAATCAGGATCGTAGTGAACGTTCGCGACTTTACAAAATCACGAGGAAGCAAAAATTTCTCAAAACTCCCACGATTCCTCGTTATCTTATTTTTTATTTATTTTTTATCTCCCATTCCCCAAGACAATGAGAACATTTAGGAATAAGTAGTCTCATAGAAATTATCCTTTTTTAACATGCTCGAGTTTCTATCGTTGGAATAGTCTTTCTGGTGAAAACTGCTTGTCATTCGAATTTATAAAGTTTCAGAAAAAATTATGAAATTTCGTTGCGTTCCAACGATACCAACGCCGATTCATTTTTTGTTAACGCTCTCGATTGCATTCTCGACAAACGTGCACGACAGAATGGCCCGTCAGCTCCTTTTGTAAAGTGGCAAAGTTTGTGTCGTTCGAAAACCGCGAAAATTCGTTAATCTCTTGACGAAAGGAATTTATTTGCAAATATAATTTGAGGAATTTAAAAATTCCTCACGTCTGAAAAATGGAAACTTTTATTTTTTCGACGTTACTTTCAGACTTTTGTTGGTTTCGTTTTGTTCTTCTGTTGAACGTTCTAGTGTCGAATTAATAAAAATGATAAATAAACAGTGATTGTACATAATTGATAGAAAATCAAAGAACGAAGAAGATTCGACACTGAAATTTCGTTTTTCTCTCATTATTTTTTTCTCGTCACAAGTGAAGCTGAAAATTTCGTTTCAATTCGATATTCAGGGCTTCGAAAGACGTAGAAGGGAGCAACGTAATCGGATTTAAAAACCAGTCAAATTATATATTTAGCAATATAAAATTAAGGGAAAAAGCAGAAAAAGAAAAAAAAAAACTTTTACTCAATTTGACCTACTTCTCGAGAGCCTAGGTATGAAATATCTTAGCTATCAATTTAGTGTGTTCCCGTGTCTTCGTTCTTTTCGTATATCTAACGAGAGTTCGCCAATTCTTAGAAAAGTATCGTAAAAAATAAAATGAAAATAAATTCATTGCACGCCTTATGATTGAAGAAAAAATACAAATGAAAAAAAAAAGGGAAACAGCAAAGACTTGAAGGAAATCGAAATAGAAACCAACAAAAATCGAACAGCGATAAAGTTTTAGCCACTTTAAAGGTGTAGCACGATCGTCGTCGAGCATTTATCTCGCTCGCAAAAAGAAAAAAACGACAAGGAACCCCGTAGGAAAAATCGACTAAAGAATCATAAAAAAAAAAAATAAAAAATAAAAAGAAAAACGAGTCAATAACGATCAGCCCAATGGTCTTTGAAATTAGTGCCGACCGTGATTTTATTCACGACAATTATCAAGACCGTTGTTCGTTTAGGATTATAAGAATTCTGGATAATCGTACGTTCCAGATTAATGCTTTTTCTTATGGCAAAACCGAAACAATTGTAGAATTTTTTATTTTAATACGATTTTATTGAAAATATTTGTACGAAAATCGCGTAGTTCTCTTTTCGTTAGCGTGGTAATCGTAAGTCTCTTAAAATTTGCCCTCTTTTATCGCCAAACGTCACTCGAATCCTCATTTAATTGTTTTTTTACTTCCCCACGAAAAATCATGTTTTTTACACGCTCAGATCCTTGTCTCTACATCGAATCCATGTCGTAACTCATCCGTTAATGTGTATACGCTTGGAAGAAATGAGAATTTTCTACACATGGTTTATAAAACAGCTCGAATAAATGAAAATATGAAATAGTGTTTTTGAATTTAAAAAATACCCATTGTTACGAAGAAAAAAAAGGAAACACTTTGTGTCGGAACGATCGACTATGACGTATAATAATGTGGCTTCCGAATAAAAAGAAAAAGATAAAAATTTACAATACTCGTAGCTCTTCGAAGTACGTGTCTTTCCACGATGTTAGAGTACAATTAAAATAATAACGTCTTGGCCTATCTGAGTATAAAAATGGACGCGAATAAACATAATTAAATGCGATGAATCCATGCAATAAACCAAGAGCAACGAAGCGTCGTTTGAATTGAGGAAGAAAATAAATCGGAGCAGTAATAGAAACTGAAGACAAGTTCGTCGATTGATTTTTCATTTGATCGTTTTATCTAAAAAGGCTGAAAATTTGCCATTTTTTAATAATCCGGACAAAACGACACTGTGCGGAAAAGACAAGCATGAAATTCGAGCGACACTTTGTTGACTTTTGGAATAAATCTTTATCGAATTTCTCGGCGATAACGTCAACGAAATCCATTCTATTTTCCCTCAAACTCGATTCGTTGAAAAACGAAATCCTAACAATTACGTACACGTACGTAAACCAAACGTTATTGAGTTTGAGAATGAAAATGAAATAAAATCAATTAAATCAGTTTTTATTACTATATAATCAGGTTAATCACGTGTACGAATTTTTCGTCGAGTAAGAAATTTGATCCTTCCTCTGGTAACAATTTTTAAAATTGCTTCACCGTTCCTCATTTGTCTGAAATAATAAAAATCTTTCAACCGGTTCCAATCTTCATTCCAAACTGTGGGAATCCACAAAATTAAAGAAGCAAAAAAAAAGAAGATTTCTACGAAAAAATAATTTTTGTTTTTATAATTAATCCGAAAAAATCAGTCGTACGAGTTTCTTGGTCAACGAACAATTATTACATGGGATGGATTTAGTATCGATAAGGAAGGCAGAGAAAAAAATACTGAGAGATGAAAAAAAAAACGTGAAAAAAAAAAAAGAGGAACTGTGCCCTGTAAATCATTATTACTGAATTACCCCATCGGATCTAACAGTCTTGTATCGAAAATATAGAAAAGCCGTTGATAGATCAAATATGTTAATGTTATTATATGAAAATGTAATGCTACGTATATTGCGCTACCCATAAACATTGTATAATGAAAAGCTAAAGTTGACGAGAAGATAGGCAAAGAGATAAAAGAAAATACTCCCCATTCGTTCGAAGCGTTTATATAAAAAAAGATAAAATAAAAAGGTCACTAATCGAGAAAGTATAATCGCTGACTAATTGGAGATTCGCGTCATGATGAACGAATGTTCGGAGAGTAAAATAAAAAAGGCCAGATTAAAAGTAACGAGATGTAGTAACACAGAGGCAATCGATCGATTTTAGTCAGCGATCGAGTCGCGAGCAGTTGATGTACTTATAGAGAGAGATTCCTACTGAACCACGTCGTCTATGAAAAAAGTGCAGGATTCCATCAATGAAAAATCTGACAAGAAGGAAAGGTAAAGAAACCGAAATAATGAATAAATTAAACAGCAAAACATCATTCCTTTGTTAAACTCACAAAAACACAAGCTGCCCCAGAATCATACAAACGATTAGAAATTGAATAATATTTTTTTTCTCTTTTGTTGTTAATTGTCCATATATTATTGTGTAAATAATTCTGTACTACTGCAATGCCCGGAGGTGTCTCAAATCGCTCGAAGCATCGCTTAGCAGGCTCGGAGAAAACTTAATGTTAGTAACTTTCGTTTATTTCGTTTTGTACTACATTTTTTTTATTACGAACCTCAAACACCCGCAATTATCAAAGTCTGGCAAGTGCATAATATTATTATTATTATTATTATTTTACCAGAAAGATTAATCGAAAGAAAACTTTGTAAAGATTGTCCTAATTTTAAATCGTATTATCCGACGGTAGGTTAAAAGATGAAATTCTATGCGAGCGACGATTTTGTAGCATAAACATTATTATAATTGATAAATTGAACAAAAACACATTGAAACACTTTTTTCCAAAAACTTGAACGATCAATATGGCGCTCGTTAAAATGATAAAGCATTTCTTATTGTTTTATTGCTGGTACACATTCTCACACCAGTGTATTATAATATTAATATTAATAATAAATAATGAATCTGGTCCCTTTATCCAGCATTTCGAAAATGACTAAAAGAAGAAGAAAAAAAAATGAGATAAAAGAAACAAAAGCATATTAGTTTAGGAGATCTACGAATAAACTTATTTATGACTCTTGTGCATTGTTTTCAAGTATTTATTGATCCGACTATAAATAACAAAGTATCTAATCAAATATTGTATTTTAATTGTAAGTTTGTGTAATTGTAGATTTTTTTTTTTCGTAGTATTTATAAATGATTTTTATCCGTTTTCCCTCTCTCGCCTTTCTCCTTTCCTCTTTTTCTTCCTCCCTAATCCTCGTCGCTCCTTCGTTGTGGAGAATTGCGTCCTACGCGGTGTAAACTAAAAAATATGCGCGAATAATACCTACGAAATTTGTTTTCTGTTCAATTTTTGTTTAGTTACATTATTTAATATGCAGCACAGACAAATTATATCTTAAAACACGCAAAGGTTGTACTTTTTTTTTTAATACCCTCCTATATATTTTTCCTACACGAGATTCAAGGGTGGAGATAAAAAATGGGAGGTCCGTTTGCACTATTTACAGTCTGAGCAGTCGTCGACGTTGAATAACTTTTTTTTTCTTTCTTTTCTTATTTTTATCCCTTTTATTGCTATCGCTTTTTTTTTTTTAGGAATAGATACATACACAATCGTAACAAATTACTTTCGCGTACCTGTTAATCAATATTTATCGATAATATACTTTTTTTCTTTTTTTTTATGCATTTTTTTTCATCTTTTTCTCCTTTACGGTAACAGGGCTTCGCATACTTGTGTCGAGTAACGAATAATACATTTATCGACAGTTTTCTATAAACGATTTTCCTTTGGAATAATGGTGAAGTTTGCATCGTTAAAGGGCGACCAAAATTTTGGCTGCTTTGCTTCAATAATATTCGAAATTCTTCGCAGTATTGGGACTCGAAGATTTTTGTCAGTGCTTATGAAGCTCTCGGTAAGAAAATGACAGTGACGGAATTTGAACGATCTGGGAATTGGAAAAATTGAACCATCGAAAAATATATATTTTCCATCGCAATCCAACGATGCAATTTTCTTCAATATTATCGGTCAAGGGTTTTTAGTTGTTGCCTCTTTTCGTCGATATTCTTTTTAAAATATAATTTGCTATATTGTCAACGACATTTAATACTCCTAGTACACGAGTAAGTGGCAGTCTTTCGTTCACTCATATATCGTAACTCCAAAAACTAAAAAAAAAAAGAAAAAAAAATCTCAGGCTTTACGAATGATTTTGTCGTTTTTTCTAATTTTCGTCATTGAAATGAATTTAGGCAGCGAATATGAATCATTATGTTGTATCGTTTATTCTCGTTTTCATGTAGAAAAAATCAGCAGTTTGACAGCCAAGGTTGACAGCAAAATATGGCTACAATTTTGGGGAACGAAGAGAAACTTTTCATTCACCGATTTACACAATTTTTTTTTACTTTTTCTGTTTCAATTAAACATTTTCGTTTCGTGGGGCATTCTTCGTGAATTATAACGCTTTTCGGAGTGTGCGAACACTATCTTGATCGAGTTTTTGTTGATTAGTAAAAAATATATTATATTACAAATAAAAGATTTTGACACTTTGGTGGAAATACCATTTGTTTTTGTATAGAAAATGTTTTTTATTAATTAAAGTGTGCGAGTATTTCAACGATTAATTTAGGCGTCTAATTACAGTCAAAAATTTCATTTTTCTTTCATGAAATTAAAGGAATTTCGAAAAGTGGAATTAAATTAATTACGTTTTTATTTCATAGTTACCCTATTCGTTTTTCTTTTCATTTAAATTCGACGTTGTTCATCATTTTTAAACGTTCTTCACATTACGTATATCCTCTTAAATGGTACATCGTGCTTTCAAGAATCTAACAATAATTAATATGCATATTTCGCGTTAATACATGAATCATGATCGAAAAGCAATAAAAAAATTTCCGAGATTAATGCAGCGATGCAGTGTTCTTGTTGGAATAAAAAAAAATAATAAATTAAGCCAAAATCGCTGGGAAAACTGCCTCAACAGAAATTTTTCGAATTTTAAATTATTACAATTCTAAAAATATTTGTTCGTAGTTACGAAAATTAAAACGAGCGATTTTACGTTCACAAAAGAATTAGCCACATTTATCGCAACACTCGTTGAGTGTTTTATATTTTCTTCTTCTACTCATTCGAACGTTGTGAATCATTTGACCAGTCACACGTTTCTCGAGATTGATTTCAAGAATCTAGAGCATAGGAGGCGTTATTTAATTGACTGTACAGTGTGCGATAGTCTGAAAATACGTAGGAAGAAAATATCGAAGTTTAAATAAATAAATGCAAATAAAAAAGATGTCAAAGTTTGCATCGTTGAACAGCAACAACTTTTTCATTTTTCGTTATTTTTGTGTGTTTGATTTTTTCTCATGGAAAAATTCGAATGTGCAAAAGAGACGTTCGTTTTTTCGTTTCCGACGATGCAAACTTGGATATCACAAATAACGCAAAGACAGAAAATTATCGGTTAACAATATCAAAGCCGAAAGAAAAATGATCGACGGGATTCGTAATCGTGTCTCGCTATCACTCGATCAATCTTTCAATTTGACTAGGTTCTTATTTCCGTTACGACAGAATTTATATAATTGAAGAAGATTAAAGATTTCTTTCGTGTTTTCTACGATAGAGAGTAGAGATGAAGAGTACAGAATTTTTCGGTTCCCGAAAGTATGAGTTTTGCAAAATTCAAGGCGAACGAAGCCGCAAAAAACGAATAACGTCATGATATTTATTTCGAACAAAACTTTTTGCATGAAAAAACGAATGTTTCTCGCGTCTATTGGAAAAATAATAGACACGTACCAACAGACGCGAAAAAGTACAGTTCGACCTTGTATTTATCAACTCGAGGATCCTCCAAACGCGAAACTCATTCCTCTCTCCCTCACGCTTTTCAATATCGTTTAAAAAATAGAAGAAAAATCGTTGGAATCGAGAACTTGTGAGTAACAACGTCGACGAAGTAATATCGTGAGCGAATTTGAAAAAATTCATACCTATTCAGAGAACGTTTAAGTTATTAAGAGATCGTGAGTGCGACAAAATGGGAATAAGACAAAAAAAAGCGAACTGCTGCCTATGAAGAAAAAATTTGTAACATGATTTCGTCGAAGAAATGACATTTTTTAAAACACGATTTTTTGTGATGCAAATCAATAGCGATTTTGTTGTGTAAATTATTCTGAAGATCTACTCGCAGCTTGTTGTCATGGACGTGTGTGATGAGCTCAATATATATCGATCTATTTATAATAATTAAAACTATTATTATATAATAATTATCATCACCATTATAATAATAACTATTATTCATACTATTATTATATAATTATAATTATTGTTATTTTTATAGTAGTGTTAGTGTTATCATTAGTATTATTATTCCTACGATTTATTATTAAATGTTTATATCGCCAGAATCTTGAATTTCGATAACAAGATGTAAAACAAAGTACAACAGCGTTATTATCGTTTTTATATTTTTCTCTCTTCATTTTATTTTCTTTAACTCATTTTTTTTCTTTGTCGATCTGAGCTCAACTAATTCCACAAAAAGATCTTAACGCGGTTCATCTCGATTGGAAACTTCTTTTCGTTCTCAAACTTTGAATTTTCTAGCTTTTGTTTCTTCGCCTCGTTTCAGTCTCCTCGCTGTTTCGATACGTAGGCATAATTCGGCAATACCGACGAATATAAGAGACAAATGGTGCGACGAATGTCGCACGAGCTGTGAGATTTTTTGTAATTTTAAGATTTATATCGACGAAATATTTTTCATTTGCTTTACTTTGCTTTTTGTCATTTATATTCGCCCGCGTTGCTTCTTTTCTTTGTGGATCTAATGCTATTTTATTTCGTACGTGAATTAAACGACGTATTTCTCGAGGTTTCTTTCGTCATCTGTTTATCATTTTTATCGATTTTACTATTTGTTTTGTTTGTTTTTTTGTTTCTTCATTTCTCTAAACTCTTATTTAAGGTACGCACTGCTCAATTTTCAAAGGAGCAGCGTCACAAGGAAGGCATTTTATCTCGTTTCTCGTTCTCTTGTGCTTTGTAAACGCGCAATCGCTCGCTACGATCCAACGAAATCTCGTGCAGGAAAGACTATTTTTTTGCTTCTCTCTCTCTCTCTCTGTCTCTCGCTTTTTCCTTCTTTCGTTTTTTTTTTCTTTACTCACCATTACGCGTTTACAAATTAATCTCGAGACTCTTTCGAAGACATCGTAATCTCAACTTGTTTTCTTTATGTAAACACTTTGCTGTTATTAATTATTTATCGCTTAGTTATTTCGACTCCGTCATTATTTAAAGTTTTTTCGCTCCGACTCGCTCCGTACTCGGGGCCAATATTTTCAACATTCAAAAGGTGTGACTTCTGCGACATTTCAATATGTTAGCCTTGCTGTCATCGCGATTGGCTGAATGTTACAATGACGTGTCCGACGACGGTGTACTTTCTTGGTGACTTACGTGGCTCAACGAATGTTGCAACGCGTCTGGTGTTAACCACTCTTTTGGCAAACATCTCTGAAGAAACGGTACGCACGAACTAAAGTACGCTAGTCGATTCACCCAGCCAGGAATTTCCTGTCCGCACAGAATCTGCAAATCAGAATATTTGAAATTAAATTTTCATCTTTTCATTGAAAATTGTGGAAAAGTTTCTCAAGAATTTTTCTGTTTTTCTCTTGAGGCTACGTCGAATGTATAAAAATAATATCGTCGATACCTGTGTCAGTTGGCTACTGAAGTGATTGCAATTCTTGTTCATAAGATGATATCGATCACCCCGAAAATCTTTGCCCAGTTCACTCACGATTCTAGTTACGTCTTCTTCGGTAAAATCCGTGTATCCAATGTGCACGGATTGTCTGAAACCGAATAACAAGATGTAGCTGTGACGTTGGAATTTTTCTGACACCAAAGTTCGCAACGTTGGTGTCTGACAAAAAATACTTTCTCTATTAATTGTTTGTTCAATTTCGAAAACTATGAGAATTTTCGTTAGGATTTTGTTGTTGGATCTTAAAAAAATATCGTTTTATTGTGCTGGCCAAATGTCGCAAGAAAAAACAGAATTTCGTTGCATTTCAACGAGGAAAACTTGAACATGGTGATTTTTTCATATTGCTTTGAATCTTTAAAGAAAATTCAAAAATTTTTACCTGAATCTGAATTGTTCTCCAAGCTCGACCGTGTCTCTGGGAACAATTTCAAAGATTCCAGAGATGGGAAGAGCGTGACCGCCGTAAGCATATTCTACAAAAACGTTCAAAGTTTCAATAAAACTGAAAAAAAAATAGCATCATCCTCGTTTTTAATATTATTTCTCGTTCCCTTGACATTTTCGTACGCACCTACTCCATAAATTTCGACACCCGAATGGAAGACTCCTAACCCGATGGGCGTTGTATATTCATTGATCCAATACTGATAACGAGAGACAGGAAAAAAAAGTGTTATTCTAATTCTAGCGAAAGGAAATGGTCTAGAAAAAAAGAAAAATAATTTGTTACTCGTTGCACAATTTTTCCTCTTACCATATCGTAAACATTGAGGACGATCGGCTCGCGCGCCATCTTCGGAATAAGCTCTTCGCTATCTTGAGGGTAACCCAGACAACTGGGAAACGAGAGATTACAGCCAAGACCTGACGAAAACATCACAGAGATACTTTGTACCTGAACAGTTGACCGACGGAGCGCTATCTAAGTTCCAGAGCACCTAATAAGCAAATACCATTTTCTAGTTACTCTGCTCTCAACGACAAATATCACCAAACTAGGGCAGCTTTACCGACAGACTCCGATTCGCAACAACATGTTCAAGCACTGTGTTTTTTATAAACTACCGTTTTAATCATTCCGTGTGTACCGTCCTATTTTTACCAAATCAACTGAAAATGTTTTTTGCAAACAACTGATAAAAAAAAAATCAATTGGAATTAAATAGCGTCAATTCGTTGCGACTCCTTAAGTTTTGACACATTTTTCAAATTTGAAAATCGCACTCTTGTGTAGGAAATCATTTATTCGTAATATTTGAAATTTAAACTCAAATTCCAAAAAATTGGATCAGTTTTGATTTTTTTGGCTCGTAATGTAATTTTTTTTTTTATATAACATTTTTTAGGTGGCCATTTTACAAAAATGTTCTTTAGCGTAACCCAAAAAATGTTTTTTTACTTTGATATTAAGATTTCCATGATTAGATCAATTTTTGAATAGTGCAAGTTGAATTTGTCGAAGGAGAAAAAACATATTCGCGGAGAAGCGAATAGTATTGGTTGTTGATGGAATAAAATGAACGAGAAAACAAAAAAACACGGCAAAAGATTGGAGAGTATGGCTAATTTTTTAATTACAATCAAAGTAAAATTTCCAGGAATTGCAATTCGCGGTTCTTCCTTTGCTGGACATTGCTGCGATGTTAATATTTAGTACTTTGTATGGCGAACAGTCTGCGTAGCGCGAGGAGATACCGAAGGTTAACTAGCCTAAGTCTCAAAGTTACGTCAAGACCAGATAAAAAAAAAAGCACAGTTCAGAAATAAAAGATGAATGAAAAAAAAAAAACAAAAGACTGAACTCTCTGAAAGAGGCTCTGATAAAAATTCAACACTAGCACTTCTGTTTACACACAATCACGATAATAACAATGATAACCAATAACAATGATGCTCCTTACCTTTCGCTTTCGTCTTCAACGCTGTGACATTGCTTTCGAATTTTTGTCAGATTTTTATCAATCTGAACAAGTACGAAAACGTTTTTTTTTCGTCTGGGATAAAAATGCTGTGGAATATTTAACGAAACCGATGCTGCATCGAACACGAACGAGGATCAGCGATACAATGAGATCAAGAGCAAATTCATTAGCATCTGACGATTGCAGATGTTCGTCCGTACGTAAATAGACGCTCGAAAGAAAAAGAAAAAAACGTAAAAAGATAAAATATCTTGCAAGCTTCGTAATCAGAGCCTAATCAGAAGATTTTACTAGATTCGTTCGGTCTTAAAAATAGTTGAAAATGAAAAAAAATGTGTATCACTTTCGGATTTTCTCCTGACAACAAGAAAAACTGTGCGGATTTTTTTTTTGTTTTCGTTCCGCGTTGTTACTATATTTGAATGATTAGACACGAAAGCGAATGAAAATAAAGTTTCGTATGACAGATGGCTTTAGTATCATAATATATGCACTCGCGCGCACAACACTAACTTTTTTTCTTTTGTTTTCCCTTTTTTATCTCAATCTGTCATTCATTTATTTTGTTTACTTTTTTTATTCTTTGTTTTCAGTATTCAAGAGCGCCGCGAGGGTTTTTATATTCATTCCGTTGCTCACTTTATTTATTATCCAAGGCTTTTATCGCAACTAGATTAATTCGGCTTTTATAAATGCAAACGAATAATAAAAAAATCCCAAATCGCCAAACCCACTTCCTCTTTGCTTTTTCTTCCTGTCCGAGTAGGTTATAATTCTCGTACTATGGATTTGTGAAAATTTCGAGGCTTCGGTCCAGTTCTTCGTCTAACGATTTGCACGATTTTGGGAATTTACTTTCCCCCCTATTTATGTACCAGAATTAATTCCTCTACGAGATTCCCGATGGCGCTACTGTCCGGTTTCAACGCGGTCGCAGCCTCTGAAAGTGGCAAACTCAAAAAAACTCGGAAATGATTTTCCGCGTGTGCAAAAAGCAGAATGATGAAAGTAGAAAATCCTTGGAGAGTTTTCACACGCCTTACTTGTTTAGCGTGAATCCACATTATTTTCTGTCTCAATAAACGCTTGAAACAACGAGAATTTCCTTATTTTACGCAAAACTTGTCAGAGACGCACTCTAGCGGACAAATTCCAACCTAATGGTCGCACGTTTCAAAATTATCCACACAGTTTCGGGTGTAAACTCGCGGCGAGCTCCGAAAATGCAAATTCCGAAATAGTCAACCGACGAGACAAGTCGGCAAGAGGCGTAAAGTTTGTTCCGCAATAAAAAACACATGTAGAAGAGTAAAAATAAGTTATGGCGGGATCGAGAGTTTCATTAGAAATAATTGTGTTAACATTATGCTCGGCATTGATATCCAGCCCGAAATTAGTAGAAACATCGCGTTTGAATGTTCCGAGAGTTTTGTTACCGGTTTTCAATGATTTCCCGGTAAACTTTACCCTCGAAGTGACTGAGGGTGGTTGCTACCAGTGGTAATTCTCACGTCATTTCTATTTGTAGTTTAAAGAAAAAAACAAAAGCTCTAATAAATCGAAGATCGATGAAAATATTCATTTCCCAATAACATTTCGAATATTTTCTCTCATCAGACGGTCGCGCGCATCGTCGTGACCGTCTCAAATTGTGCAAAACGCGTTCGCTGAGAGGTTAACTTTCCGGCGTGTTTTTCGGACTTTCCATCAAAATTCACGAATTTCCATTTTCATCTTTATTCTTCGTCTTGCAGGTCAACGTCTCGTCTAGACGTCATTCACTTAATTCCAATCAATGAAAATCCTGATCGAACATGTTCCTCCGCGGTTATGGTGCAAAGCATCACCCGAGATCCCATGAGAAATACCGCTATTGTGCTTGCCGAAGACATAACCACCGGCCAATTTCTACGATGCGACGTCATCGTCGATGCCATTTTCTCTCTCAATCTCGTCACCACTTCCCGAGAATTATTCATCGAAGAGGCGCCCGAAGCTTTTGAAGTTCGCGCGTACGACGAACAGGGTAATCGATAAAAACAAATATTTCAAAGTTTTTTCATCGAGAAAATCGACTCGATAAATAGCTTTTTGTTCAATAATCCAACTTTGAGGTTCTCCGCGAGCAAAAAAACGTTGGAATTGCAAAATATCAAGTTTTTCCGAGCTTTTCTGAAAAAAATGAAAACTGCTCGTCCCCCGTGTCTCTCTCTCAGTGATTGAACGCCTTGAGATTTGCTCTGCCGTCCATTAATCGATTTTTCAAACTTCAGGAAACGAGTTTACAACCTTGGCCGGCGTAGAATTTGTGTGGACGATCGGTAGCGGTGACAAACGCTCGACTCGGTTGGAAAATGAGTACAACAGTATATTGCGGTTTATGACGTTCCAAGAATCTCCCTACGAGACTCCGACCACGATGGTGACTCTGGACAACACTGGGAAAAAAGGGCACATAATCCTTCTCGAGGGAATTAAAACCGGTACAGCCAAGGTACTGATGAAAAAAGATACAAAATTCATTCGATTTTAAAACACCATTTTGAAAATCGTAAAAAAGAAATAACAAAAAATACAAAATTGTGAGAATCACTGCCGTTTTCTCAGTTGGTTAAATTTTAATTTCAATTCCCACTTTGCTCGATAGATTTTTGTCTCGAAGCTCGAAAAAAATAAATTTCCGTGAAAAAAGAAACAGAATGGAAAAAAATATCGTGAAATACGAAAAGAATATGTTTGCAGAAAAATGCTAAGCTATGCAAAGATTCCGTAAATTCTGTCAATTTTCTGCAAAATTGTACAATCTTTTCAAAATCATAATTTTTAAAAATTTCTCATTCAGTATCAAACGTACAGCACGACTTTTTGAGAATATCAGAAAGTGTTTGAAGTTTTCGCTGAAATTCGAGAGCAAGCGAACGAAAGTAACGAATGAAAATGAGCGCGTGAAATTCGGGAGAATGTCTGTAGAATAAATGAGAAATATTTTGAATGAAAATAATCGAAACGAATATTGCAAGGTTTCTGTGAGATTGCCATACTCGGAATACAAGCACGTGCCAGCGGTTGAAGTGGAGCTGATCGTAGTAGCGAATCTGATAATTCTTCCAACGGACGTGACGATGATGGCGTACGATAGTTTCAAGTACAGAATAATGCAGGTAAAGAATTGTTGGAGAATTTTTTGCAGGAAATTTAGTGAAAAAAACGGAGGAGCTTATGACGATGGCTGTAATTTTGAATTGTCAGGTGCATCAAGGTCGTTTGGAGGAGATAAGTCTGCCATCGACTCAGTATTATTTGGAAGCTGAAAACCCGATGATCCTGGAGATAAACAACGAGCGTCACTCGGCTTACGCGCTTGGCAAAGGGAAGACGAAAGTGTTGCTTCACGATAAGAACGTTCACGAGGAGTACGGGGTGGTATTGCCAACAGCAACGATAAACATCAACGAAGTGTCGTACATAACGATAACGGTCTTACCAAATAGGAATTCAGGTTTGATCCTCGGAGAGAGTCACGAGTTAGTGGTCGAGTTGTTCGACAGCAAAGAGCACAAATTTCACATAGGCGAAGGCGTGGAAGTGTCGCTGAGCGTAGATTCGCAATTTTTTGAGACGACGTCGTCCACGCAAAACGGGAGCCACGTGGTCGTCGTGCCAACGACCTGTGGAACGACCGTGGCCGAGGCCCGTCTGCACGGAGTGATAAACAAAGAAGGAAAAAAGATTTCTCTGACTCGGCAACTTTCAGCAAAGGCTGAATTAGTTATTCATACTCCGGTGACGATAAGTCCGAGAGTGTTGGCTGTGCCTTGGGATCCAAAGAGTAAAACGCGCTTCGATATCGCATTGAAAGCGCTCGGCGGAGACGGGAAATACGTGTGGAATTCTCGGCAACCATCGATCGTGACTGTCTCGCAAAACGGTGTCGTCAGGATATTGAATCAAGGAAGCACTGACGTCGTTGTCTCGATGTCGCGAAATCCTTACAACAAGGATCGTGCCCGAGTCCACGTGCTTTTGCCATCGCGTCTCGAGATCGTTCAGTACAACATTGACGCTGCGATCGGCGAACCGATCGATCTGCACGTTGCTCTTTATGGTAAAATCGGGGAAGCTCCCGATTCGAAAGAAATAGCGTTTAACGATTGCCGAGAAATTCCCTTTGAGGTTTACATTCCCGACGGCAATTTCGTACAAAATACGAGCGAACATTTGGCGCCTGTGGGAATATCTTGCGCGACGATTCGACTGATTGGCCTTGACGTTGGAACGTCCAGCATAACCGTCGCTCACAGTTCGAACGGACAATATTTAATGGACAACATAACGATCGCCGCTTACGAGAGACTCGTCGCGGTTCATCCTTCCAACGGCGAGACTTTGCTCGCCGTTGGTTCCTCGAGGAAAATTATTTTCAAGGGTGGTCCTCATCCATGGCCCGGAAAGCCGCAAGGCTACAAACGCGAAATGTCCTCGAGCGATTCGGACGTTGCGAGAGTAATCGAGCGAAAAATTCCCAAAAGTCCGGAAATCGCAGTCTACGAAGTAATCTGTCGTTCGCTCGGCGACGTTTTACTCACTTACAAGATTTCCAACACTCCTCTGTTGCCGAATTGTCGAAGCAGCGACGCGACAGCGAACGTGCGAGTTATCTGTGGAAAACCGCGCTACGTTCACTTGGCTCCGGAGTTCAAAGACAGTGAAAATTGTCCGATCGGCCAGAGCAGCGAGCGAGTGATGGCGCACAGTGAAAAACCTCTTCGTCTCGTTGTAACGGTCAAGGACGAGGATGGAAGACGTTTTGATAATTTTACGAGTTTGGATGTCGTCTGGAATTTGAAACCGCAGGACAGCGGTTCTGTGGAAATCGCGAGCGGCACGGCTGAAGAAACTTTCACCGATATGAACGTTGTCCTGCCACGAAGCCATTATCAGATATTTGTTCCGAAAAGACACACAGGCTCGCTCATAGTTTCCGCGAAGATCGTCGGTTACCAAAATTCGATACTGACAAAATTGAAAATATCACCAGAATGGCCTGCGTTCCCGATTCTCAACGAACGGGACGTGCTGAGAACTCCGCTTATCGAAGCAGAAATAACGATTTACTTGGTAAACGATACAACGATAACTCCTCGAAAGATCAAAGTGCTTAACGATCCCTCGAGCAAATATTCTCTCCAAGTAAGCCAAGGTTCCGGTTATTACGAGTTCGTACTGAGCAGCGAAGAAATCGCTGACATCCGTTACGTCGAGCCAACAAAAACGATAAGCATCGTCCCGAAGAAAGCAGGTTCGCTGCGCCTCGGACTCGTCGATCTTTGTCTCGTTTCTTCGCCCGCCGAGGCAGAAATCGAAGTGCAACAATTGGCTGGAATCGAGATCGAAACAATCGACAAAGTTGAGAAAGGCAAATGTATACTCGCGACGATAAAACTATTCGATACGAACGGTAATCTCATGGAATTGCCGAGTCTCGATGCTTTGGAGTTGAATTTCGACACCGACGAGAATCACATCGACGTGAAGAGATTGCCGATTGGCGAACAGGACGATGCACCGTATTCGAGAATCCTGTACATGATCCACGGGGTCGAGGAAGGCGAGGCGAGAATTTTTTTCTCCAGTGGACGTGGCGACAAAGAAATTCGAAGCGGAACAGCGATAATACAAGTTTTTACACCGCTCAGAGTAAATGAAAGAAACTTGACGATACTGGTTGGTACGGTTTGCCAAATCGAAACGAGTGGCGGTCCGAGCGACGGAGAGATTGAATTTTCCGTAGAAAATACGAATGTCCTGAAGATCGAAAAACGTGGAATACTCGAGGGTAAAGCAGTTGGAAAAACGAGAGTCATAGCACGCGCTGTAGGCCCGAGTATCAGAGGCCAAAGGATCGTTTATTCCCAGGATCACATCGACGTGCACGTAACACCATTGCAAGGCATAAGAATCGTGGCCCCGACAACGAGAATAAAAGTTGGAGCGACGATCCCTGTTTGGGCTTTCGGAATCCCCGACAATTTGACGCCTCTTATTATTGGATCAACGAAATCTTTGCTTTCGTTTACTTGGTACACGAGTGACTCGAGCTTACTGAGTTTGCACAATATGTACGAAGGCACTGGCATTAACATTCGTTATCAGAACCAAGTGACTCTACGAGCCAAAGCTCATGCTTCTGGCCTCGCCACGATTTACCTCAACGTCACGATCCCCTCGAAAATCATCGCTGGCTACGAGGACCAACTGAGTTTTGGAACTTTTGCAAAAATTGAAATTTTCGAACAACTCTCTATCGTCCAACCCTCTCCCGCCACTACTGGCATTCCCGTTTTCATTATGCAACCAAACTCCCTCCTCAAAATAAAAACTAATCGCGAAAAACACGGCGTCACCAGTTACAAGATTCTTGCTAATGGCAGCAACGAGTCCGAAGATCCTAATGGTCTCACTCAAGCTGCCAAAACTGTCACGATTGACAAAGAAGGCGTTGTCAAGTCGGGTGACAATTACGGAAGAACCATCATCTCTGTCACTAATGTGGAATCCTACAATTTCAAACAAACCGTCACCGTCATTATCGATGTAAGTTTTTTCAACTCTGTTCCTTTCCATTCGTTCGGTAGACGAACATTTTTTTTCCTCGGTATCATTCGATATTTCTAGAGACCAAGAAATTTTTCTCTTTCCTAACGAAAAATGAACGAACGGCAATTTTTATTTTTCTTCAAAAAATGTGCAACAAGATTTTTTTTCTTACCGACTGATCGAGCGCCTCGTAAAAAGCTCGATGGCTCTTGGTACTGCTTCTAGAAGTAACAAAATTTCCAGGAGACCAATTGCACGTTTGTTTTCTTGAAAAAATGATTTTTCAGGTCAAACCAATTCACTATTTGATGCTGTCGTTGAACTCGAACATACGCATAAGAAGTGGTGAAGAATTGAACATGTTACCAAAAGGCATGGAGCTCAGTTACGTAGTCGAATATTTCGACAGCGTAGGCAGCAAGTTTCACGCAACAAATACAAAGTTTGCAACAGCTACGAGCCGTTCGGATCTCATGTCCTTCGCCAATGGTCCGGACAATATTCTGGTTGCTAAATATCACGAGGACGGTGAACTCGTGGCTAAAATCCATAGCGACAAATATCCTAACGGAATGTTCGATTATGTTCATATGACGATCGGGGATATTATTTTCCCAACCAAGGTAAGCTGCGAACTTTGATCATTAGTAATTTATAATCCTCAATAATAACGTGAACAAATTTTTTCTCAAACGCACGATCGAGTGATCGAAATTCCAATCAATTAAGAATTTTGACAACCTATGAAACTTGTTAATGTTAATTGTTCGATAAATAGCTTCTTAATCGTCGTTAAATTTGTACACGACCTCCTGAATACTTTTTGTAAAAACATGTCAAATTTAAAAAATTCATTATTTCAACCACTTTGAGGGTTGAAATAAAAAATGATGAGAAAATTATGAAAATTTAGAATATTATTGTATGAAGTATTCAAGAGGTCGTGTAAAAAATTCACGACGATTAGGAAGCTCGTTATTAAAAAATTAACATTTTGTTAAGAACAATTTTTTTAAACAAATACAAAAAATATTCATCAATAAACTTGGTTTTGTTTCCGTTGCTTTCGGTATATTGTAGATATTGAAAAATTAAGAGGTCAAAAAAAAAACTTATCGCAAAGTTATAGCAGTTTCCATAAGACTGCATTTGACGACATTTAATTTATTAATGTTAATTGTTCAAAAACACGATTTTTTACACGATTTCTTAAATACTTCATACAAAAACATACCAATTTTCAGAATTTTCTTATCATTTTCGATTTGGGACTCAACATCCTTAATTTATTTTGAATGAAAATTGATGATTCAATATTTTAGACTTCCCTGACGATCGGAGATATCGTTTGTTTCTCGATGCCTTTGCTATCCTCGCAAACTGGCGAACCAGGATCCTGGCAGTCTTTGGCGCCGGAGATTTTATCAGTCGATCCGATCACCGGTATAGGAAGAGCAAAAAATCCTGGTCATACTATCGTTAAGCACAGTTTGACGACTCACAAACAAGGAGAAATCGAAGTCAGCGTACAGCCGATTGCTAAAGTGAGAAAATTCACTTTTCCCAAAAGATTTTCTCTTTTTTTTTCTCTGTAAAGTTTGAGCAAACGTTGAGCTTGGCATTATTTTTCCTATTTCGAAGGATAAATTTCAATTTTCTAATTTATCGTTCAACAGATTTCCCTGGTGTTATTGAAGGGAAAAAATTTCACTGGAACTGAGACATTCAGCGTACCACTCGTGCTCAAGAGCAAAGACGAAGGAATCAAAGAAAATAATGTCCTCGCTCGTGGCTTGAGCGGATGTCGAACTCACACGTCCTTCAGTCTCGGCTCGTTCCCATTCTCTTGTAACATTGAATTTGCAGCACCAATTCCTTCCATCAATATCAAGGACATATTTTTGACTAAACCGAGATTCGACATCGTGACTGGTAAGAAAATATTTCTCCAAGACTTCGGTCTATGATTTTTTAAATCCAAAAGAGCAAAACTTTGTGTTGAACATAAATTGGCAAAGGAAAATGAACGTTCTACTTGTAATTTGCAATTGTTGATAATTTCGTTCAAACAGTTTTCATGAGAAATTAAAAAATGTGTTTATAAGTGCATCTTGGGTCAGTGTGACCCAAGGCGTTTTTCAAACCTTTGTATTCCGATAAATGTGATTTTTTTTTTGTGGAGATATTTTTTGTAGTAAATTTTTCATATTTTATGGCGCCAAATTTATTTTTTGACGAAAATGAAAAATAAATGTCAAAAAATCGGTGACAGAAAATTGGAGGGGTCTAAACGACCCAGTGTGCACTCGAAGGGTTAATTTGTAATGCTGCATGTATTTTCCTAATACAAAAATTCTCTTCCATCGGACGCAGGCTTTTATTATTGCGACATAATTCCTATGGGAGCACCAACGATCGTAACGAGCACTCTGGAAACTAAAGTTCTGGTAAATGCTCAAAGTCGTGAAATCGAAGGAACGCCTTTGGAAGTTTCGTATCTCCCGCCAATTTACGTCAGTACAAAAGAAATTGTTTTTGTACAATTATCGAATCAATCTCCATCAACGGCTGTTCTCGAGGTTCATGGATTGCCCATGGTGTTGGAACAAGTCACGGTAAGACTTAACCGAACAGCTTAAAATTTCTCCATTTGATTTATTATTTTGAAGAAAAAACCCAAAGTTTCCGCGTAATTTATGATTTTTTTTTATTTTTTTATTTCAGGTCGACGTGCCTGAAGGCGCAGTCGTCAGTTCCCGGCAGTTCGTGACGAGAAATTCCGTCAACTATAAATTACGTCTCATCCAAGATCACCATGAGATTCAAGGTCAAAAAGTCATTGTTCTGAATGAACTTACGAAACAGAATATTTCGGTGAGTACCGGAAGTTTCATTTGTATTTAAATTTTGATAAAAAAAAAAACTCGTGACTCTGGTTTCTTCTGTTTACTCAATATTTTCTTTTTTTCTTCGTAGATTCTCATAAGGATTTCGAAACACGATGGTTACGTTCAATTTTCCGGGGTCCATTGGATCGATTACATTTATTTCCATCGTTACACGTTCGGTACCCTGGCCGTGCTCATGATTACTTTCTTCTACCGTAAGTTTAATTCTCCATCCGCCATAAATCATTAATTAACAATTTTGACACGTTGAAACAAAAAAAAATGATTTTCACATGCAAAAAAAATCGTTTTTTCCCGCAGTTTGGAAGAATAAGGTTTCCACTGTGACTTTGTCGGTGGGGAACAATAGTGTTTTCGGTAAGTGTACGATTATTCATTGATTCGTCGTGAACGATCGGAAAATTTTGGAAAAAACTTCGATTAATCCGAATTCGGATTTTTCATTCATTCCAGCGGACAGATGTCCACCACCGATGAAAAAATCGCCGACGTTAAATTCAACGACGCTCAACAGCAGTCTGAACGCATCGACTTCGCGAAGTCCTGGTTCTCCGTCGCCCTTGCGACCATTTTCGGCTTTCGAGCCGGTGTACGGTGACCCGCGTGGTTTTTACACGCCAAATACACGGAGAAACTATTGTTTCCAAACTCCCTAGTTACCTGGCAAACAGACTCAAAGTTCGGAGCTTCCCGAGTGGGAGAAAAACGAACATCGGAAATATTAGCGACGTTACATTTTGGCAAGTGGCGAAGATTATTTTCATTTTTCACCGATAAATAGTTAGTGCTCTTCGTCACGAAGTCTACCGTGTTGTGATAATATCGTACTTTGAGGAGAAAAACGAAATAGCAACGAAAGAGAGAATCCAGAGTGATGGAAACGTAAGAAATGCGAACTATTGCGATCAAATGCTTCCTTTCCTCGAGCATAGTCAATTAAGGAAGCGTAATTATTTTCATACTATCGAAACGAGACCGAAATCTTGTCATTTTCAAGTTTAATATCGTTCGTTCGTTTTTTCATTCTCAAAAAAAAAAGAACGAATAGAAAGAAAAAAAATGCCTTTTTTGTTTGTTCGTTAACTTGACGCAAAAGTGCCAATGTCCGGTGTATCGAGTGAGCACAAAAACGTTGTTTTTTTAATATCGTCTTTGAGAGAAAAATCAAAGTTGTCTGTTTTCTATGTAAATAAATAAAGATCAAGAGAATCTTTTCCTCGAAAAATACAATAAATGAGGAATCCTAATTTTGTGCTCGCTCGAATATCGAAAAGTGTACATAATTGTAATTATTTTGAAAAAATAATTAAGCCAACTCTCTCTGTTTCTTTACTGCCATCGTTTATTTTCTAGTTTTTTTTTTTTTTCTTTCTAAATATAGACCGACACGTATTGGGGTTACGGACGCACAGAGACATTATTTTTTTTTCGACCGTTTCATCGAACGTGAACTCTCGCCACTGACACGATTTTTTTTTTCGATTGGATAATTTTCGTACTTCCGTAAAATGGAAAACGAAAGCTCGATAAGCCGACTCCCACGTACGGACTAGTCCTAAATATTTTTGATAACACTTACGAATTCTATTAAATAGCAAACTTCTTTTTCACCGAGTCCTTAATTTCTTCGATTTTTTGTACCGTCGTGAGTGTTTAAAAATAGTCGAATAAGATGTGTGAATGATGAACACGTTGAAAATGTGAAAGAAAATTTTGTTACTGTGAAAAACACATTTTCCTGGCAACAATGATTTTGCAAAACGAGATTTTTATTCGGAAACAAAGAATCAAATGTGTTTTTCGAAATAACAGTTAACGATTTTCTACACGAATGAACTTTTGAGCTGAATAAAATAGTTTGCCCCATTGGAATTTGCTATTCCGGTCCAACAACTGTCGCAAATCCCATCCCAGAGCATTGTGTGCTCGCTCAATTTTTTGTACATTAATTACATCAAGAATCTATTTTTATCACAAAAAAAAAAAAAAAAAAAAAAACAAAACAAAAAACGGAGTAAAGCAGGAAGCGAATTTCATATCGAGAGATAAAAAAAATAACGCACAAAAAAAACGAAGTGTTTATAGTACTTAAACGATACAGTCAAGAGAAAAAAGTTTTTTTTTTTTTTTTTTTTCAATGAAATCGAGAATGTGTGAATGTGAGAACCAATGAGTTCTTTCAATTTAATTAACAATAATGAAATAATGGAAACAAGTCCGCGTGTAACGAAGCGACGAATGATTGTAATTTTCATTTTTATTTTAACGCAATTCAAAACTTTTTCGTTAATGTAAGTGCCTTCGGAAAAAACTCTTATCAAGGTCGTGTGTGTGTGTGTGTTTTTTTTTTTTTTAATAACTTGCCCTCGAAAGGTTAGAACAAAACGACTTTTTTGTCGAGAGGTTGCTTCGTTCTGGGCACAACTGTGTTAACATTGTTGTACACTCTTGTATCGTTTAATGAAAAGAAAAAAAAAGAAGGTATGGTGGGATTTTTGAATTGAATGATTGTTTATTTTTCTCATGAAAAAAACAAATATTTTCCAGTTTCTTTGTTTTTTTTATAAATAATGTTTATTTAAAAAATGAGACATTTTTCTTGATCCATCATTCACGCGTCACGCAGTCAACCAAGGAGAGTTTCATGGATTCATCAAACGCACTTGAGTCTCTATCAATCTGTTCTTCTTGCATTTTTTTTTTTTTTACACGATTTCTTTTTTTTTCACACGACTTTTCTTTTCTCTAGTGCTTCTTTGTGTTTTTTGACAACTTTTCGTATTTACTTTTACTCGAGTACCAAAGAGCGAACGGGATTGCCAAAGGAGGGAGCGTCATCACTGCAAATGCTGCCCAATCGACCTGGTAAACGTGACAAAATCAGAATTTTCATTATTATTTATCGCTCATTCGTGCTTCTTGTGGCATTTTTAAAAAATTTTTTTATTTTTTTTTTTATTTTCTTTTTTTTTTTATTGTTGCCAGTGTACGACGTCTTCGTCTTTTACAATACCATCTCTTTCCATTCTCAGCTTTTTGTGGTATTTTTCGTTTTTAATAAAAAAAAATCTGAAGCAAAATTCTCCCGTTCATTCAGCAATAGTTGCTCATGTTTTCCCATCAATTGAGAAAGAAAGTTTACGCGGGAAATTTACGAACAAAGATAAAGAGAAATACGTACGACGTGAGAGGAGAATTTCTTGGCGTAGTCTCTGAAAGAAACTATGAGACCTTCGCCGGGCGAGCTGCTGACGGCGACCTGTAGCCTCGGAGCATCTTCGGTCCTACGGTACAAAACTTCGGCCGATGTGAAGTTGAAGTATCCGTGTTTTCGGGGTCTGACAATGACGGTGTGCGAGACGTTTGTAAATGGAGCAACACGGTCGATTCTTGCGTTCAATTCTCCGCTCACGTGCGAAAAGTGATCGGGATGGAACGAGTTGTCCGTTATTTCAACTTCCAGAGCGGCCGCGCTGCCAACATTGTGCACCGTGTACTGCAAAATTCAATAAACGTCAACGTCGAAAATTGAATTTATGAAAATTTTCAATTTCATTCGTATAAAACTTAGTCCACGCTGTTTTATTTTGTATATTTCCAGAGATTTAGTTTCTTCCGAAAAAAATGATGGAAAATTTCCAAGATTTATTGAAAAATCGATTTTCATGTGAAAAATCATTGGGAATTTTGTTTTTTTCTTAATTTTACGAACCTTAACGATGATGTCCATATTTTCAACTAAATATTTGTTCAATATGTGCTTGGAGACCAAAAGTCTGGCAGCTTCGGGTTCTGCTTCTTCGGCGCAGATGGTCGCCAGGAAGGCCGCGACAGCCAGGCACAAAATTTGCAACTTCATTCTATGAAAAAGATTACGAAATTTGATAAAAACCTTTGAAAACAACGCTACGAAAGAAAATAGAGGATGGAACACGAATCAGCTGTTTTTTTTTCCTTCTTGACTGAATTACGAGGATTTTGGAATGTAGAGAATAAATTTTAGTCGGGATTTTGCACACAGCTTGATGACTGAACGATTATTTCTTGATAAATCGAGGGCAGAAGTACGTTATGAAAATTATATACACAGAGGTCAGTGGAGATTGGGGACACAGTCCTAAAGCTGAAGTTTTGACAGAAACGATGAATTATAAAAGCAAAGTTTTAACGTGTGGGATTAAAAATGTTGTGGAGCGGTTAAAAAAATGATGGAAAAGACTGGAATGTCTGTGGATAATTCCATCAGACCGAATGTCATATGTTGAGTGTTGTGAACACGAGAAAATGTTGAGATTAGTTCCGAGCGTCTCGCAGGAATCATTTTAATTAGAAAAGTTTTTGAGTAAAAAAATAAAATGGGAAAATGTAGTGAATAATTTGCGATAATGCTTCGCGATCGAGTTATTCGAAAGCTTCGGGATAACAGATAATTTTTAGAAACTCACCTGTTCTCCGGAGGGTATAACCTTTCGAAAAAGCACGTATAAACTGAACGACACTGACTGTATCGTTGCCGGAACGATACGCGAAGCGGAGACTTCTGAAATAATTTGTAATGAAAAAAGTGCCAACAGCGCCCGCGTTCACTGCCACGTTTCGGCGGCCACTCAAACATCACCCTAACGTCATTTCCGGTCGCGTTAACGCAAGCAACCAACTGCGCCTGCGCAACTTCCCGTCTTATTTTTTTTGACAGCTGCTGCAGAGAGCTTTTCATTAGGATTTCAAGTACCAACTTTAGTGGGGGGACGTGTCTCCTGCGATAGTTTTTTATCAGCGGCGCTGATAGCAATGTTCTCGCTCTTGCTACCCTTCGTAGGCTCGTATATTGGGGCCATCCTCTTTCCTAGCTTTTTCAAATTGATAATACGGATACGGAAAATAAATTTTTATCGAAAATAAAAAAGGATATTTCCATCTACTATATTGACATTTCTTCGTTATACGATCGAAAATGTACACGGTGTGAAAAATTGTATCGATGGAAAATTCTGAACCGACATACTCTCTGGTTTTTCTTCAACAATTGAACAAATAGTTGAAGCAAAGCTTCGCAAATGGATTTGAAAAAAAAAAAAATTCGAAAACCCATCAAATTTAAACCATTCAACCGATATTTCCCAAATTCAATACCAACCTTCTTATTATGATACTCTATTTATAAAAAAAATGAATAATAAATCTTTAAATTTGCGGAAGTTAGAGCGATTACACGCTCTTGTTGAAAATTTCAAAATACCGCAGAATTCGTATTTTTCTAGCAATTCCAACAAAATTCTCAGAGAACGAAGAGAGCTGGTATAGATTAACATCTATGCAAAACGGGAGCCCTGTAGCTCAAACCGTTCTCGAGTTATAAGCGTAGTCGATTTATTCGATTACGAAGTCGCATGCGCTCGCAACTCGCGCGTTTCCGTTTCTCAATGTGTAAGACAGAGACGGCTGCCTCATTCCTATTCTCCCACCTCGCGGTCCAGAGCGATTGCCGCGCCACCAGGCCGCAGTTTCGTTCGCCCGGTGTCTTGACACCCGTCTTCCTTCAAGTCGCCCGTAAGAAGTAGCTTTCTATGTACGTGCGAATTCGTTGGTATAGATGTTCATGAAATTAAATGGCGGCGAAAACGAAAACATAGGCGAGTGAAGCGAAGTAAATTTACAGATCTCGTAAAAGTGGAAAGAAATTGAAAAATAATAAATAAGAGACGAAAACCGACGATGCTCTCGTCGTTTAACGCATATGCCAGGTTGATAAGCTCCTGCGGTAAGGTCTCCTAAAAAAAAAGGAGCACCTTTTTGACAAGTGGTCTCCGTTTCCTTTTTTTGTTTTTGTTAACATTTTTTTCATCATTTTTTTCGTTCCCTCATAAATCGGCGCGCGAGAATTGCCAAGTGAATTCTTAGCGAAGCCTCAAAATGGCAGAGAGTCAAGGAAATTCATCGAATCAATTGAACCAAGGTACATATCCAACTAAATAATACTTTTTATTATTCAAAATTTTCTATCTCCAAGAACACACATCTCGATTCACCCTCCTCCGCCCCCCTCTTGCCATCCGTCTTTGTATCAGTATCGACGATCCTAACCTCGTCGATATTCACGATTTTCCGGTAGACTCTCTCGCACGATCGAACTTTGACATTTGCCACTTGTCAAATTCTGCATTTTCTTATTTTTTTCTCCATTACAATGAAAAGCCTCTTCACATTGTTCGATATTTGTGCAGTTTTGAAAACGCAATCAAGCCGAAACACGTGAATCGAGATTTTTCCATTTTCTCAATCTTTTTCTTTATAGACAACAAAATTAACGTAATCCATTTTTTTTCTCAATTCTATCGATTTTTGTTATTCCAAACTTACCCTTTGCAATTCCCATAACGAATCACAGTTTTTTTTTTTTTCTCCCATTCAGAGATTTATCCGTTATGACAATTTTTTCATTTTTTTCAAATTCCATCCAAGTCCGGTTCGTCATGACGCAACCGGCGAAAAATATTCGTCTCCGTAATCCTTTGAACGACTGAAAAGAATTCTTTGTGTCAGAGAATCGTCGTTGATTAATATTTATGATTTGTCGCAGGTTCTAGTCGCGCGTTCAATTTCCAACGCCTGGATTTTCGATCCAACAATGACGTGCAGGAAGAAATGTCAGGTATAAACCCGACGGATCTCCATATTTATTACAATTTGTTGCATTACGTTTTCCACTGTCTCCGTATTCTCCTTGCGGCAGTCCAAAAACTTTTTTATGAATGCAAAACATTTTTCTGCATCAACGTATTTGCAAGAATTTTGTACTGAAGTTTGCGACATTGAGGTCAAACGTAAAATACATTTTTTATTCATTGTTTGTTCAATTTAAAAAACCATGACAATTTTCGTGCCGATTTTGTGGTTGGATCCTGAATGAAGATCGTTTTATTGTCCTGATCGAATATTGAATAAGAATCAGGAGCTCTGTGCAAGAAAAAACAGAATGTTGTTGCGTTCCAAGGATGCGGATGTTTTTTTTCGTCATGGAATGACAAAGAACTTTGATTTATTTGAAAATATTCATAGACTCGGAGAAAAGAGTGTGACTGCCTCGATGGTGTTTCTTTGGCAATTACAAAACATAGACGTGATAAAACTTGTTGAGCACTCCTGCATTCTGAAATATGCAATTATGGGGTTTTTCGATTATTGAAACAAGTTTATCGTTGATTAGATTCATAGATAGACACTGCGGAGAGTAGAGACATGCATTTGGGAGTAAACAAAGATTAATGTTCTAAGTAATTGAGAAAAATAGCTACAACTTCTTTTCGTTCCAAAATCAAAAGCTCATACTCTCGATTTTCCAATTATCTTCATAACGAAGATTTCTCACTTTTGTTTCCTTCGCATTTTTGAATCCTTTCAGAATGCGATGGAAAAAGTGAAATCTTCGTTAGTGATTATGTGAAAATGGAATTTTTGTGATTGTTGTTCAGCCTCGTTGACCGACGATTCAGAAGTTTCATTTGTGCGAAAAATTTATCACAGGTTCAAGGTGTTTTTCGATGAAAAGCAACTAAACAGGTCTTTGCTTTCGATTTATTTATGAAAAAAGTTTTATATATTTTTGTATTCACTGACTTGTATTAATTTTCATGATCGTGTAATATTAAAATCGTAGAAAATTCAAATAAATCAAATAAATAATTTATATAAAAATTTTCCGTCGCCCCGTTTTCACGTAAAAACGATTTAAACTTTCTGTAACTTCATAAAACGCCAATTTTACTGTATTTTACTTTTTTAAATTAAAAACTCTACGCAACGAATTAAAAACGCTTTTTTTTAAATACTTGGCGTCGAGCCGCCGCCGCGTTTCTTGATATTTACGAGATTAATATAAAATTTCTGTATTTTCTTGGATTAAAGCTGAGAATCGACGGCAGCTCAAGCTCAGCTTTCCATCTCAGAGTAGCCGAGTGTCGTTATCCAATACGACTAGTACAACAAATTCAACCAATTCAACAAATTCAACAAACTCTACATACTCAAATTCCACTGGGGCGACCGCACGTCCTTCCTTAGGGTAAGAACGAAAAAAAAAACAGAATAATAATGCAACGAATATCGCTGGGAAAGCCGAATTTTTGTAACGACGATTCGAAACGGAAGAAAAAAAAGTTAAAAATAATTTAAATCACATCGGAATACCTTGAATTTTGACGAAGGATCAAAATCTCAAGTTTAATTATGAATTGGCGATTGGCAAAGGAAATTGTAACGAAAAACATATTTTTGAACGTTTAACGAATTATATAATTTTGTTTGGAACTGACTCGTTGTCAAGATTTTGGATTTTTTGAAATCTGCAGCAGTTTATCACGGCCAAATTGTACTCCGCCTCCTGCATCCGTATCACCTATGCCTTTGCCACCGTTACCTCTGCCAAAATTGAGCTCGAGGCCCCGACCGATAACTCAACGTCAGACACATTTTCCTGACAAAGCTCGTGACAAACTGAGAATGTGCCAGTCGATGCAATCGACTGGTAAATTACAATTATCACCCGATTGCGTCTACGATTTCACGAGCGAAGATCTTCAGGATCAAGGAGAAATCGGGAGAGGTGGTTTTGGTACTGTAAATAAGATGATTCATAGGGTAAGCGATACCTGCATGGCTGTGAAGGTGAGCAAAAGACAAAACAATTTTTTAAATATTTTTCCTAATTTTTTGTTGAATTTTAATTCCGCGTTTGCGAATCAATAAAAAAAAAACACAAAAAATTGGTAAAAATTCTTGACACGTGATTTTTTTCCTTAATTTCATGATTTTTTGTGTTTGCGTGTGTTTCTCAGAGAATTCGCTCGACCGTCGACGAGAGGGAGCAAAATCAATTGCTGATGGATCTCGAAGTCGTCATGAAATCCAACGAGTGTCCGTGCATTGTGCAATTTTATGGAGCTTTATTTAAGGAGGTACGATCACGAACTAAAAATTAGTAAAGAAAGATATTCTCGATTTTTGACTTTTCGACGATTTACGAAGCGTGTCAACTTTATTATTTTATTTTTCGCAACAGGGAGATTGTTGGATCTGTATGGAACTCATGGATACCTCGCTAGACAAGTTTTACAAGTTTATTTACGAGAAATTGAATAAAAGGATACCGGAGCATATCCTTGGCAAGATAACGGTCGCAACAGTCAAGGCGCTCAATTATCTCAAGGAAGAATTAAGAATTATTCATCGGGATGTCAAACCGAGTAATATTTTGCTCGATCGTCGTGGCAATATCAAACTCTGCGACTTTGGCATTTCCGGACAATTGGTCGACTCCATCGCCCGGACTCGCGACGCTGGATGTCGGCCATACATGGCTGTGAGTTGGAACACCAACGAAATTAGTCAATAAACTCGAACAATTCGAGAAAACCATTTTTTTTCTGACCAAAGCATGAAATATGGAAAAAAATCAAATTTGACTGAATTTAATTAAACTTCATAAATTAAATTTGGTTTTAATAAATTTAATAATCAATAAATTATTCATCAATTAATTTGATTAAAATTTATAAATTTGATTAAAACTCATAAATTCGATTAAAATTCATAAATTTGATTAAAATTTATAAATTTGATAAAAATTCGATTAAATTTATAAATTTGATAAAAATTCATAAATTCGATTAAATTTATAAATTTGTTTAAAATCTATAAATTAATTTGATTAAAATTCATAAATTTATGAATTCATAAATTAATTTGATTAAAATTCATAAATTTATAAATTTATAAATTAATTTGATTAAAATTTGCAAATTCGATTAAATTATTCGATTTCGGAATAAATCGAATAAAAATGGCGCTCAACAATTTGTTTTCTGTCAATTTTCAGCCGGAACGAATAGATCCTCAACGAGCGCGTGGCTACGACGTGCGCAGTGACGTATGGTCACTGGGCATAACGTTGATGGAAGTAGCGACCGGTTATTTCCCATACCCAAAGTGGAATTCCGTTTTCGAGCAGCTTTACCAAGTCGTACAGGGCGAGCCGCCACGTTTGTCTCCAAACGAGAACGGCAATACGTTTACAATGGATTTTGTGAATTTTGTTAATACCTGGTGAGCATTTTCGTTCCGAAATATAATCGATACATTTTTAACATTATAAGAACCAAAATCGAAGCGGAAGTTGAGTTTTCAAAGCGAGACGACACTGTTGACTTTTCGAGAGAAACAAAAGCGTTAAAAAATAATTAGCAACTTTTATTTTTCTCGAAATATCAAACGGCGTCAAGAAATCCTTGAATTTCTCCGATTTTAATTTTTTTCCTTCATTGTCCCGATCCAGTCTCATCAAAGAGGAAACCCAGCGTCCAAAGTACAACAAGTTGTTGGAACATCCGTTCATAAGAAGATCCGAAGAGGCACAGATCGACGTGGCCGCATACATAGGCGGGATCCTCGACAATATGGAGCAAAACGGGATAACGCCTTTTACCACCAATCAGCCTTAAAATAAAAACGACGAGAGTAACTGATTAAACGGAAGATTAAAGATTTTGAAAAAAATTGATGAAACAGAATGAGGAGAGAAAGAGAAAGATTAAGATAAAAATAGAATTCGTTTCTTCGTTCCAATGAAACATTTCGAGAAAAATCGAGTTACATGTAGAAACGAAAGGAACAAACGAGAGCGTTTCGATCATGGAGCATAGTAAATGAGAATCGTTCGTTACTTCTTACACTTTCCCGATCGAGCGGCCGCCACCAGGTCCTCGTGTCTCATTGTTCCATTTTATTTGGCGAAAAAAAAAATACACACACACACACACACACACACACACACACACACACAAAACGGATCCGTAAGTGAATTTGAACGAAAAATAGAGCAAAAAACGATTGTCAATCGATTAACCGATTCGTACGCGTCTGTAGAAATTCTGCAGAATCCTCGAGATACGATTTTTACAATAATTTCGTCGAAAACAAAAAGACGAGAAGAAGGTTTAATGAAAATTTTGACAATCGGAGCAATTGCTATCACGAAACGACTTTATTTAGGGTTCTTTCAAAATTTTGTATAAACGTTCTTGGCACCGACACAGTAACACTTTTCTCCTATGAAGAAAAATTTTCTGACGTTTATAGAATTTGAGATTTTGCCTTTTCAATTTTTTTGTTTTTTCGATCTAAACGCATGTAAATTGAAGTCACGTTTCGTTGAAAAGTTGCAAGAAAAAAAAAACCAAAAGAAACGAGATTTTAATTTACACGCGTTTGGATGGAAAAAATAAAAAATTCGAAACGTCAGAAAATTTTTCTTCAGAGGAGAAAACTGTTAGTTTCGGTGCCAAGAACGTTTGTACAAAATTTTGAAAGAATCCAAAATAAAGTCGTTTTGTGATAGTAAAACGTCCAAATGAGACCGTAATCGATGAATTTTGTTTCTGGACCGACAGAGTCGAGTTTTCGTAACCTGAACAAGGAAAATTCCTCGGAAACGTTTACCAAAAGCGAATTGTCGAAAAATTTTCGTATCCGCAGATTCCGGAGGCTTTTTCGAAATAATCGAAGCTCCAAAATGCAGATACTTTTTTCGAACAAATAAAAAAAAATCGTTCAGTTCCACCCATGCAAATTTTAACATCGTCGTTTGCTTAATTGTCAATACAATTGATTATTTTTTTCTTTTTTCGCAATCAAGATCACTAAAGGAACCGTAAAGCACCGCTGAATATTTCCTCAATAGCATTTTCCCCGATATTCCCGAATAAACGCTTCCGAGTGCGTTGGAGAATGTTCGCAATCCCTCAGAATAGAGACACTAGGTATTTTCAACAGAAGGATTTTGTTTGTCTCGTAGTTCTCGCTGTAATTACTACGTGCGTTATAAAAATTGGACAAGAAAGAAACAAAGATATCGAGGATAACCGCGAACGCGAATTTGTCTTTGTAAAAGCCGCGTGCATGCCCTTAACACGAGAAAAACAAAGAAAAAAGCAAGAAAATTACTTTTCAACTTTTCCCAATTCACACATTTTTTAAGGAAGAATGAAAAAGAAAGACGTCGGAAAAAATGCAGAAAATTTTGGTGTAGCGATCTATTGAGACGAATAAACAGAATTTTCTTTGGAAATTTTGCAAAACCTTCGGGACGAGGACAAAATAATGCACTCGTGGCTTTCGCTCGCCCCTATTTTTGGCCGAACTTTTAGGACAAGCTTGTACCAACGTTAAATAGGGTGAAGATAAAAAAAAAAAAAAAAGGAAATCTTAAAAGAAAAGACGAAAAAAATAATGTAATGTGAGGAATAATGAAAAATAATAAAACATTTATTGCAATATGAGATTGTAAATGACTCTTTCGAAATATTTCATCAAGTAACGTATATCTCCACAACTTTCCCTTTCAACGAGGAAAAACTCCATTTTTTATGGAGTTTTGGGACAATCGGAGAAATTTCATCATGTATTTGTGATTTTTATTCCGAATATTCTTCGTTTCTTAGTAAAAAAAAATTCGAAAAATCATAAAATTTAAACCGTTCAACCGATATTCCCAAAATTCAATACCAACCTTCCTATTATGATACTCTATTTATAAAAAAAAGAATTAGTAATAAATCTTGAAATTTGCGGAAGTTAGAGCGTCGACACCCTTTTTTTGAAAATTTCAAAATGCCGTAGAATTCGTATTTTTCTAGCAATTCCAACAAAATTCTCAGAGAATGAAGAGCTTGTATAGATTAACGTCTGTGCAAAACGGGAGCCTTGTAGCTCAAACCGTTCTCGAGTTATGAAGGTTTCAATTTTGCAGTGCCATAACATACACACACAGAGTCCATGAAAATCTTCCTGCATATTTATTTCGCAGCGACTCGATTTTTCAAAAGGAAGAAGTAAAATAAAAGTTACGAGTTTCTTTGTTCTCCGGTCATGCAGAAAACAGGCACGAGAGGGCTAGAAGTTTTTTCACTGTGATTGGGCGAATGGACTCGAAAAATTTAACCTTGAAAATGTTTGAACTATCGTTCTTGCTAACGCTTCCGTCTTATCGGTCATACGTTTTCAGCAGCGAATTCGAGTAATCTCGATGTTTTGCAGAAAAAAACTGCGGGTAGGCAATAGTTTCCAGCCGCGTATAATTTAGTGTCAACGAACCGTCATTTTGCTTTAAGTAATTCCGATTGTCAACAGAGGCGTAATCATCGCGAGTGCTGTTGTCGCTTCTCTTTCAAATTCGTAGCTTTCGAGGCTATACAACATCTGCATGTAAACAAGAATCAGCAGCAACTGGATTAGTTTTTACTTCGAATAAAATCGCCCTTCAGAAAAAAGTCGTTTTTCGACAATGACCCAAGATTTTGTGGAAACTTTAAGTTTTACAACAATCCTTAGTCGTTTTATTTAAAAAAACTGCGAGTACGCGAATCGACAGATTTTCAGCATTTCGTTTTGTTGATTGCGAGGATCTCGAAGAAACACGAAACTCGCGTTTCAAGAGCATCAAGAAAATTTGCAACGACCAGCCGGTGCTGAGTATAAAACAAATGAATTCTGAAAGAAAAAAAATTCTGGTTATGTGGATCGTCACTCATATCCGCGGGTAAGAAGAGGAGGACAACGGGTGCCGGCTCACACGCACGAGTGATATAAAAAATGGCGGTGCGAGGCTAAAGAGACGGAAACCAGGAGAACGTTCAAGTCAGTGACCAAAGGGATGGTTTTCGTGACGGACGTGTTGACTCGACTCTCTCGCAGGTCTCGTGGAGTTGCTGTCCCCCTGAATAATCATTTTTCTTCTTTGTTCCCATACAACTCCATAAAATAATAACGTAAAAATAATAAACAACTGCAATGAAATTGACGAGTTTTTTTATTTCCGCGAAATTTTCGATTCGTTAATAAACGTTCACACTCGACAACTTTGATTCTTCGTGACGCCTTCGGATTTTCTTTGGCTGCGAAAAACGTCAGATTCGCCAGGTAAGAGTTTCTTTTTTTTCTGGTGGTTTTTCGTCAATTAAAAACATGAAAAATACAACAGAGACGTTCCATGACCTTGGGTCTCGCACTTTCGGACGTCTTTTCATGAAATCTTCGTAAATGCATTCTCAAAAGATTGAAAATTATTATCACGAGTCAAATATTACGTTGAATCTCGAGAACAAAAAATTGCTGACTGAAAGGGCAGCCATTTTTGTAGTTTTTGGACAACATTCCAAGTGTCAAAATACAAGAGACTAGATCCGTTAAAAATTCACGAAATCCACTTAACGAAATCGCAAAACGACATTATTTAGGATTCTTTCAAAATTTTGTTCAAACTTTCTTGGCACCAAAACTAACAGTTTTCTCCTCTGAAGAAAAATTTTCTGACGTTTAGAATTCGAGATATTTAATTTCGCATTTTTTATTTTTTCCATCTAAACGCGAGTAAATTGAAGTCGCGTTTCTTTTGTTTTTTTTTCCTGCAACTTTTCAACGAAACGTGACTTCAATTTACATGCGTAAAGATCGAAAAAACAAAAACTTGGAAATGAAATATCTCAATAAACGTCAGAAAATTTGTCTTCATAGGAGAAAACTGTTAGTTTTAAGAACGTTTGTGAAAAATTTCGAAAGAACCCTAAATAAAGTCGTTTTTTACGAAAATTTGTCAACAACCTCAAAAAATGCATGAAAAAATCTAAAAATCCTGTTACGAACGAAACGAATTTCGTTCAAGGAAACAATTCACAAAATTCTCACCGTACTTGTAGGTTAAAAAAAATCTCGTAATAAATCTCGAGAAGCAGGATCGCGAAACGAATCGCAAAACTTTAGAAAAATAAAAATTCTTCTTCGACGATATGATGAGAGAAAGCTTGAAAAAAAAAGGCCGAATTCTCGATCGCAGGGCTGATGAAATACGAGTTAGCAATGGAGAATGATGCAGAATGCTGCTGCGGTTCGTAACGGATCAATTCTCGTGAATATTTGATAAAGTCTCTACCCTATACCGGAAAACTATACGCTCGTGTTACTCGCCAAGTTTATATCCGTCCTCTGTGTACCCCAGACGTTATTCGCTCTTTCGAGCGTCCACTAGAATATGTCCACATCATCCTTCGAGTCTGACCTATTGCTGTGTCCAATTCTATCGTTTGAGAATATATGAGATTCGATATTACGTATAAATACGAGAAACTTTTGCTACTGACATATTCCGAACGTTCTACTTTGTTCTTTAGCCTGTCACCTGTTTCAAGGACAAGTGTCTCCCTAAAAAAAAAAGACACGAGCTCGACGATGAGACTCTAGAAAAATGATGAAATTTTTCGACGAGGTGTGAGCCTGTATGCGATGTGTTTGCATTGTTGGAATGCAACGAAATTCCGTTTTGTCTTCAGCAGCAGAGCTCACAATTATTATCCAATATTTCGTCCGGACGATAAAACCCGATGATTGGATTGAGTTTTTGGTTCTTTGCGAGCCAAAAACTCAATCGACACGAAAAATAGGCATAATTTTCAAAATTCAATAAATAAATAATAGAAAATACATTTTTCGTTGAATCCTAACGTTGTAAACTTCAGAGTCGTAAAAATCGATAGAAAATAAATATTTTCGAAAAGTTTCGCAACTAAAACACGAAACAAAAATAGGACGCACAACGTTTTTTTCTCAAGCGAACAGATTCGAGTCCATGCGGGAATAATTGTGTTAATCGTTCGGAGGGATAAGAAAAAAATGCGTGCCACTCGAATGTTATTTCACGAGCATCGAAGCGATTTTTTTTTTTTTTAAGCGCTCAGCACCTGTGCCCTTTTCCAACGTTCAGCCTACAGAATTCATATATACATGGCTATGTGCACCCTCCAGTTCGAGGGGGGCCGTAATAACGTTGATTTGGGGTGCGTGGCCAAATACCAGACCTCTTGACGTCCATATATGTACATAACAGCCTGGCCCAGTGTATATACATAAGAGGCTTTGGTGGTGATGAAGTAATGAGTCATACAACCTGCGACTGGTAGCAGGGACCACGATCACTGCTGACAGGTGCTGCTAGCCTTGGTGTCGAGCACTGCTAATGCAGGTATACGAATGGACTCGTAAACTGAAAATGAAATTTGGTTAAAAATCGTCGATATTTTGTTGAATATGGTAAACTAAATATTTTTTGAAAATTTCCAAATTTTTTGTTATTTTGGCAGTATATTTCGTTTCTAACGAAATTGTCAAAAATTACTTTCCGAAGAAACTTCATAAAATATTTCTTGCTGCAATGACACAATTTTTGGGATTATTCAAAAAAAATGTTTAGTCGAACGTATCGAACAAAATATCGATCTTTTTCAACAAAATTTTTGTTTTCGGTCTACGCGAGCGATCCTGGAGCCAAAAACTGAATGTTTCCTCAAAATTTTTTCAAACTGCCTGAGGACTTTAACAACAACAAATTTTGATTAAAAAAAAAAAGCAACAGCGTCGTATTCAAATTTATAATTGAACAAAAAATAATGTAAGTTTGTTGTCTTGCCATGAAAATATTTTTATTTTTTTCTTTCGAAATTATTTATTCGACTCACAATCTTTGGGTAAAAAGCTGTTGGGAGGCTCGTCCATTTATTAGCCTATGGGATTCCGGAGCTCGTACATATTCGTGATTTGTATCGAGTCGCCAAAAATGATTTTGTTTATTGCTCCAATTTTTCAATATCAAAAATATCGTCATTTCTTTTTTTGCGTTCGTTTTTGGATTCCTAAAGAAATGTCGATGACTCGTAAAATCCAAAACTGCAGATGGACTTTTTCCAATTTTTTCCATAAACTTTAGTTCACGACGTTCGTCATCGACATTTTTTTTTTTAGTTTCTAATTTTTCAAATGCTTTTCAAATTCGAAAATATTGGGAAAAGTAAAGTTTGAAATTTTTGGGACCCTGAAAACCTTCGAAAAAAAATAAAGTGAAAGAAAATTTTGAAAAAAATTAGAATTTGATTTTCTTACGTCGTTCTCTCCACATCCGCAGTCTGGACGAAGATTCTCTCGTGATTTTATCGATAAAACGATGTAGAATCGAAACAGTCAAGTAAATCGAGCATCGGGATAAAAAATACGTCGCTGTATAGAGAGAAATGGCCAAGGACTGTAACACCTGGTCAGTGAATGACCGGTGTCCGACGCAGAGCGGACTCTGCGAGGGTGGAGAGAAAGGGGATGGATGTTCCCAGGAGATTATTGATCGGCCTGGCAGATACTTCCACTTTGACGACGGGGTGAACGCGACAAGGACGAACGGCGGGGAGGGTGGAGAGACATAGAGAACGCTGCGGAGCTTAAGGATGTTGATACCGAAATGGCAAATGATAAGAAAATTCGGAAAATTTGGTATGTTTTTGTACGAAGTATTAAAGAGATAGTGTCAAAATTTCACGAGCATCAGGAAGCTCGTTATTGAACAATTAACATTAATAAATTAAATGTCGTCAAATGCAGTTTTATGGAAACTGCTATAACTTTGCAATAAGTTTTTTTTTTGACCTCTTAATTTTTCAATATTTACAATATACCGAAAGCAACGGAAACAAAACCAAGTTTATTGATGAATATTTTTTGTATGTGTTTAAAAAATTGTTTTTAACAAAATGTTAATTTTTTTTAATAACGAGCTTCCTAATCGTCGTGAATTTTTTACACGACCTCTCGAATACTTCATACAATAATATTCTAAATTTTCAGAATTTTTTCATCATTTTTTATTTCAACTCTCAAGGTCTCTGAGTAACTCTAAGTTTTTTTTTTTTGACCTCTTAATTTTTCAATATTTACAATATACCGAAAGCAACGGAAACAAAACCAAGTTTATTGATGAATATTTTTTGTATTTGTTTAAAAAATTCTTTTTAACAAAATGTTAATTTTTTTTAATAACGAGCTTCCTAATCGTCGTGAATTTTTTACACGACCTCTCGAATACTTCATACAATAATATTCTAAATTTTCAGAATTTTTTCATCATTTTTTATTTCAACTCTCAAGGTGGTTGAAATAATGAATTTTTAAAATTTGGGATGTTTTTACAAAAAGTATTCGGGAGGTCGTGGACAAATTTTTCGACGATTAAGAAACTTTTTATTGAACAATTAACATTAACAAGTTTCATATAATAAACGAAACGAATAAACGAAAAGTTTCTTTTGGTCGTGTGATTTTTTCTAAAAGCTCAAAAGAATGTTTGTAGCGACGAAAATAAAAATTTTTTTGGTCGAGACTCGTCCAGACGGCCTCAGCATTCTTTGCTCATTAACGAGGTACTCACTTTGGGTCAAAATGTTTCTCGAGACGTTTCTCGATCTTCCGAATAGGAAAACTCGTTCAGCGAACGCCATTTTGTTTCTCAGCAATCGTATTCCCACTGTGTATGTATCTTTCGGTTTCTCCTCTTGCTGGCCTTCGACTCCCCCGCGTTTAAGCACGTGGCGTCCGGCTCGGGTGGTCACGAGAGCTTGGTACAACCCTCCGAAGCGACGCCCCTGCTCCGCGCAGACCATGGCGTTCGATTCTCGTTGGGATGAAGATTTCGTGCTTAGACTTTTCGATCGAAATTTTCGGGGTTCTCAGTTTGAAATCCGAAGATTTCGAATTAGCCACCAAGCTTCTCATGCACGTCTATAAAAATTTATTTCGTTGATAATTCCGTTAGAAACCAAATATACTGCCAAAACAACGAAAATTTTGAAATGATCAAAAAATATTTAGTTTATCGTATTCAACAAAATATCGACGATTTTTAACAAAATTTCATTTCCACAGTGAAAAAGATTAAAGTCTGCATCGTTGCGATTTAAATGTTTTTAATTTGATGATCAAAATCGTCGTCTAGAAATAATCAAGGAGAATGCTTCGTCGAAAACAGAACGAAACTTTTCATAATCCATCAATTAACAATCAATAAAGCCAAATAATTGAATCATTCGTTTGAAAAACAAAGAGAAACATTTGTATAAATGGATTCGCCAAAGAATCGACTCGTTTATTAGTTTCTGATGATGAGGTCTATTTGTTCCTGAATATTTAATAAACGAGCACTCGAGTCGTAATACGTCTTGACTGAGCCAATCTTCTGAATAATTCTTCGAAGAAACAAGGTATAAAGAGAGACGTGTTCAAAAATTGAAATAATCGAGTCGGGCTGTTGTTTTTATATTTTTTCATTTTTATTATCGTGTACCATGAAGTTTTGTGGTGAATAATTAAACGTGTAAATTTCATAATAATAATTTACAACCTTTGCTTATATTTAATTATAATTATTTAATTAATTTAATAAAAATATTAATTTATATTTAATTATAATAATTAATTGATCTGCTTTATGAATATTTCTGTCAATTACGAAACGGAAATAAATTGTCAAAGTTTTGAAACTTGAAAAGATTCGAATCGCGTGCCATTTCGAGAAATTTGTAAAATTCAATAAATTTTGAAAATGTTTCGTAGAATGGAACCAAAGAAATGGGTATAAATTCAGTGGATTTTGAAAATTAAAAAAAAAAAGGGAAAATGTATTTAGCAACTTGAGAGACTCCGAAGATACGAAATTCGATAAAATTGAGAAAATTGTAGAAAAACCACAAAATTGACATTATAAAATCCAAGAATTAATAACTGCATCGATTTATTTAATCAAATTGATAAATTCAGTAAATCTACCGGAACGAACAATTTTTTTGAAATCGGATTGCAGCGAATGGAGCCAGTTGAGAATTTTTAAAAACGACTCAGCAGAAAAGTCAATAATTTTTTTTTGACACGAATCAACGATTGAGATTTTCATTGAAAATTAAAGGAATCTCGAAAATTTGAAACACGAAACCCCCTCCATCTCCACCGAATTGCGAGACATTTAACGCGTAAAAAAATTCCATACGATGTGCACGAGTGTCTAAGAGGACAAATATATCTCAGAGACTTGGATCCTCGATAGATATATATACACCGAGCTCAATCGTGCGTTGACCAATGACGAAGAAGCTACAGGAAGTGTCTCGTCGCTATTCGTCCTGTCGTAAAATGGACAGAGCTCGCCCACCCAGTTGCTACGCTCTCTGCTGCCATAGGGATGTATTATCACCCTGTGCGTGGCGAATGTCGTTCTCGCCCCCCGCGAGCTTCAGACATAAACTCCGCAGGTTCGATCAATGGAGGCGAAAAAGACCTGCGACTGAGTTTCCCGATATTTATTCGTCGTTTTTATACTTAATTCTTAGTGCCAAATGTTAACTACACTGAAAACAAAATTTTATCGAAAAATTATGGAAATTTATTTCGATACGTTCGACTAAACGTTTTTTTTTGAATAATCCCAAAAATGGTGTCATTGCAGCAAGAAATATTTTATAAAGTTTCTTCGGAAGCTCATTTTTGTCGTTCCACTCGTAAATTTCGCTGACAATTCCGTTAGAAACCAAAAATACTGCCAAAACGACGAAAATTTTGAAATTATCCAAAAATATTTAGTTTATCGTATTCAACAAAATATCGACCATTTTTAAAAAATTTTATTTTCAGTCTTCGGGATCTCGTTAAATTTCTAGTGTTTTTTATTCACTCATTTTTTCATTGAACGAAAGTTTTTATATAATTTTCTCTAACGCGATAATAATGCGTGTGCACATTGATGGACAATTGCGCATTTCCATGAACGCGGAGGTTATCGTCGAATAATACGAGACCACGTGTCGGCTGGTCATCGGAGCGAAACTATAGCTGTAGTTACATATCGAAGGAAAAATGTATACGAAAAAAAAACGAATAAAGACAGAAAGAAATGTAAAGAGAGGAAAGGAAGTCTCGCGCGTGCCACAACTGTACAGCTTTCAATGCCGTTTTTCTTCCTCTTTGTCTTTCTTTTTTCTTCCCCAGTGTCTCTCACTTCCGGTCCTTCGGTGGGCGCCCGTTTGGCGCGGGTTCCGGTTAACCACCTGGACAGGACAACTGCGTTCTTGTCTTCTTAACCGACTCATGCTCCAGTGCGTAGAATTACTGTTCCAAATGCACTTTATAACTCGATTCGCTTCGTTGATTCTTCGTCTTCCTCGTTATTCCATTTTCGAGTTAAAATTTTTGTGACTAAACAAATCCAGATAGTGAAAAATTGATTTTTCAATAAATCGAGCAATCGTGGACAAAATTTGAAACTTTTTTTTATAAAATTTTCTGATTCTTCAGATTCTGCATGATAATGTTTTTTGACAAATATAAATATTCCATTTTTGCATTCAAATATTCATTGTGTTGTTAGTCCAGAAAACTCATTTTTTTTTTTTTTTTTTTTTTTTAATTTAAATAAAAGTCTGGGGAAGTAAATTTATTATTAAAATTGAATTTTTCATTTCGATCGATAAATAAACGATTAATCAAATTTCGATAAATCGAAAACGTTCTACGTGCACACTCATTTATCATAAAAATTTATCGTTGATTTTAATTTGAAACGGCACATTAATTTAAAAACAAATATTTATACATTTTCATTAAAATACAGTTAATCTATTTTTATCGGGGTCTTGATCCTTTTTCCTACGGACGCGTATCGTGTGTAGAGGCGAGACATTTATTATTCAAATTACAAAGGCAATTATTGCAATTTTTTCAACGTAGTAATTTTCCGGATATTGTTGGATAAATAAATTTTGAAAAATGAACTACGACTCCATTATCGCGAAAACAAAAAGATTGCATTTTTGTATTCACTCGTAACCCTTTGAGACTTCGATTTTTCCTCGCGTACAGCTGAACCGAATTTTGGTAGGCGGCTGGGTTCAGCGAAATTCAAAATGAATCGTTTATTTATTTTTTTTAACGAAAACTGTCGTACGAAAAATTCTGATAAAATTCACATGATTTCTCACCAGCTTAGTCAGTCCTTGAAAAAATTTCCACATCGATGTTCCCATTATCTTGAGAGAAAATGAATTTTTTTCATAAAATCGTGCCGAGTTCAATTATTCACTTGCACGAGGTAAGTTCCTCGTACCCCAAAAGGTTAAAGTTTCCAAAAAGAACCACTCCACGAAGTTTTTAGAAAAATTCTCCTATAAATTCGTTTTTTTTTCTCATTTTTTGAAATATGAAAATTATGTTCACCAACGAGAAATTTGTGACAACAGTCCGATCACCCTCCCTGAAAAAAGTTTAATTCGAAAAGTAATTAGAGGCTCGAATAATCGAGTGTGCAAAATTTCACGAGGAATGGTTCATGATTGACCCAGTGACGCATCGATATTCCAATCATCAAAATCGGTAAATTTCTTACTATATATATAGCCAGATGAAGCAGAACTGAAATATTTATCTTTACATCAACCCTCATACGTTGACAAACACCGATGTGAACGCAAAGGGTTCATCGTTTGGGATCGATCTTTTCGAATAACACGCAATCTTTAATATACATGCCTCAGCTTTTCCATTGCTTTACATACAGTTATAATTTTCCATACAGACACGTGTCTGTGTAAATAATGACGAGAAATAAAAAAAGAATAAATTCTTAGAGTCTATAAGTCTTTGGATTACGAAAGGCCCCATAGTAGTAAGCAAAAGAAACAAAAAAATATAGAAGACGACACTGAAAAGAAAGTTTTATTGGAAAAGGTTGATATTTTGTTCGATACGTTCGACAAAACGTGTTTTTTTTTTTAAAGTTCCCAAAAATTGTGTCATTGCAGCAAGAAATATTTTAGAAAGTCTCTTCGGAAGTAAATTTTTCGTTGGTCCAATTGTAAATTTCGTTGAGAATTCCATTAGAAACCAAATATACTGCCAAAAGCAAAAAAAAAATTTTGAAATTATAAAAAAATATTTAGTGTTCAACAAAATATGGACGATTTTTAAAAAAAATTTAATTTCCAGTGCAAATCAATGGAGCTCCATTCATTCAATTGTACGAAAATTGGGTACCGAGTGCGCCACGAATAACAGAGCGAAGTTTGGAAAATTTCTAAAATTGAAAAACATCTCAAAAGAAAAAAAAAAAAGTTTTCCACCGATGTTTCAATTAGAAGGAAACTCGTATCTCGAAACCTGCAATTATTTCATTTCGGAGAACACGTTTTATAATTATACAAAGTTGTATATAGACGAGAACGAAGTTTGCACGTTTTAGAGAACAAAGTTGCTCGACACAGTGAAAAACTTGATCGTCGTTGCATCGATGAAGCAATAAAACGTTATTCGTCGCTGCGATGCAGCACCTCTCTGACGATCGTCCCCTTCGAGACAGACTCAGGGAAAACGGAGGGTTCCTGGATAATAGGAAAGTTAGTAAAAATTGAGAAAGGGAGGCGAGAGTGAGGAGAGAGAGAGAGAGAGAGAAAAAAAAAAGAAAAAGTTTAATTGGAGGGCGAGCCAAGTTGGGAGCCTGAGAGAGGGCGTACAAAGGCCTGGTATATGGTCCACCTGCGAACGAACTGAGCACCTGTCGTCACACACGCGCAGGCTATTCGCTCGAACCATATTTTTATATATATATATATTTCTCTGGTGTTTATATACATATATATAGTGTGTAAAGTCCATAAGGCTAGTATAGACGTCCACTTTATATGTAACGACGCAGGGGTAGGCGCTTCGAGCCTTTACAGCTACCCCTGTGACCAGTTGGTCTCGGGGCACCCCTGGTATCGGAGGACAAACCGGTGAACGTAAAAGATTTCAATATCTTTCCGTAACGTCCATTTTTTTCACATTTTTCAATTTTATTTTCGACGATTGTGCCGAATCTGTTTTCATCGATTTGTAAATTCCACTAAAAATTCGATCGTTTTTTTTTTGTAGTCCAGTTTTTTGCGAACAACGACGCAATATAGTAACCGCGAGGTGGCAAACTGCGAAGCCTCTGCTCGTTATTTCGTGCAACCTGCTTCGTTATTTCTGTACCTCACAGTGCCCGGGAATTTATAGATTTTTTCTTGTTTATTTATGTGCTATTTTTTTGATCGAGTGATAATATGAATTTTGTAATCAGTGAATGAATCGTTTTTATTTATTTTCCTGACACGTGCGGGGAGAGCCCCATTGGCCTCCTTGGGTTTTCACAGGCTTTCAAATTCGCCAGTGAGTAAACCAATTTTTCAAAACTGGTGCTGTGCTTTTTTCACATTTTTCTCTCGCCAAATAAATTGTGGGAAATGTTTTTTTTTTATTCTCGCTCCTGCGGATATTCCGTTGGGAAATTTATAAAAATAAAGAATCGATCGTTTCAAGGACACGTCACGCGTATTTTTCTCTCACTGGAATTTCCCAGAATTACCATTCGTCACTGCCAATTAAATAAGCGATGGAACTGAGGGAAAAAATGTTTTCCATTAACAAAATTTTTTACGATTTTGTTTCAGTATTTTTTATTTTTTTTCGTAGAAACAGAAATTTCATTTTTGAGACTCAGGTTTTTGTTTCCATGTGCTCTTGGATTTTTAGAAGATTTTGGAAAAAATATGAGCGATGGTGAAAATGAGAACCGACGAAGGGATCGGGCTTGATGCGCCGATGGATCATCATTACTCGGCCACAAGCACCATCGAGCTCAGCGCGAACAGCATGGAGTGCGATGATAATTTTGGAGTCGAGGCTGAACTCACCAGCCTCTCGTGGCTACAATCTCTCGACATTACAAGCGCCTCGAGCCTTCCAACGCCACCATGCTCACCCTCACCACCACCGGTCCTCCGTCGACCCAACAAAAAAATGTCACCACTTCTCAAGGCTGAACTGGGTACAATCAAATTTTTGCCATTCAATCAAAATCCATCAGTCGTTTCACTAAATTCAGTGAATTCAATAAATTTAATTGCATTGCAAATTTTCGGGTTGGATAATGTCAAATTAAATGAATTTCAATTTTTTTTCATTTTTTTTTTCCCGCATTCGTTGAAATAATTCAATATTTTTCAGGCACTGAATCGCCGAAACATTCAATTTCCTCAATTTAATGTAAACTCGAATAATTTGACTGGACGGAGTGCCCAAATTTATAGAATTTTGAAAATACTTTTTGCCTTTTTTTCATTGGATTTTAAAAACTCACCGTAATCACCAATTTATTTGACTCCATTTCACGAAACATTTTCAATTTAATGAATTTCACAAATGCCTCGAAATGCCACGAATCGCCTGAATTTTTTCGAGTTTCAAAACTTTGGCAATTTTATTCCGTTTTGTAATTAACAGAAATATTGATAAAGCACGTCAATTATGATTTTCCATTGCTAATAACGCGAACTGACCAGTGAATGGATATCGGTGTCACGATAAATAAAAAAAAACAAGGTTTATAAATTTTCAATGAAAATCGAATGATTAAGTTAGCAGCTAAAAAAAATTAACGATTTTTTATTTTTTTTTGCGTTCAAATAAAATTCGACCCAGTCACTGGCGTTTCAGGGATTTCGCGAATTATTTGTCATTTGCTATAATATTTTTTGCCACAATGACCTGAAACAGAGTTTTCAGTGGCCGAGACAATTTTCTCAAGGGATTTCAATTTTTTGGCTTATTCACAAAGTGACATTTTGTTATTCGTCCATTGAGGACCCCACACGTCTCGTGTATATTCAACGAGACTGCACAGTCTAAAGTAGTAATCTGTAAATTTCTTAATTTGCTGTCAGAAAATCGTTGTGAATAAAAAAAAATGATATGACGAAATCACTCAATAAAGTTTTTGTTATTTTAAATCGTTGCGATTTGCTCAAAAGACTTGGCAGAAAATGCGGAAAAATATCAGAGGAATCCGGACGCGAAGCCTCCATTTTCGTACGCGACTCTCATTTGTCTGGCCATGAGAGCCAACAACAACAAACTCACCTTGTCCAACATATACGCATGGATACGAGAGAACTTTATGTTTTACAAACATGCAGATCCTGCGTGGCAGGTAAATTAATTTTTTAAGAAAATTTCAGAATTAATTTTGCAATGAAAATTCTACTAATTACTAATTACATGGAAATTAATTTTATTCGATTTTTAATGAAGCAATTTTCAAATTGTCGAACATCCAAAGTTTGAATCGAGATTTTTTAGGGCCAAGTTTTTTTTTTTTTAATTTTCTTTTCAAATTTGAAACAACGAGACGTTTTTCTTGTTTTTCGTAAAGTTCAATAAATCATTAGAAATTGAGTGAACTAATTACAAAAATTGACCGAGTTTGGTACATTTTGAAAAATACTCAATAATTTATGGAATTTCCATTTTTTGCACGTTTTGCAGAATTCGATAAGACACAATTTGTCGTTGAACAAATGTTTCGTGAAGCTGCCAAGGTCGAAAGACGAACCGGGCAAAGGTGGCTTCTGGAAATTGGATTTGGAGCGTTTGGAAGAAGGAAAAAGAACTCGAAGGCGCGCATCAGCGTCGCGACGAAGTCGAGCAACGAAGAAAATCCTCCCGACGAATGAAAACGAAAATATTAATTGTGAGTCGAAAAAATCGAGAATCGCACTTTACGAGACTCCGCCGAGTAGTGTCTCGCCGCCTATACCGGACAGCCTGCCGGAAGTGCCTGAATCCGTTCAGGTCAGCCTCACCGAAGACGATCTTACGGGACTTTTGATCGCCACCGTTGGCTGGGACGAAAATCAGTTGGATCTTTTGGATTCCTTATTGGATTCTCTGTAAAAAAAAAAAAAGGGGAATCAGGCAAAAATGAACAAAAAAAAACCAAAGCAGAAAATCAAGAAAAATTGCAAAAACAAATCCGAAAAAATCAACTCGTTCCCTTTCATTTTTCTGAATTTTGCATTCCTCGATCGAACGAATAATGAAAAATGGAAAAATGTTTTCAACGTGCAGATCGACGAGAATTAACATTTTTCACGAGCAATAAGATTCTAGATTCTGCTCGAAAAAGTAAACTCCAGAAAAATTGTCTTTTGGTTCAAAGCGACGAGTAAATAATTCAAAAACGAAGAAAAAAAACTAATTTCTACGTAGAATTGACCGAGTCGACAGTATTACGAACGCGGTTTATTTTTTTTTTTTTCACTTGATCTCTAATTTGAAAAGAATCGAACAATTTTTAAAAAACATAATAAAAGTGTCGATTTGAGTTTCGAATTTTTAACCGGGATGATAAAAAGTCCTGCAAGCAAATTGTGCCTTGAAATAAAAAGTAACCAAACGCTTGAACGAGCAAAGACTCAAATGTTTGGTGCCTCGATTGTTGAGGCTGCAAAGTTGATAATATTTTCGAACGTCGATCGTGTAAATGAGGCTTGAGCGACCCGAAGGTGACGCTCAAGGGTAGGCTCAAAATTGATTAAAAAAACGGGCAATTTTCAACGTTTTTTCTCAACAGCATCCAAGCTATTAATTGTAAATATTTAACGAAGGCTCAAGGAAGTGAAATTGTCCAACAAGTCATTATCATTCCTCGACAAACTGAAAAAAAAAAAAAAAACAACCAAAGAATCAATGACGAAGATGTTGAAAATAATGTTAAGATTACTACCAATTATTATAATAAGTATTGTAGATTCTTACAAAAACGTCATAGAACGTTCGAGCAATTCAACTTTTTCATTTAAATGTACATTTACCGTAGATAATAACGATATCGTACGAATAATCACAAAAATCTGCATATATACACAAAAGATTTATAATATATAAACAATATTTTTAGAATCGAGACGAAACAGTGTGATATATTATTTGATTGTGTGAGTGCGCGTGAGTTTTCGTTCTCCGATTCACGCCTTTTCAAATATCCGTCCAAAGAAACTTTTTAGAATTAAAATGATTCTCATATTCGTTGACAAACGAAACAAAGTATTTCATTGTGTAAACTTATGATAAATCATTTATAAGTATTGTAACGAATGAAAATATTTAACGTGCCTTTTTACGATATCGAGACAATTATTATGAACTTAGTGTTCGAAAGAACGATCGAGTGACCACGATTTTGGGGATCTGAACAATTTCCCTCGATTTATCGACGAAGAAACTATTCTGTTTATTTCGAATTTTAAATCATAGTCATACGTATTGTGTATTATTTGTATTCATAGTTCAAAGAAACAAAAAAAAAAACAATGTATAGTTGAAGCGAAAAAATATTAAGCGAGAGCAATGGGAAATATAGAAATGACAATGCGATATTTTTGCTTCAGTTCTTCTTCGTTTTACTCACTAATTTATCAATCGTTTTTACATCTTTCGTACACTTCCCGGAGCAACGATTCATCGTCAAGAATCCACGAAATTTTAACCCTCAAGCCGTGAACCGGGGTCGCACGCTGCTTGATATTTTATTTCAAAAAAAAAAAATAAAAAATTGTTGAAAGTGAGAACGAAAGATTATATTTTTTCTCCATAAAGCACAGTCGGAAGATTGGCTATTAATTTTTTCTGATTTTTTTATTTATAATTGGGGACGTGAGAGCACCTCGGTTCACCGAATTGGGGCTAATTTATTCGAAAAACTCTCAAAATCTATTCACGTTGCGTTGAGACGACGACAATAATTTACAATAATTTTCCTATTAACTTTTGACTAGTCACATTTAAAAAGTCAACATGAAATATTTCAACAAGTTCAAAAATTCCCTTGGCATATTCATCCTGAAAATTTCTGCCAACTTTAACGAGATTCCTCGTTTCAAAAATTTGTCGCAAATCTTGATACTTGATAAAAAAAAACAAACAATTTGTTTTTTTCTTGCACAAATCATTATTATGAGTATTTTCTCAAGTCAATGACAATTTGAATAACAAAAAAATCAACTATTCCCTTCAGGGACAAAAAGAGTCCCTTTTCAAGAAAATTAGCTTGGATTTGCGAATAATTTGGTAATTTAATCCTCGAACTAAAATATGTGATGTCTGGTTAAAAAAGTTTTGCCAGCCGATAAGTATTTTTGGGATTTAATTAATTATGCGTTGTGTTTGATCTTTGAAGTTCGTTGGAATTTCTCGCATGGTTCATCATCGATTCTACTCGATTGGCAGTTTCTCTAACGACTTCAGAAATATCATCGGGCAAATGATCAAGAGTCGGAATATGAGCGGACAATCTTTTGTAGACGCTGTCTCTGTTGCTGTCTTTTTTGTGTCGTCTCTGTTCCTCGTACTTCAATTGTTGTTTGAAGAAAATTGCATTTTTTATGAATTCCAGAGTATTGTCAAAACTTTTCTCTGCTCCTTGCATTGTTTTTACAGCACTGACCGCGTATTCTACGTCGTAACAACGACCCTGGAGTTGGTGCTGGAGCGCTAGGACTTCTACGCGTTTTTCAACCATGGGAGGCAGAGCCTTTCTCACGTGTTCCTGGAGTCGGTAGAATGCGAGAGACGGTTCGTTCGCAACGATGTGCATGTTTTCTGATATTCTTTCCGTGGCTGAAAAGACAGTTTTCCAAATTATTGAAAAAATATTAATTAGCGACATTTTTAGTTTGAAATTTATCGCTGTTCAGGGTCAGTGGAGAAATTGTAGAAAATGTAGAGAAATTGTTCGGGAACGATAGTTGAAAAAAAAAACGTTATTATAAGGCTTTTTGTGTTCGAATATTCAGCCGACAGTGTGTAATAATTATCGTGATAATAAGAATGATATTTTGGCAGTAGGAATAACAAAGTCGTAGGATTTTTCGTTAGGAACTAACCTTTCTTAACTCTGGTTTCAAGCTCCTGATCGGGTTGGTAAACTTTGGCTGCCATTTCTCCGAATAAAACGAGATTACTTTGGAACGGTTTTGTCTTGATTATTCCAACATGCACTGTTTAAAGACTAAAACAATTTTTGTTCACTGACATGACAGACGTCAGTCACAATCTTGTTATTTTTCTTTCTTTTTCTACACACACGTATTTTTTTCTCTCTCTTATTTATCGCAAATCGAATACGACTGCGTGGTCCAAACTAACAACGAACTCTCCCTCCCGGGACGTTTTGATTGGCCGTAAGAAATGAGCGCGGGATAAAAATCTTTTTGAAAAGTAACTGCATCTTAGGATAATTTTTTTTTTTAATTTTAGTGAATTCCGTAATGTTCCGGCAACGCCTGGGATGCCTTGATTTGTTTCTACGTTTCTTCTGCTATTTATACTGCAAATACTACGAAAGTGTTAAAAAAGGAGTTTTCGATAAATTTTACCATTATATTCTTCATGAATAATAATTGTCCTGTGATTTCTTTTCTTCTCTCGCGTTCTTGTTTGCTGTTAATGATTATTCGTTTTACCTGACATTGGTTTTCGATATCGAAAAAATATCAACTTTACAAAAATCAAAATCTTTCGGCGACAATTCGATAGACGAGGCAGGAAGATTACAGTCGTCGAGTGAACTGGACCAGCTGATACTTTCTCATCGTCAGTCGTCAGTTTTCTCACAAGTCGAGACCTTTGGTTCTTGTGAAAATGGTCAACGTCTCTGCCCTTACGGGCAGTTTTTCGTGTATTTCCAAGTCTGCGATACCTGTCAGGTATCGTATAATCTTTGAATCCTTACCTTATTCCATTATTGTCAAAGTAAATTACAAGTGAGACAGAAATTCTTCGTATAGAACACAATTAATTGCACCGACGAAACATAACCTACAAACTACGATTTTCCTGCCGATTCTTTTACATTTTAGTTGATAAACTTTTGTGACAATAATAATCATTTTTCTAGCTTGGCAAAGAACATCTCGACGAGACTTTACAGTATTTTCCCACCGTCTTTCATAAAGCCGACTTACAAAAAAGACGAAATAGCCAAACTTGTTGAGACTGGTGAAGCTTTGGAGATCGAGCATAAGCCTATATTACCTGCGCGTACAAATAATACTTCGTCTGAATTTCATGATGCTGAACTATCGTAAGTTTGAACCTTCTGCATTTAGAATAGCAAAAATTATGTCCATAAAGAGTTTTAAATCCCAAAAATCCTGCCTTGACATTTAAAACGGTTTAAATTTTATGGGTTTTCGAATTTTACAAAAATCTGAGTTTTTTTCAAAAATCGAATTTCGTAAAATATTGTGTACAAGTCTGTACTTCCTCTCTATTTTCTATTTATAAACTATTCAGTAATTTTATCCGTAAAAATGGCTTTTTACAAATGATATGAATAGAAAATGATAAAAAATTTTATAATATTCAGAAAATTCATCAATTTCATCATGCGCAAAGGTCAAAAAGAATTGGCCAGAGATTTGTTGGAGAAAGCATTTACGAATGTAAAACGCATGCAGCTGAAAAGTTACCACGCTGCTAAACCAGAGAACAGAGACAAAATTGAACTCGATCCTGTCAAGATTTTCCACAAAGCTGTTGAGAATGTAACTCCCGTTATGGAATTGTTGAAAATGAAACGAGGAGGAGTGTCTTATCAGGTGAGCTCGGCCGAAGGTTCGCGACTCTCGGCATCCGGAAACTCGCCGATTAACTAACAATTTTTATCCCAGGTGCCGGTTCCCATTCTTGAAAAACGACAACGTTTCCTCGCAATGAACTGGCTCATCGAAGCGGCAAAGGACAAGAAAAAGACAGTTCACTTGCCAGAGACTTTGGCCAAAGAACTCGTAGATGCTTCTTACAATCAGGTATTCTTCTTAACAAAACTCGGTACAGGAAGTGAGAAAACTTACCATTTTTAAAATGAGAAAATGTCCAAAAAAGTCGCGCTTTTGATGATTTTTCATTTTTGTTCAAAATCAGTTCCTAAATAAACTTTCCAGCGAATGAATGGGACGAGTTTTATCACCAAAATGGACATTTATAAATTCTTGATAAAAATCTCAATTATTGAGTCATTAGCAGAAATATCTCTTTTTACGATCAAGCTGCATTTTCAGTTGAAGCGATTTAGCGATTGAATTAGCAGAGGAGAGATCGATGAAAAGGAATTACACGTCCTGATTTCCTTGATCCTCTGAGGCAATGAAAATTTAAACTTTCCCTTATAGTGAAAAACACGTGGTGCAGAGTTTTCTTGAAACATAAAGCCTTTCACTTCGACGTTGAACTTCAATGGCTTTCAGTTATTAACGTTTCCAGAGTTTCGTTACATTTTATCAACTCCTGCAATATTATTGCTAGCAGCCATCAGGAGTATTTTTTTTTTTTAACTATGACAACGCGAATTTTTTAGTGATAATTATTTAATCATGGATTTATAATTAATTATTTCTAATCATGGATTTCTGATGGAACAAATGAAGACTCGCTGAATTGATTTTTATTTTTTTTCGTATCTTGTCTGTGAAAATGATCAATTATTCATTCGACACTTAAAAAAATGAAGCCTCTGTAGTGACTGACAAAAAAAAAACTGGTAAACGCGAAATTACGAAAAAATCCAACTTTTGCTTAAATCGAGCACGAAAATCACGTACTTTTCCGTAAGCCCAATAATTCGACGATTATCGTTTGTTTCAGGGTCGCGTGGTGAAGAAAAAGCAGGAGCTTCACAAACAGTGCGAGGCGAACCGAGCTTACGCTCACTACAGATGGTTGTAAATGGTTTGGCGAATAAATAATCTGACAAATTTTCTGTAAATAAATCTAATCACACAAATAGAACGTTCAATCAAATTTTTTCACTGCGGCTAATCCTCCGAATATATAAGCAAAAAGTTTGGGATCGAGGACTTCGCCAACCGACTCGTATATTTTGTAAACGGTTTTTGAATCGGTTAGTCGAACTTTTCGATACCAAGGATTGTTGAATTTTGACGGCTCGTCGCTGAACGCGCAAATGTTTTCGATGCTCGTGTCTACGTCGACTCTCTCTCCCCAGTAGCCCACGCTGGAAAATTTGATGCTCTTGTTGTCGTCCTTGATGTATACGTAACCGATCGCGTTGTTGAACAAAAAACCAATAGAGTGAAGGAAAACCGTTATGAATCCACCTGGAAATATTAAACGACAATTGCAGTCGATCTAAAACATTAATTTCCCTGAATAATATTTTCTCTCGTCAAGGATTTTTATCGATAGATCGAAATGCGGGGGATACAGAATTTCGTATAACGTGAATCCGAGATTTTTGGAATGCGGTGACTTACCGTAAAAGAGAAAACTGCCAACGTAATCCGGTGGAATCGTGTCAGAAAAAGTTTCGACAGCTATTAAGGCGGGCGAAGCGCAGGCATAAAAAACGGTTGACATGTACTTGGCTCTGTTGACTTTGCTGGCGGTTTTGATTTTTTCAAAATCGTACAGTACCGAATATTCCGGAAATTGTTTAGATCTTACGGTGACCGTGCGTTCGGGATTGAGTGATATAAGCGAACGAGTTAATAACCTATCAAAAAGTAATCGTGAATTACAACGTGTTGCAAGAAACGCCATGACGGTTTCGTGTGTCTACTGTCAGGAAATCGTTGTTTTGAGGAAAGTTTTTTTTCGCAGGTAACTGTCGTTACTGTCAATTATTTTTCGAGTAAAATTAATGTTTTGGAGTTACTAAACAAAAATATCTGAGATTTACTTTCGGCGAACTGGCGAACGCAGCGCCACGAGCGACGAAAAATTCTACTTCCTACGAGCGTCACAGCTGTCACCAAATGCACCGAATACTTCACGTTTCTTCATTCACACGTCAAAAATTTCACACATATGTTTTGTTTGTACTAATCATTACCACTTCTCGAGAAAGATTCAATTTCGCAACAATGTTGTCGCATTTTAATATTCTTAATACATTTCGGAAAAGCTTTGATAAATAGTGAATTTTTGAAATTAAATAGCGGAAAATAATTTAATTAAACGTGTGTACATCAAAATATATCAACTCGAGCATAATCGCAGCAGTGTTTTCGTTTGGTTTAAAGAATGCTGATACAATGACGCGCGTGTGTTTCAAAGCTTCGACAATTGTTTTGTTGACAATTGTCAGTACGATCGATGCAGTTTTTCAAGATTTTATGAATCTTCAAGTAAGTACTATCGATTACAATGCTGCGATGACGTTTCCATCGGAATTCAAGAAAACATTTCTTTTCAGCTTTAATCTTTGAATATTTAGATTCGTTTTATTTTTTTTTCGATTGTATCGCGTCGTGGCAGATCAATTAGGACTTTCGCTAATTGAGGAAAGTTTCTCTTTGCTTTTCAGTGAATATTTCGAAATCGCGATTGAGTTCGTTATTTCAATATAAAAATTAAAAAACTCACTCAACTCTTTCCAAATTTGGTTTCCTATTAACTATTTTTCGAAAAAATGAATAAAATCACGATCTTACAGACAAAGGCTCCTCACGATCTTTTTATTTCAGCACCCGAGATCTCATTTACCCGATAAAAAATTTGGCTATGGAGAATATTCTGAATACCCAGAAAATGAGGATACGGGGGACCATGGGCCGCAGGCAGCATGGGACAGAATACCCCAGCGGAATGTTCAGCCCCCTAGACACAGTCACACGCAGACGGAAACTCCTGTTCAATTTCCAGATGCGTTTGATCCAAGTTAGTAAAGCACAAAAAGAAAATCCACGTGAATCCAGAATCTTGAGTCTCTAAGGGACTTTCTCAATGATGCAAATCAAATTTGTTTTCCCTCCGTTAAATTTATCTCTCCGCATGGCAAAAGAGGTGGAAAATATTTCAAAAATGTCGTTAAAATTTTTCTACTTATCTCATCTTAGTTTTTCTTATTACTGCAGACAAATTATTCTCAAGTTTTGATTTCTTGCACTGGGCACTGAAAACTATACACAAATGAGAAAATTTCTCTTCAGGCACTCAATTTTTAAAGCGCATGTTACTGGACAAGTGGCATCTTGAAACAATTACTTTGATTGAATTTTCCAAGAAATTATGGAGGTTGGCTACATATGACAATATGATAAGAATTTAATAAAATTTGGTGATAAAATTCTTTAGCATCAAATACGATGACACAATTTTTTTCAATTTTTTCATCTACACAGTTGTCGAATAATTGAAGTTTACAATATGCAAAAGATACACCTATATATATCTGAATGCTATGTTTATGCATGTAAACTCTAGTGTTGAATAACTCGAAAACTATGTAAAAAAAAAATCTCAAAAATTTTGTACATTAATATTTAATACTAAAGAATATACTCACGAAATTTCATTAAATTTTAATCATTTCGAATTTTCCTATGCTCTGAACATGGCAACATTGTTGTGTGTAGCCATACTCCTTAAAGTTAATATCCGAAACAGTGAATCTGTCGAAATGATGAAATTTCTTTAAGTTTTGAGTGAATTCCTGAAACCAAAAGAATTAGATCGATGAAAAAAAACTGGAATTTTACTTTTTAAATTCAAGTTCTTTGAAATCTTTTTAAAAATCAAAACTTACGAAAAAAAAATATTGCAAAGCTAATTTGAAAATGTGAAAATGCTTCTTTGTAATGCTCTCAATTTTTTTACAACACTTTCCATAGGAAAATGGTCGATCTTGAGTTAAGGCTGTGATTTTCATTGATAAACAGATATAGCATGGGATCCACATTGGATGACGGATATGAGCGAAATGGGTCAATTGTCAGCGGTGGATACGGACCCCGAAGGAAGAATTGCGATATTCAGTAGACGAGAGAGAGTTTGGGGTTTGTCAACATTCGACTACAGTAATAAGTTCGATCATAAGAATGGTCCATTGGAGCACGACACGATATTGTTGTATGACAAAACAGGGAGAAAAGTTTTGCAATGGGGTAGAAACATGTTTTATTTGCCTCATGGCTTGACGATAGACAACGAGGGCAATTATTGGATGACGGACGTGGCTCTGCATCAGGTTTTCAAATTCGACGCCAAAGACATAAAAGAAAATTGGAATTTGTTAAAAAGCGCAGAGACCAAAACGATCAGGGGCCTTGATAACGTCGATGATTATAAAAATCGCTTCGCACAAAGTATCATCAAACCTTCCATCGTACTGGGAGAAGCTTTTCAACCTGGCAATGATAATCGAAGGTTTTGCAAACCCACCGCTGTTGCAGTTGCACAAAATGGTGACTTCTTCGTTAGCGATGGTTATTGCAACTCAAGACTCATTAAATTCAACAAAAGTGGAGAAAGGATACTGCACTGGGGTCGATCTTGGTCATCTTCTGGTAAAAATATTCAACTTTTCTCTATCCACCCTCAAAATCTACATTTCGTAGTATAAAACGTCAATTTTTCGATGCACATATTTTCTTTTCATCCAATTTTTTCATTCCTGTTAATTATTTCTGCTACAAAATCATTTTTCTCACCTGTGCCATAGTTTGAAAAATTCAATACAAAACAAAAATGCTGAAATTTCATTTTTCATGTTTTGATCATTAAAATTCATTTGACAGGTAATTATTAATTTTTTCTTCGCTATAATTATCATTGTTATTGTTCAAGATACTTTCAACAAATCGCCGCCTTCTTACGCTCTCTTCGTTCCGCATTCTCTGTCATTGGCCGAGGATCAAAATTTGATTTACGTTGCCGATCGCGAGGATGGCAGAGTGATGGCTTACAACGCTGAGAATGGGACATTTCATCGTGAATACAAACATCCGGTGTTGGGAACGAAAATTTACGCGATAGCTTATGCCCGTGAAAAAATTTACCTCGTCAACGGTCCGGAAGTTTTTAAATCGCATTATTTCCACGTGAGAGGTTTCGTTCTCGACACCAACAGCGGCAACGTCGTTTCGCAATTTGGACCAGGCACAGATATGCTCGCGCCTCATGATATCGCTGTTTCGAACGATGGATCAGAAATCTATGTCGTTGAATTGGATGCTCACAAAGTTTATCGATTCGTTCAAGGTAAACGAATCGAGTTTCCAATTTAAATTTTTCCACATTTTTCTTTGGAAACAATACCAAATATTAATAAATACGAAAATACTGAAAATATAAATTAATTATGGAAATATTTCCAATGTAAAATCATGAAGACAATTTTCATCAGATTTACGAATAATTCTATCAATTTCAATGAAAACAAAATTTCATCCTCGAATAATTTCAATAATGCTCATGAAAAAAATGAAAATTTGAATTTATCAGAAAAAAACAGAAATTTACATGGAATTTGTGAGCTTTTTGAATTAATAACTTTTATCTTTTTCGCCCCTTTGCAGATCCGAGTAAACAAGTATCGAGCAAGACGAATGCGACAACAGCTGGAAATGGTACGTCGTATTTACGACATCACGAGCTCTCGCCATTAACGGATGACACCTCGAGCGACGAATCTTCGAGAAAAAGTGGAAGCGGTGCAGTCGTTTTGTCAATAATCACCAGCGCGGTAACTCTCATTGGTTTGTGCCTCGCTGTGGCGGCGGTTGTAGCGAGATGTCAAAAAAGAGGTAACAGGCGCTCGTCCGACGTTGAATGGGAAAAGTTTGTCGATTAATGCACGTTCTGTTTCCTCCATTATTTTTTATCCTTTTCGTACAACTTCGTGTTCGTTTGACTTTCATTCCATCACTTCGAGGCGATCTATCCTTGACTTTTCGCGAGTTAAAAAATCGACACTTGAGCTATTACTATCGCAAAACGACTTTATTTAAGTTTCAAAATTTTGTATAAACGTTCTTGGCACAATAACTAACAGTTTTCTCCTATGAAAAAAAAATTTCTGACGTTTAGAATTTGAGATATTTCATTTCCAATTTTTTACATCTGAACGCGTGTAAATTGAAGTCACGTTTCGTTAAAAAGTTGCAAGTAAAAAAACAAAAGAAACGCGACTTCAATTTACACGCGTTTAGATGGGAAAAATAAAAAATGAAATATCTCAAATTCTAAACGTCAGAAAATTTTTCTTCAGAGAAGAAAACTGTTAGTTTTTGTGCCAAGAACGTTTATACAAAATTTTGAAAGAATCCTGAATAAAGTAGTTTTGTGACAGTAATGCGTTATCTATATTTTTATAAAAACAATCAAATCCCTCCAAATAAAATCCGCAGTGGGTTTCCTTTTTTTTTTTCCATCAACCGTACGATCGATGGATGACCGAAAAAATTGTTTCGCCCCTGATTTACCAACTGTCACGTTTCTGTGAGTTCCCCACGAACTTGTCACTGTTTCCTCAGACGCCGCATTTGTAAGGGGTTGAGGAAAAATGCGGAAAAGCGTCGTGTACTGACTTCCTCGGTATATGAAGTTTAACTTGGGCGAGAGACAATGTCATGCTGCTTTGTACTTTTTACACCAGTGAACAATCCATTTTATACCAGTGAATAAATTAAGTAAATTTATAATTAAAAATTATATAATTAGTGAAAATTTCATAATTTAAAATTTGTAATTAAAAAAAAATCAACTTATGGAATTGGGCTACGCGAGCAGAGCAAAAGATTCTGCATGGTTCCGTGGCGTTTTGGTTGAGCGATTAATTATCGTATGGCTCGGAATTCTGGGAAAAGTTTTTGAAATAAAAATGAACTGTGAAAAATAATTAATCGTGTTGCAAAAATAATGGAACATTTGGAAAATCCTGTTTCGGAGAAAATTATGTGAAGCTTGTTTTTTTTTTTTTTTATTCAGCCGTGTGAAATAATTATTCGTCACAGTTCTCTGACATTTCAATCGACAACTGTCCATAGAAATTCCAACCATACCATAATTTCGCCGATAAGAATCGCCATTTTGTAATGCACAATTTTCGACTTGCTCCGAAAATAATTGAATGTTGAAAAAATGTTGAAATTTTGAAGAAAAATCATTTGAAAAATTGTTTGAAACATTTTTGTATATACGCCAAACCGTTTTCGAGGTTTTTTTTTTATTTTTGTACAGTTTTTAAATTCGTTGAGTAACTCAGATCGCCGTTGCGGGGGATCATTCATTGCACTCATTTGTCGAATCGCATGAATTATTTATTTACGTTGAAAAAGGCGCTGATGTGATGGAAACGCCGAAATTTTGCTAGAATTTTTTTTTTCATGTCACGTGAAAATTTTTGTAAACTCTAAAAAATTGTTATTTTCTTCGGATTTCTCTAGCAATGGATTATTTAATGCACTTTTTAATCTTTACGTAATCACGATATTCGGGTCAAAAGATATTTTAAGGTGCAAAGTCTCGGAGATTCGGAAATTCTGTTCCTTCCTCTTACCGAGTACAGGCATAATTCGTAATCGTTTTTTTTTTTTTTGGTATCAACATTCTTATTGTATTTTTTCAATTGAAAAATAAAAAGGATGTTCCATTGAAATTGCATGATGAAGTTGTAACTGTGAGTCCTATATTTTCGTGTATTTGCAGTTTTTTAAAAAGAAATTTCAAAATTCATTTAAATTTTGAATTCACGATTGGGGAGTGAGTGGAATTGTGGGAATTAATTGTTAGACTAATGTGGAAAAAGTATTGGGAGTTTATTTCAACATTTTGTTTGTTTTATCGGTTTAGTTTTCTCGAGTGTCTTTCGTTTTGTGAAAATTGTTATGTTCGTTGAATCGTTGCTTCTTGATGGGATGCAGAGAATGTGTTGAAAAAGATTTGGAAATACGAGTAAAATTTTAACCCTTCGTGGTGACACTTTCGCACTTTCGCTGGTCGCCGTAATTGCGACCAGCCTATCGGCCTGAAAATTCTCAAAAAATTACTCAACATCCTTTAGACATTCCAGTTTAGATGCGAAAAACTTTCCTAAAATAAATCGAAGGCAAACATATTTTTAAAAATGCAGAATGAAGAAAATAAATGGGAAAAAAAAGTTTTTTCACCAAAATAATCGTCACTTTGAGAATTTTCAATATTTTTGCCTAAAATTTGGACCTGATATTCATCGGGTCTGGTTCTTTCGTGAAAAAAATAGTAGGATAGCGCGCGTTTAAAAAAACATATTTATTTCATTATTGGAAGTGGATTGATTTAAAAGTAGATGTTAGAAATTTTAAATATACAAATAGATATTTACGCAGAAAGGTGGTCACTGGGTGGATTCTACCCAGTGCGACCACGAAGGGTTAATATTTGTATTTTATGGTGACTCGATGGAGAAATTGAATGGTGAAAATTTGGAGACTTCGTTTATTGTGTTTTTGGTCGAAACAGGATGTTTATTGTCAGTGCGAAAGCGAGCTTACTGGGAGGCCGAGAGAAGAGAAAACTTTAAGCTATCGAGTTTGCTCGAGACAAAACAAGGCAAAGCTTTCAAGTCTTTGGACAAGAGGCCCAACACACGTGACTTCAGCAAACTGAGCACAGAACCTGAGACTTCGGAGGACGAACGAGTCGACGACAGTCTTGTTATTTGATCTTAACAAACGACAACAAGATTAATTGAAAATGTGCTTCGAACAGCTCGTACCTTCGGTATATTCGTCTATATGAAAAACAACAATTGCTAAACTATCAGAACCAAGAAAAAAAAACAAGAAAACTCACCACAACTCGAATTTCTATTTTTCTGATAATATTTCCTCCAAATTTCAAAATATACGCGAGACTCGTAATGAATAATCAATTGGAATGCAGCGAGACACACGGTTCAATAAGTCAATGTAACTTTTCGTACTCTTCCACGTATCGACACCCCAAACAAATTCTCGTTGAAATTTTAATCTCCCTCCTTCACAGTCTCGTTACGATTATTCCATTTTTATCGTGAGTAGCATCCGATCGGTATGAATTAGTCAAATTAAATTTCCGAAACGTTTGTGTCCAATAACATATCGATTAAAATATATTTATACGTATTTACCGTATATATTTGTATGGCTGATTGCGAGCCTGTGAAAATGCACTAATTGTCGACGATTTCGAGGATATTTCACTTACGGATCCAGCTCAATATTCCATCAGATTTTTAACGATTGGCGATGTTATAGAAACCTAAAAAAAGTCTAGGCCAAGCATGTAAAAATTTCTTCAACAAATGATTACATTTTTTTTCACAATTCTTTCAAAACAATAAAAAATTTAAGCGAATATTTCGTCACACTTATGAGCAACTCAAAGACACTTTCTGGCATTTAAAAAAACACATTTTCTTTCACAGTGTTTTTGAAAATACTCTGCCTCGTTATTTATTTCTCTCATGATCTCGATTACTCAGAAAAATCGTTTCTAATATAAAGATTGCAAATGTATGTTTGTTCAAATTGTGTAAAACGTTGTAAACTTATGAACGAGTCTGAAACCGCATCAAGAGAGGTTTCCAAATGATCAGCCGTGCCTACATACATGTCTTTGCCATTTACGAGAAACAAAAATCAATCAGTATAGTGAATTTTTTCCAATTTGATCGAATTCCATTCCATTCCGTAGAAAAAAAAAAAAAACAATAATAATCTTGTCAAAGTTAATGGAGTCGACCGGAGCTTGGTTGACAAAAATTTTCAAATCGTTGGTTCCACCGGAGAGTTCTCGAGCAGTTCGATTTCAAATGAGCAAATTTAAAATGCTCAACGATGAAATTGCAAAGAGTGGAGTTATCCGGGCAGTGGAAAAAATCAATTTAATTTATTTCTCGGTGACAATTACTCTGACATTCCTTTAATGAAATATAATCAAAGAGCGTTTATGCAATGTAACAAAATTGTCTCTTCTTTGGAAGTTAATTTTCCAAAAAATTCCAATTGCAAACTCAAACATGTGTGAAATGATGAAAATAAAAAAAAAAAACCTGTTGTGTTTCATTGACGAAAAATTAAATTATAAAATGAATAAAATTATAAATAATTATTTTTTCTCCCGATGGTAAATTTGATTCTGTGGAAATGGTTAATGTCGCGTGATCTCGATTGTTTTTAATAAACCAAACGACTCTTTGTACCTCCGTAACTGAGTTTATACTGAAATTTTAATAATCATGGCGAGAAAATTATTTTTGAGTTTTTCACGAATTTCTAATGATTCTCAATAACGAGATTTATCGTTACAGAATAAAATCCAAAGAGGACCTTGAATTCTGAGCAATGTTGACAGTGCGAAATTTTCACAAAAATGAAATAATACCAAAAGATTACTATTTTTATAAAACTAAAAATTGTCCAGAATTCAAGGTTTTAATTGTCTCTGTGCGTTTTTCGTGATTTCAATGCAAGAGTCGATAACAAGAGGGAGCAGAGAGAGGGGGGGAGAGTATTTCTTGGTTATATATCGTTTCTCGTCAAGTTAACTAATGCAAAATAGCGTTAAGTGACTCGATGATTATCCTATTATGTATATAGCTTTGTGTATAATGTGAAAAGCTCACAGTGGAGTTAAACGACGATTACGGCTGCAGGTAAAAAAGGTGGGAAGCGGTATCGTTTAGTGCGTATCTGTCAAACATTATAAACAGAAAATTAGTTAATTTTCGACAGGAACACACGACGAAAACTTTCCGAATCGATCAAATCGTTGAAAATTGAAAAAAAAAAAAAAAAATTCTTTACTAATTTTCCATCTTCATGAAAAAATGTTCAAAATAATCGCAAATCGATCGGCCAAAAAGAACGTGCAGAAATATTTTTACGAGTTATTTTTTCTTCCTTCGACGTTTTTTAAAATAACTCGAAATTAAAAATAGAAAAAAAAAAACCAAGAATATTTCGGGAACTCGATAAATTTGCTAAATGAATAATTATTATTTATTTAACGGAAGCCCTGACGAGACTTTTGGGTAAACGCGAATAAGAATGATATTTCAAGTTCAATGTTTTGATAATGGTTTATTTTACACACTTAGCTGATTTCTATACACAACTATACAACGATGAAAAAAAAAAAAATAAAAATCAAAGAAAACGAAGATGAGTCGAACTCTGAAAATTTTTTTGGACACGAGTCCAAAGGACGAGAATCGAAACGAATTATTATTTTCGGCTTCGAGACAATTGACGAGATGATAAGAAATACATTTCGATTCGTAGGAAAATTAAAGTCAAAAGAAACAATTTGACATTTAGTTATAAAATATTTTCACTCAATCGTGATAAACTCGAAGGATAAAATAAAAGTTTTATCCATGGAACAATTTAATCATTTAATAATAATGCTAATAATAATAATATCAATCATCAATTAAGTACAATAATTGCAAGAGTGGGAGTATTTTTATCTTCGGTGCCAAAAATGTTGGTTCACTAATGGCAAAAAACGTTGTACCATCGACACGTGAATCTTCATATCCCTTTCTCTTATCTCTCCCTTCTAAAATACCCAATCGTCCATGTGTTTATTATTTTGTACATTAAAAATCGTATACGTTCGTAATTGTTACATCGACCAAAAAATGCCTAAAATTTAAGATTCACTTTTCACGATGATTGCGTGATTTTTAATCTTCTTTACGTTGACAAACTACCGGGTAAATTCGTAACTAGAATATAATGCGATGTTGGTATTCAATAATCCTTTCAGCGAGATTTCTTCTCATGCTTTCTTCCTCTCTCTCTCCTGCTTATTTTGAAAAGATGAAAAAGCTGTTTCGACGTTGTCTCGATCGGTTTTTAATTCACGTTGAAAAAATTCAATAATAATTTCGCCAACAAATAAAATGCTGCGAATTTGTAAACTCAAAAAATCCATAAAAATGTTGAGTGAGTGAAACGAAAGGACGAAATATTTGGAAAAATGATGAATAAATCGAGGAAACGTCAAAATGAATTTTTTTTCGAGTCGAATTCTCGCTAATAGGATCGCGTATTGTTCGTGTTGTTTTTTTTTTCTTCGAGCAACATTCGCACACTTATTCTGCAATATCGTTAACAGGAGACGTCGATCGGGCAAAAGGAACAGCGTCGTACCCATTTAATATCACAATGTCCAAGTATACTTCGCGTTTTCTTACTTTCTCTAAAATCTCTTAAAACTACGATTATGCTCAATCGATGAAAGAAAAAACCACATTTTCCTTTCTTTTATTTTCTGTCTCTTTCATTCTCGTATATTCGTTTACAATTTCGTACTCAATAATATACCTATATATATTTATAATTTATTTATTCATTTTTGTTTATTGATACTCGTTATTACGTGTGTCTCTAGACGAATACGTTTATTTACAAAACTTATGAATTCGCAAAAAAGTAGCACTAACCGAATTTCTCGCATTTTTTCTTCAATCATTCGTTCCTGTTCTGAAAATTGATCCGTTTGGATATTGATCCAGTTTGCAATCATTATTTTTTCTTTTTTCCTTTCAAGGATTCATTTTTTGTTTTCTCTTGCCATTTTATTTTATAAACGTCGTAACAAAAGGGGAAAAAAAATGTGAGAATAAATATAAAAACAACGATTCGCTGCAAATGATACGAAGCACGATCGACTCAATTTTTCTTATTATTACAACAATCTTCCACTCACGATATTTTGTTCTATAATATATCGATTATCTAAACGATATATTTAATATATATTTATTTATATTTATAATACTTAATCGATAGCGACGTTATGGGTTCATTTTCGATCATATTTTATATTTTATATTTACAATATACCATGTGACAGAGTCTGCACTATAGGATGATAATTTCTGATCGTATACTTGTTGCTTTTTATCGTGTTTCTTAATCCCATTGCATTTTCTTTCCCTCGACACATTCTGCCCACTTTTCAGCGAATAAAATACAGGAAAAAAAACTTGAGTGCGAAAAATTGATTTTTTTTTTTTTTTTTTTTTTTCTTGCCAACTGTTTTCGCACGTCGATTGGCTGTCGACTGAAATAATCGTGCGAGCACGTTCGTTGACCCACGGTTGGTCGGGGCCCTCGAAAATCGTATTATTGATTAATTCCCCGATGCACCGAGTTCGGAATTTTTTTCGTTACCATCCGAAGCTCTTTCTCGGCAGTTATCGTGCAACGAAAATGCAGCAATCTTTCAAAAATTATCGACTATTCCGTGTGGAGAAAGGTTTTTCGATTTTTAACGAAAACTCAAATTTTTTTTAAAGACAAATCATTTGTTCAAAGTGAATCAAAAGATTTTCAATAATTTCTGACTTTTCGGTCTAAGAGAACGTCCCCGGAAATGCAAGAATTTTGCTCAGAGACAAATTTTTTCTTTCCGAAAATCTGATTTCGTGTTTTTTCAAAGTTTTTTTTTTGTTTTTCGCTTGTTTATCTGGGGAAAGTGGCTTTTTGGTGCATTCAATAAACCGAACTGTACTCGAGATCGTGAGAATATTGCGGAGGACCCGGCGGGGGAGGAGGTTGAGGGCTGTATTGTTGAGACGCGTCCGATGCTCGGCGTCTCAAGGCAGCGATACTGTGCACGCCTCTCCAGTCGGACGTCTCTGCACCGCCGCTACCATCCCCGCCGCCTACGCACGAGACACCGGAAGCTCCACCGGCACCTCCGCTTCCGGTCGCCGCACCCGGTGAGCCCTGACCGCAGTTCAGTCCACCATTTCCCAGTCCGCTCGCTTGACCTCCACCCCCGCCTACGGACGATGCACCCGGTGGTGAACCGCGAGCGGCTGAAACGTGTACTCCACCTGAAACATGCAAAATTATTCAAATTTAAGGACGTTGTATGGCGAGGATCAAATCTAAATGTTTGTTTTCACTTTTTCTTGCATACAAAATCGTTCGCGAGCCTAAGTTGATTAAAAAAAAAGTTGTTGCAAATTGACTAAAGAACAACGTACTCTAAATCCAAGATTTTCCGAGGTAATCTGTATTTTTTATGTAATAAACAAAATTTGGAAAAAATTTTACGACCAATTTTTTTTGAAAAACTAAATAAAGCTTGTTCGATGTTACACAAAAGTGTATGCAGAGTTTCAAGAGGCTTCACCATTTATAAATCGAAATATTTCATGTTGAAAATTGCAACTTTTAACACACGCTCTTTTGAGAAACTATTGAAAATTGTAATTTTTATAAATATTTATCTCGACTTCTACACGGTGAAACCTCTTAAAATTGCGAGAGCTATTAGATAACTCTTTGTGTGGTGCAAATTAAAAGGAATTCTATCGATAAAAAATTTTGCATACAACGTCCTTAAGGATGTTGAGTACCTATGAAATTTGTAAATGTTAATTGTTCAATAAATAGCTTCTCCAACATCGTGAAATTTGTATACACGAGCTCCTGAATACTTTTTGTAAAAACATGCCAAATTTGAAGAATTCATTATTTCAACCACCTTGAGGGTGAAATAAAAAATGATGAGAAAATTCTTAAAATTTAGAATATTATTGTATGAAGTATTCAAGAGGTCGTGTAAAAAATTCACGACGATTAGGAAGCTCGTTATTAAAAAAATTAACATTTTGTTGAGAACAATTTTTTAAACAAATACAAAAAATATTCATCAATAAACTTCGTTTCGTTTCCGTTGCTTTCAGTATATTGTAGATACTAAAAAATTGAGAGGTCAAAAATAAAAACTTATCGCCAGTTTCCATAAAACTACATTTGACGAAATTTAATTTATAAATGTTATTTCTTCAATAACGAGTTTCCTAATGAAATTTTGACACGATCTCTTAAACACTCGATACAAAAAAATACCAAATCCTCAGAATTTTCTTTTGCGATTTGAGACTCAAAATCCTTAATCCTTGCTTCAAATACTTTATTACATCCAGACATAAAAATAAAAAATTGCACACGAAATTGCATTGGAATGTTCGGAGAATCTCCTAGTCACAAATTTTTCAAGTTGCAATAACGAAAAAACGTTGCACAAGTTTCCACGTAGACCACACGTTGAAAAAAAAAAACAACAATGTGTGCCGAAGAAACTCTTTGGGTTTTATCTCGTGTATAGAAACAATATAAAAGACAGAAAAGTGTTATTGCCGGTTGAAGTATACGACGGAATGGCTGAGCTACCGGCGATCGTAAAGTCGTTTCCGTCTATCGTCTACTTAGGTGGGCTCCTGTAAAACTCGTGTATAAATTCTATATCTATGGATGTTATAAGGGTTTCTATTCTTTCCTATAGAGCGGGCTTTACGAGGTACCATCGCGAAGAGTCGGTGTTTGCCGAGGATGAAAGAAGTTGAAGACGCTGCTACGATGACGGTTCCCGTTCGTTGAGGCCTCAATATATATTTATGAAAAAAAATAATGACGATGATTACGATCTTCGGTTGCGAGTAAATAAAAAAAAAAAAAAAAAAAAACCTGAACCATTAGAAAAAATACATCGAGCCACAAGTTTCTCTTTTTCGTTCGATGCAACACGAGTGAAAAATTCAAAAGACACCCGCAATCCAAAGTACACACGTGTCTATGTATTTTGAACTTAAATACAAAAAAAAAAAAAAAAAAAATTGGCTTTAGAAACGGAAAAAAGACTCTTAAAGGTTGGGCAACATTAAAAATCGGTCAGTATTTCTTTTTGAGAGTGTTAATTGAGACTTCATATATACCGTGTCTATGCTCAGTTTACGAATATACGATGTTCGCACGGGCGCTTCTTATTACGGTTGTCGATGTGCCGACTTTTCGAATTATTCGAATTGATGATGAACAAACGATCGCGTTAAGCGGATGGGAATACACTCGTTGCTTTTCGCTCACGATCCGTATTTTTGAACGTCTCACGAAACGGGAGTTCGAACCGTCCGAATTCGTGTTTTCGAATAAGCATAAAAATTAATTATCTGTCATTTGTTTTTCGTAATTTTTTCGAAATTCGCCAAAAATCGAAAAAGGACATTCTGGAGACAATTAAAACACAAATCGATTAACTTTGATTATAGAGTTTCAATTAAAAATTGAGAAAAAAAAATTTACTCAAAATTTGGCTGAGGAATCAAACTTTTCCAAGTCGTTTTTTTTTATGTTGATTTCGATATCTCGATTTTTTTCCATTTTTGACTAGTCCTCGATGATTCCAGAGACCATAAATGTCAAACTGCACCACGAGCTAACTCGGAATTTAGAGGAAGTCGCACGCGCGTACTAAACGTACTAAGTCGAGTAAACGAAAAGTTGAATTTGATATTTTGGAAGTTCGTAAAAATGCCATTGAAAGCAAAACTCGTACGCATAGTCACTAAACTGTAATTTTGAGTCACGAGGATTACAAGATGTAATAATAAAAAATGAAGATTCGTTAAATTTCAATGTTTTTTGAATTTGCAAGTGCGGAACGAAGCAGGTAGTTGATCCGCGTCAAAGTGGCCAATAATTATCTTTTTATAGACGCACCTCGTAAATATAATGTTTGGGAGGCGCGATGTTACGTTGTCATTTGGGAAAAATGAAGGTTCGGTGTTCATAGCTGTTCACAGCTTCCTGGCAAGTGTTAATCATCGCATTGAAAACCGAATGTTCAAAGCGTATGAGAAAAGCATTACTCGTGGCAAGATAGTAATGAACTAAAGGAACATACGTATAGATATATATTTAAGGATCATTCTAAAAGGTGTTTACAGGAGTAGTTATCCGAGTCTTGCGGGTTACGCGAACTTTTTTCCTTTCTTTCTCCGTGTACAATTATTTCCGAACGTCGGTGTGAGTTCCCTGCCAGTGGAAATCGCGCGATATGTGATTGGGGGTTCGGATCGTCGCAATTTTTCTCATTCGGTCGCGGAGGCAACAGCAATTATCCAGAACGATTGACAAATTATCACAAATTTGGCGCTTGAACGTAACGAATTGGGTAAAAATCGAATGTACGAATTTTCAATAAAACAAAAATCCTTTGTTGGAACGATTAATTTTTCTTTCATTAACGCGAGTGACGAACGAAACGATGTGAAAATTGCGAAATTTTCAACGAATTTAATTTCATTCGATTCTTTTTTTAAACGTCATGTAACTTTCGTTTCATAATTATTATCGAACAAATTAAATTTGTTTCAAAATGTGTCAAAACTTTACAGGTTCTTGATGATCGTTTTTTCATTTTGTTTTTTGAAGAGGTTCTATCGCCATAATCAGGATACTACATGCAAAGTAACGGCCAAATCATTAGATACAATTTTTCCAGGAAAATAGAATTTCTATAGAATTTCCATAGAATTACTATAGAATTTCCATAGAATTTCTATGGAATTTCTATTCTATAGTAACGGCAAAATCATCAGATACAATTTTTCCAAGACAATAGAATTTCTATAGAATTTCTATAGAATTTCCATAGAATTTCCATACAATTTCTATACAATTTCTATACAATTTCCATCGAATTTCTATAGAATTCCTATAGAATTTCCATTCTATAGTAACGGCAAAATCATCAGATATAATTTTTCCAAGACAATAGATTTTCTATAGAATTTCTATAGAATTTTCATAGAATTTCTATAGAATTTCTATAGGGCAGATATTCTAAAATTCGATACCTTGCGTGATGAACGCTCACTTCACGAGAGCCATCGCATTTCGTATAGAATTTCTATAAAACATATACAATTCTATATGCCCAAATTCCCATATGGTCTCTATAGGGATTCTCTATAACGATTTCATAATTTATATAAAGATTCTATAGAACGATTCTATAGAATCTCTATATAATTTTTTCACTTGGGCGGTCAAACTTTCTCAAAGTTTATCCACAGTTGAATATGATTGTTAAGAAAGCTCATACGAATTTTGAATAATTCAACTTGGAATTTAACTAAAGCATGATAAACGATAGAAACTTTAATTCTTCGTAATAGTAAAAATGAGTTTTTTTTTGCTCTACAGTGTAGCATCGTTGTAAAACGTGTTGGCTGTAAAAATTACGAGAGTACGAGTCCAGGGGCTGCCCATATAGTGGCGTGAGTCGAACAGGCTCATTTTTAAGGAGCTCGAGTCAACGGTGTGCTCGGACGTACGACAGGGGCGATAATGCGCGGTAATTCGCACTTCACGACCGGTTACGTGCGTTATATGCCTGTGTATAGAAACAATGACATGGCAGTATGTATATTATGCATTGGTATACGTAAATATACACAAGTGTCTCAGGTATAAAGTTTGAGAATTCATGCAAACCGGTGCATCGAGAATTTTTTTCTCGCAATTTTTTTCCCCACTGAATATTTGTCAAGAAATTGCACTTGTTCTTTTTCACTTTTTCAAGTTTCTTCGTAAACTTCCATCATCCACCTTACTTTTTGTTCACTTTACTTTCCTGTTGACACGAAACTTTGTTTCGTACGTGTGACAATACGTCCAGTCGCAAATCAAACATTTTTCGAAATTATAACGATTCTTTATTTTCTAAGCAAACACCAACTTCGCAAAAACTTTTTTTTTGTACCCTCCGATTTTTACTGTCTCGGGATTCACAAACTTGAGAGTTGGACTTTTTTTTTACTAATTTTATTTTTTACGAATTGACATTTTGAATCAAGAAAGCCTGGCTGGGTTTAAATTTTTTTCTCTATTGCAATAATTTTGATGGAATATAAAAATAAGATTGAGTAATAAGCTCTGTTTGTTGTTAGTGAATTGCGATTGAATCGTATGCGTCGAAAAAATCAGTCAAATGGAGAAAATACAATACTCTCTTTGTCTGCACCGAAAAATAAATTGTGTCAAAAAACGTCGATATTTTGTTCAGCACGGTAAACTAAATATTTATGAATATTTTCAAAATTTTCGTAATTTTGACAATATTTTTTATTTCTAACGAAATTGTCAGCAAAATTTACGATTGGAATGACAAAAATTTTGTGATTTTTCAAAAAAACGTTTAGTCGAACGTATCCAACAAAATGTTCTCTTCAGTGTGTGGACCAAAAAACAGCGAATTGAATTTTTCTCCATGAGATTTTAATACTCGTGGAAGCTGTGAGGAATCTTTCGAGTTCCAAAAGAGAAAAGACACACCGTGCTCCACCGGATCGAGAAAGAGAGAGCGAGAGAGAGTGAGAGAGAGAGACGAGGGGGGCACAAAAAGAGAAGAGAAAAAAAAAAATAGGTAAAAACAGTGAGATGCATGTATAAATATAAGTATACGTTATGGCAAACAGAGGAGCAAGCAGCGAGAAAGATCTCGCACCTAGGTGCGAGTGCCTTGGAGGTTCTTCGGTGTGCAAACACCCGAGGCCGCCGGCCTTTATGTTTCTGTCTCAAATTCTTTACGTGCTGGCTCGCAGTCAATTTCATATTTTCTTTTGTCTCCCGAACTATACGTTCGTACATATATGTATTTATAAAATAAATAAAACATCACTTATGTGTAACTACAGCGCTATCGGACACTTCTTTTTATCCGCAAGGATAAACATTAAACTTTGTGATTACTCAATCTCCACAATTTTGCCATTTCGAAACGAATGTAAATATAACAAAATATTCATTTTAATTGTATCGAATTTTCAAACTTGTCGAATAAATGTTCAAATTTCATGATAAATGTTGAAATTCGAACTGATAAACGTGAAATGCTGACGGATTTTCATTAACCCTGTTAGGACCCTACTCAGGGGTTCCCCAAAGCCTCATTAAATAGTGAAAAATTGGAAGATTGTGTTGTTAACTTTTTTAAATTGCATTTTCCACCGTGAAAAATGAATTTTTTATCGAAAAATAAAATTTGGGCGATGTACCATGAAATTTTATAGAATTTTGTGGCTGAATTTTAGTTTTTAGGTGAAATGTGCTTCGGTATGTTTGCTTGGGATTCTGACGAAAAAGTAATAAATTGACAGGAGTGACGGAGGGCAAAAGTTATTATGGGAATCTGAGGAATTTCTTCATTTTAATTCTGAATAAATGTTTTCGAGTGTGGAAGAGATTTTTTCGCAGGAAAACAAAGTTTCGTCGAGAAGAGTAAATAAATAGGATTTGAAATATTGATGAGTGTGACGTACCGAGAGTATTGAGACCGTAACTCGCTTGATAGACAGTTTGCGACGGGCTGCTAATCGGTAATCCGGAATTTCCAAGACCGAGACTGGAACCAAGACTTCCGGAATTTTGCTGTCCGAGTTGTCCGAGACTCTGACCAAAACTCGTCATTCCCATGCTCCCTTGTCCAAGCTGTCCGAGTCCAGGTCCCATTCCCCATCGGTCGGTTGGTGCGTGAAACATTCCAGCAGCTCCACAAAGATCCGAGCTCATTGCGCCGAATGGCGGAAGTCCGTGCGACGGTAGCAAAGCACCGGGTGTTCTGAACACGTTTGTAGTCTTCTTGCGTTTCTTCCACTTGGCACGACGATTTTGAAACCAGACCTGAAAACGAGACCAGAGCAGACTCGGTTAATAAGACTGTTTGAAAATCGTTAATCAGCATCGTCATTAATCTTCTAATTCAATTTAAAAAAAAACACAAATTGTTTAATTTCTCGACAACTTTTCCCTCAATTTAAAAACCTGTGGACCTACAATTATTGTTCAAAACTCCCAACCACGTTTTGATGGTGAATTTTCTAAATGCTTCCGATAAACTTTACCCAAAGCATTTCCAAAGGCGCTATTTTATCATTTACTCAATTATTGGTTCGTTAGAATTAATCCTTCGTGGTCACACTGGGCGGTAAGTATTATCGCCACCAACGCTAAAATCTCTAACATCTACTTTTAAATCAGCCCACTTCCAATAATGAAATAAATATGTTGTTTTAAACGCGCGCTATTCTACTATTTTTTTCACGAAAGAACCAGATCCGATGAATATCAGGTCCAAATTTCAGGCAAAAATATTGAAAATTCTCAAAGTGACGATTATTTTGGTGAAAAAACTTTTTTTTCCCATTTATTTTTTTCATTCTGCATTTTAAAAAATACGTTTGCCTTCGATTTCTTTTAGGAAAGTTTTTCGTATCTAAACTGGAATGTCTAAAGGATGTTGAGTAATTTTTTGAGAATTTTTGGGCCGATAGGCTGGTCACAATGCGGTTTCAAAAAATAGACTGGATAGAATAAAGCCAGTGTGACCACCGAGATCGGTGGCGGAAGTGTGACCACGAACGGTTAAAATTCCATTAAAAAAATAGACGAAAAAGATTTTGTTAATGACATTAATATGAACCTTTGCTGAAGGATCTTTGGAATTAGGTGCGAATATGTCTCTGACGGAAAGGCTAATAGCTATATAACACAGACGCGTGTGCACGGTTTGCCTGGGCACATTTATATAAGGTTTCACGTGAAACGATAAGGTGTCCCTCGGCGTTGCTCCAATATCTTCGACCCCAGTAAGCATCTCAATATATATATACACGACACAACTATGTATATACTTGGATTTCCAAGGGCTCTCTCTCTCTCTCTCCCTTTATCTCTCTCGCTCTTATTTCACCCTGTACAGCCGTTATAACATTGCTAGCTGCCTCCATGGGTAGCTATTAGCCGACGTTATGAGCTGTTGATTCTGGCCACGTAGTGTGGCCCAGCCCTAAGCTGCCTGGGGTTCACGGGGACTTGATTTATTGATATCGCATGCAAAGCCCGTCTCGGGGTCTTGCGCCAATATATATATATATATATATACATACAAATACATGTTCATGGAGTTGGAAGGTATATAGGCGATAGAGAGCTTGGCAGAACGACTAGGAACCAGCAGCTCCTGTTCTCTATATCTACAAAACACTGTGCGAACGTACTTTGACCAGAAATCAAGAAAGAATCGATGATTTATATATTTTTAAGCACTTTACTGTGTAGGAGAATGAAAATGTTTATTTTGATGGTGCGAAATGCAGCGAATTACCATCGCATAGCAAAACGTGTGGATTTACTTTTTTGTCGATAGTGGATCGTTCCGCAGTTAGTATCGACGATTTTGCATCTCTGACAAACTGGAGCAGCGCGGGTGAGTCGATATTTTGTACATTTAACTCAGCCAATACCTATCGATGAGACAAATTGTTTATTTATGTTTTCTAATTCTAGGCTCTGCGAGCTGCCAATATTTCCGATCAGGACGAACGTGTTGGAAAGGCTCAATTCATTAAGAGAGCTTTTAAAACAATTTAAGGAATTCGCTTGATCGATTCCCTTAAAAAGAAACTGATGCCCGAAAAAAAATGTCGTCGAACGCAGTCAATATGTTCGCAGATTTTGACACTCGATGAAAACATCAAGTTTTCTCAAATTCAAACATTTTTTGTTGTTGTTAATTTAATAAGAACTTGCTTCGACGATAGTTTCTTCAAGTTTTCTGCTAACTCGAACAATGCAATTCTTTTAGTTTTGCCAGAGACGAGATATTTTGTGAACTGGCGAACCACCAAGTTGTTCGTTTGTGGTTCCAACTCTATTTCGTGCAGTTGACATGTATATGCACCATGCGATTATATATATATATATATTGTGTATAACCATAAATTAGTAGTTTGGCATTAGAGTACACGAGAATACGAGCACGCAGTTGACTACGCACGTGTTTACAGCGAGAGTGAGGACGACTAAAATATACCAACCCTACGACTAACGCTCCTGGATTATACGAGTCTAATTGGATACACGAGATTTACACTGAGCCATATAGTATATACGAACGAACGCATAGCGCATTCTCGTGGCCTTATTTCCTCTCAGGATGAAAGCTCTCTGTATCTCATAGGATATCCAGGACCTAGCTCAATGTTAAAGTAGATTTCTCCACTTTTTTTTCCTTCATAGAGAAAGCTATATGTAACGGTGAAAATTTTTTTTTTTCCAGTCTTCATTGTCAATGTGATTAAAATGTCCCAAAACCTCGAAAAATCATGTCTAGAAAAAAAATGTCCGAATGTGTGTGGGTGTGTATGTTCTGGCACTGTAAAATTGAAAGCTTCGTAACTCGAGAACGGTTCGAGCTACAGAGCTGCCGTTTTGCACAGATGTCAATCTGTACCCAGCTCTTCGTTCTCTGAGAATTTTCTTGGAATTGCTAGAAAAATACGAATTCTAGGGCATTTTGAAATTTTCAAAAAAAGACTGTCGACGCTCTAACTTCCGTAAATTTCAAGATTTATTAGTAATTTTTTTTTTTATACATAGAGTATCGTGATAATGAACGAATCAAATTCTATGAATTTTCGATTTTTTTTTTTTACATAATCAACATTTTTATAAAGTTTCTATGGGAATGTACTGGAAAGTGTTATTTTTAATTGCATTGGAACGTCTGATGAGAATTTAACATCGAGACCAACCAAGGACCACATTTTCACTTGGTCTCGATGAGATTTTTGTGTTCATACGATTGTCCTGGTCTCGAAGAGATCCCGATCGAGTGAACATTGTAATTTTTGAATAAATTTAATCTCTGGTTATCCCGACTTGGTCCTAAGTCGAGCTTGATCAGACAAACCTTTTCCTACTTCAGTAAACTCGATCTGGAGGCCATCCTGACTCGGTACCGATCAGGACTTGTTCTTACAGTGAAAAAAAAAAAAAAAAAATGTAAACGCGAATAACGTCAGTTCGTTAAATTGGAAGAAATACGATTCTCTGGACAAGGAAAAATAATAAATCGTATTGTATCCAAAGATACATTACACATAATGAATAAATTTGGATTAAATTATCCGCTGGATAAAGTTTTTTGTATCCATAAAAACGTGTTAGTCACATTCGAAAATAGCAAGTTGGAAAAATAGTTTTTTGTTCTGCTGATTAAACAAAGCCTATTAGATGAGCTTGCTACTTACAATTAGTTTCGTACATATTTTATACATGAGATTTCCTTATGCAGAGGATGAAAGTTACACAGCCCTTTCCCTTTTTTTTCAAACCCATCGTGCCCGGATTCATCGCACATTATATATATTATCGTCTGGTTTAAAAGCATAATGCATATGACTATACATTCGCTCGCACGATGCTTTCCGTCTGCCATCTCCCCCGCACATTTTCACACCCTCGCGCCCTCTCACTTTTATTCTCACCCTGTTCACACACCCTTCTCTCCGCGGTTCGGATGGTCGGGCGCGTGCACGTACATTTCGGTCTGTCTTTCTCCCTCTGGCGCTCTCTCTCTCTCTTTTTCGGCTTGCTGCTGGGTGCGGTCTCGACGATTTCACGCCAGAGTTAAGGCTAAGAGCTCGTGGATAATTCACCGCTTCTTGCTTTTCCTTTTTTTTTCCTGTCTTTCCACCCTCCTGTACTTTCGAATGAATATCCATACCGAAAGCCCATTTTTTTGGCCTCTTGACACCGACAAATAAATTCGCGACTCGTTAAATCAATTTTCCTTTTTGGTATTCATTTTTCAAGCAATTGTTTATATTATTTAAATATTCTGTGAAATAATTCCTTTTTTCTAATAATAGTTTTTTTTTTTATTGGAATTTTGAACACAATTTTCCGTCAGCAGTTAATCATTTTATTGAGAAAATAAAGATCGTCAATTATTTATCGCAAAAACTCGTAATGATTATCAATCAGTTTGAAGGGAGAAATTTGTCGAGAAATAATTCGTTTTGATCATCTGAAAATATCGAAATCGCTACTTTCCTAAATATTCACTGTTCGAAAAATGATATAAATTGTCAGGACTAATTTGTTTCTTCGTAATTTCCACATTTAATTTTCTTTTTTTGTAACTTGATAACTTCGACGTTTATTGGCGTAGTTTTAAACATCACGATCTCCAATATTTCATGTGTGGCTATAAAAAAAAGGGATTACGAAGGATTTCGTGGAAAAAAAAAAATAAATTGATATGGACACTTGGCCGGAACTTTAACCAGCCACTAATTATGACTTTGTATTATGAAAGGATGGACGGCAATTAATGATTAAATAGCGGGAAGTAAAAATACAGTCAATACTGAAAAAGAATTTTTGAAAGTGTCAGAAATGACAATTAACTCGAACGATCTCTTTCCAACCCGCACCCTTTTCAATTCCGTTCATACTTTTTATTTCCTTAAAATTGTGGCCACGATTCATAAATACACGAGAGTTCGATTACAGAGTGAAATATTGTTCGATCGGATAAAAGGTCAGATTTAAAAGCGACGAACACACCTTTCGATGACTAAGACTTCCTCGATACGTCGATGGATCATATACACCAAAAAAAAAAAAACCACCTTTCGACCACTCGAAAGGATCGTTGTTCTGTGCGTTCCAGGCCAATTAGAAAAATTGCTTTTCAAAAGATAATCCATCATTCTTCGCATTGAAACGCACCCACTCCTTCGAGCAGCTGTTTCTTAAATAATTTCGAAGCTCGTGCTGTCCACACACCTGGAGCTCTTCCACTTTTACGTTTCAAACTTTTCGAGATATCGATAAGAATTGACTTTTTTGCTGAACTTGCATAATCAAATATTTCCTGCTCGGGTAAAGTATGAAAGTTTCTTACTTTCTGAGTAAATAATAAAAAACTATGTGATCGTTGGAAGTATTTATTTGAATTATGAAAAATTGTGATTACATATGAGTTTTTTTTATTGATGATAAAACTTGAAATCGTCTGAGGCAAGATCGATGTAATTGAAATTTCGATTGATTCGGTAAAAGTCAAATATCGTTGGATACTCAACGAGAATTTTCTCTTGCAGGGAATCTTTCGGAAGGTTGAAGGAACAAAATTGAATGGCATCGTAGAGACAAGTAGATCCAGGCATTTTCCGAAATCGTAGAACGTCTTTTTACGTGTAAGATACGAACGACTGTGTACCGAGGGCAAAAAGAGATCGAACTCATATGGCCCAAGTGTGGAAGACTGTAGGGAAGAGACGTTTGAGAGAATCAAAAAGAAAAGGCCATGAGAAAACGGATTCTTACAGGGCTCCCAAAAGACGTTCAAGGGCGAAAAGGTTGATTCCGAGCGACGAAGCCGAAATGAGGGTCGGCGAGCATGGCCCTCGAGGCAAAAACACAGTGATTGGCAGATTGAAGATGCTTCAGAAAAAACTTGTAACGTCAATTTTATTTCTTTGCCTCCAAAAGTTTAATTCGCCTGAATAATCATTTAAAGATTCGCAATTAGAAGAAATCGATTTTCTGTCGAAATGGCTGAGTGACTGAAAATATGAAGAATTTTCCAAGTCCATTACGTCTGAGCTTCCTCTTTCACGATCTCATAGAATCTTTGACGTTTAACTCTAGACAACGCTCTCTCAATGTTCCCTAAAATGGGTTATTGAAGATTTCCTCTATTCTCGTAAGCCTGACAGAAAAAAATTCAGCACATTACTCGTCGGGTCTTCGGCCAATTAAATAACACTGAATTCGATCGTTTATTCGATATGCTAAATTTGGAGCATGTTAAGATAGCAATTATATCGAATTATAACAGTTTGTGCGAATAGAGCTGTCAAAGGTTTCTTGATATCAATAATTATAAAAATTACAAAATTTAATTTCTGTGTCTAAAATTGTGATGAACGTTTTACTTCGAATTTTCAAATAAATTATTATTCCAAAATGAATAAAATTAATTGTAGAGACGAGGGTTTAATTAAAAACTCTAAATGATACTTTTTATTTTTAATTTTCTGTTAATCGTCTCGCCACTCCACAACGACGTTCCAATTATTCGTTGCCTCAATTTTCAGCTAAGCAACGTTTCCGTACGAATTTCACGAGATGCTATAATTTACAATGAGATCGATCGTATGCCAATGACTGTTAGGGAAACTTATTCTGTGCGAGCTTTCGGAAGAGAAGAGGTGGCGGGGGCGGCGAAGAGTGAGAAGAGAAGCTCGTAAAGGGGGTTTCAGAAGATGCTGATATAAATTGAGCTTGCCATCAAGGCAAGCGGCAGGGATCTCTGTGGCTCTGTGTTCGAAGACTCCGTAGAAGCAACGGGGCAAAAAGCCATCATCGGGTTAACACACTGACGGCAAAATGTATAAGTATATAGGAGAGTGATTCGAACAGCGTTCATTGAGGGATGGTGCGAGTCTGTTGGTTTCGTTTTCTATTTTCGTGACCGATTTTCATTGCAAAATAAAGAAAATTGGTAAATTAAATGGAAATAATTATCGAAATTAATAACGAAGCAAAATTTTTTCAAAAGTTTTTTCAACGAAGCAGAAATCTATTTTTCTTGCACATTGGAAACAATGTTTAACTGAAAAACAAAAAAAATGTCACAAATAATTTTGGACTTGGAATAAAATAGAAAAAAAAAAAAACGAATTTAGTGGGAAAATCTGAATCACATTATTACGTTTTCAGAGCGATCGAGTTTAGGACCGTTGTGGGACGACAAAAGCCAGATTTAATGAGAATAAATATTGCATAAAGTTGCTAGGGTGCGATTTGGAGCAAAAGATTGATGATCGTGTTCCAGGGTGAGCGGATGGAGGGGGGGATCTCGCGTCCCGTCGGAGGGTGCTCCGATCGCATTATTTGGACCACCTACCGATATTCTTCGCTACGATATACTAAGCAGCGTGTTTATACGCAGTCGTTGCGTTTATAAATACGATTTTCAGATGCTCATTTGTTTACACGATATTGTCGACCAATAAAAAAATGTATTTGCGAACGCGATGAGAATAAAAATCTGCCCGGAATATTTTTTACATTTCTTCATTCATTCTTGACAAAATAAAAATAAAACGATTAATTTTGAGGAATAAAAAATATATATTTTGGTGAGTACGAAGACTATTTCGAAGAACATTGACAGCAATCATTGAAATAAAAAACAATCGAGTCAAATTTATTCGCAGAATTTCAAAAATTATTATTAACGATGAATTATTTATTTACTTTTTTTTTCAGCAATGAAAACGATTTTTTTTTATATGAGTTCCGTTTTCAACGACATTTGGAATTAATGCTATCTCAACGGTGATGGGATGATCGAACAATTAGATTCCTCGAATGAACCCTTAATACACAGGCTGGACTTTCGATGGTTAACGAGAATCTCCAAACTTGAAGGTCAACCGCACGAGACCCTCATCGATTTCTCTCGGTTCGTATTTCTACACGAAATAGGTTGAAGTCTCCTGTGGATATCGTATCGTCGTTGCGAACCCCGCGAATTTCCGGCATTTGTGGTTCGAAGAATTAAACCCCGGCCGAGGATCCGAATACACGGAAAGGATTTCGAGGTTTTATTCGCGTTTCAATTGTGTCCACACGTTTCGCTAAGCAGCAAGCATTCGTCAAAACGTTCGAATCAGCGATAAGCGAAAAATTGGCAGAGTTCGAAGATTTATTCTCGAGAATTTTTGCTTGTTGGTCGATAAAAGAATCCTCGGCCTCGCTCCCGGGGAAGCTTTCAGTTTTGCGGCAATTTCACGTGCTTCCACAGGACGCAGATCGTAAACCTGATCCTTTTATACTTTATTATTATTTCACGGTGGCAATATCGTTGGCTGGCGCGCGTGGTTTCACGGAACGCGGCTGCATGTTCCGTTCTGCGAAACTCACCGCTGGTTCACAACGTCGTCAAATTAGCTAAAACTGCTCGTGGAACTAGATTTATCCACAGCGGAGCCGGAAATGCCATAAGCTTGTCGCCACATTGCACTATCGTCATTTTTTTTTTCTCTACGCTACATTATCCACAGCATCCTCGTAGAATCTACTTAAAAACGTGCGTCCGTGTATAAACATAGTCACTTGTAAACGCAGCGGTGTCGTACGGCCTTAAATTCCGAGCTTTTTCTCTCAGAGCTCGAGCCACATTTTTATTTTTTCAGCAATTGCCGTAGCAACGTCGTCGTTAATTTACAAGAGAATTGCTTGGAAAACGATGAAATTGAACGAGTTGTGCGCGACCTTAGATCCAACAAAAGATCCTTCAAAATAAATCGATGAAGAAAATGTTTCGTTATATCCAAGCGATTCCGATTTTGTTTGAATTTTCGTTTGAACACAATGCGAAATGCCAGGATTTTGATGGAAGGAACCGAACTGCTTGTGGTCAGAAGTCGATTGGGACGAGCGAGGGTGTTTTTCGAGATTTTTTTGTCAGTGAAAATCAGAAGGGCGTAAAGTCTATATATCTGTATAAACGAATGTGTATATAGTGACGCGTCAATGGATAGGATGCGATACCGAGTGCTGGGGAGTAGGTGCGACATCATAACCAAATGGGCGTTGGATGATGCTCCCTTGGGTGACTGCGACGACACAGCTTATCCATTGAGAACCCCATATTGCCAGAGGACGCTTTTCCACCCTCTCTCTCTCTCTCTCTCTCTCTCTCTCTCTCTCTCTCTCACTTTGCCTGGTGTAAGGGAATACATTTCGGTGGACCGTCGAAACGCCATGGTAGCCCCGAAATACTGCTCTCGAAAGCGCACAACCCTGCCTATTCTACAGCGAGCAAACATACATTAAGTTTCGTAGAAGCAAAAGGGCACAGGTTGAATAATTTCAATGGTTAGATTATGCAGGTTACGTCCTTTTGTTCACTCTGGAAGCTGATGTATTGCAAAAGGGATGTTATACACTTGGTGCCTCGTAGAAACTGTCTATATATATTTTTTTTTGTTGCTTCTGATGCTAGAACGAGGACGAGGACACCTAAGAGCTAATATCATAACCCATGCATATTTATACCGCATTAAAAATCACCCTCCCTTAAAATGCATAGACCATTGCATAGCCAAGGCGTGTTTTCTGAGCTTTTTCCCTCCACAAAACCTCCCTCTCCTTTTTTTTTCTTTCTTTTTTTTTTTGCTTGCTCTCTTGTCATTCCATAATTCTATGGGGTGCTCCCGGTCTTTCCGCTTCTTCATCATGCATCCGCTACGGCATTTTTTTCTTATTTATTTTTCATTGCAAAAATGAGAACACACGGCTCGGGATGCACGAGCCCGGATGGCCAAGGAAAATTTTATGAAGACGATGAGCTTTCGCGAGATGGAACCAAAATTAATTTTCCCTCCAGAATTCCGCGTGTGGAAATTCAGAAAACAGACAAGATCGTCTCTCGCTCTGGGAGGGAAAAATTTGAAAATAATCTCATCGATTTGTGGGGAAAGTTTGTTACAGTTTTAACCCTTCGTGGTGACACTTCCGCCACCGATCTCGGTGGTCACACTGGCTTGATTCTATCCAGTCTATTTTTTGAAACCGCATTGTGACCAGCCTATCGGCCTGAAAATTCTCAAAAAATTACTCAACATCCTTTAGACATTCCAGTTTAGATACGAAAAACTTTCCTAAAAGAAATCGAAGGCAAACATATTTTTGAAAATGCAGAATGAAGAAAATAAACGGGAAAAAAAAGTTTTTTCACCAAAATAATCGTCACTTTGAGAATTTTCAATATTTTTGCCTAAAATTTGGACCTGATACTCATCAGGTCTGGTTCTTTTGTGAAAAAAATAGTAGGATGGCGCGCGTTTGAAAAAACATATTTATTTCATTATTGAAAGTGGATTTATTTAAAAGTAGATGTTAGAAATTTTAAATATACAAATAGATATTTACGCAGAAAGGTGGTCACTGGGTGGATTCTACCCAGTGCGACCACGAAGGGTTAATTAATTAGAAGAGATTATCATTATCTCTTCGTTTTATGTTACGAAATCAAATGGCGTTGGTAATAAACATAATTATGTATTGATGCCTTTTAAGGAAGTAGTAAAAGTCATTTTTACGATAAAAGGCAATAAAACGGATCCTATTCAGAACGTGCACTGAAACTTATATTTATATGTATAATCCAGCACCACAGACCTTCCCAGTCCCACGTAATACACGTTTATCCACATATATAGAAAATGTAGAGATGGCACTTGTTCGTCCCGAAGGACGAAGCGAAAGAGACAGGATCGGTAACGTGCACCATCAGTCCGTCGGTGCTCCGGTTCCCTTGGGATGTTTTGAAAGCAATGCTGCGTTCCCCCAGCCACCAGTCTCCCAACGCATATGTGCTGACTTTCGTCCCCCCTCCCAAAAAAGTCTCTATCTCTACGAAGGCAATTCTCCTCTCCATTTTTCTTCGATGCATATATCCCTTTTCTCGACACCGGTCCTTTTGCTCACTCTCTTCTGTCCCCAGCGGAGATTCACCGACTTAACAGACCCCATGATTTGATCCTTACTCAGGGACGAATGATCCGAGACCATTCGCGACTGTTGCTTTCGCTGCGTTACCCAGCAGCACACGCCCATACAATTTTCATTTTTTCTGGAGATATCATGAAAAAATAAAAGAATCCATCAAGAGAATCCATCGTTTGAAAAAATTATTCTCCTTTTTAATTTGTAAACGCCTCGGGAGTTGAGCAAAAAAATGAGTTACTCATCATTCAAATACCCGAAATAATTGAAACATCGCGAACACATCTTTTCATCTTCTCTCACAACATGAAAAAGGGATTTCTCAATGCTAATTATTACGATGAACTGTCAACGACTACTATGCAAAAAAAAAAACTCTAGTCGAGGAAGAAACCTCGTCGACGTTTATAGTAACATTCGGAAAATCGTTTTCGTCTCTTTAAAAAGTTGTAACGACTTTGAGATTGCTGTATTCTCGTTTCACACTACCTCTGAATGATTCTGATCCTGCTTAGTCGCATCGTTACCACCGCACAAAAGCTCTCCTCGTATCGTTTATATATGTACGTATATATATAAAGATGCACGTATATATATGATGGCAAGATCGTATTCCATAAAACTGCGAACATTCGGTGAGGATAGCGGTTGATTCGAGCTTCCGAATCGCGTCGGGAGTAATCGAAAGGACTCTTCAAGCCTACGAACGAGCAGTTACTTGGTGCAGTTAACTTAAATGCCTGTTAGCGGACATTAACTGTTCTTGCGCGTGTCTGTGCACCGATACTTGGCTTTATGTACTTTCTATACATATATAACATGTATATAAATATATACGAGTATATATTGTGCAGTTTGGTCGGGATGATTGGGTCAAAAATGCCGATGGACGCAGCAGCGAATGCTGCGCTCGTATTGGAGGACGACAGGACACGCGGGCATTTGAACGACTGCAGCAGTTTTAATCGGCAGAGGTAATTACGATGAAAATTAAATGGTTGGAGTTGGCGTTGTCCATATGGACGGACGTGTACGTTGCAATCTTTTCTGCATGCGAACTCTAATAAAGTTTTTTTTTGTCATTGCGGAGAGTGCAAGTTCGTGGAGATACAAAAGTTTAACGAAGCTTTTTTCGCGACAGGAGCGAATCGAAGCTCGAATAGGAAAAATCAACGGGAATTAAAAACAACAACAAAAGTTTGTGCAGTGTGCTGAACACATCGTCGAAACTCTCGACTCTCACTTGCTCGTGTGTCACACATTCGCGGATTGGCTGGGCCTCCTGCACGAATAACACGCGAAATTAAAAACGTTAAGTGCCGATACGTGTTGTGTCGAATGATTCGGACGATTCTACTTAATCGAACACACACCTGCTTTTATTGGTTTAAAAAAAAAAGACGAGTGCTTGATGAGAAATCGAAATTAAACGAGTGGCAATCGCCCAAAGTAATTTTCTGTGAAAATGTAATTATCTGCGAAAATAAAAACGTCCTTCATCGCGCAGAATGTGCAGGTGTCGTACGTGTGTACATGGAAGATCGGGAGCTTCTCTGGAAGCTTCGTGCAGACTTTGTGGAAAAAAGAAGCAGAATTATTAATGTCGTAAGCTTCAAATTGTTTCTCGCAGTATATCGGAGGCAAAAAATCTGTGGAACAATTTTGACTGTGCGGTTTAATTATCGAGTCCTTCCTAAGACATTCGGTCGATTATTAAAAAAACAATATTGTGGAGTATTTTCATGAATATTTGATCGTTACAGTCTGTAGAATTTTTGGTGGGCAAATGAGAGTCGATTTATAAAAAAGTGAAAAAAGAAAATATACTTCGCAAACAGCAGAATGGGAACGCTGTGGAATTTTTAGTCGATGCAGCTGCAAGTTCCTTTCGAGTTATTTATTTTTATTCCCAAATGGACGGGTCTCGTTACAACGTAGCGGGTGGAATTGATAAATGCGGTGGCGAAGAGAAAAAGTGGTGGAGATGAAAAAAAAAAAAAACAAGAGATAAAAAAAATCCGAACGGTCTCATCGGTTTTGCTGCTGGCGTCACGGACGTTTTTAATTCGACACGAACCGATTTTACGCCAACACCATTCGTATGTGCATCCCTTTTCTGTCGGGCTCGCTCGATGCACCCGAAACTTGTACATTTATTTCGCCAGCTCCATCCAGCGTTTCCATACTATCGCTCACATCGTACATTTTAAAATAGTCTGCCCACCATTTTTATCGTATACATATATGTCCATAAAAATGGTATATATATATTTGGCCAGTGGGATGCTTAATTGATTTCGTGCCCGGGACAAAAAGGCTCCACCCCCGTTTTTCCAAGCTCGTTCGCTCAGCCGAGCTGGCTTAATTGTATGCAAGCCAGACGAGCCGAGTCATCACTGCAACGAGAAATACTCCAACTGTCATTGGAGGCTTCAAATATTTCAACGCTCTCTGCCATGCCCAAAGAGTCGATTTAGCAAAAAAAAAAAAAAACATGAAATTTAATCAAAAATAAAATTAGAAATTGATCAACTCTCGAATTTATTCATGAACTCGAATACGCAGAGAATTTTTTTATACAAAAACTGTACGTTTTGAAAAAAAAAAATTCAGCAATTAAGGCCATTGGAAAATTTTTAGTCCTCGTTCATGGGCACTCGATTAATACGATGGAATTAAATCACTCCGCGAGTTTCCATATAAAAAGCTCGATATTTAAAAGATATTTCTGACATGTCGTGTTTGCAAAATTCTCCAAACATTCTCCATTCGTATCTCTGTGTATTTTTTGTTCGACACTTTTTGCTTCATTTTTTCGTTCCATTCATATGCTTTGTAATTATCATTTTCTTTATCGCTCCGAGAGATCCGAGAATAGATAACGAGTATGAATGAGTAAAGAGAATATACCGAAAAAGCTTGTGAGCTTGTAACACGTGGAATTATTGGAACGTAGAGTTCTTAGACGTGATTTGTCCAAAAAACTGCATAGCAAATGAACCGAATAAAATAAATGGTTGTGATAATGATTTTTATTGATTATTCTTTTCGTGAATAATATTAAAATGTCATTTGTTTCAATGTTTCAAATAAAATTTGTATAAATATGTAGCGAGGACTTGTGTCTCAGAAATTGATTCGATGAGACTTTACAAATTCGTGTAAAGATCGAGCCCATGGGGCGGTGGATTTAATTTGCACGAGAAATGCTGCACGATAGTTTATAACGCCTCCGCGTCGTAGCAATCGCTTGAAGAGCGATTGAGCTTTGTGAGAAATTAACATTATTAGTCCGAATACGTAATTGTCATTTTGAAAGTTTGTTCAAATGTGAAACGAAGAAATGAGGATGGAAATTTGATATATTTTTTGATGAATGAAAAATTCAATTGGACGTTTAATCAGCGTATGTAATTCGCAGGATTTTATGTAATTTTTTAGTTCGTTGAAATTTGTACGTTCAGAGTCGAAATGTAATTTGTCGAGGATGGTAAATGAAAATTCGAAACTTGTTCGTCGCTGCTGTCGTAGGTATTTTGATGCTTCATTTGACCACAGGAAACATCGGAGCTTGAGAGAGGGAGAGAGAGAGAGAGAGAGCCGCCATGGCAAGACAAGAAATCTTTGATAGCCGACGCTCGATAGCGCTCGGAGAGAAGTTGAGCGCCGGCGCTCTTACTCGAAAGCCCATTGGTGGTAGATGCCTCGGGATATGCCGTATACTTCCCCGGATGGTAACGGTTCCGACGTTCCCTTGGAAACGCTTCGTTCCCTCTGATAGCAACCCCCGTCCGTCAAGGAAAGACCTCTTTCAATTAGAGTGGAAAACCCTCTCCCCTCTCTCTCTCTTTCTCACTCTCCGCCCATATCGTCGGTACCATCGCGAGCTTCTCTCTCTCTCTCTCTCTAGCTTTTCTTCACTTTGTACACACACACACACACACATCTGGAGCTTCGCGTGCTTTTCGTATCCTCTTTGTCTTTCTATCCTGGTGCAAGCAATTCTCGATTCCACGAACCTTCCTCCTGGCAAAACCGTTCCGTTCTTCGTGTCTGTGTATGATTGCACGGATGGGGGCAGAGCTTCGTCGGCAAGTCCTCAAGATCCATTTTCGGAAGGTTGCAAATTCCACAACTCCAACAAAGCTCGAGGGTTCCACAGACACGTCAATTTCCTGCATTTTCCTTTGTCACATTTCCTCTGCATTAACCTTTGAGCCACTCGTCCAACCACACGTGACTTTTGGGATTCCTTATTCCCTTTTGATCATATCGCTGAATATAATTCATCAATTTTCAATATCTTTGTCGATATATATCCAGAGATTGGAGCCGGAACACCCAAGCCTGGAGCATTCGCGTCCAGGACGTCTGAGAACTTTTGTGAACTCTATGTGCGTCGTATTCAAACAAATCGAAGAAATTCTGGGCATTAATTTAAGGACGTTGTATACAAAATTTTCTATCGATAGAATTCCTTTAAATTTGCACCACAGAAAGAGAATAGTGACTTCTAATAGCTCGTGCAATTTTAAGAGGTTTCACAATGTAGAAGTCGAGATATTTATTTATAAAAATCACAATTTTCAGTAGTTTCTCATAAGAGGGCGTGTTAAAAGTTGCAATTTTCAACATTTGATATTTTGATTTCCCAATGGTGAAGCCTCTTAAAACTTTGCATACACTTTTGTGTAACATCGAAGAAGCTTTATTTAGTTTTTCAAAAAAATCGGTGGTAAAATTTTTTCGAAATTTTGTTTATTACATAAAAAAATACAGATTACCTCGGACGATCTTGGATTTAGAGTACGTTGTTCTTTAGTCAATTTGTAACAACTTTTTTTAACGAACTTAGGCTCGCAAACCATTTTGTATGTAAGAAAAAATTGAAAACAAAAATTTAGATTTGATCCTCGCCATACAACGTCCTTAAGAAATATCTGATCGTCGTGCCGGTCGGATCAGAGGCGAAGACGTTTCAATACATCAAACTGTTTCTTCGATTGTCATTTTTTTTTTTTTCATATCATGCTGCACGATTGTTAGAAAAACAACTGTCAATCATGCAAGTTTTTAATTGGTCATGGTCAAGGAGGTTTCCTTTTTTTATTTTTTTTCAACGAGAAGCCAATAATCGTTTGGCACGAAATATAGAAACTTGTCGAGCTCAAATGATTTCTTGAAGAAACGGAGTATCTTGTTTGCATGGAGAAAGAATATCCATGCAAAGATTAAATTGATAATAAAACGAAACAAAAGATTTTCATGTCCTTTTCAAGGCACACACGTGTTCGGTTGACTCGGAGACTCGGTAGAGACGTCGAGTCGATAAATGAAATGTCAAAGATTGAAAACGTCCTCCGCGGGATGCTGCGGATGCGAAAAGGAACGAGTGCACATATTTGCGAGGTTCATTTAAGTCACGACGAAAATGTGGAACATCTCGAGCGTGTGTGCTCAGGACGCTTGGGCATATACACACGAATACATATGTGCGAATACGGCTCCTGGGCATCGTCACAAAACGGTTCACACTATGAAAGATCGCTACATGAAACGCCTCCTGCATGAACCACCAAGAAAATATATTTTCTTCTTTTCTTTCTCACTGTCTTGCTCTGCTTGATATGCGGAGTAGCGCGTTTCCCTTGACTGACGCTTGTGAGTTTTGCGGATAAAAATTTCATGAATTTCTATTAAGCCCATGGGCTTTTTTCCTCTTCCACTTTGCAGAATTCCAGACGATCAAACTCTCGAGCACTCTCGTTTTCTCACGTTTAAGCAAAAAGGAAACCAGTCCAGAAAAGCATCAACGCGAAGTTTCAGAAACATTCAAATTTGTTGAAAAAATTTCATCGAAATCTTTATTAATTCTTGACGAATTGTTTCGTTCAGATTTCAATGTTTTTTTTTTTTCATTTTTAATTCATAATTTACGAAGAATAAGGATTTTTGAGGAATATTTATTTCAAAAGTTTTCAATTCATTGCAAATTCATGCAATTCGTTCATTCATTCATTCAATTTCAATTTATTGCAAAAGTGCAAACGAGCAAAAAGGAAGCTAGTCCAGGAAAGCATTAACGAAGTTTCAGGAAAATAAAAATTTGTTGAAAAAATTTCATCGAAATGTTTATTAATTCTTGACGAATTGTTTCGTTCAGATTTCAATGTTTTTTTTTTTTCATTTTTGATTCATAATTTATGAAGAATAAGGATTTTTGAGGAATATTTATTTCACCAATCTTTTCATTTGTAGAATTTATTCTTACACGAATTTCCAACGGTTTTTGGCATCACAGCCGAAGGTGCAATAATTGCAGAAAAGTCGAGCGATTCGGTTCTTCATAATTAAAAGAAAAAAGTACGGTATAAAAAAAATGTACTTCTGTAACGAAGAGTCTGGTGATGTGGTGGCACAGCCATCGACGACAGTGAACTATTGAAAGAGTAATTTCAACGATGGTCACTTGCGACGGGAACCTCCGTCACCTGTGGCCTCGTAAGCTCTCTTTTAAACCTGCATGTTTTTCATTCCTACTCTGCTATATAATAGCGGACTATTCGTGCTAAGTTATGAATGACTAAAGTTCGGGAAAGTGGCTTCTGGTCGTTTATACACAGTGAATCTGCGAATGTTCACTCTACGTCCATTAATAATTAAATCGTTCGAAATTTTACCGTTTTTATGCAGTGGCTTTTCCTCACTGTGAATTTTATCACGTTACCCTCTCAACTCGCCCGTTTTCCGATTTTTTTTTCCCTTGCAATTTGCAAAATACGACTGTCCGAACACATCGACGATTTTCGGTTCTGCTATTTTTTTTCTTCTTCCTCCACGTCTCTTTAAGTATTGAGAGCTTTTTCCATGCCCGAGCAATGTACCAACATTTTCTACGTTTTACACGATCGTTTTTTTTTTTTTATTTGCCGAATTAATAATTTTAATTTAGCCATTTGGAAAATTCAATTTTTGAATATGCTGCAAAATCGTCAATGAAACGATTTTCAGAAGAAAAATTTATTTGTTAATTAGCTAAATAATTATAATTATCGTGAAATACGTTGGATTTTTTTTTTTTTTTTGAGTTCCAGTGACAACACTTGTCGAACGATACAAAGGACAAGTCTGATAATATTTACGGAAAGGAGGAGTCCCAACGAATGTCGAAGTCTCACAAGAAGTTAAGGGAAGCCGACGCAGTGAGAAGAGATTTTATGTGTATAAATATAGACAACAACGACTGGCTACCCGCACGTTGAAGGCTTAGCAACTCCAAGTTTGACTTTAATCCACGCGAGAGCCACCACGGTTTTGGTGTAGAGCTTGACAATTGATTCTAAGACCGTCTTCAAGGTATTAGCGGTGAAACGGACGGAATGAGAAAGGAAACATCGCTGGCTAAACAAACGCTCGTAAAATAAAATTGATTTGACTGCGTTGAAATGATTTTGTTTTTTTTTTTTTTTTTATAAGAAACAAATTATCAGTTGACCACGTAACGAACGTTCTGTTTTTTTTTACTTCGACAGTTTCGCCGGAGATTGTCAGCAAAAAAAAACCGTTGGAATGACAAAATTTTATTGGTTTGTTAAAAAAAATTTAACATTTTTGTTAAACGAAAATGGTTTTTGCTAATTATTGCAATTTTGAGCTGGAATTCGTTGTTTGTTATTGAAAAATATAGATCAATAAATTTACCTGTACTCTGCTCTCGGTGAGGCCGATTCTCATGGCGATTTCTTCCCTTAGAAAGATGTCAGGATAGTGAGTTTTTCCGAAACACCTTTCCAATTCGTTGAGCTGTGCAGGAGTAAACCGTGTCCGATGGCGTTTTTGTTTTGCTGGTTTGTCATCGCCTTGACCAATCGCAGAGGCGTTCCCTTAACAGATTGAGAATCGTTGTGAGCATTAAAAGTTAAAGGTTTTTAACAAGAATATTTATTTCAATGTAAAAATTGAGGTTTTATTAAATTACAAGATTTTATTAGTCTCTGACGAATAAAATTTATTATTCCGCATTTAATAAACGCTTATCGCAAGTTTTAAAGCTCTAAATTTCTTTCGAGGTGTGTGACTTGCTCCTGAGGACGTCAAATGAGTTACCGAGCTCGAAACTCGCCAAAACCGAAAGATTCTAATAATTTATAGACACGATGTCAAAACCCATTGTTTTCCTGTCGCTTCCACCGAAAAAAAACTTCCATCTTTTTCTGCCATGATTTCCTCCGTACCTCCTGAGTCTCTCCATTTCCTCTCGTTAATTTGTGATGAGCTGAGAGTTCGGGAAAGACCCTTCGTGGATTATATACACATATAGCGAGAGGAAAACCATTCCGCGGATCGATTTTTTTCTTCGCCAAAAAAAAAAAAACCTAAACACAGCCTTCACGAGCGCAGCTTTAATAAAAACTACGAAACTTCTTGTCGAAATATTTTCCTACCAGAAAAAAGTGTCCGCCGCCATTATAGAGGCCCTGGATTTTCACGTTTTCGTATAAAGAAAAAAATCGTTCGAGTGATTTTGAAAAAAAAAAAAAAAACTTAGAAGATTAACGATCAGATGGTGCAGAAAATAGAAAATTTGGTTGACTTCGTGAGATCGATCGAAAAGCTGACTGAAACGATGCCCGGTTCACGGAAGGGCCTCTGCAAATCTTAGCGAATTGCCAGAGATTTTGAACACTGAACTCATTGACAGAGCAAACGAACCTCATCTCGCAGAAAGCTAGAAACAATTCTCAACGAAAATCCTTTTCCTAATCGTCATAAAAAGAGAAAAGAAAAAACTCGTAAAGCGAATGATGAATTGTGGAACCGGAAGTTTCATGAATTTGTTTTTTGTTTGTTTTTAAATATGGCCTGAAGGAAAGTAGCGAGATGAGTAGGTAGACCTACCTGCGCCGGGCATAGTCATGATTAATTCCTGATGAAGCGTGAGCCCTCCACCGGCAGACAGGCCTCCACCCAAACTCGCCCCAAGTACACCGTCCAATTTCTCGTGGCGTTTTAGTTCCTGCGCATGAACGTCCTTCGTTCCTGTGAACGTCAAAGGACAATTGCTTCAATGTCTCAGCGAGCTTTTTCCTCTTCCCAATTCTTCACTTTATCATTTTATATTCTTTTTCTCTTAATTCTTTCCTGCCCCTGGCCTCCGACCGACCGAGAAATCTAGACTCTATTCTTCGACTCGTTTCCATCCGCCTTTCGATATCTCGTCAGTGAGACTTATTCGTAATCGACCATTCAATATTGACGCGCGTCCCAACTTTTTTTTTACCTATTTTTTCAACTCTTTTTCCTCCAATCAGCTATTTTCTCCCTTTATCGTCTTTCCTCCCTTGCAATCGATTGCCCCCTCACCCTTCGGCACGTGTGTATAAAAAAGTTCCCATAGCAAAGAACCAATTGATTAACCGAACCTTCATTTTTTCGCTGATTATCTGCGAATACTCTGGGACTTTGATTTTCGTAAGCTCTCTTAGCGTAATTCTTCGCTCTCGGTGTCATGCTCAGTCCTGTCATTGTGCGAAAATAGAAATCCTGGCTCAGCATAAAAATTATACCTTCATCTGGATTTTCCATCAAATTCTATCAACGATTCATTCGATAACGACATTTCGACGTGTATCCTTAAAATCCGCGAGGAATTTCTCATTTTTTTCTCATTATTCCTAAATTTCCTCGCATCTCTTTGTTTCTCAAAATTTTCATAGTCAAAAGTTTACCAAGTACGATTTCATGGCACATCAGCCTCTTCGTTTAAACTCCATTACTAATTTTAATTGTTCATTTTTTGCGGAAGTAGCGATGCGGATTCATCCCACTGTGAGATTCGCGTCCGAAAAAAAAAACGATTATTGGATTTCAGAGTTTAAGGGCTTGGATAACAGTTGGTTGACGAGTGCTCAGTTTATAGTTAACAGAAAGGATCGAGCTCAATCCAGTCATCGAGATCTATAATTATTTATTCAACTCGTTTGATATTTTGGTGGAGTTTAAAAATTCCTTTAAATGCAGGACATTACCTGATTCTCCTCTGTGTCTGTATGCATGAGCACGTATGAATGTTCCAACTGTCAGAAAATCATGAGGTTTGGTTTTTGTAGATTGTTAATACGCCTTTTTGACGGCAAGTCGGTAGTAATGTATATACAAATGTAGTTTATAAATTTGTATAGGAGCAGAAGCCGGTTGCGGAGGTCCGAGCAGGCATCAGTGACGAGTGAGGTGTACGAGCGCACGGGTCACTTAGCACGAAGGTGCGAGAATCGTCACCGGCCTCCGCGCTTCTAGGCGAGCAAATATACAACGAGCAAGAGAGTACGAATACGCGTATATATGCGAGTAAGGGTCGCGCGACGATGAAGACTGAGATGATGAAGAATATGAGACAGACCACGACTGGAGAGTCCCACATTCGTCGTGCAGACGGCCAACATTTAGTATATATGTATAAACATACAGGGTGGCTCAGTTTGAATAGTCAATAATGGGAATTTCAATTTGGGGGGCCGAATCCCGAGTGGAAGGCACTAAAAAATTTTTCTGATGGTGCCCGTCTCTTCCACCGTTCACACTGTCCAAACGGCTGAAGATACAGTAAAAATACAAGAGACCGATTTTGTAGAGCATAAAATTTCCTACGAAAAACATTTCGACAGATTTTTTCTATCTTCAATATTTTAATTGTTGCTTGAAAAGTTGTCAGGCTGCCGAGAAAGTCGAGTTCTTTTCCAGGGCTTCTTTCGCGATCTCTTCTCAGGGCTTAAGTTCTGGAGATAGAAAAATGCTGCCGAGAACTTTTTTTCAGAAAATTTCATGCCCTACAATATCGGTCCTATTACTTTTTGCTCTATCTCCTACCGTTTCGATAGCGTACGCTTTCGACGGCATCGAGGACTGTCTTACGAATAAAATATTGCAACCGCACAAAAAAAAAAAAAAAGCACAAGCATCAGGAATAAAGAATCCCTTAAAAAATTTTGAATAAGTGAATCGTCGTTCATTGAAAAAAGCTCAAGATCAATTGCTTCGGAATTCGGCTGCGGATGCGAGCGCTACGAGAAGCAGCGACGGATCTCGAAGTCTGCACGAGCGACGGATTATTCGAGTCTCCACTTCGAGCTCAACAAATTTTTGTTCTTTTGCGATACGATAAAGTTTCCCCTCAGTCTTGTTATTCCCAGTTGTTATTATATCCCTATTTTTGTCACGCCATCCAACAAACAATGTCCAGATAAAAACCATCGAAAAATGGGTGGAAAAATATCCATCACGTGTTCTTGTTATATATGCATAAGGTGCATGTGTATGTGGTGCAATTTCGACGCAACTTCGAATGACGTGGTGTTGCGCAAAAAATTAGTTTAGTTAGCGACGTTACTCGCCATAGCACTTCAGCTTTCCCGTGTGTATATATTGTGCATATTAAGTGAATATATTTGTTTTTGTATCATGTCGCTCGAAATGCGTCTCAGTTATTGTCATAAAAATATAAAATCCTAAATCCCTCCATGCTATTATTTAATTCAACGAGCATTTATTTGTATATTAATTTATTGCCCAGATATTTATTTTACAAGATAAAAAAAAACTGCAGACATTAATATTTTGTTGTTTTTAATATTTTGTTACGTTTCCAAAATTTTGACAATTTTTTTTTCAATAAATTCGATCTTAGCGAAGAAATAATTTCATCGATTGCGATACGACGGATCACTCGAGATCGAGAATGGTGGCTCGTCCAAGCGGACTTTGGTCAATGGAGTAGAAAAAATCATGTACGTGGCACAGCATGAATGAATTTTATTTTACGACTGGTCTTGGTGAAGATGTTTTTATTTTCACCGGTCATTCGGCATCTTTAGAGACTTTACTCTTTTTATTTTTTTTAAATTTTTATTGGCGTGGGTGAGAAAAAGAAATGTGAGATAAGCGAGAAAACGAGAGAGAAGAGAAAAGTTGGTTTAGAAGGGTTTACGAGCGTACGGGGGACTACGAAATTCGGCAGAATCTCTTTGATCCCGAGATCGCCACACACGCCGCTCAATCCCGATAAAAAAAGAATTTCCGAACGATGCAAAAAAGTGCAATTATTTATTAATTTTCTTTCAGTTATTCGACAAATAATTTTTTCGTGCTTATCGACAGTGAAATTTCTAGCACGTTTTCTTTCGATCACGAGCTCCGACGGACTGCAGCAAATCGCCTGAGGATTTTCGGGAATATCGACGACGACATTGCACTCTGAATTGATCGATAAAAGTTTAAAATTCTCCGATGAAAATGCAGATGATTGTTGCTATTCGCGTAAAAAAAAACTCTTCGACAGAATTTTTGAATCAGCAATAAAATTCGTAATTATTATAATTCGTAATTACGCAAAAAATAATCGTTCGTCCAATCCAATTATCAAAAATCTTAGCCCCCACGTGTATCACGCTAATTACTAATTAATTAATCAACACACTCGATATACTCGATCCGTCACGTGTTCATTAAAGTTCCTAATTTATCGAATCCAATAGTTCTTCGATATATTCCATAGAAAATTATCGCTACACACAAACAGCTGTAAACATTACATCGAAAATGAAAAAATTTTCAAAAAATCTTTTCCATCAATCTTCGTGTTCTCGAGAGCGAAATCAATTTAAAAAATTGCAAATAACTTTGAAAAGAGAAATCATTATTATTACAAAGTCCCAAAATAAAAAATTCCAAGCGACTCGTCAAAATGATTCAGAAATCTGATTTAAAAAAACTTTAAAAAAACTTTTTTTTTTTAAATTTGAGTGAGAAATTCCTTGTTTGAAAAATCCACCAGAAATATATAAAAATAGGATTGTTGGAATAAAGTCGTTGAAGGTAATTCTTACCGGAGATGCCATGGAGGGAACCGCCGGCAGAAATATTGTTGAGCATCCCTCCCCAGGAGCAATACTCCTGCACGCCCCGCGCCAATCTGCGCTCAATTTTAACTCACTTTTGTCCGATGACGAACAACAACAGATAAATTTGATTGGTTATTTAAATTAAGGTTTAAAATGAAGGTATGACGATGTGGATGGGAAGATGAGTAACGCGTCAATCATGAATGCAAAACTTGTCTTATATTTTGAAATATTAATAACTGTATTTATTGTTATTAATGTCGCTGTTATCATTAATCATGATTTATTGTTAATGACAATATATTTATTATTATCAAAAGAATAACGATGTTTATTGTTTACGAATTAATAAACAAAAAGAAACACGTTACTCGATGTTTCAGCCGTGAACCGAACAAACGGCCCGCACCTTCGGAAGGCAAACAGCGAACTGCCCGGCTGCCATATCCAAATTCCCCACTTTTCCCGCTGCACCGACTCCCAAACGTGGCTTCGAACGACCACCACCATTAAACGTATACACATCTCCCATCTTCCTTTCGTATCGTATCTACGAACGCCCATGAGATATAAATATATATACATGAACAGTTGGGAGAAAACCGTCGAGCTTATTCACTCCCTCGCATTTGTAACGAACCCGCGAGAGGGCTGCGTGTGTGCTATCGAGGAAAAGGCAATGGTTCGGGTTGAGTTTGGGTTGGGCCGGTGGTCTCTATCGCTTTACACATAGACGGTGCACGATCTCTTGCGTTTAAAAGGGCGTAACTAGGCTCTGTATGCCCGAGCATGCGGAGCCTTTTAAATTCTCATATTTCTGTGTGTGTACGGATTTGAAGAGAGCACGAGAGAGACGGCAACCTCACCAATCCCCTCTGCAGCGTTCCCTACCCTACATTCGGTTTGTGGGCGTGATATTAAATCGCACCGATCCTCCACCTCTCTCTCTCTCTGTCTCGGTGTGCCCCAGGACCGTAACGGCCCGTTTTTGTTACCCGAGACGAGTTTTTAACGCGAAAAAGATGAAACCCTTAAACTTGATCCTCATCCTGAATCGTTGCAGTATACTCGGCTTTATTATTCTGGGGAATGACTGAATTACGAATCAACCTGTCGTAAATAAAACGAAACTGCCATTTCGAAAAGATTTGATGACGAAATTTCGCTGGCGATCGAATGGCATCGTTGTGATTATCCAACAATATTCCTTGTTTCAATTTCCTTCAAATTGAATTCAAAGAATTCACATTATTTGCCTCATTTCGGAAACTCTATACGTTTTTCATTTTTAAACACCAAAGTGTTCGTTTTGAATGTTTGAATAATTCTAAAAATTTTCTGAAAAAGTCGTGGAATCATTTATTTATTAATATAAATAATAATAACAATAAATAATTCGTATGTAACGTTGAAAATTAAACAACAAGCAAATTCGTACACGGAGCCAAGTCAACCTCCAGACTCTGAGGATCAAAGAAAACCTGAAAAGCCAAAAAAAACAAATATTAAGTAATAAAAAAAATGGTGGTTTTGCATAGAAATAGTTTTTGAGAATCCGGAGGAACTTGTGCGTGAGAGAGTAGCAGCGAGTCGTTTGGTACTGGCTGTAAAACCGGTTTTTCTTCACTGGGACTCGAGAAGTAGAAAAAGAGTGTATGTACACGGGCAAGGGTTTTGGTACTCTTGTAATGGAGAAACGAACGGAAGGTAGTGTCTAGTAGCATATGAGAGTTTCTCGTTTGGTCCCAGACCTCGAAATCTTCATGGAGGAAGAGAACAGAGAGAGAGAGAGGGAGGAAGAGAGCCCGGGATTGTCTGAAACAGCGGCGAAACATTTTGGGTCTCGTCGTTTTGCGAGCGTGCTGTCCGGACTGCCTCGCGATCTCTCTCCCTACTCTTGGTCCACTCTCTCGCTCGCGGTGTTATCACTGTGTTAGGCTGGTAGGCGTATCCACACCGAGAGCCATCCTCCAATGCAGAGGAAGAGCTCCCCACTTTGGCACCGATGGTTTCCACGTAGACGCGGAGATTTATTGAAATTTTATTTTTATGGAGGTCGAAAGCTGTGTGTAGCGAGAGCTGTGGCTCTCTGTGCCATACATACGAACCTTTTTATACATGTATATACAAAGGTGTATGGATAGATATATAATCCAAGTTTCCACGATTCTCGCATTGCACCCTTGCGGAGGGACAGGGAGGAAAAGAGAAAGGAGGAGGAAAACGAGAGAAAAACGAAAGATTGCTCTCTACTCCGAACCCCCTCAATGGTCGTTTTTTTTTCTGCACCCTTTTCCATCCCCCATAGAGTTTGTCCTTCTTTTTCATTCGCTTTCCTTTGAGCTTCTTCGCGTCCTCGCTTTCTTCTTCGGTCTTCGGTGCCCGGATCTCGTCTCATCCTATTTCCTCTGTACCCTGAGCAAACCAGCTTCTTTCATCTCCTTCCTCCCACCTCGGGAGGGTCGCGAACCCCCACATTCGCCCCATCCGCCCGCTCTACGTTCTTTTAATTCAATAGCTACCTTTTTTCTATGCGAATGTCAGAGAGAAATAGAGATCGCCCGGTTTCTAGCGACGTACTTCGGAATCTCGTGCCGCACTCGTGGAGATGGAATCTCTGCTGTTTTTTTTTTTTTTTTTTTCATTCTCTCCTTCCTTCATCCTCCTCCTATTTTCTTCTCTTTATCTAGACCTCTCGCTCTCTCTTTTCCTCTCTTTGGTTTTACGCCACTTTTAGTCCCTGGGATTTTTTTCATATATTGCGTTAAAAGCTGTTGAACTTTAGACGCTTGAGCGACATCGTTCATCGACGGAAAATTACTTCCACGTTTCTTGTGTGTGTGTGTCTCTGTCTTCCTAGTTATGTTAGGAACTTTATTTCTTGTTCGAGGTTCCTACAAATATTATTGAAAGATTGCATATTGTTTTTTTTTCGAACTGTATACACGATTATTGAAACCCTTTTCTTTAAGGGTTTCTCCCTTAAGGAGAGACATGAAAATATTTCAAATAAGGAAAGACTTTCGAGTTTTCGAAATAGTCCTGCTAGTTTTTTTTTGAGGCCATTTGCACTTGCCAACTCTCTTCATGATCCTTGAGGGAATCCTTTCGCGGAGGGCCGTATTTTGTGGGCGCCTGATAAGGGCACTCGTCTTTTGTTCGATATTAAAAATTATTAGTGTCAAAAACGGTACTTCGTATATATGTAAATATTTTCATCAGTCAGTTGTTACGCATCGAACGCAGCCAATTTGCCAATTTGTGTTGGCGAACATAACTCTTGTGATATTTTTTCACCTCATATCGTGAATATTTTCGTTCAACATCCGATTAGCCCCTATTTTTATCGTCGTTACGGATTCCTTATAATTTGTTTCTACGAGTGAGGCAGTTTGTATCAGAAATTTAGAGATATTGAGTCTATAAATAATTGAATAGAAATTTAATAATCACGTAATCTCCATAAGCTCCCGTATAAATTTTACGATTTTAAAAGTTATCTTCGTTAAATATGTTCGATAACGTGGCTCGAAATTTTTGCAACATCATTGGATGCACTTTTACTTTATTGTAAATAAAAAAAAACCAGTTAATTGTAGAGTAACCGGGTTCGTGAAAGGAATACCTTAAACAACATTCGGGGAGTCAGTTACCGCGGTGATTCGATAAAGAATGCTTATCAGGATGATCCACTTCCTCCTGATTATCCATCACTTGCGAGAAATACGCGTTCGTGTTCTCTCTAATAAAACTATCGCTCCGAATGAGGCACCGCGTGGGCAATCAACTGCCAAATGCACGATCGCATGAATAATTAAAAATTCCGACGTCCGAAATAAATGCTGAAATTTATTTCAAAGGCGAATTTGCCGCTGTGAAGCTATTGGACGAAATGTCGTAATAAAGCTGTTTCGTAATCCTGCAAAAATATTTTATTGCTAGAATATCAAAAATTCAAAAAAAAAGGAGAAAAAACGTAAAAAAAAAAAACATATTATTGAATTTCCTGTACGTCGTGCTGACAGACTAGGAAAAAAATCAGAGTAAACGCGTGAATTGTCTATGCGTGATCGATTTTAAACGGACTTGGTGGAGTAACAGCCGCGGGCCACGAACACATCCAGCTATGCCGAGAAGTAGGAGGAGATCGACGACGAATTGACAGTTTGTCGAACGCAGTTTCCCGTTGCGTGTGTCTAACTCAACAGCATACTCTTCATCATTTTCCACCCGGGGGGATTCCCAAATGTGTACGCAAGATTATCAACCATTCGGGGCTACAGAACTCGATGTTAAACGGAATATTTGCGTTCTTAACTTTAATTCTTTTTGTCTTTAGGAAAAAAGTTGCAAACAGTAAAACTTCCCAGGTCTTTGTAACCAGAAATTAACACTGGGAATGAAATTTTGTTAAAAATCGTCGATATTTTTTTGAGTACGATAAACTAAATATTTTTTAATAATTTCAAAATTTTCGTTATTTTGGCAGTATATTTCGTTTCCTAGGAAAATTGTCAAAATTAGTTTCCGAGGAAACTTCCTAAAATATTACTTGCTGCAATGACACAATTTTTGGGATTATTCCAAAAAAAAAAAACGTTTAGTCGAACGTATCGAACAAAAAATTCATCTTTTTCAATAAAATCTTGTTTTCAGTGCATATGAATGGAGCAAATGTGAGACTTTCTGGCTAAGATCGTCCGAACAAGAAAAAACAACAAACTCCGTTTATTAATGTCAACAAATGTTGCTCCGTTTTGTTACATGCATTAATATAATGATGGACGAAACTTTGAAATGAAAAAATGGAATACTTTGGAGCAAATTTTCACGTTTATTCGGGGAATGATCGATTGTAAATAGGCTGTTCATATTCATTTCTGCAATATGTGGAGATATATAGATAAATATAGACGAGTGACTGTGGTAAATTCCAAAGGCACGAGTGTGCGTCGAACGAAAGAGAGAAAAGCTCTGATAGTCACAAACGAGCTTTTCACGTATACCATGCGCATACTTGACAAGTTGGCGAGAACTCGGAGTTCAAGGGGGATGAGTTTTGAGGGTTGGCATGACGGGTTTACAGGGAGACAGCACAGGTAGGAATGTTTCATATTACATACCTGAATTCGGGCTATTTCTCCCTTACGCTCGCTTTTGCTGGATGGGTTTGCCATACCCCATCCTTTCCCAAAGCAGAGCAGCCAACAACCCTTCGCATCAGATACGCGAGAGTATGCAATAGGGTTGTATTTGCATTATATACCAATGGATATGCATTTTCCTATTCCTCAAATAACGAGATACGAAGTGAAACTAACGCTCGGTTTCCTTTCTCGTCTTTTCATGCTTCGCTTACAAAACTGATGCAAAGGTCATGCAGCCTTTGTGTACAGTTTTCTTCACTTATTTCGTAGCTGGTATATTGCATGCGCTATATACGAAAAACTTTATAGTTACTGCCATTTTCGAAACGTACAAATATTTAATTGATTCCGGAGTTTTTTCAATTTGTTTAAAAATGTGAATAAAAATTGAACATTGCTGATTTTTCTATGACATCTACACGAAATCTTCCATGATATCTACACGAAAAGCAGGAAAATAATTGAAAGTGTGTATCGAGTAGATCGAGGAAAACTTGATTGAAAAATTGTTACGATTACAATAATTGATTCGATTGAATTGTGATTGCTGGCGACGTGTTATTGAATGAACAATCGAGCACTCATGTGGTTAGAAGAGTTGGTTGAATCGTTGAGATAGGTCTCGTTCTCACTGTGGATTTAGTGTTCTCCTGCTCCGTTAAGCCGTGAGCTCCATTCAATTTTCTTCAATTTGCGACAATTTGTACTAACGGGGAGCCAGTACCTCGCGACCCATCCACAGAAGCACGAGGAAAACATGTGGGTATTTGGTTATAAACAAAAATCGAAGAGACTGTTGTTAAAAGGGTTTTCCAACCCATAAAAACTAAGTTGATTAATTATTTATTTTGTCGTTAAAATGAACGGATTCACATGACGTCGACTCGTGGATCAACTGAACAATGAACCTGCGAGTTGGTTGCCATACGAATATAAAAACAATGACGAGGCTTTGTGGTCCACTTGAATTTGTACGATTGTGAAATAAAATATCTCCAACTCTATGGGGCAATTTCGAATGGCAAATAAACTCATGTTTCCAGACTCAATATGCCATATTTTGTTTTTTTTTTTTTATTTACCGTAAACGGAATCTTCACTTTACGTCCGAATTCGAGGAAATCGTGTGTAGCAAATATTCCATAATAAGACTTCTCGGAACTTCCCCCGGTGCCTCTACCTCACCGAATATTTATTATCGACATAATGAATTGAAAGTAAATTGTTTCCGCACGATCAACCTCTGCGCCGTTACAATAGAAGGCGCACGAGCGGTATCTCAAGTACATCAAGTTATGAGATTTTTTATACGAAGCTTGACTTTCGTCAATAACTAATATCGACGAAATAGAAATATGAACATTTTACAAAAAAATTTTACGACGTTCATCATTTTTATTTCCATCAAGATCCGATATGGAGTCACCGAGTTCCAGAATAATTGTTGTTCATCAATTTCACTTGTTTTTACGTTCAATTTTCTTCCTCAGATCCGTTCCAGTCCGAAAAGTTTAATCATCTGGGAAATATTACGTTATTTTGAAATTAACCGCTCATCCTGACCCAAAAACGATTATGACGCTTTCTCGACAACTCTGAAGTTTGAGATTCAACGAAAAATATTGTTTTTATTAATTATTTATTGAATTTTTAAAATCATAGCTATTTTTCGTGTTGATTGAGTTTTTGGGACTCAAGAGACGATCGTTTTATTGTTCGGGCCAAATATTGAATAATAATAATGAGCTCTGCTGAAGAAAAAACAGAATTTCGTTGCATCCCAATGATGCAAACGCCAACATCATGCTTTCTCGTGGTAATTCGTTGTTTGAAACGTCCGTGCTTGCAAGCAGCCACAGGCTTTTCGAAACGAGCATTTTAACATCGAAGCTCAACGGAAACGACGTATGATGCAGCTGTAAAGAAAAACGAGTGGTAATTATGTTCCCAGTTAATTGGAGCTCGGGGAATGACATCCAATTATTGGCAGCAATGGTTGAGGCTTCTCAAATCTTGTTTGACAGAAACGCCCAAAATCATATTAATAAAGTTCATCAATTGAGTTTGTTCATTATGCTGTACGTAAGGACATCATGGCATATTAACACTTGGTCTGTAAACGTTTTTTCCGCACCTTCCATGTGTAAACCTGGACACACCGTATTTTCAGCCTGTTATGACATTCCAAAAATTCTGAAAAATGCAGGCTCACTGTTCGAAATCTTCAACTTGGAATTTAAATTATAAAATTGTAGAAAAATTAATATTTTCATCCATTTTTGATCCAATGGATGGATCGATCCATCGTATTTGCTCGGACACGAATGACCCAGGTTTACAGACGAAGCATTAAACAAAAATTCTGGTTGGCACTCGGTGGAGCTATCGTTGTGGAGAAGCAGACAAAATATGAGAGTCCAATAACCAGATCTTCCTGTTTAAACATATAACGTCGATACTTATGTAAATAGGCATATAAATGAGATTTTTATAACTATTGCGACCAAGAGTCTTTTACATTAATGCGCTATCATGAAAGTTTGGTTGTAGAGACACATGCACATTCTAGCGATTGTGAAGCACCATTCGATGAATTATTACATTCTACCAGGAATGATTAGAGTGGGTGAATTCGAGGAATTGTGCATAGGAAAGTTGAAACGCGGGGGGTTTGGCCGTTAATGGAGACGAATACGTGGATGTTGCCAATGCTGGATATACCGCACACGTATGCTTTCATTAGATATTACCATATGGAGCGTTTCAATTTAACGTCGGAGAACTTGCCTCAAGCCTCGTTTCCAGCTCTATAATATCTCCCAGCATCCCTTCCACTCCCATATCCCAACATCCACCTCTTTTGGCCATGCTACACTCCACCCTCTTTCCGTACTATCATCAGCCTGTTAACCTGCAAGCGGTGGACTACGTTGAAAATTTACTCTGGCAACTCTGCTAGTGGCGATTCTCTCAGCATCCTCTCTGGGTTCTCTATCTCTTTGCAACAACAGTCCGCTACTGTTTTGATTCTGTATGGTTACAAGCTCACGTTCGCCCTCTTCATTTGTACCGCGCGCTTGAATTCCAATCATATTTCACATTCCGTGGTTTTGCCGATACTATAACAAGTTGTGCGAGTTTATGGCAAATATGTAGCATCGTCAATGCCGTTCACTCGGATCCGTTCTCTTCTGTATGTATGCGTAAATTTACAATATACATATATATGAAGTTTCCACGAAATCATTACCGCGGCAAAAAGTTGCCATTTCTATCGACGGCGGTTTTTAATGGAAGCCAAACCTTTTATGTTTTTTTTTTTGTTGTTGCCATATCGAGAAACTAAATGTTCCGAATCAATCCTGGGAAATGAAGAAATAAATACAAACGGTATGCTTTTTTTTTTTTTTTCATTTGGAATTTTGACAATTTGCTGGAATTAGCTGCGTGGATGGAATTTTTATTATAGAATTCTTTGGCTGCAGTGGACATTCCTGAAGGGAATCCAAATTTTATTTTCTACGTTCTCTTTCGATCGAACGATTTTTATTAACTGTTTTAATTCACAGGATGAATAGAGGATCAATGGTAATGCGTGGACATCGGAACCAGTCAGAATGACATGGAGCTTTGGAAAGGAAACAATGAGGTCTCCGCGATAATCGAACTTGAGGAGTTTTCCATTTTTTCTCGAGCTCGAAGTAACGAAAGAAACTCTCTGGTAAATAAACGAGCGGAATGAGGTATATAAAGAAGCTATGTACCTGTTATCATGAAATAGCGTCTTTCGGCTGTATGTATAGACTTTGGGAGAATTGTTTTTCCCGCGAGAACATCGAGGCTAAAATTTCCGGGAGCGCTTACGTGGTAGCCGAGTCCATTGTCGGCTCGGATCCTCCGTAGGTCCAAAGTTTAATTAGTTTTTAGAACGTATGCCGCCGGTGCGCTGGAATTTTAAGAAAAAATAAAGACGAGAAGAAAAGGGAGGACGCGGAGGCGGACAAGCGAGGGCAAGAGAAAATTTGTAGGGTCGCGTAACCCATAGCCGCGAGTTAAGTTGGTCGCGAGTTGTACTGCGGCGGATGGGACAATTTTCTCGTGAAGTTTTTCAATTTTGTCTGGACTTTGCTGACGCCCAAGACAAGCTGCTGCAGGCTGCTTTGACAAAGAGATCGGAGGGGAGAATAAAAAGAGAGAAATAAGAAAATTTACTTCGTTGAAAAAAAAAAAGCAACCATGAAAAAATTAAGTTACTCTCGTTCTTTACGATCAACGACTCGCTACCATTTCAATTTTCTAGAGTCTCATTACTACGAATATCAAACGATAAAATGCGGCAAAGTAAATATATTCTGAAAGAATGAAAAAATAATAACGCTACTTCGTTTTTTTAAGTTGAAAATCCAAAAATGGCCATTGCTGGCCTACAACCAAGTCGCTTCGGTAACATCCATCGAAGCAGCGAAAAAGAGAGTGCCCACGTTTTCCGATGGTTTCGTTCGCAGCTCTAACGAGGATGGATTAGGGTTCGAGTTGTGCAGTTTATCCAGTGATTCTCCAGTCTGGAGCGAAAACTCTTGAGAGATGGAGACAGTGAAATTTATTACTGCGAAAATACGATATCTCAGTGACGTGATCCTCCGTGAATTCCACAAAGTAGTTGCCGCTGTGTGATAACCAAACGAGTCTTCTTACAGCTCGGAATAATTGAGGTTACAATTTTCTTGAGGAGAAAATAATTTCGTGATTATATTGTTCCGGATGTGCTTCAGAGATGGGACACTGAGTCAGGGCGGTTTGTGGGTCAACGATGACTTTTCGAAGAATATAAAAAAAAAAAAATAATGTTCCAAAATTGTATTTTTCGTGGTATAAATGGCTCTGCAACATTTTTTGACAATTTTCAGAGTCATATGAGGCGTCGCTGTAAATTCTAGGCTACGACAGCGTTCTTGAGATTCCTTCCAGCATCCCAGACTGTATAGACGAAATTTAAAATTGTGTCCAAGTGGATTTGAAGCTTGAACGTTGCTTGTAGGGAAGAATCGTGTTGAATAAAAAGACGGGTGTTACTTTGTGGACATAAGCAGCGTTGGTAAAGAGTCGTGCAAGAGCACTAACACCATGAAAACCAAAAGAGAAAATGACATGGGGAGACTGAGGACATCGGAGAGCTGAGGTCTTGGCGACTAAACTCTGTGTCGGTGGAGGGTGCAAGAAGAGGAAGAAGCTCCTGCACCTCTTGATCCTGCAGGATGAGTAGCTGGACTTAGCGTTAAAACGTGGCAAGATTTACGCCGAAACTTGAGTCCAAACTTGAGATTTATCACCGCTCTACGGACATAACGTTCGCGGTTTGCTATATTTTTTTTCTCTTTGCCTTTCGTTCTCCCTCGCTCTCTCTCTCTCTCTTTGCCTCGCTCGTTCTTTCACGCTTCCGCCTCTCAAGCCTCCTCCTTTCTTGGCGTATATATCACTCCGAGAGAGGCCACGTTTTTACCTCACGATTTTCAAAGGACCTAACGGGGTCGCAGAGACACACGATGATCCGGGGATATCGAAAGCTTGTGTCCATTCACTACGAGGAGATTTACGTATCGTGCAGTTGAAATGAGCGTCATAGGCGTTAATGGCTGCTGATCAATTTCCAAACAACTTGGGACTGTCATGGTAACTTTTATTCGTAATAATGTGATTCCAAAGATTTCGGTGGTTTCGCGAAGATAAAATGCAATTAATTTTCACACTGAAAAGAAAATTTTGTTGGACACGTTGGACTAGACTTTTTTTTGAAAAATCACAAAAATTTTTGTCATTCCAATCGTAAATTTTGCTGACAGCTCCTTTAGAAATAAAAAATATTGTTAAAATAACGAAAGTTTTGAAATTGTCCCAAAATATTTAGTTTACCGTGTTGAACAAAATATCGACGATTTTTGACAAAATTTAATTTTCAGTGCAGAATATTTCTTGCTGCAATGACAAAATTCTTGGGATTTAAAAAAAAAACGCTTAGTCGAACAACAAAATTTTCTTTTTAATTGTCGAGTAGCCGGGTTCGTGAAAGGAATACCTTAAGTGAAGGGGCTTTTTTTTTATCACGCTTAGAATCGCGATGGCATTTTTTTCATCGTAGTATTAAAAGATTCTCGGTCGCCCCAGCAGGTCGTCTCGCAAGAAGCTTTGTCACAAGGCGATGCCTGTGTGCATTGTAAATCGAGGGTTATTCCGATTTGGGCTCTTGTGTAAATGGTGAATAGTGTAAATAACTAATAGTCCGCAAATACATGTAAACCAAGCCATCGCCATTCTATACACTGTCTCGCCATTACACGCTCCCCTACGAAGCTTCATGACTTTGGTGTTTGGCTTCCGAACGAGTACATATAAGTCATCACCTTCGGGAAATAAAAGGGGGATACGATTTTCTGTTCTTCTCTCTTGCTCCAGTTTCATCTGCGGAGGGTTGCGTGTTTATCTTTGCAAACAATGCTTCTACCCCGGAACGGGCACACCCTGTGAAAGTTTCTACACAAATATACCGTTGTATATACATATATATGAATCAGAGTGAAGCGGCAAGTTTATAGAGTGAAAAAGTCATGTCCTAATTGGGGATAACAGTCGTCGATACACTTCAGGTCTATATTTTATAATCCTTCTCATGAATCCCGTGTACGAGGCCTTGACTCTGGTCATTCTACTTAATTGGTGGCTCCCCCGCAGCGTCAAACGTTTTCTCTCACACTCATCACCCTCGCTGCTCTTTCTCGCTCTTGTCATTCATGCTCTGTGTCAAAAGACGCGGTTGCTGCCTTTTTTTTTCTATTCTATTCATTTTCATTAGGCATCCTTGGCGCTTTGCATTAATGCACATGGGTGATGGTGTGCATGAGGATCGAAGCTTCAACATGGGTAAGTGCCCTTTAACTCCAGTCTCCTCCAATCAATTGTTCCGAACGTACACCGCGGTATCCGCTTTGCCATAAAAATGTGATGGAGAAAAGCTTCAATTTTACGTCATTTTTCATTTTTTTATCACAACGAAAAGGATGGTCTGGGTTATAAAGTTAATTTCAAAAAAATTACAATACGGAATAAAAAAAGTGGCAAATTATTTTCAATTCTGGAGTATTTTGTATTTGACGATTGTATTTTTTGGGATCGTTGATTTTTGTTGTACGCAGTCAAAATAATTCCGAGGAATTGTCCGATGAGGACGTTGAATGGCGACGTTCAAAGCTAAATTTTTGTTTCCAGTTTTTTTTTACATACGAAATGGTTTGCGAGACTAAGTTCATTGAAAAAAGTTGTTACAAATTGACCAAAGAACAACGTACTCTAAATCCAAGATTCTCCGAGGTAATCTGTATTTGTTATATAATAAACAAAATTTCGGAAAAATTTTACGACCGATTTGTTTGAAAAATTGAATAAAGCTTCTTCGATGTTACACAAAAGTGTATGCAAAGTTTTAAGAGGCTTCACCATTTAGAAATCGAAATATTTAATGTTAAAAATTGAAACTTTTAACTTTTATGAAAATAGTGATTTTTATAAATAAATATCTCGACATCTACATGACGAAACCTCTTAAAATTGCACGAGCTATTAGACATCACTGTTCTCTTTGTATGGTGCAAATTTGAAGGAATTCTATCGATAAAAATTTTTGCATACAACGTCCTTAAGAAGGTTGCGGTGCGGCTTTTGTTTTAACTTTCCTGAAAGCTGTTTTCATAGACTGCGAAAAGTTTTTTGAACTCTCAGAGCCATATCGTGTTTTTCTTACTCAGTATAAACCTCCGTATGCCCCTTGGTGAAACGTAACATTCCTTATGGACCATGCGGTATAAGTATACACACTTGTACGTTCCCGAGCTCCGTTCGTCGTCGGATTAGCCGAACCCCATAGAGGGAAAAATGTAATATAAAAGGCTTACCGCGGCCTAAGCCGTTAATATGTTGGACCCCGTGTTAGTAAGTGCAAGAGGAGGGATAGCGCGTGAGGGGGAGGGGGCAAAAAGAAAGCGATATGAGATGCGTCGGGAAAATACATGTATATGTTACCAAATCCCTACAAACATATGTCCCGAGTAATCGTCCCACCGTACTGATCTCAAATCGTCCATCCCCTTCACTTCTGTCACCCTCTGCGCGGATAACACGAAGAGTTTTGTCGATCGAGGAGTCGATTCGTGTGTACCATTTGAAAGTCAATGGCTACTTTCGTTAAGTGGGCAAAACGAAACAAATTTTCACAAATTCTTCATGAATTAAATTTTTTTTGTGGCTCATGTCGACGTATGGACAAAAAAATTGATATTATTGATGCGTTGTTTTTTTTTTTTTTACATTACTCTAAAGCTCGCTTGGAAATGAACTTTTTTCTTAAAAAAATCGTGAAAGATCGAGTCACGAAGTGGAGAAGAGTTTACAAGTAAATTCCTGCGTTAAAAACGATCAACGGGAACGGAAAATTGATTTTTAACATTAACTGAAAATCGAAAATCGAAAGCTAGACGAAAAGAGCAAACTTCGTTCGGAGAAAAATCGAATACGAATGAAACTGAGATGAGACGAAATTCTGGATAAAAAATAAGTCCAAATGCGCAGCACTGAAAGAGTCTCGACTCAAATCGGTGTACACGGCAATCGGAAATGTAAATTTTTTATAACAATAGCCAGAAAGTTCATGGAATATCGTGGGAAGGACTTTTTGCTATTTTTTACCAAAGGACGGTGTCGATTTACACCGACATGAAAATATAAAATAAATATGGACTCTTTACACATACCCATGAAGAATTTAATTAGACAGTTATTTCGCGAACGTATTTTTGTTGCAAGTTTTTTTTTGTTTTTTCCTATTTCGCTCTCGCTCGTTCACACAGTTTCCGAAAAAGATATTTCGCTACTGTCATTCCAATCTGTCGCTTTTAATTATCATGTACTACCACCGACCACCGGCCGAAAAGCGACGCTCTGGGACAGCTGTCGAAAGATGTTATCCTCCCCCTTCTATCTCACTGATATAATGCTGGATGAATAAAAAGGATGTTGTACCAGTGGTTCGCTATTTAGTGACATATATATACATATATATTTATAAACAGGAATCTAAAACGTGGGTGTGTAACAAACTTGGTATATTTGAGTTTGAATTACGCCCTCTGTGAATGTTTCGTGTGTACGATTGTTTGGGGAGGGGGTTTGTTCGGGTTTACGAGAATTACGAGAAGGGATGTTACGCACATAGACGGGTGGCCAAGTCCCAATATAGTTTGTACACGTGGCGGCGCGTGGCAACGGAAACTAATTGAGATATGAAATTTACTTGTCGCATCGGAGCTTCTCAACGGCGATATAAATTTACGAACGTATAAATATATATACAAAGACGATAAATATGCACCTTTGCGCGGTATTTGTATATATGGATGTCATGGGTTGACACGAGAAAATGAAATAATTCTGTTTTTGGCTGGTCGAAATAGACTGACTACGTGCTTCGCGAAATATTACAAAACGAATATCAGAAAATACATGGAGAGCGAAAAAAAAAACTGGAAGCTTTCATCGTTAAAATGTAAAATTCGATGATTTTCGTCCGGGAAAATACAGCGGAGGAAATATTACGTCGTTGGATATTATTTTGAAAGATTGCCAACGTGCAGACGACGAATAATACTCCGGGAAATACGTTCTCGAATATATACTTATTTTTTCGCGATCTATTAATATTTTCCAATAAATCCGATAGGCATAATTATTCGCATCCGTTCATATGATTCGCAAGCATCGAGTTCCCATCAACTTTTAACGCGAGACGACTTCCTGCAATAGCTGTCACCAAGAGGAAAATATTAAATATCCAACAGCCGTCGAACTTACTTAACGCCAGGGAGAAGAGAACAAAGTTAGCGAGAGAAAAGAAACGTTGGAGTACGGAAAAAAATGAGATGAAAGTCGCGTAATTAGCCAGAAGAGAAGTTTCCCGTTCAGAGCTACACTCCAACTTCCTACAATGAAAAAAACAAAGTATTATTTATATTTATAGTTCGAGGGATATGTGGAAATGCTGTTTCATTGTCAGCTGGAAACTTGGAAGAATTTTTTTTGTTTCTTCCAGACTGGAAACTGTTGAAAATTAAAAAAATTGAACTGTCTTTTAATTTTCACTTCTAGTCATTTCCGTTCCTGGATCATATTTGATCAACAATTTTTGAAAAAAAAAAAATATATATATATTTCAACCCCGAAGCTGTGGCTCCATGACGAGATTTCGTAGATCTGGCAATTCCCAGTGATGGAGAAAGTCTCCCTGCGTGCTCTCGTGAAGAGTTCTAGGCATTCGGGCTCCCGGATAAATTTTTATCCACCATTTTTGAAAAATAAGTATATATACAAATTTCAACCCCGAAGCTGTGGCTCTATGACGAGTTTTCGTAGATCTGGCAATTTCCAGTGATGGAGGAAGTCTCCCTGCATGTCCTCGTGAAGAGTTCTCGTCGATTGCGTTTCTGGAAAATTTTTTACCCACCATTTTCCGAAAAAACTAAATAAATAAATTTTCAATCCCGAAGCTGAGGCTCCATGACGCGTTTTCGTGAATCTGGCAATTCCGAGTGATGGAGAAAATCTCCCGGCGTGTCCTCGTGAAGAGTTCTAGTCGATCGCGTTCTGGGATAAATTTTGATCCACGATTGTTTAAAAAAAAATATACATAAATTTAAAGCCCGAAGCTGTGGCTCTGTGACGAGTTTTCGTGGATCTGGCAATTCCCAGTGATGGAGAAAGTCCCCCTGCGTGCTCTCGTGAAGAGTTCTAGTCAATCGCGTTCCTTGATAAAATTTCATCCACGATTGTTTAAAAAAAAATATATATAAATTTAAAGCCCGAAGCTGTGGCTCTGTGACGAGTTTTCGTGGATCTGGCAATTCCCAGTGATAGAGAAAGTCCCCCTGCGTGCTCTCGTGAAGAGTTCTAGTCGATCGCGTTCTGGGATAAATTTTGATCCACGATTGTTTAAAAAAAAATATACATAAATTTAAAGCCCGAAGCTGTGGCTCTGTGACGAGTTTTCGTGGATCTGGCAATTCCCAGTGATGGAGAAAGTCCCCCTGCGTGCTCTCGTGAAGAGTTCTAGTCAATCGCGTTCCTCGATAAATTTTGATCCACGATTTTTGAAAAAAAAAATATATATATAAATTTAAATCCCGAAGCTGTGGCTCTATGACGAGTTTTCGTGGATCTGTCAATTCCCAGTGATGGAGAAAGTCTCCAAGCGTGTCCTCGAGAAGAGTTCTAGTAAATTCCACTTTCATGCATACGAAAAAAAGTTTTATTCCGATAGGAACATATAACCGCACGCGTATATACGCAACTGTCGAACCAACAGCCGGAACTGTCAGACTGACAGTGGGAGAGTCAAAACACGGTGTATAACAGGACCGACCAATCACAGGACGAATAAAACGACAACAATAACGTTCGAGATATATCGTTACTTAGAACTTTTTATAAGAGGATATTTACAGAGGGGAGTACCGGACAAGATCGAGTACCAAAGAAACTATTTTATTAAATTTTCAATCAACCTCGTCCACTTCTTCATAATCATGGGATTTTCTGCAGATTCGTTAAATTTTTTCTACGAATAAAATGGCAGGAAACCCGACGGTATACATTTTGATAAGAAGGAACAAATTTGAAACGAAAATCAGACTTTGGTCTTCTGCAAAGTGGAGCAACGTGATAAAAATCGCGATGCTTATTTGCTCTTTTTAGAATCTGGTCAATTTTGGATTCGGTGTCAATGTACCAGAAATACTTTATTTGCTGCATCATTGCACCTGCAGCTCAAAAAGTTATTCTTGCAAAAAAGAGGAACGAAAAAACTGTTGGATTTGGTGAGCATTCCATTTTGCCAAGATCTCACCTGTACGCAGATATAAACATCGATCGCAAAGCAAGATCATCGGCTCGTGGTGATTCGCAAACTCTCGCAAAGATTCGATAGAGGTCGTGGAAAAAAAAAATATATATATATAAAAAAGGGGACGAGGTTTGCACGTTACGAAATAGGAAGTGATCCGGCAGTCTGCAGTTAATTTAGAAGCCATTCCCTCTGTAAATAGCCAATAAAAGCACGAGCAGCGTTCGTTTCCCTAGCCAGAGACCGACAAACAAGAGAGAGAAAGAATAAGTGATAGTGGGCTTCATCGAGGATGGAAAGAGAAAGATGCAATTCGAGGGGTTGGATTCCCAAAGAGCGTGTACAGCCGTGTCTGTATAGCGAACGAAGAGAACCACCGCGTGCAATATTATAAAATTTAATGTCTTGGTTTATGGCATGGCCTCTGGGCTATATAAACCTCTGCAGGGATGAGGAGCTAACCATCAGAGAGGGAGCGACTAGACGTCGTCCGAGTCCTGTATCCTTAGCTACCTCAGCACTGATGTTCTCTGTGCAATCGGTTCCCTCCTATCAAAGGCTTTAACGTATTACTATCACAAAACGACTGTATTTAGGATTCTTTCAAAATTTAGTATAAACGTTCTTAGCACCAAAACTAACAGTTTTCTCATGGAGAAAAATTTTCTGACGTTTAGAACTTGAGATATTTAATTTTTTATTTTTCCCATGTAAACCCGTGTAAATTCATGTCACGTTTCGTTAAAAAGTTGCAAGAAAAAAAACGAAAGTAACGAAACTCGAATTTACACGCGTTTAGATGGAAAAAATAAAAAATTGGAAATTAAATATCTCGATTTTTAAACGTCAGAAAATTTTTTTTCAGAGGAGAAAACTGTTAGTTTTGGTGCCAAGAACGTTTATACAAAATTTTAAAAGAACCCTAAATAAAGTCGTTTTGTGATATACCTTAATTCATTTGCCCATTTCTACATCCATATAATATTATCAATTCGGTAAAAAACGCCTTAGGTGAAGCTTCATTAGGTTTGTAATGTAAAAACTCCATTCAAAAAGGGGCTCCTGTTACGTGATTGATTATTATGAATAATAATGCGAAAATTGATTATGCTGAAGATTTGACGACAAGATATTGTGGAATATTTCCAATTCAAATCTCTAGGGAATCGTTTTATCTGTCCAGATTGTTGGAACGGATATAAAAACGTGGAAAATTCCATATCATGCAGTTACACTGCAAATAGGATTTCCATTGCGGAGTAAATGCGAAGTAAACAGCACACTCGCCACTGGTACTCGCTAGTCTCATACCCAATCACGAGTTCGACGAACAAGCGATGCGTTGCCGACATTTTAACGATAACTTGGTTTTTTGCAGTATTATGTAATTGCTGCTTCAATTGGGCTCGGAAAAGTTGAAGGATCTTGTTATTTAAAAAAAAAGGCTAACTTTCCAATAGACAAATATCCGACAAACTGATTTTTGATTCTTGACTATTTCATAGAGTCCCGATCGTTTTTCGTGACTGTGTAATTTTTCCTCGGACCAGTGAGCGTTGAATTCGAATTTGGTGTGTCAAGAATTGATATCCAGAAATTGACCAGAAAAACGAGACGTTTTCATATATAATATTAATGTTTAGAAAATTAAAAATGCTAATGAGTTAAATTAGTATCGACAAGACGAGGTATACGATGGGCTGGTTCGTGGTCCTCTGCGAGTGCAATAGGATTTTCCATTAATTTGATATTGGAAGAGTCTGTCGTGGTCGATTGTATGAATTAAAATAAAACCGTGAGAAGAATGATCGAAAAAAAGCTGTGGAGTTCAATAATGGAAGCAAAAACTCGAGTGTCTGAAAAACGTATCGCAGGCAGTTATGATATTCATACTAAGAAGGAGCAGAGAGAGAGAGAGAGAGAGAGAGAAATGTCAATACAAATTATCACTGTGTATAAAAACCAAAAGTAAGATGGCATGAATGGAATGCTCGCTAGAGACTGGTGAATGGATTTTCCACCTCATCAAACAAATATGTGCAGGATCATTCACCCCTTCATCCACTAATAGCCCCATGATTCCTTCTCCAACTAATTGAGACAGTAAAGAAAAATCGTATTAAATCAAAATATCCTGTGAATGAGGAATACATTTTTCTCTGAATGGTCCATACAGCCTCAATCCACCCTCTGCATATGTACATGATCTAGCATTAAAAAAATCTCTACAACCTGGAACTTGTTGATTTTTGACTTGCGCTTCCAAGATTTCTCATTTCCAATGATCACTGTACCAACCAATCCCGCCGCCAATGATTGCATCAATCAGTATTAATCATTTTTCAATAACCCTCATATGTGTCTTGCAATTAAGTCAAAGACCACTATTTTCTCAGTTGGCCACGTGCACATAAAATTTAGTGAGTGGACGTTGCAATGTGCACTTTCATGGACATATTTAAGTGTCAGGATCCAGAAACGCCAAGAAGTCGTAGTCCTGATTCTTCTGTACGTTGGATGAGGTTGTTCAAGCCCTTTTGGTTTTCAGAGCGCGTATATGCGGGCAAGATACAAGGCACTGTACCTACAAACACACACACACAGCATTCCACACGTATTCTCGGATATATATATGCATATAATGTTGCTGGGAGTAACGGGAAAACGCAAGACACAGGCAGCATCCATGTAGAGAACATGGGACGGGATAGGGTGAGAGTTGGGCGGTGTATATAGCGAAGTGAGGTAGCGACGTCACCGCGGAAATCAAGAGTAATGCCAACACGAAACTGCACTACCCCTCCGTTACACGCGCCCTCTCTGCTATCTCAACACACACACACACACATACACACACACATACAATGATATTCAAACACAATGAAACATGAAGACAAAGCCGGCAACACCCCACAAACACACGATTCTCGATCACCTTCGAGCTCTTGCTCTCCGCCAAACAACATCAGCCTCAACCTGACTGTATATCTCTCGCATCTTCGGTCTTCACATTTCTCGTTGTGTGTCCTACTCCAGTAGATACTTTCCCGCCCACCTCACTTTTCATCTCTCTCTCTCTCACCTTCATAAACTTAACTCTGTTCGCATGGAGATGTGTTTATACATGTATGCGGACTACATACATGACCAGAAAGCAATGTCAGAACGACGTACGATGCATGCAGTAAAGTTGTTTGAGTTTTAGCTCGGTCGATGATGATCCATACTGGTCGACGATTCTTTATCCATATTCGGCCGAAATACTGTAAAAATTATGGTCACGATGTCCAGGTGGGTTTTAATATTTGGATTGGACTACATTCAATCATTTTTTTGTCTGATGCTCCATTTAAGAGTTTTTTTTTTTGCTTCATTGTGGACTGGACCACTCGCTGGGAAGAAGAGGAAAGGGCGACGCTCGGCCTTACCTGCTATGTTCCAGGTAGAAGGGCAGCATTTATGGTGCACCGGATTATCGTAATCGATTCAAGTCTCATCAACGCGGTGCAACGCAGAATGAAATGACCAATGACTTTTTTATTGTCGAGAATTTCATTATTTATCGACTCGGAATGTATTGTTTACACTCTTGACACACTCTGTATATCGGGACTGTATGGATGTTTTTTTTTTTTTTCGGTGTTCGTGACGTTGCCCCGTGTCTCGCTCGTTCATCCCCAGGGAATAAAACACTCGCTACCCTCTGTACTAATGCCCAACTGAGAGATATAACGGAGGAGGGATCGGGGGCTTGTGCGTGTGAAATAGAAGAAGTTTCCTTTGGATCTACCAGCACCACTACACGATCGAAGAGAATTTTAAGAACAACCTTGAGGTCAAGCCACATTGTACTCTTTCCCTCTGTCTGTCGTTCTCTCTCTCTCTCTCTCCTTCTACTACCTCGATTTTTACATTTACCATAGTGCTGAATTATCCGGGAGAGGAAAAGTTCCTCGGATTCAAACGTCGATTCATCTTATTCGAAAATCTCTCCCACGTGTTGAATGATGCTTCCTGGACAGCACAAACGTCAGGAAAGTATCATTTTTGGTGACTCTTCCAAGAAGGACTTGTTTAGATGCGACTACGTTGATGTACGTGACCAGATCAAGCCATACACAATTCTTGGTATAATTTTAATGCAATTGAGCAGTGTTTTCGTTTTTTAAAGTTCCTCAAACTATTTCCCTCTGAAATGACTACGTTCGAAATGATTTGAGAAAGATTCATCCAGAAAATGAAATCCAGACTCCTGATACTGTTCCAAGCTTCAGGCTCTTTCATTCAACATTTTTTTCCACTTCAGTTCATCTTCGTATTGCCAGGAGAATCTCGGTCCTCCTCGAGGACTGTAATCACTTATTCGATCGTGCTTCTCATACAATTGGAGTGAGTCGTCCGATCGACAGGATTCTGATCTTGTCGTTTTCGATGGTTTTCCAAAGGAAGAAGAAAACGTAATAAAAGTATCATCGGGAAAAAAGAAACGACTGGACAAAAGTGTGAGAGTACCATTCTCGATGTTGAGATGAAAAGTGTATGGGGTTGTTTTAACAAATTCTGACTGGAGAAGAGAGGGAAGAATCCAGAGGAAATGTGGCCATTCGTATGATCGGCCATATTCTAGTAGGAGAAGAACACCCCCGAAAGGAACCCCTGAAACGTCTTTTAATATACACTATATCTCCGAGGTAGCCGAGGGATTTAAGCCTCGTCGTCCTTTTCACCCTCCCAATGTTCTTGCCATATGGACAGACGTACACATGCGATTCCGTACGAACACAATCCGAAATACAACCGTAAAATCAAGGATGGAGTAATAACACTAAATCTATCATTGCTTGGTTTTTTTTTATCTTCTCTGGTGGGTAATAAATGCAATTTGATAGGATGAACTGCAATGTCAATATCAATGGAATAAAAGAGCAATGAAGCAAAACGCTTCAGATTTATCCAAATTTTCAATGCATTTATATAAATTGCTTTTATAGTTATTCATCTGTAACATCATTCCCTGCATTTTTCACATTTTTTTATTATTCTGGAACTGCATGCAACGCGATGGATCTTTAGTATCGAGGTCAAAAGATATTTTTTACTTGTCGAGGTACTGTTTTTTTAATTTTCTTATAATATACGAATTGTTCCTGCTCACCAAAGAGCCTCGAGACGTTTATACGAAGCTCAGTGAACTGTGTACAAGAGCCACAGTACGGATCTCGTCTGTTTATATTGCGGCAGATTAAATTAATTCCAGCCAAATTAATTGGTAGTTAAGATGTTTAGCGTTAAGTGAGAGAGTCTGGTTTGTCTATCCTTGTCCGGAGTTCTCTCGTTGTACTCGTGGTGTAGCTGAAGCTTCCACGAACTTGCCTCGCTGTTACTTATTCTCTTGGCTTATGCTGAATTCATGCAAACGCGCACGCGCTTATCACTACTTCACTTTCCACTTCTCCTTTATATTTACAACAAACAGCCCATCATTGCGGCCCAGCCACTCGTTCAGCTTCATCCCCATCTCCAGAGGATACATTCCAAGTTCATCATTTCGACCAAATTAGCTACAAAAGGGGCAAGAAACATTACAAATTTCGTTCGAAACGTTTCTTCGCGTTTCAGTCAATGCCATACCGATCGAGGCATACGGACAATGATCGCATCAAACTTGGAAATGCTTTTTGCTTTCGGGAACAACGTTATTGTCCTCATTCCAAAAACTGAACCATTTCATACCATTTTTTTGTAGACACCAAACGTTTTTCTATTCATCTTGATTGTGTCATTTTGGAATGATTGAGTTTTCAAATTTTGAGGTGGTCGATGCAAGGGACGCCATGAAGATTATGTGATTCATGTACCGACCGAGTCACCTTTCTGAACTCATGGTGAATTTCATAGATTTGCAAGCTGGAGAAAAACAAAGAAAGGGTTTCATGTTTCAGGCTGAAGAAAGTTTTATGATTCGCACAATTTTTTATTGTTTCTACAAAAAATCCTGCAGACCCTGATTCAGAACGTTATTCTGAATTATTCACATTATTCGAGTGCAAAATTATTTACAGTGTCATATTGACAATTATTCCTTAAATAATATATAAATGAAGTTTGTTGTAACAATTAATCGACGAGGATTGAGTTTTTTTTTTTCAATAATACTAAGAACTTAACAACAAAACGGTTCTTCGTGTTTCTTGTCCACGATGATATCGCCAATCGACAATTCGGCTGCTGCATTACCGATGCTGGAGATAAAAATCCTTAGAAGTTCTATCGTCCGGGGGCGTTTCTTCCAGGCAAAAAACTCGTACAGTTGTGATTCAGTTTCACGATCAACTCAATTCTATTTTGCCCCAAGATTCGCAGATTCTCTATATTTTTGTTTGTTGTTCGATCGATAAATAAACCGTTGATCGATGCTTTATCTTCTGATGCTCGGTAGTAAAGATAGAAATCTTCTTTTCCATCAATCAGTAACCCAAAAAGTTCTCAAACTTTGCGAGTTAGTTGCTTACTTTTACGTGTTGCCATCGATTATCAAATTTTCAGTATTCGTGTCCAATTCTTCTCTTATCAAAAGAGCCAATCGACCCAACGCCTGGACAACAAATAAATTAAAAAATTATACGTGGAATAGTAAAATAGGAAAAAGCTGTTCCGCAGCTTTTTCAAATAACTTTAAAAACTTTGTTAATTCGTGTTCATAATTTTGATTGTTTCGAAATGACAAGATTTTATAATTCAAAGCTGTTCCTAGCCTCATGATGACTCAGCCGGAACGATACTTTGCTATTATTTTTTTTCCAGTGCCTGCAGATGGCAAGTGTGCTTTTATATCGACAGAGTTGACATTACTTCGAAAAATCGATGGTGGCCTATTTGTTATTTCTACTCGATGTTTCTAGAGAAATTGAATTTTTATTTTCTATTAAGGAGGTTGGCTGCACACAAAAATTTAACAATTTAATGAAATTTGGTGAGTATATTCTTTAGTAATAAATATGAATACACAAATTTTTTAAGATTTTTCTTCTACATAGTTTTCGAGTTATTCAACAATAGAGATTACATGCATAAGCATAGGATTCAGATATATATATAGGTATATCTTTAGCATATTGTAAACTCCAATTATTCGAAAACTATGTAAACGAAAAATGTGAAAAAAATTGTGTCATCGTATTTGACGTTAAAGAATGTCATCACGAAATTTTATTAAATTCTTATGATATTGTCGTATGTAGCCAACCTCCTTAAAAAATGTTTTTCTGCTGAATCTCTGAATTATTTTAAAAATGTGTTTACCGACGACTGGATTTCTACTTACCAAATCCATTTCCGCGTAAGAAGCTTTAGCAAAACTCGCCCTGATGGCGTTACAGGGTGCGGATGGATCGGCCATGAAGGCAGCACCCGGTGCAACGAGTATGCCGTTCGTAACTCCGCGTTGCATTACCATCTTCCACGTATCGTTGATACCGCGAACTTTGATCCACAAAAAGAAACCAGCGCTCGGTATTTTTATGTCTACCAAACCTAAAAGTTGAGTTATAATTGAAATTAAAAAAAAAAAATGATTCTCCATAAATTGTTGACACCAAGTTATTAATCAACTAATCGTTGATTTACCTTGCAAATGTTTTTCTGCGAGTTTCACTATGACGTCACGTCGTTCTTTGTAAAATGACCTTATTGAACGGAAGTGTTTCATGAAGCCTCTGTATCCCCACATTTTGAACAATTTGTACAAAATCACCTGGAATCGTGATCAAATAAAAATTAGAATTTTTTTTCCCTTGCGTTGAAAATTTCAAAAACCTTTACAAAAAAAAAAAAAAAACACAAAAAACTGTATTTTCATTGGAATAATGAGATTTTTTCATTTTTAATAATAATTGTAAACGCAGGCGACACGCGCCAAAAAATCAAACGTATATGCAAGAAATTTTAAAATGCACTATATTGACGATTCTCGGCAAAAGCGATAATGTCCGACACGCGTCGCGGTCAAAGTTCTTCGGGTTAACTTTGACGCCCCAGTCTCGTCCACTACAATTCCTTCGAAGCTGCGCAACTTGCTTACTTTTGTTTGAACCGAGAAATGCGACAGAGTCTAGTGCCAAGTTCATTGGCAGCTGACTCAATCGACCTTTTTATTACTGTGTAAATTTTACAATAAACTGTTCACATAACTGCTAAATTTTTCCCATGGGTTAATGCCAAAATTAATGAACAAAAAAATTGTAATGAAGAGAAATCCTTTTTTTACGTGGACACGTGTTGTTATAATGATAATTAATTCCGATGGCATTTTTAAATCGTTAAATCGTAAATTAGATGAGAATGATCTGCGATTTTATTTTTTTTTTTTTCGAAATTTTTTAATGAAACGTTTCGTTCGTTGATTAAAAAATTTGACACGACAGTAAAACGATGAGTATTTGGAAAAATGTATGGGGCATGATTTTATTTATTTATGAGAAGTGATTGAAAAATCGCTCGAAAGATGGAAAAAAAATTCACTGCAAAAAGTAAATTTTTTTGCAATTTAAATGGTAAATCTTGCGGACAGTCGACCGTCGAAGCAAAAATTTGGTTTTTCGATAAAATGTCCGGAAAAAAAAAATCATTGGAACGACGAAAATGTTGTTAATATTGACGATTAGCTCAGTCGACGGTATTGAACAGAATATCGAGCTCAATCATCCGACAATATTTTCCGAGGTCACCAAATTTTCTAGCAGGTGTTCTTGCTGCAAGTGCGTAGCAAAGGATTTTTTAAAAAACTGGCACAAGATCGAAATCGTTTATACTTTGTATCAGAACTGGTAGCAAAATTGATCGGATCTCTGTACTCGAAGTTTTCACAATCAAAGTTGTGTATTTGTCGGGAAAGTTTGAATGAATTACATCATTTTTGTTATTTATAAAAAGCAGAGGAAACGAAGGTTCGTGTGAAAATAATTGCACACGCAATACTAGACGACTGTTGGTCCCGTCAATATATCGCGTTACTGCCAATTCAGAGCACATTACAAAATTCATATCACGAGTTACCGAAATGCATCTAAATGCATTAAGGTGTTTGGATTCATTTGTCAGGCATGTCAAAGCTCTCTTCCGGTTTATTCATATAATTCATGTAATTATTTACATATTCGTTATTATTGTTGTTGAAATACGAATTAATTTAATATGCAATTAGATAATTGACGTAATATTAATAATCTTATCGTAAAATTTATTGATGATAAATAATTGACTAATTTATGTATGTACATACCTGTGATAACGTGGGTGCGTGTAAATGACTGCTCTGCATGTGCAATTCGATACTCGCAACCAGAGGAGCAGCTGCTGTTATAAATCCAATCCTCAAACCGCTGCTCACGACTTTCGACATTGAATCCAATCGGATTACCCGGCCTTCGGTATCCAGCGACAGAAATGATTTTGGTTGTTCCTAAATCCAAATTCATCGTGAGAACATATTCCATAAAGCCAAAAGTACATTAAGGACGTTGTATGGCGACGGTCAGATCTAAATTTTTGTTTCCAGTTTTTTTTTACATACGAAATGGTTTGCGACACTAAGTTCATTGAAAAAAGTTGTTACAAATTAACTTAAGAACGCCGTACTCTAAATTCAAGATTTTCCGAGGTAATCTGTATTTGTTATGTAATAAACAAAATTTCGAAAAAAATTTACGACCGATTTTTTTTTGAAAAACTAGATAAAGCTTCTTCGATGTTACACAAAAGTGTATGCAAAGTTTGAAGAGGCTTCACCATTTAGAAATCGAAATATTTAATGTTGAAAATTGAAACTTTTAACTTTTATGAAAATAGTGATTTTTATAAATAAATATCTCGATATCTACATGGTGAAACCTCTTAAAATTGCACGAGCTATTAGATATCACTGTTCTCTTTGTATGGTGAAAATTTGAAGGAATTCTGTCGATAGAAAATTTAGCATACAACGTCCTTCATTTTTCGAATATATTTCTTTTGAAAACTCCGTGTTTCTTGATCATGGGGATCGTTTTAATTTTTCTTTGCAAATACGCCAAAACTAACGATTTGCGGTCACTCTTCTAGCATTTTTTCTGGTGATTCAATTTAGATTTTATTACGAAATAACAAATTTTGGGATACTGTTGAAAATTTCACGCGATCAATTGTTGAAATAAAGTCTTTTTTGTACGTCAACGGGACACGACCCTTTGAGGCAATTTCGTTGAGCAAATAATTTCGTAATAAATAATATCTGTAGACTTGGTAATTAAGATATTTTAATATTGACTTTATAATTATTTTTCCGGCCATGGAAATCGAAGAAATATAATTCGATTTGTCACTCACCTCGGTGAAGTACATGAAGTGATATGGATCGTCATCGAGAATGAGAAAATTGTATTCGCACGCTATCGAATAAATTTGTTTTCTTCTTTCGAGAGGGAAGACGACCCCCGTTGGATTGGCACCGGTTGGATTAACGTACATAAGTTTGGGCATTTTTTTTCCCTCCATTTCTCGATTTTGAAGGATTTCTCGTAAAATTTTCGGATCAACACCGAAGTCGTCTTGGGGCACGGATATTAATTCTGCTCTGTGAGGCGCGATCTTTAACGATAATTACATATACACAATGAGCCAATTTTTGGAGTGCAAATTTTTCGAAGTCGTTTTCAATGAATCGTCACTTTGAATTTCGATTATCAAAGGAAAATTTATAGAAATTATACGTAAAACTTCTTAAGGACGTTGTATGGCGACGATCAAATCTAAATTTTAGTTTTGAGTTTTTTTTACATACAAAATAGTTTGCGAGCCTAAGTTCATTAGAAAAAGTTGTTACAAATTGACTAAAGAACATCATACTCTAAATTCAAGATTGTCCGACGTAATCTGTATTTGTTATGTAATAAAAAAAATTTCGAAAAAATTTTACGACCGATTTTTTTTGAAAAAATAAATAAAGCTTCTTCGATGTTACACAAAAGTGTATGCAAAGTTTTAAGAGGTTTCACCATTTAGAAATCGAAATATTTAATGTTGAAAATTGAAACTTTTAACTTTTATGAAAATAGTGATTTTTATAAATAAATATCTCGACTTCTACATGGTGAAACGTCTTAAAATTGCACGAGCTATTAGACATCGCTATACTTATTGTGTGGTGCAAATTTAAAAGAATTCTATCGATAAAAAATTTTGCATACAACGTCCTTAATGATTTTGTTTGTTTTTAAAAATTAGTTTTTGATAAAAATCACTCACGACCACTCCAGCTCCGGGATAATAAGGATCCTGAACTAATATTGGATCCCCCGGACCGATTATAGCTTCGAGGGCTTTGCTGAGGCCATCCTGACCACCGGAAACGATCACGACATCGCGACTTTCCCACATGGGTGGAGCGTGAGCTTTTTTCTGAAATTCTCTGATAGTATGAAGAAGAGGAGGATAACCTTGGCTGGGAATATATTGTAAAGCCGCGGCCAATTCTTCGCCTTGAAGAACGCACGTTTTCCCATCAACTGTTTTCATAGATATTTCGGTGAAGGGAAAGGTTTCCTCGTTAGGCATTCCCTCGGCCAAAGAAATAACGCTGTGGGCCGCTGAGTAGGCGATTTTGGCTGATTGATAAAAAAAAAAAAAAAATGATATCCATTGAAACATTTTCATTGAATAAACGGAATAATCCGAAAGATTAATTGACATCGATCAAAAAACAGAAGAAACAAGCGAGAATTTCGTATTGTTCGTATTTGTTTATAAGGAAAATTTCTCACTCAATTCTCTTGTAGCTGCCGATCGCCTTCGCATCGACGTTTCCGTTCTGAACTGTGTATAATCCATTTTTACAATTCCCACGAGTTTGTTTTTTTTTTTTTTTTACCAACGAAAAAAACCGATTTATCGTTTTTTAAGTAACAATCAGAATCGTTCGGCTGCAATGATAACTGCACAATTGCCAGTTGTCACTCGAACAACGTTCTCTCACTCTTAGAAGATCGTTGAATGTTTATCCGAAGTGAAACTCGATATTTTAGTGGCTTTTTTTTTTGTTTAGTGTTCGATCGACTCGGCAATCCCCTTTATTACTGATACCACGCGCACGAATCCGGCCTCTTTTATACCGCCACATCCAATCGTGGAAACAAGCTTGTTCGTTTCACTCCTTACGTTGCGTCAGACGAAATATTGATGTTATTCCAAAGAAGAAGAAGAAAAAGAGAAAAAACATTTATTTGACGGTGTGTTGTTGCCTGGGTCACAACTCTTCCAAATCTACAATCTCGTTTCGTGTCCTCTCGCGTTCTCCTTTTATTCGTAAACCCATACATTCAACGATTTTTTTTTTTTTACACCGATAAAAACATATTTCCATTTGTTTTCGGTCGAAAAAATTCTTCATCGTAATTTTTCATCGTTCGATGATGACTCTGCCCAAACTGATATAATTCGAGGCAAGAAAAAAATCGAATTGTAAATGAAAAATAAGAAACGATACGTGGAAACTGGATGCACGTTGAAAAATTATTTACGCGACTCAATGACTGCACGGTTCTCGGTTCGATTTTTTATTCCATTATTGAATTTTTTTTTTCCTTCGTTTTTGGATAATTGAGAGATTTTACGAGGACGGAAAATATTATTAAAAATCGGGAATCGCGAATTTTTTTTTTTTTTTTAAGGCTCAGGCAATTTTAAGGAACTTGCGACGAGAGAATTATTCACGATGGTATTACCTCGATTTCTGGTATAGAGAACGAACATATAAAGCTCGACGATGCTCGGAATAATTCGTTACTATCGTATCGCTCTCTACGAGATTCATGCTCTATGCAGAGTAAGCCTTACTCGGAAAATTGCGCTTGATATTATCGTTTCCAAGTGTCATCGTAACCCATCACTTGTATAAGCATTACTTTACATATCAAGGAAATCCTCGATACAGAGCGTCAAGAACAATTGATAAGGGGGCGAAATGAGCTGTGGACATTATCAAAAATATATGTAAACTCAAGACACTTAATTTCACAATTAATTTGTCGATGAAATGAGTTTTGCTATCGTGAAAAATATTGTATTTTTTTTTTTGTAAAAACGAATTCGTTGGAATTCGTTGGTTTATTTTTTATTTATTACAACATTTTATAGAAATTCAATTGATTGAGCAAAATTATTTTCGTTTTTCTATTCCGAGACGTGTCTTTTGATATTTTTTTTTTTATTGAAAATTTAATTCCGTCATACTGGAAATGAAATTTTGTTAAAAATCGTCGATATTTTTGGATAATTGCAAAATTTTTGTTGTTTTCGCAGTGTATTTGGTTCCTAACGGAATTGTCAACGAAATTTACGAGTGGAACGACCAAAATTTGCTTTCGAAGAGAATTTCTAAAATATTTTTTTCTGCAATGACACAATTTTTGAGATTATTAAAAAAAAAACGTTTAGTCGAACGTATCGAACAAAATATCCATCTTTTTCAACAAAATTTTATTTTCAGTGGAGTCAGTAGCATGAAAAATATTAAACTCCTGAATGTTATCGATACATATCAATTTCAAGGACGTTTTTCTATTCATTTTTTCAAACCAGATACTTTTGGTGTTGTAAATTTGCATTATATTTTAAAACTTTGACGCTATCAGGAAGAATGACATTTCGAGGAAAAATAATAGCCCATGAAATAGCAATAGTCCGTGTCACGTTGAGAATCCTTTCGACTAATGTGCATACGCATGCGAACTGACTTTTAGGAAAGATCGAGAAAACTTTATGTCGAGTAAATCCGCAAATTCTTGCCGATTTTCCATAATTTTCTCACGAGACCACGATGGATATCAATTTTTTGGCAAAATAAAACACAATTTTTGATAATATTATGCACAGCGACAGTAAAATAAACTTTTTCATACAACGAATTGAAAAGAATAAAAATGATGAAAAACTGCACATTAGAAGAAATGTGCAAAACACTCGACGCAAAGTAAAATCAAGTTTTCATCATTTATTTCCTGTTTGGAAAAAATGCCCATTTTCGTTCGTTTTCGTCTCGCAGCGATAAAAATTTTAGTGCGAACCAGTAGAGAGCCAAGTCGGGGTGAATAGTTGAGAAACGTTTTTTATAATAATGTAATTTGATAAACGATTTCATTCCGTAGCTCTTGGATGTTTGAGTGACTGATGAAATTCTTTTTGAATTGAAATAGCTAATCTGTCTGTCCAAGCTGTTCAAATTTATTGCGGCATGCGCCTCGGCTGCTTTCGACGATATGAAGAAACTGTAAAAAAAAAAAAGAAAAAAAAAAAAAACGTATGTGAATAGATATTTACGTTTAGGTCTCTCGTTATCGAGGCACACGCCGGAGACACACGCTTCAGCATTTTTTTTCGAGATCCAGAATATCTTTGAATTATGACAGACTAACAAAATGTTATCTAGAAAATGCAAACTCGCAATGGAGGCGGAAATATAATCGCGCAAAGTAAAATTATACATGAAAATTCGCCAGAACCTCTGTTTTCGTAATAGTGACGCAGAGACCCACTCCGGATAGCACTTGAGGATGTAGAACGTTGCGCACGCTTCGCATCGTTTCCGCACCTTTTGTGTGAATGCATTGGATCGTCTCGGCAGAGCAGATCCCGAAAGATCCAGAACCAAAGACTTGATGTACCGAAAAAAAAAGGGAAAATCGTATAAACATATTTTTAAAAAAATGATCGACTTGATATTTGTTGATAACAATTATTCCGCCAATTCTTCCTTCTCCTTTCTGCTTCATGTACTTAGTCTCTGTTCCGCAATATTATTGCTCCAGTATCTGTTTCTGACGTCAGATCCCGGGCAAGCACAAAACGATATGTGAAAACATTGCATTTGTATACTCAATCTTACTATATCGGCTGGTACAACGATAAAAGGGGCGTAAGCAATATTTTATCCAACAAAAATAATACTGCACTGACCAGTTGATTATGTTATCGACAAAAAGCGATAAGATCTTTTTGAATTTCATTGGCTACGAGTAAGCTTCGTATATCGCGATTCAAAAATCATTTTTTTTTTTCATATTCATTAATAGCAATTAATGTTAATAATTTCTTGAATTAAAAAAACTCCCTGATCTGTGTTTTTGCAGTTTTTGCTCGATGGCGACCTTCGAGCATTTTTGAGGATATGCACGCGTGTGCATTTTCAATTACCAAACCGATCCAAAGCTTGTTGCTATTTTATCTAGCTTTTGCGTCATTAACCGGATCGCGAAACACTTCGACGATTAGTTTGAGTCATTGATAACAATGTAGTTATTGCTCGTATCTGCACCGAAAGAAAGTTGCGAGAACACTCCCGATTACGACGTTTACATACACGCAGACACACACACAAACGAATGAGCCTTGTGAAGAAATCGGCTCGTGTTTATTAAAAACATTATTGTTTGAAAAAATGTTTCTGGAGGTTCGGAAGGTTGAAAAACGTGAAAAATGAAAGCGATGAGAAATCAGAAAAATTTTAAAGAACAAGGTTTATTTATTGACGAGGTGGAAAACTTTTGCCTTTTAAATGAATGTGCATACATAAATGCACGTAGAAACGATTTGTGAAAACTCCTCGATAATCGATTATCTTGTCCACAGCATATTATTGATTAACGAGGTTTCACTTACGAATCATCCTCGACGACTCAACATCGTTTGTGTTAAGACATTGCCACGATACTTTGTCCGAAATTTAAAACTGTCGAGGAAGATAAACGTACGATTTTGTTTAATTGTGTAGCCTGAAAAAAAAAATTTAATCACAAAGTGTCTGGAATGTTGACGTATGGAGTTCTGCGATTGGTGGCACAACGAGAAATTGATAGAAGACGTGAAAACAATAAAACGTTATTGTTGCGAAAGTTGTTGAATGCGTATGTGAAATCAATGATATACGAAAAGTTTATCACGTTGGATAAATGGGAATTTTTATAAATGCAATTGGAAGATGTTTCGCAAAGTAATTTTTACGAAAATATTGTATTTTTGGTTAATTTTGAATTTTCAAAGGAATAAAAATGCATTTTTGATTTAGCAGTTAATTTTTATGGAGAAAATCTTCGTCTCACGGTTTTTTAACGAGCTCGATAGCATCGGAATATTGGAAATTAAATGCTAGAAAATTGCAGGATTTATTCATTCGTTTCCTTCGTAATTTCTTCAGTTTTCCTGATAATTACCAAATCCCCGGCGTACACGATCACTTGTGAGGAAAGAGAGACCAAGGGCGTCGTCGTCGGCGTCTCCGTCTTCGTCCTCCTCGATCTAGGATTGAAGAACATTGCATGAGGAAGCAAAAAAAAGAAAAAAAAGTTAAAAAAAAGGTTGAAAAAATAGTGAGAGCATCGTCGCTTCCTCTGAGCAGTATGAACTGCGAGAGGTTAGTCGTCGAGACTTTTGGAATGAGAACGGAGGCTTACGGAGGCGCAGTTAGTCTACCGTACGAGATATATAAACCGTCGTTGGAAGAGAGTCCCCGAGATGGAGATGGAGAAACGTACTTAACGAACGGAGAAGTTCATTAAAAGCGAAATGACATTAGCCAACCTAAAATTACCCCTCCTGATTCGACCTCCGTTGGTCTGAGCAGCGTTAACCTTTGGACTGCTCTCTCTCTCTCTCTTTCTCTCTCTCTCGCTCTTTACAAACTTCTTCTCTATCCCTGCCCTCAAAACTCCTCACAGATATTAGATATATCCTGCTGCGATCCTTGCCGAGCATCACCGTTGTCTCTCTCTTCTGCTCTTTTCATATCCTACCATCTTTCGCTTTTGCCTTGCTTCTTGGTAGCCATGAATATATATTCCAGCATGTCTCCTTTGCACACGTTGTCTCTGCGATGTTCTCACTCTCTTCCAACGAAATTTGCTAATGACGCGACTCGTTCTAGCCGAGAGCTTAATCTTCGTTGTTTCTTCATCTTCTCATCCGTTTCCTCCTTGGTATTCGTTGGAAAAGCTCCACTTGTTATAGAAACAACATACACCTGCGGAATAGAATCACCGCGATGCTTATATTCTCATTGAGGCTTCCAAAGACATTAGGGGATGAGATAACTGAGACAAAAGAGGCAACCTCCACGCAGAGTACTGCTTCTTCTAGAAACGTATATACAGAGACTTTACGAAATGACGCAGAATGGCTGCTGCGCTCGGATTTAGCTTGGCCTCTGGGGATTTGAGTATATCTTAGAGCGTGTGTTCTCTCAGACTCGATAGGAAATTGATCCGCTCAAGGCAATTGGAGAAAGAGAAAGCAAGCGAAAAAAAAAGAGAGAAAAGTAACGATCCGGACTATCTCCTCGCTGGGAGATTGTCTTCCTCCATCGACGACAATGTAGACGCGACAGGATCACGTCGCTTCTGCTTGTTCATCTTCTCCTTTCTCTCTGATGATATGGTTGTGGTTTTTGGTCTTGCTCCCTCAAGCTTTATCCATTGGATATGCGACATCATCATCATCACAATCATCATCATCATCATCAGCGTGTCTGTCCTCTCTCTTCTCGCCTTTGCCATCTTCTCTCTTCGCTGCATGCTGAAGCTCGATGAAAACACCTTGCTCGTTGATGACAAGGTTTATACCATAGCCGAGTTATTTAACCCTGATAGAAACCACTTGGTTGCCACGAGAGGATTTACCTCGACGATGATCCTGAAATTTCATTATTCCTGCTGGGCCATAGCTGCTCGATGGTTCTGGTCTCATTGGCTCATCCAGGAAACCTCGATGCCGAGAGGTAAGATGGTGGCCCGATCTCGAATGGTATAGACATTTCCTGGAAGGCAATCTCGCGAGAACGAGAGACACACACAGACAATTGTTATTGGAACGGATCTGTTTCATGTTCTAGGGAGATTACGCGATAGGGGTGATAAGAAGAGTATAGGATTCTTGATGAGACTCTGATGGGCATTAAACTTCGAATCTCCTTTCGATTATTAGTCTATGAAATCGTTTTTTATGGGATTTCAGACAATGGCTTCTATCTGTTTCCGATGAGAATTACGTCGCAACCTTAGGAAGAAAATGCTCTGATAACTCATTCCGGAAGCCCAATTTGGATCTAGCATCGAAATTTCCTTTTTCTTTCTTATTTTTTCTTGAAATGGAACGTTTTGAAAAAATACACTTTGAGTTTTTATTTCTCAGTTTTCAGTACACACGCTCGTCAAACGAAAGATATCGTTTAGAAAACTATGAAGCTCGTCCTTCATTGTATTCCATAAGCTATCGCTCGCTTATGACAAAGGAGTCCTCTCGAGCAGGGTAAAGAATTCAAGCTCTCCTCGCTCTCATTCTCTCTCGACTCTCGGTTTAGCCACGTAGACACTTTGTATCTCTTGAGTTTGGATTTTTGCCGGTTCGTATACTCGTAATGTATAACTCTGTATAGGATATATACACGCGTTAACGCCCCGACGATACCTAATTGGGTGCCCACCCCATGCTGCCCCATTATTCCGGGTGTCAAAATACTTCTCGGTTCTTTTCGCCGAGGGTCGTTGCTGCTGTTAGCTCTTCCTCCTTTCTCTTTCTCTTTCTCTTTTTTTTTTTTTTTCTCTCTCTGGGTCCTGTGAGCTCTGTGTAGGCAACACACGAGTGTGTCGAATGCCGAATTTCTCTGGTCCCATCTCCGCGTGCTCTTATAATCCTTGAGCACTCGTTCGGCCGCGATGTGTTCACATGACGAACCGCAGCAACTCCATTATAATACAACGAGGATTTTACGAAGCGAGAGAAAAATACTCGACGCCAAAAAATGAACCTGAACCTCGGCGGTGCGTGGACTGTGTGTACGGAGCATTTTATATCAAATAAAAAAAAAACGATTTTCAAAATTCATCATCGAAACGAGAAAATCAGTGAAAGCGTTTTTCGCAGGATTGGTCGATTTCAAAATAACTTTAGCATTAGTTGCTGTAATCACGGATTACCAAGCTTGACGAGCAAGTCGTCGAAAGATGCTTCGGAGCTTAGTTTTGACGCCGACAAGAGAAATTCGTTAAAAACAAAAATAAGAACGAAAGGAGCGATTTAAAAATGTTCCCCTAACGTTCTGGTTGTAAATTTAATAATTCATTAAAACGTCAAAACTTGTTATTTTTTTTCCAAAAACGGTATTTCGAAAAAAAAAGATTGTTTAGTAATCTCTTATGTACGCAGTTGACAAAAAGTTTTTTCGTTGACGTAGAATTGGAGAAAGAGAAAATAGAATAAAGGGGTTAGCGAGGGAAATAGATTGCAAAGGTTTTTCTCAGCGTGCATGGCTTTTCATTGGTTCAACACCTTTCCATGCCACCTAACTTGGAGTCTCTTTCCACTTTATACCACTGGGTACATAAATGTGAATATATATAGAGATTTGGGGGTAACACATGGATTTTGACACGTTGCTGATACGAGGGCAGGTACATACGGATGCGAAACAATTCGTAGATGGTGACTGTATACGTGGGTGGTTGAAAATATCTGAAATACGCTGAGAGAAACCACTTTTCACTTGGCGACGTACCGAGGGAATTTTTCAAGCGCGAGAGATGATTTCTCGCCCGGGGTATTTTCTTCATAACCAGTTCTCCACGCGCTAGACCCGCGCCAGCAGGCTATTGAATTTTTCATTCTTCTTTTCCTCAGTCGTTTTCTCTCATGTATTCTTTCGTCGCTCCGTTTCTCTCGTCTACGGGCGACGAGAGAGCAAATTTATTATTATCCGAGTCACAAAATTGTCGCATAGCCGGAGGAAACGCTTTACACGAAAACATGGGAAATTCTATAAAAATTGAATCAATTATTTGCAGAAATTGCGGCTTCGACAAAAAAAAAGAAGAAAATGTGGTTTTTTTTTTTCTCGTATTTCAATAAAATTTGTTTTAACTATTTTCATGGACAACAGGCAACACGTTGGATTTAGATTAATTGTAACGAGGCATAAAAAAAAATGATAAAAACATTTTTTTCCCATAAAAACATTTCGATTATTCGTGTTTTTCGTGAAATTGCCTTCATAAATCGATGGCACATGCAACTTTTTAAAATATTTCCTTCTATACTCGTCACATGCATGCACTAACCACACAGAGTACGATCACATTTTTTTCTGCCAAAGTCTCTGAGCTTTTCTATCCGAAGAAAATGAATTTATCGAGCAACATCTTTTCCACGAATCAGGTCGCCTCTATGGCGTTTCGCTAATGTAGTTACGTCGGCAGTCTCGATAATTGGTGATAATTCGATGAAACTTCGTTGAGACGCTCATCAAGCAGGGTCTTATAGGGTGCTTGGCGAAATATCCTTTCATTCAATTATACACTCGATTCCGATAACCCAATTATCACACCTCCACGCAAGATATATAAATGTGTCCATAACAATTTTCTACTAGTTGGAAAATTAATTCTGTGTATTTGAAAAAAAAAAATGAAAATTTACACTAGAAAAAAAAAAATGATGGCTGAATGGATGAGACGCCGCAGAAGAAAAAGAGAGAGACTTGAGGTGAAAATAAAAAATGTACGTTGTTCACGTATAAACCGTGTACACGTTCAAGTGTGTATAAGAGTCTCGAATTGCATTCTTCGGCCTAATTAGGTTTGTTCGGTTTACGTATAGCAAGCGGTCCAATTATCGATAATTGCGTAAAGATGTCACTCCCTAAGCGGATTCCTAGCGGTTTTACGATACATTGTGTTGCGTGTGGGTGTGTGTGCGTGTGCATGTGTGTGATTGGGGAAACTAAGCTGTACCCATACAGCGAACATGCAAGCAGATTGTGTGAGTGTCGTGTAACCCAAGGGGGAACCGTTACTTCACATTAAAATGCATCCCCTTTGCTTCGTCTCCTTCTTGCTCGCTCGCACTTCCATCTCGATACTCCACACCACCAGAACAACAATTGCGAGCGTTATTCTTTTCACAATATTTCTCCTTCGCGTTACACTGTGTTCGCGAGACTCTCGGATGGCTCTTTGCACACTGACACATGCACAATTGCCATGTATTATGTACAGCAATGGAGACGTCAAAACTGCTCACTCAAAACGCGAATTTATCGTAATTTATTATGCAATTAGTCTGGTTATTCAGTTTCGTTTGTTCAATCAATTTGCCATTTAAATAATTGAGGAATAATGAGCAATTAGAATTAACGCAGTGAAATCGAGTCCCTTTCGATAATAGTTGCATGACGAGGACACTGAAAACAAAATTTCGTTGGATAAGATCGATATTTTGTTCGATACGTTCGACCGAACGTTTTTTTTTTGAATAGTCAAAAAAATAAAGTCTCTTCGGAAGAAAATCTTTGTCATTCCAATCGTAAATTTCGCTGAGAATTTCGTTATAAACTAAATATACTGCCTAAATTATGAAAATTTTGAAATTATCCAAAAATATTTAGTTTATCGTGTTCAACAAAATATCGACGATTTTTAACAAAAATTTGATTTCCAGTGCGGGACCTCCAGCTCGAGGAAAACTTTCACCGCACTTCCGGTTTAATGTTTCTCCATTTTTCAAACATTTACATATGACATTTTTCTGCGAATTGGAATCTCTCGAGTAAGGCTAGTGAACGATACGCTTGTGTTTGGTTTTCCGCATTAAGGGGATACAGAAATTAGTCCTTTCACGAGAGGCGTCAATGTGAAAAATAAGCCCAAGAATTTCCATTTTTTATGATTTAAATTTTTTCTTGCAGTCTCTTCACCGCACTTCCGGTTTATTCATGTTTCTCTATTTTTCAAACATTTACATATGACATTTTTCTGTGAATTTGAATCTCTTGAGCTAGTGACCGATACGCTTGTGTTTGTTCTTCCGTATTAAGGAGATGCAGAAATTAGTCCTTTCACGAGAGGCGTCAATGTGAAAAATGAGCCCGAGAATTTCCATTTTTTATGATTTAAATTTTTTCTCCCAGTCTCGTTCTCGTTGAACCTGCTAAAGAGTCATGGGTAAGCGCGCATCAGAGCAGCGCACGGTAAAAAAGTAATATAAGCCCGCTTTTCTCGTTGAGGCAAACCTGACATAGAGAAATTAAATTAGCTTGCCGTGGCGAAATTGAAAAATCTCTTAAACCGAGGCAAAACTGCGGGCAAAAGAACTACTCGGTCTATCACTGCGTTGTATATAGATGTTTGTATATAAATACATAGGAGGAAAAGGGATGAACGCTGGGAGAGAGTTCCCTCGGAGGACGAAGCTGTGGAGGAGCACATGCGGGTGGTGGCGCGCACCAGCGCAAAACTCGTTTAAAGATGAAAGGACGGCTAACGACTTATTTTTGATAAGAAGAAAAAGTTAAGGCACTTTGCGAAAGAAGGACGCGCGCGGGAGGTTCGGTACCGCAGCGAAAACCCAAGAAAACGAATGCCGGCTTTTCAGAGGGTGCGAGTGACTATATACAGCAAAACCACCGTCGAGTTGAAGACCCGAGAGTGCCAACAAACTTGTACGTGAGATTACAAGCGAAAAAAGAAAAACACACTCTCGAGCGATTTCTTGCTTTCTACTCTGATAAACTATTTTTCTTTGACGTCACATTTGCCGACGTTATTTCATCATACAGCCTGATTTGTAACACACGAACACCGCGAATCCATAGACTTTGGCATTTCTGTTAAAAAAAAAATAAACGGACAAAAAAAAATCGCTCAAATTCAAAAGTGGCAATCCAATAAGAAGAATCGCCATTAACACGAGGAACAACATTTAAAAACTGAAAAATCAAACTCGCATATTCGTGCCTTTCTCTAAAAATCTGAGCGTCGTGAAAAAAAAAAAGTGTCCGAAATTACTGACACGCAAAATGTCATTCGTTGGAGCAATTTTGAGATTCGTCATTCATCAAAAAGTCATATTATCTAGAGGCGAATCGTTTGGAGCGTTTGGCAAAACGAAAGGCCGAAACAAGCAGCGAAAACACAACAGTTGCGCTAGGCTCAACTCAATTGCCATGTCAAAACGATGTGAAATGGGATTGATGTAATTTGGTTAGCCACCCTCTCCAAAATCTACCGTTTATATCCTCGTCGTCATCTCTCTTTCGTCTTCTCCACACGCACACACATAAATATCTATATATACAAATATATAAAATCTAACTTGTAGTTTGGTGATGTTGCCGGGTGTTTCGTGATAAACCAGAAGTTGGGGTTCCTTGCTGTGGGGCTGATTCTAATGACTTATGAAGTCAAGCCAAATGACCGGACCGCCTTTCTATCATCGCGAACGTGTACGCAGCTCTGCACCGCACACACACTCGGCGAGACTCGCACACAAATTTGGCAGGTTTCTAAGTATGTGTAAATAGGTAATAACAATTGAAGTGAGTACAAGGTACACATCGAATCAGTGGAGAAGCCACGCATTGGAATCCTTGCTTTTCGTAATATACCGATTTGTACTCGTGCAATAATGGCAGGCTGGCTGAACTCAATATAATTAATTGAATTCAGCCAACTTTTTCAACATTCTGTTGTGACAAATGTTTCATCAAAAAAGTATGAAACGGGTGGAGCGAAAAAAAATGATTAAACGAAATGGTCGCAAAAGAGGAGAGTGTCACGGATGGATGATAAAAAAAAAAAAAATGAGAGCGGAGATTCGATTAATGCCTCTGGCGATTTCGATGCGCAGGATTCTTGTTGCGAATGTAGTTGATTTTTTAAAAAATGTTATGTTTTGTGGATAAATAATGTTAAGTCACGTAATTACTCAAATTTACGTAGACGCAGCGCGTGGGGCGGATGGGCTTGGTTATCAAGTGGAATCGCAGTGATTTACTCTGATTTATGGAGATTGATCGAAATCCATGGCGCTCGGACCATCACCCGAAACCGGCGTAGAGTTCACGAAAAACAAAGTGACGCAACGTCCAAACCGACCATCAACCTCGCACGCATCCAGATACTTTTTCGACTCTATATTTGTACTTTTTCTTCATATGCATATATCAACACTCGAATATATTATATATGTATTTTGTGAAGGGTCGAAGGGTGGCTGGAAAGAGTGAATATTCACCCCGCAGGACTCGACACGCCCAACTTCGTTAAACTTCGATTCCGGCCGTTCTTGCGTTTACTCTCGCTTTGTCAAATGCCAGAGAAAAAGAGGGATGAAGAGAAAGACAGAGAGAGAGAGAGAGAGAGAGAGGGGGAGATAGAGGGCTGCTCTCGGTGCAAAAGTCCGCGCGCACCTCTCTCGTTGGCCGATAATCGATTGCCTGGGCGATTAAAAAAAGCAAACATATAGAGCGATAGAGAGGATGGATAGAAAATAAGAGTAAAAAAAAAAAAAATTCTGGTGGGTGGGCAGTTACGCGACTAGAGCTTGTTATATTTGTGTAGTAATAGGGGGAGTGGGAGTTCGAGGGATGAAAACGGTACAGGGGGAGTTGGGGGAAGAAATTGAAAATTGGCTGAGCAACGATCTCACCTGATGAATATATATATATTAATATATAAACGTTTCGATATAAACAAAAAACTGCGTTGGTACAGTGTGGACAATTGCATATTACAAGATCGCTTAGACCCATTTTTTCATTCCAAAGAATTGCAAGTCGTTCGCTTGACTCTTCACATGAGATCAACCAGCAATTTTTCACCATCACAACCATAGTTCAATTTGATTATTATGGTCGTCTGTTTAATACGCATCAAGCTTAGTCGGAGACAAATTTGATCCACAGAACTTGAGTGAGTAATTAATGTTTCGCGCAAAAAGTAATGAAAATAATGACAAGAAGTTTCCTTCGGTCGAACGTCAGCAATAAGCATATAGTCTGCTCAAAAAATCTCCTCAAAAAGTGTACTTTCTAAACCATACTGATAAAAAAAAAAAACGATGCCTTTTTTATTTTATTAAACGTACGAATTTTTTGTATAATAGTTTGTTTTACTAAAATACGAAAAACGAAATGAAACGTCCGCAGAAGCCAGAATCGAGTGTATGGCACATGTGTGTTTTGTTGTATCCAAAAACTTGTCGAATATCTGTATGCTTATAAAATATATGTGTCTTTAGAATGTTGGCGGTTTTCTGGTGGCGGTTGAAAGAACCAATTTTGTCCTAATAGAAAAATCCCCAGCGCCGAACCCAATTTATAAACCCGCAAACATGGCTGGCTGAATCGCTTCGTAAAATGGTATTTGTGTAAGTGTGTGTGTGTGTATGTGTGTGCGTATGAACTCGTGGTTTTGTGTAGATGGAAAGAGGGTGTGCGGTTACGAAGTACGTTTTTCGTATTTAAGTGGGAGGGGATGCACACACGCGTATATATTGCTCTATCGTCAGTTGGTGGGCCGAATCCCGTCACACAAAACCCGCCAAGAGAGGCGACGCGACGAGCAAAACCTTGTACATCGAATTTATAAAAGCACGCGCCGTCGCAGCGGAAAACGCGAATTTTTCACATATATAGAGCAAGTGCACACCTCTTTTTTCTCCTGTCATCGTTACGCTTTCATTACTATCTGAAAAGGTGGCAAGAGGCTGAGTGGGGAGGAAAAAGCACAGGGGTTTGAAGAATGGAGGGAGACGAATGTGGCGAAGCTTCACGAACTCGACAAGCTCAGCGAAAAAAGGGGATGAGGATTAAATTCCTATGGAACGACAAAAAATTCACCTCTTGTTATATTTACGGAAATTCTCACAAACTTACGTTTTTATCAAATATGTACGAAACGTTTCATGCCAATTTGCCGCGATTTTATTCTTCAGATTTGTATATCTGCTAATGCACCTCTTGAAAGGAATTTTAAAAAATTTTTGTTCATTTGTTCATTTTGTGGATTTATTTTTATTATCACGAGTAACGTCACTGTGATCGTTAAAAATTAAACGATTTTTCGTGTTTTTTTTTTTTTTTGTGGTTAAACAAATAATAAGGGGATAATAATGTCCAGGGATATTATTGGATTTTCAAGTACCCAAGAGAAATTTATATCTAAAAATGATATGGAATGGTGACCATGGAAATAACACTCCCAAAATAAATACGTAAAGGATTCCGAAAATACGTGTTTTTTTTTTTTTTTTTGTATAATTTGCAAGCATTTGCAACAAAAAAGTACACATTCCTCTCTAGAATATTATTTCAAAGATCTGCTCCAATTTTAGAGTAAACAGGATGACATTGTATGAGGGCAGTTATGCCCTCCTCTAAAAAGTTGAGTTCCGCGGAAGACGCTTTGCGGATGTTCAACTGAGTCGTGAAACGAAAGATTTTGAGAATTTTAAAATTTTCTACCAACAATCAGATGACCCACAGTTATCAAGTCGCCTTGTTCTGTTCAAAAATATCTCCAGAAAATTTAGAAATATAGTTATCCCTCAAGTGCTCATTTCTGCAGCAAATCAATTTGGAAGACGAAGAGGAACTACTGACAACAATTTTATAACATGAAAAATGTAATTTATCGATCGATCAACGTTTTTTAATGCTGCTCTTCGAATGACTTCGCAGCAAGTACTAATTATTTGATTCCCGATAAAAATCACGAGAGGGAGATATACATATTTAGGGTGGAGCTAGGGTGCATTTGAGTGACGAGTCACATGCATTGGTTGAAAAAAAACGAGAATCTATATATCGGAAAGCAACACATGGTTCCTCAAAGGGTACTCGTATATTGGCTACAAAGGTATCCAACAGAGATAAATACCTCTGTGAAAGTTGGAACCTAAACCCACTGACAGGCCCTTGCGAGCTATTTGATAAAACAGAGGACTCTGGGATCAAGCATAGCAGTGAAAATATAACACATTTAGATAGCATAATGGGCATGGAGGAAATTCGTCAGTGCAGTACAAAACGTTTGACAGCATATGGACCCAGCAGGAAGCTCGCAACGTCCATCTGCAACAACGACGAATATTCACGAGATTTACGAATGCGATAAAGGGTTTGTTTGGTAATCGATTTCGAATTCGATAACGAGACGACCTGCAAGCAAAAAAGGAATGAGGTCAAATGGGTGTAGTAGCAAAAGTAATAAAGAGGACCCCGAAGGAGCACCGTCTGGATTAACGGATCGACGAGCACTGACTTACATGTTACGGCCTGTAACATCATTACACCATGTCTGTGTGTGTACTCGATTCTTCCATCAACATCCTCGAAATAAATGATTTATCTGGGACTTTGAATGACCATTGAATGTGAAGATTACATTTGGATTTGCCAGCAGAGATGTTGAGAAAGATTAAGAATTCTGAGGTAACCAAGTAGAAAAAAAATATACATCGAAACGGAAGTAAAAAGCTTCATTTTGGATGTTGGATTCAAAATCGCGTACCAGTTGGATAAAAATAGTTGTAATTTGTTGTTTAGGAAAGGATATTTGAATGCCGGTGGTGCATAATATCGAAACCATGTGGAAATCACATGAAAGGACGATTAGTGTAGACTCAAGTGTTGGCAGAAGACATTGGGTGGGTTAGATCGAAGAACACGCCCTCAATCTGGCACACAGAGGGCAGCAGAGGGTTGACGAGGTGCTGGTATATAAAGTGTGTATCGGTGGTGTATGGCTGACGATGATGGTTCACCCTTGGCGTGGGTGGAGGAACGACGCCAACGTTGTAGTTTATTTAGCAGCGCCCTGGGCATCGGTAAACACCGGGTTAGCGAATTGGCCCCGAGGCCAACAACCAGAGACCGAATGATAGTTAACGTACCGCTAAACGCCATTGGAGAGCGAGCAGGCCCCATAACACATGAAAGAACGCAGAGAGTATCGAACGGTTTCTCTCTCATCAACGTCATCACACATATCTCATTTTTCCACACATCGCACTCTTTCGTTTCATGCACTCGTGTCTGTGTATATATACCCTGGACATAGACATAAACATTTCATGTATAACGCATACCACACTTGTCCCCGTGAGATGCGAGGGCGACCTCGAACGAGGGGACGAAATTTAATTTTGTGCTTTTTGTACGCCAGCGAATCTCGTTTCTACGGCTGAATAACGTCGATGCCGGGGGCTCCAAACCGGGCTAAAAAGGGACTGGGAACCAGAGTAGATGAAACACTGTGATACATGCTATAGATTTTTCATGACAATTCGTCGATTTTAAGGATCATCGGTTCATATATTCACGTTGCGTGTTTGATTGATGGAATAGCTCCATGGAATATTTGCGTGAGGATCAATTCATCGAGGTGGAAATTCCTTCCTGGTGTTAGAACGTTGATGGAATAATTCAGCTGATGTTTTGAATAGCGGCCTTGTCCCTGTAGTCTTTTGATTTAATGCAAAATTCATTATCTACGTATTTGTTGATGACGAATCACTTTTCATTGCAATTATCATGCATTCGTGACAAGAGCGTTCGCTAACGGTTTCGCATCTAATGAACTTCTACGGAGTACACTTGATGAAATCAGGCAACCATAATTAATGGTGCGGCTACCAAAATTGCAGAGTTCGTAGTTCATAATGCATACAGCTATTTAGGTGGACAGTACATGGCCAATAGTTGTCAGCCCGCTCCATATATCCATTACCTCCCACACAGGCCAGCGATAGAGGCGAAAGAGAGAGAGAGAGAGAGAGAGAGAGGGAAGCACATGGGGTGATGAGGATTGCGAATTCGGGAGACGCGTCGCAAGGTTAACCAAGAAGCGAGAGGGTGTGGTGAGAAGGCTGACTATGCCGGTGAACATGGCAAGCGTGGATGAGATGCTTCAATTGGCTGGATCAAGACAACGGCCGTATGTAGCTTGGCTGCGTTGTGTACCTAGTTAATTAAGCCCGGAGAATCGATGTCTAAACGAACAGGCCAACGGAACTATCGTTCATCACGTTTGTGTAGAGATATAAGCAACGCGAACCAGAGAATGAAGCAGGGAAAGGTGGCCGTGTTGAAACGACGGATAAGACGAAATGCCAACAGCCGAAGGAAACCAGGTACAAGTTATACGAGTCGAAACATCTTTTCAATCATGACAGATACCCGTTTCTACATAGGAACAACTCTTCTGGTTGAATTGTACAAATAACGGCATTTCTGATTTATATTAGAAACAACGTATCATGCTTTTGTAATCTCATTATATCAGGATCCTGCAATTGATGGGCAAACGCCTTTGGTCTTCGAGAGCCAATCACAGCGTTGGAACAGCATGGAACGGTAGGACCATAAGCGATTCTCTTCATTGAGAACCCTTGATAACATCCACTCACCCTCAATTTTGCTCTTTCCCTCTCTCTTCCTGACTGTCGTCCGAAACAGGAGGACGGATGAAATTCAATGTGACCAAATGGGAAGGACGGTTGAAGAGGAATAGCATTTACGATGAATAACAGATATGCGGTGTCTCTGAATCCACCGGATAATTAATTTCACTGATAGAAGCCCACAGAATAATGGAGGATCAAAGGTTAGCATTGTGATTCGCTAGGTTACCGATAGATTCTCCATTACGTACGATGTATCAATTTGCCGAGCAGTGCGAACCAGAAGTCTGTAAAAGAGAAGAAAAAAAAGAGTACTTTCATTGATAAACAAAGAAAAAGAATCTCTCTGCTGCCGTTTTCCTGTTGACATAATTGAAGCACCCAAGAGGGGGTTTTTGCGGATCGCGACATTGAACGGTGAGTAAAGGAGGAGGTTGTTCCGGTGCGAAACAGTAGGATTAGGCGACGGAAATCTCAAGAGATCCTCTCACTCCTCAGCCTGTTACACCTCTCAGCTTGGGTAGTGGTGTTGCTACTGTTTGTGGAATACAAGGGATGATGCCAAGTATACATACAACGAGACCACCTCCCGCGGTGAGTTTTCCCAAACTTGTCAGGATGAGCTACACCAGCAGAGTTTCCACACAGAGCTAAGCATCCAGTGGCAAAATCCACGAGTGTTTCAGTGCGTATCCAAAATACACTGCAACCAACGCACCACAAATATCATGTTCTCTTTCTTATATCTTCGCCAGAGACCAGCCAGCAAAGCAAAAGAAAAGTTTGGATACAACAGGGAGGTGAAAAAGGACGTGAGTATTTACAGTGGTTGTGACAGTACACGGAGCACGGGTCCACCACCCGCAGCGTTAAGATTCCCTTTGCGGTGAATCGCTTCATCGTTGTATTCTCGTCACACTCGGTACATGCTACATAATGCAGCATTTTCGGTCCAGTCTTACACATTAGCTGTCACCAGACAAAATAGCGTAAATCACACTATTCCAGAGGTTAAGATATTTAAGTTACGCCCTTTTGATACGGCGTTGAGAATAAGGATACGATTGTATACTGTGGAGAACTGGAGCGCTTCGAAGATTCCAATATGGCGAAGGATCCGGCGTAAACAGAGCGGGTGGTAAATCCTCTGATTCTATACTCTCGTACCTATGATATATATTTGCACTTTATAAATGTATATAATACATCTTTGGTACGCCAATATAATAGCGCGTTATTTCTTATGTATAGTAGAAAATATAGCTTAAGGGGATATAGAGAAAACCGCGTTCTAGCGCCTCTAAATTCTACTAAATTCTACTTAAATTTTCTCTCTCTCTCTGTGTATGTCTAACACTCTAACGGAGACACACATTTTTTTCTCAATTGGAGCGGATTTTTCTTTTACGCCAGAATGAACGAAGTGTTGATGTCGTTTCTCGGTTTTTTTTTTCTTTTCTTTTCTACAACCTCTCCGTTTCTCCTCTTTTTCTACGGAATGAACCGCGATGATGCTCGGAAGATCCCTGGATAGAAATTAGGCTAATCTCAACGCGGCGATCATGGCGCCTGCGCGTTTGCGGTCCAGCGCAGCTGCGCTCTCTTTTCTTAACTACGGAAAGCTCTTTCTTCCCTTTGATTACGTTCACGTCAACAAATTTCTCGACAATCTCACATTAACAATTCGTATTATGCGCTAACGACCATTTGGCTGATAGGGAAAAATCCGCAGTTGCAAAATTGCGGAACTGATGCGCGGGAAAAATTAAATTTGGTCGAAAAAAAAAAAAAACAAGAAATTCAGAAATCTCTATTTTTTTTTTGTTTCCATTTTTTCTTTATTTCTTCCGTCCAACGGTTAGCTCCCGACGAATTTGTATACACGTCTTCTTAATCTCTCGTCTCACCTCCAATTTCGTCGCTTTGAATAGGATTATTGAAAACAGTTTTGAATTTCGGTCGCTACCGTATGATCTATATACTGCGTATAAGTGCTGTTTATTCTCAAATTCTTTTCGATGCTCTTTTCGATGTTGAACCGCCACCATTGAAGTACATGAATCAAGAGATTTTGAAAAAGCTTTGTATATATACAATATGTACTGTATGTAAGCGTGGTTTCGATTGTTAATGCGGACGATCGGATCTGGCCACTCGAAAACACAATGAGCCGAACAGGCAGGGAGTCGTCGTGTCGGCCTCGCTCTTTCCTTCGCGATCGTCATCGAACACACGTAGTAAGAAAATGGTTGAATCTCAGTAGCTTTTCCTCCACGATTCCAAGAGAGAAGATACACAATGCGCGTGCGACACATTTTTTTCGACCATTGACCGCGCGATCTTTTTGGCTCAAGTTCATCTCGATTTTTCGACGGAAATCCCCGGAGCGAAAACTCGGAATACAAGTGGGCGATGCCAATTGTGCTGCGAAGCATTTGTGCAGACGACAATTTTATCGCTCTTTCCTATCGAAAAATCATTCTTCCAAAAATCATCGATTCATTTTCATAGCGTCAAATCTTTCCACAGCATCAATTTTCCTCAATTTAATAAAAGAACATTTGCTCACGTGCCTGCTTATTAATGGAATAAATAAAATGATATTTTTAGGGTACTATGTCCAGATCAATCAATGACGATATTTTTTGAATCAACTCTAAAGATTTTGTGACGAATCTGGCACGTGGCCTAAACAGCTTATAATTTCAAGTTCCGTATTAAAAATAGAAAAAACATCAAAAAAATTCTGATCACCATTGCACCGGAAACAATTAGATTATGAATTAATTTCTTTGTTTATATTTAATGTTTCAACTAGTAGAGAATTTGAAACAAAACTTTGTCGGAATTTCCCTGTTTGAATAATTTTTTAAAATAATCTTCAGGGCATCTGATCGGAAGTTGCGTTTAACCGGATTGCATCGCTACTGATAAATATCGTTCTAAAGAAATGATCGATCTTCGGAATCCTTGCGATACCCTAAAGTGATTTCCAGCTCGAAAGGTCTCTGAAAGGCACTAAAACTTTGGAGCAACGTAAGTAGTGAAATCAGAGTCTTTTGTTTTGTACCTGTGGTGCTTTGGCCAGTAAACAGTCTTCTGCCTTCTCATGGAGATCCGTGCCTCGATGTCTGGAGTTTTAAGTCGTGACGTACAGTTTTAACCTCCGATTTAAACGTTCTTTACTGATTTTTAGAAGTGGCGATGTCGTCCGATTATCTCATGTTGCTAGGAAAATCTTGGCTCGGATAACGCTTATCTTTGATGGCTCGTAGAGAGGATTCCAACATTTTCTCTCGCATCCACTTTGACCAGGAAAAACCACTCTTAACTTCTATGCATCTATACGCATCCTGCTAAAAACTATTCCCCTGCCTTTTACTCAAGTGCTTTCGTCTATCCCAATAGAGACTTCCGCAAAAATTTTGACCGTTTTGTTCCCTTCGTTCATCCGATTAGACTTATCTCCCGCATCAACCTTTTTCTTTTTGCGATCCTTCGCGCAAGAATACTAATGAGTACCAACAGACACTACAAGCATTTGATCAGTGCTGCCCACAACTGCCCACATCAGTGAGATAATTGCAGTCATAACTTTTGGTACTTTTAATCACTGACAACGGAACCTCGTTAACGGGGATTGGTGCATCGATAGATAGTACCGGACTGCCGGAGTACCTGGTCCATTCATTTAGGATTAATAATTCTGTTCCATTTGTTGACTTTTTCCCAAAACTGTATAATAAACATCGCGAAATCGATTCTAATGGAAAAAATGTTCAGCCCCATGCATGAAAAGTTGAAATAACAAAAAAAAGTGCTACGTGGATTTTTATGAAATCATTGTTACAATTTTTCTTCAAATCAGTACTGGTCACTATAGAAACGTTTATCGCAGTTTGATATTTTCAAAAAATAGTCAATCCGTGATCTGACTAATAAATTTACGTTTTTTTCATAATTTATCGATGTGTGTGCTACATCCTTTCAAATTCCGAAATAAGAATCTGCAAAATTGATCGATTTCTCCAATAGAAATACAATCTTTTGTGTAAGCTGAAAGGAAGGCGAAACAAAAATTTGTGATGTACCATGTGGCAGGACGACGATACGATTGAAAGATTAAAAAAAAAAAGCCTCGTCACGCATGAATGTTTATTACGCGGAGGCCGTCATCGGCAAACCACGCTGCTAATTTGGTGGAGCTAAACAGTGATTTGGTGATCGCTTCAGTCCACATATAAACTCGATTCGTACAAGCACTTTTTGGCTGGAAACTGATGTAGTCTGCATTTACGTGAATGTGCGTTACAGCACAGACGCATCGTCAAGGCTTTTATGAAAGCGATTTATTGTCGGAGAGGGATGGGAGTCGGCGAGAGGAAGAGAATTCATCCGCAAAGGTATAATTTTCGGGCGATGGCCGGGGATCGATTTTGAGTGGCCACTGTTTCGTTACAGGCGGATATCTTTTGTGGCGGGAATGTGGGCGTGCGTTTTCCCTCAGGGCTAAAACGCCAAATGGTTATGCGCCGATGTTGCTACACGATTTATAAGCGTACACACGTATTATATATATATAAGCTCAAAAATACGGCAATACCTCAAAAGTGTAGGTATAGATTTGTCGAATTGTAAAAACAGGCAATGAGAAACGGCGTAGGAACAAGAGAAATAAATATGAACGGTTGGAAACGAACTGAGAAAAAAAAGGTAAAGGAAAAGATAGAGAAAACACGAGAAATGGTCGCGGTGAAATAATAATAGAAAAAAAAAACAATCGTAGAGATTGAGTGAACACCCAGTCGAAAAACGATTGACAAGCGAAGAGAGCTAAAGAGAGAAAGAGGGGGATAGAAATTCCCGGATGAACTTTCGCGGAAGTGGTTTTCTTTCATTTCGTTCGAATATCAACCGCCCTCCTCCTCCTCCTTCTCTTTGGCTATGTATACCGTCTCGTTCGTTCGCGGCAGCACACACGATCGATATCTCCTTCGTGGATTTTAATTGAGCTGCGGAAGCTCCCAATTGAGATTTCGATGAGTTATCTACACAGGAGAATCGCTATTAAATTGGTTGAAAAAAAAAAAGGAAGAAAGAATCCAGTCGATGAAACGTTCCATATCAATGTTCAATCTTTTTCTCTTGGTTTTCACCCTCTAAAGTATTTCTCATATACTACTTTTCGTTATCGAATGAAAACTCTTCGTTTTTTGCTCTTTTCTGTAGAGAACGAAAATCCATTTTGAAGCGTCGAATTTATAAAGCATCCGACGAATAAATTGGAAATCATGGAAATTCAAAATGCCTCGAGACTTCCTATCCTGCTTAGAATATCAAAAAGAAAAAAAGGTCAGCAGTGAAGATCCGATGATTTTCGTTTTTATTTCACGAACGACGAAATTTTGTTTAACATTTTATGGGCGAATGTGCTGATGCGATTCCGCATTGGCAAATTCATATAATTTAAGATTTTGAAACATGATAATAATTCAGCAAATCTGGAAGGTCAGAATGAAAATATTGAATTTAATTGAATGGAATAGTATCGTGAAAAGAAAAGGAGAACTTTGGGAATTTGGTGGTGAGTTAAAACGAAACTGGGTGTGCAGAAAATCTGGTACAGAGCGACGTGTATAAAGTGGCGATATTATTAGAGATAAGTAAGCGACGCATCCAGGAAAGCATGCCGCAGGGTATGCTCGTTTATGGAGTGAATAACGGTTGGTAGCGCGCGGGCGCAATGGGTGAAGAAGGGAGAAAGTGAGAGAAAGAAGAAAGAGAGGAGGAGAGACGGGGGCGCGCGCGCGCTCGCGCAAAGTGGCTCAGAGAAGTAAAACACAAAAGCAACGCGCCGGTAAGCTTCACCTCGTTTCTGGCAATTACAGGGGATGCCAGAATCCGCCACAAGAATCAACCCAGACCGTGGCGTGGTCGCACCCTCCGACTCGACGTACGTCGACCACTGTCTCTCTCTTTTTCTCAGTTTCTCCCACTCCTCCGCTCGCTTCCCCCTCCATAGAGACATGGATTCGAAGATGAGCGTCACAGCGCCATCTTTTCGTCTCTTTCAGCTCCATCCAAATCCTCTTTCGCCTGCATGCTTCCTTTTATTCCTTCAACCCCGATCCTCAATATATTTCATCGCTGTTGTCTCGGTCAATCTTGAACGAAACGAGATCAGCCCGCGGTGTAATGCGGAAGCTTCAACTTTTGAACTGAGATTCATAGCGTAAAAAAAAACTATAGGAAAACTGGTCCTCGGCAATGTCGATACGAGTATAGCTCGGGTAACTCGTTCGCCCGGGAAAAAAAAAATGAAAAATAGCGATTGTCTCACTTTCTCGTTGATTCATCGTCATAGGACGTTGGGTTTTGAATCCCCTGCCTTACCATAGAATCTACTTGCCTCTGGTATTCTCTATGGCGTTGTCTCGCTCACTCGTGAATTAACCCCCACCGAGGTTCAAGTGAGGAGATCAAGCAGGACGAGGAGAGACGCGATTGTTCAACGAGAAAAAAGGACACAGAGAAATGGACTCGAGGGGGATCAAGATAGTGTGTACAAAAAGGGCCGCCCAAGGGTGTGAGGAAGATGGAAATAGGTAAAACAGCCTCGTATACCAAATGGGAATGAAAATGTGTAAGAGAGATGGAAAGGACGTGAAAAGCAAGGATATAAATTGATGGGGACAGACAGAGATGGAGTTTGAGCAAAATCACTCCTGTCGAGCTCCCGGACTCGATTACACAATCCCCTCTGTCGAAAGCTTAATTTGAGCACCCCTGATCTCGCCATGTTCTCGAAAATCATCGTTTATTGGCTCGCACAAATGTGGCTGGGCACCCGATTGGATGGGAATGGTAACGCCTCTGGTTTCGTGTCCTGCCTTCCTTCTATTCACTAGCTCGGCTTTGCCTTTGCCAGCGCGCTTTGTCCTCCTCGTTCAACCTCGTGAAACCTTTCGTCCGTTGCTCACTCGTTCGCTCACTCACTCGCTCTTCAACATCCAGCGACGACTCCCCCATATCCCGAGGCGAAAGCGAAAGATCGCGTCGGCGGTGGCGTGTGCCTTGCTAATGCCCGCGAGCCAGCAACCAGGCCGGCTAGTACACGCTGGCACAACGCACGCTCAACAACACCCCTTACGAGCCAAACTACACTCTGTCATTAAACCCTGGCTTATTGCATTTGCTAGTAATTTTTGTTTGTCCATCAAAAGAGCAATTAATAGACGATCAAAGATTATTCATCGGACAGAACCGCGACAACGATTGAGGGAAGAACAACGTGTTAATCCGCCAGAGTTTCACTTGGATTGATAATCAAACGAGGCAGTCATTTCGAATCATGTGACTCTGTAAAATCCAACGAACTTGGTGGTGTTGAGACAAGTTTGCTAAAGTGCCAAATCGCCTGGTGGCAACCTAGTGAAAAACTAGAGTGCAACGAGTGTTATCAATCCTGTGAGGGTGCATGAATTTATTCATTGATTCTGAAAGATCATTGATACCCGAAGGGGAAACAGTTCCAAACGTTCAACGTTTATCTCGTCGTGACAGTAAACAACGAGGATTCTGGAATATCACCACATGGTGTAGAGTTTTAACTTTTTGATGTATTTCGTGCCGTGAACTTTAAATCAAGCAATCATCGGGTCGATACTAAGTGGCGAGTGTTATTTTTTAACCTTTCGTGAGTCGGATTGTCGTGTCAACGGAATAAAAGCTTTTATTTTCTTATCTTTCATCTGTACCCCGGAATGATGAGTTTCCAAGTTATTTTAGCAAAATTGTCGTGTTTTGATCTGTAATTGAGGTGCTTAGTAAACTGGAACATTAACTAAAATTGAGCATTACGAAAATCAACAATTCATCCGAGTGATCAACGGACTCGATCCAACTTCTGAACCTGGAGATGCGATGCCCTGACATCCATGACAATTTAGCCAACTTATCGGATTAAACTATTACGTGCTCGCCCGATTGTACATAATCGGTCAAAGTTTCGACGAATATTCGTCAAAACGACCAATCATGGATTCCCAACAACTCGTCGAGACTAACAACTCCCAAAACAGCCAAGACGTCGTCCTCCCTAAACCACCAGCCAATACTGTACCGAGACACAGCATAGACGCGATTCTCGGACGAGCCGTACGGAAAAGGAATCACGATGACTTGGAGCAATCTTCGAGAGATATTCAAGAAAATACGGGTAACGATTACAATTTTGTTTTATTTATTTCTCGCAATCCAATGAAAGCTCATGCATTCATTGGGTAGATCGATGAGCAAGTACGCGTAAGCATGGGTCTGAGAGACCCAGAGTATTCTTTCACCGATATCGCTTCATGCGATTCGCCAACATTTTCCTGCAATCGCGGAGTCTTCAAGAGATATGTAACCAAATTGATCGTGAACCGAATTTTTTTTAAAATAGCAGTAAAAATCATTAAATATCTCAATTACTGAAATTTAAATGACTGAAAAAATGGGATGAGGGAAAATAAATAAAAACTGAATATTCTGATTTATTTAGCGAGCACGATTCAACTGATGGTCGAATCTTCCGAATGAGGTAGTTCGAATTATCCGACGGCAAGCATATTCGCGACGCCATTACGATCATTCGGGACTTTCTTCTCTGTGGTCCGGTAAAACAAATGTATTGGTTGTTTTTTTAAAATACTCCGTTAGTTCGAATAATTCATTGTAAACACGCAGCAAATTATGCCGTTAATTACTTATCGGATTATGGAGGAACGTTTTTTGAACGGTGGTGATAATAACAATGATAATAATAATGTTGTTAAGGGTTGAAGACTCGGGCATGGCGTGTCTGCTGGTTCGATCGGTCCCCTAGGATGTGCAAGACGATACACGTATAGCCAAGAGTGACGTTGTCACCATTCCACTGTGTCTCTTGTATAGACATATAGTATTCTGTCGCGTGGGGCAATGTCGGCGTATAATTGGAAAATCGTTAGTATCTCGGTGAGATCTCGTCGTTAGCCTCGTCGCTACCCTCAATCGGTATAACACACATAGACCGTTCGCCAAGACTAATTTGTCGTTGAGACCACGCGCTTTGACGACGAGTGCAGCAGGTCCACCCTCTTTCTCGCTCCCAGCTTTAAAAGCGGCAAGCGATACACTCGACGCGACAAATACGCTGACTTAGTCGCGTCTAGCGATAGTGTCACGTTTCTACTTTATTTTATGTCTCACTAAAATAAGAGTTGAAGCGATTGCGATGATAACATTGTTGTAGTAATTTCTATACATAATTCCTTGATGTTTCTGTTAAAAAATCAAGTGGAGCTTAAACCAGAAGCTTGAAGAGATTGGAGAGATTTCCATTGGGAGCGAATTATGAGCTGAGCAATCATGAATGTTGAAATCAATTGATTTGGATCGTCATGCATTTATTTATTGGGTGGGAAGTGCCTGATCATCAAAAACGTAACTGGTACTGGGTCTGCCTCTTTTGGTCGGCATTATGAGCTCGCGATCAGCTGGTAATCGAAGCGGATCGGTCCGCATTGCAAAATCCTAATTGGAATGCTAGAGACTGGCAAAGTGGGTAAAAAAAGAGGAAAAGATGAGGGTTCATAAGAGCATTGAACGTCGGCAAGTCCCTGTCACAGAAAGAGGACACGTCCAATGGCCTGCTTAGCCAGAGAGACCGCAATCTTGTCGAACTAATCGAATTATCATTAATTATGATTCAGGGCTGTGAATCTTCCTCCTAAAAGAAGAAGATGAAGTAGAAGATGGAAGGGGCTAAAGATTCTTGAAATTATACATGCAGTGGCCGAAATTCTTTCGTAGTAGACGAAAATTTTCACTCCTCATTAAGGAGGTTGTCTACATAGGAAAATATGATAAGAATTTAATCAAATTTGGTGATGGCATTCTTTAGCATCAAATACGATGACACAATTTTTTTCATATTTTTCGTCTACATGGTTGTCGAATAATTTGAGTTTACAAAATGCAAGAGATCGTCGGTAATTATTGTTTTTTTTTTACACTTTTCCAAAGTGCAATTGAGTACATACGGGAGAAAAAAAAATCAATTAACGTCTCAATCGGAACCCCAGAAGCCAATGATCAGCAAAATAATAACTTTCACGCCAATCAGCGTAACTAAAAAAAAAAAAGGTTGTTTTGTAACTTTTTTAAAAGAATCGTTTATGATGAAGCTGGTGAATTATAAATAAATAAAAATATGAATTTCGTGTTATTTACGTTTGGGATTGAAAATTCATTCCATAACGAATCTTAAGAATGAATCTGGCACTAAAAGTGAGATTAATTTATACTGTTTGAAACTTGCCAGTCGCATTAGTACAGAGCGCTGACTAATAAGTCTACGTGTCTGAGAAAAAAAAAAAATTGAAAAAAATTGAAGAGATCCCCGAATAAAGATAAAGACAGAAAAGAGGACCCGCTTGTCTTGATCTTTTTCTCGCTCCCCGAGACTCGAATTGACGTGTCTACTAATGGATCGCGCTTCTCGGTCCCATCACTTTTTCGTTTCGTTCTTTTTTTTTTCTACACCTATCCACAGATATACATGCACACATGTGTTTTGAGATTTATCCTTTTTCTTCTCTCGCTTCATCTTATATCGAGGATCTTCCTGCTTCCTCGTAATCTCAAAACCGAACAAGAACGGCTCTATTATACGTCGTTACGGTTACCACAATTATAGCGGCTCGCGCCTCCACATTTTCATTCGAGACACCGGATCAAAAGGCGAAAAGACGCTGAGCCTCTGCGATTTGTTTATCGGATCAAGCAAATGTCACGTACTTAATAATTTTCGTTCAATCTTTTGTCCCAGTTTTGATTGCAAATGGATAATTTATGCTTGTTAATGAATCATTACAAATTAACTGCTTCCCGTCAGGACCAAATGGATCAATGGCTTTCTATGATGACGTGTGAAACATTAATTCACTTTCTCAATTTATTTCATTATAAATCCATAATTCAGTAGTAGGAGTAGTCGTGGTGTTTTCCATGCACATCCTTCTCGGGTTTTTCCATGTCTTCATTTTTGCCTGAATTTTTAATTCCACAATCGTTTTTTTTCTTTTTTATTCCACAATTTTTTAATTCCACACTTACTCGTTGGACCTACATTTTTACTTGGGTTCCGAACCACAGAGAGTACGAAAATTTTTCAATTTCAATTCGCTCCGTGTATTTTTAATAAAATAAAATAAATAAAATATAAAAATTTGAATTTGCGAAAGAATTGAAAAATTAATCCACCAATTGATTGATCGAATATATTTCGCTACACACACAAGTTCTGATAATTAATGTCCATGTGCCAATACACGGGAGAATGATCGAAAATCGACAAAGGGAGAACGTAATGTCTGTATCGGAGAAGAAAATGCACGGAAACGATGGCAACGACTGGTGAACGGTGTGTGTAACGAGCGTAGAGTACTTTTTGTTTTTTTATTTTATTTTTTTTTCACTGTTTCGTTGTTCTAGCAACAATCGTAGGTCGTGTTAGTTGAGTGACGTTGTACGATGAGAAATAATCCATAGACGAGCACATACAGCGTCGAGGTGTATGTGTAACAGTCACACGTCTAATTTGGTGTATCAGTGAATCGTAATTGGCGGTACATGAGGAAAAAAACACGCGGGCTCGTAAAAGTCTTTTGTTAAGGGCGAAGGAAAGCGGCAGAGGGAAGAAGAGGGGCAAATTCCGATCGCGTGACATCCCCTTTACATGCATCGCTGAGCCACATGCAATTACGTGTAATTTTATAGCCATTTATTGCCCTGATACCTTTTGTTTTTCGGACTCGCGTCACACCAGAGTCCAAACGCATATTTATATGTCTATAGATCGCGTTTATTTTCGAGCATACTGTGTTGAGGGTGTGATCAGGGGGTTGAATGGGAGACTGAAATGCGAACAGCCCGATGGACAGTTCTTATTGCGCATCCGCACAAGCATTAAGCGAATGCAAGACTTCGACGTAGGAGTCTTGATCCTCCGCGCGGTGAAAATACTTGGCTCGAGACACGATTACGATTTCGTCATTCAGGAGCTTCAGCTTCATCGTGTAAAACACAAAACGGTTGAGTTCTGAAGGATTTCAACGTGGAATGACGTTTGTTGAGTGATTGTGATGTTTTTTTTAATTTCATTCACTTCCAACTTTTAATTGATCATGCCGAATTGATAAAGAGTCTGAAATAAAGAGTAACTATTTTTTTCTTTATAATTTAATTGCGAGTTAATTGGAGGAGGAAGTAAAAACTGTACAGTTCCAGCTGGAGGCTTTTTAGAGGGTGCAAAACATTCATTTCCTACCCTTCTATGTGAACCTTCATTAAACGCTCACTTTGGTTCACCCCCTCGCAATAACCCTCGACGACCTCCTGATCTTGGCGACCGTGTGTTTCTCGATTCAAAAAATATTCCCTTGAATATCAAATCCCAAAATAAATTCAAATGAAGCCCTTCGAACTGTTACCACGTTACCTCTAAGCCTTCAATAATCATACCTCCAGATTGTGACGTAATAGTCATTGCGGGTGTTATCAAAGCCACTCACTTTGCAAGACGATAAATGGTTGAAAAATTGTTTAAAAAAATAAAATAAAAATACTGCAATGTATTTTCAACCCTTGAGTAACGACCTTGATGATTGAATCAAATTCGTGCAATTTTTAATATTTAAAAAATGTCGAAATAAAACCAATTTTGCCAAAATTAATTTTTTTTTACAAAAAATGATGAAGAAATTGTAATTTTCAATAAATAAAAAAATCAGTTACGAACCAATGATTCATCAGGGGACACATTTATGTAGAAAAAAAGTATCAAAAGTGCATGTTTGACACTTCGAGCTAGCATGAACAAAATAGGTTCTATTTTTTTTTTTTTTATTCATTTCTCTAATAATTTAATTATTATTCAAACACCTAGACAGTTCCTTCGAGTCTCCCTGGTCCCCAGAACTTCAATTGATATAAAAAAAAATGAATAAATCATTTTTTATTAACACAATGTTCGCTAAATTTTTCTTCCACAATTTTTGCTTTAAAACAACCGAGAATCAATGAATTTTGAGTTTACGAATTTCAAGTTCACGTTCTCAATGAGCTCCCCAAGAAATTGCGAATTCCAAATGTTTGCCTGAGAGTCGAAATTGCGTGACCTTTCGCATGGTATTGCACTCGACGAATATCGAGATTAAACAAGATTACATTTCAAAGATCAAGCACACGAGCGTACACCTACTCCGGAATCGAAAATTTAATATCGAATCTGCTGTACGATACACCTGTACACCTCCATAGGTATATTTGGATTGACAGGTGTAGACAAATCGTTGAACATAGTCAATATATCGTGTAGAAGCATTACGTCTGGTGCAGTATCGACTTATCGAATTGTCTCGGGTTCTCTCAGCGAGTGACACCAACAGGCGACAGACTAGTTACGCGGATCGAGTGACGAGGTACGATTTAAACGAATTACCGCCCGATTGAAGCGTCGCCGGATTGTAAATGGGGTCCCATCGTAAGAGACACATATCACACCGCGTACATTCATCGTGATAAGAATCTACCTGAGAAGCCCGTACGAGGAAAAAATAATAATTACATCTCCATTGTCCATTATGAGGAGAAAATATGTCGTGATCGATTTACCACGTGCCCACACTTTTCCAGGGCGATATCAAGGAGAAAAAAAAATCGTATTTATATTATTTTGAATTTACACGCGTTTAGATGGTAAAAATAAAAAATGGCAAATTAAATATCTCGAATTCGAAACGTCAGAAAATTTTTCTTCAGAGGAGAAAACTGTTAGTTTTGATGCGAAGAACGTTTATACGAAATTTTGAAAGAATCCTAAATAAAGTCGTTTTGTGATATTAATACGTTTAATAAACAATCCATCGATCGACAGACAAGTATCGATTTGCTGATTTGAAAATATTCTCTCAACAGTGTAGTCGCTCAGACTGAATCTTGTTCTCGATCGTTTTGGCGCATAAGAAAACACGCTTTTGCGAAGTCGATGAAAGAGAGCTAAGGCAAACGTGAAAATGCATCAACCTAAAAAAAAAGACAAACTACATTTGACAGAAGGGAAGAAAAAAACAAGGAAAGATTCTCTCAATTCGTTTTCAATGAAGTAGCCAAGCCGGAGCGGTGCAAAGTGTCCGTATGGCTGATGCGAAAGAGCACAGAAGAGAGATTTTTGTCATTTCACCGAATGACGTTGCCCACGGGCAGGTGAAATCATTTGTTGTTTTTTTTTTATCAAACTCGAACAAAAAAAAAACGCTTTATTGCCAATACCGAATCAATGATCGTAAACGGATTTTCAATTGAATCAGCTTGCAACGCGATTCCTACTATATCGGGAAATTGCTATTGCTTGATTCCTCTTTAACCTGAACTACAGCCATTATCGTATCAATGGCAAACAATAAAAAAAAAAACGCACGATAAACGGAGAAACTTGAAGAATAAATTGCAAAATTGTAAAAACATTAAAAAAACGTTGTTTTGGAATGAAAAAAAAATAAAATAATGACCCAGAATAAAAATAAAGAGTTTCAAAGGTGGAAATCGTTGGGAACGCTGTACTTGTCTTGCTCAGGAGAAACGTATATCGTTCGGACAAAGGTAATTCTTGGGAAATGATCCGTAACGACCTCTATTAAAGGAGGAGGATGAGGTAGACAACAGGGGAAGTGAGATAGGAATGAAGAGAGGAAAGCAATAACGTATGAATGAAGGTAGAACGGAAAACTAACGAGATTGAGCCAATGGCTTGAATAGGAAAGGGGCTTACACACATATACTTGAATATAGAGATGAAATTGTTGCTGAGTTTGATGAGAATGTGAGCGTGTATCACGTGCATTAGCACTAATACCAATTAGCGGCTATAGACTCGGTGTGATTCGTCGTGTAATTATAGCGATTGCCTCGTAATTATCGACGTTAACATGCGTCGAGGTATCGACAGCCCGCAACCGGAATTCGCGTGTTTCACGTTCATCTCTCTCTCTCTCTCTCTCTCTCTCTTTTCTCCATCCTCTTGCTTCGCTCAATTCTCTAATGCCGCGTGTCGTTAAGTCACGGTACGGCTCTGATACACATACACAAATTTCCACTTGCACACACACACACACACTGTAGCGTAAATTTGTGGAAATCATACAACATTAACATCTGCGTGTGCAATTCTCGTTTCATCCCATTCCTTATTCTCTCGTAATTAATTCGCTATCCAACTGTCTGTGTCCCTAATCCTTAACTACTGAGATCATTCGACGCTCGATTTGGTTTAATTACTCGAAATATACCGAATCGACTTCCAATCGAATTGAACCAAGAAAAAAGTTGGATCCGAATCGACCTCATCCAAACGTGACTAAAAGTATCCAGTGCATGCAATATTTTGTAAACACAACCATTTCGAACTACTCGTAACGTGATGATTGAAAATAGTATATTACACTACAAGGGCAGAAAGTTTGGGATTCCTGCACTGCGCAACTTCATGCCCGAGGCGAAGCCGAGGGCATGATGTTGCGCAGTTCAGGGCTTCCAAACTTCTGCCCGTGTGGTGTATACTATTTTTCTCCATAGCCGGTCGAAAGTACGATCGATTCACGGCAGATTATCGATCATGACAGATTTCATGTATTGATGCCTGCCCCGACATTTGCGGCACGAGCGAAGCGAGTGCCAGCTGGTCGGGGGCAGGCATCAAATACACAAGAAAAGCAACGAAAAGATACACAATCATCGAAGAATAAAAACAATAATTGATTCAAACTAATACGAATTTTTTTAAATTTTACGTAATAGATAATCCACAACACACACATACAAGTGCATGATTTTGTGATCTATTATCACAAAATTCAATAAAATTATAATATTGAAGTTTCCATCGTTGGAATGCAACGAAATTATGTTTTCTCTTGAACAGAGCTCATGATTCTTATTCAATATTTCGTCCGTACAATAAAAGAATTTTTTTTAGAATCCAAACACAGAATCGATAGAAAAATTGTCATGGTTTTTGAATTTGAACAAAAAATTCACAGAAAAAGTATTTTTCGTTGGAACGCAACGTTGCGACCATCAGTGTAATGTAAAATCATATTTTTTACGAAGATTTTTATTCCAGAAATTTGTTTCCATCATATTTATCACGACCACTGCAATGAAAAAAATTGTTAACGATATTTTCACGAAATGCACAGTTTTCATTTTTATTAAATGGACATTCGTCAACAAATCGATCGGTTGACGAAAATTTCGAAATTTGTCCTCTTGCACTTTGATTTTAAAATAGTTCATTCTCTGATATTTTCCAAAAAGCTCTAACCTTAGAAAAACGGATCATGGAAAAAATTCAAATTTGGAATAACACAACAGCTCTGTCATTAGACTTTGACATTAGAGAAAACACGGTTAGAAAGTCACTTTCGGCAGTCGTGGCAGCCGAAAATACTATTTGCTCCCGATCAGAGGGCGATTGTGTTTTTTTTTTACCAATGCACGAATGTCGCACTTTCTGCATCGAAATCGATGCGGGAATCACGTACTTTCGACCGAGGTATGGAGAAAAAATGATTTTTTATGCTCCACCGCCATATTGAGCGATCGCATTGACTAATTAATGAATTATTAATTACCTTTCGTTTAATTAAATCATTGCTATTAAATTTTTAGTAAATGGCTAATTAATCATGAGAAATAAACGTTAGAGATAAAAGTAATTAATGTATTATACGTTCTTGATACACAACTTTTCATAGCTCACCAGGAAATCAGTGGAGGTCATTTTTCATTTAAAAAAAAAAACTATTAAACTTTGATTCTATTTCTCGGTCACCCCTCTACGTTTTTTTATGTCATAGAGACACGTACGTATATCCACGTGTGTGTATGTGGGTTTCGTAGTAAATTGTCACGCAATTCTGAGTTCCCAGGCGGTACAAACATGTAAGAGTCATAAACACGTGGACATTCGCATGTATAGCGTCGAAAAGTATCGTGCAATGGGTTGCTTGACACACACATTCATTAAATGTTACACAAAAATGGAATAACGAGGGATGGAATGAAGGAAGAAAATAAATGGAAAGAGAGAGCGAGGGAGAGAGAGGGAAAGAGTGAAAACGATTTAAACTCGCTGTACAGGTGAAGCAAATTAAAAAGAAAAAGAAAAACAAGCATATTGGAGCGAATGGGTCCGATGCCCGCCAGAGATATCCCAATAAAGCACGAGCACGCCACCAAACAATTAAATTATTAACCGGCGACGATAACGAGGCGCATGGTAGCCCTGATTACCATTATAATGAACGTTGCTTGCTGTGTTACCTGAACTCAAATTTTACTACCGCTAGTGTAAAGCACAAACGCTGGTCTGTCGACTTTCTTTATTTCATATCCTTTCACTGTACCTGCAGACGCGTAGAATAATTAAAACTAAAAACAAATCATGATTTTTCGAGTATTATAGCCGGAGAGCTCGTTCCTTGTTGAGTTAAAAAATCAGAGACTTTAACGAACCTCCTTAAGGACGTTGTATGGCGACGGAAAAATCAAAATTTTTCTTTTCAGTTTTTCTTACATACAAAATGGCTTGCGAGCCTAAATTCATTTTGAAAAGTTGTTACAAATCGACTAAAGAACAACATACTCTAAATCCAAGATTGTCCGAGGTAATCTGTATTTGTTGTGTAATAAACAAAATTTCGAAAAAATTTTACGACCGACTTTTTTGAAAAACTAAATAAAGCTTCTTCGATGTTGCACAAAAGTGTATGCAAAGTTTTAAGAGGCTTCACCATTTAGAAATGGAAATATCAAATGTTGAAAATTGCAACTTTTAACACACGCTCTTATGAGAAACTACTGAAAATTGTGATTTTTATAAATAAATATCTCGACTTTTACATGGTGAAACCTCTTAAAATTGCACGAGCTATTAGACACATCACTATTCTCTTTGTGTGGTGCAAATTTAAAGGAATTCTATCGATAGAAAATTTTGCATGCAACGTCCTTAAGGACAGCGAGAGAAAAAAAATGCTTCTGCTAATTTTTAACGAAAATGTTTACTCGTCAATGAGCTGTTGATGCTTTGTCCATCGAATTCAAGTTTTCAATCACGTCAGAGAATGATTGAATAACTTTTTGAGCAAGTTGAATTCATTATGGATCATTCGTTCTTTGTGTTAGCTGTATATATACGCAGTGCTTGAGAAACCTCAAGATTCATGAAGGGTTTCCGATGCCTTGAAACAGACGCGGGTCGTTATAACACCATGCTTCGAGACTCGATATCTTGGTACGGAAATTCAAAGGTTCTCTATCGTTGTGGCACGTTTGTTTGTACTTGACAGTTCGATTTTCCGTGTTTGCCAAGCCTCCAAACTCTAGGGAAGTATATACAGAAAGGGAAAGAGAAAGGGATGGAGAGAATGAGGCGGTCGGGGAAAGACGAGGATTTCTCAACATGCCGATATTTCAACTCGGCGTCGATCGTCTTATCGAATATTCTGATATTTCCTCTGAGTTATCGAGTTCTCTGCTCGAACAGAAAACTCACGTTGAAAATAAATGAATTCATAAATAATATGACATTTCGATTTAATATCTGTTTTATAAAATTGCAAGGAATTAATGTCACGCATTCATACGTTTCAGTTATGACGATGATATTATTATTTTTAATCAATTTTAGACTCGTATAAAGTCGAGCGACGCTCTCTTTCACGAGCGGGAACCCCCGAGGCAGCTGAAGCTGTAACTCTATACGGAACTCGAGGGGCTCGAGCAAAAACCTGATGACAGCTTAAGAGCCTTTGCGCAAACGCCTTATTACACGTAATGCTGACGAAGAATTTCGGGCCCGCGTGCGAGGAATGAATTTTCCAATGGTCCACATTAAAGTCTCGATCGAAATCGACTTAAAAACGTCTAACGAACTGGAGTAGGTTTTGAGGTAGAAATATATCGATTCCTCATAGACTTTTGTACAAAAAAGCTCTTGAGGATAATTCGTAAAGGCGATACTCTTAAAGTTTGGAGCCTCAAGTTCTGCCATTTTGAAGTGATCTGCACGTCTGTGAATTTCTTCAAATTATAAATCCTCCGAATCCGAAGCTTAAGATTTATCAAAAGTGGGAAAATCCAATTGCAACTTTATGGACAGCAGGGGGTGGCTCTTGCGACGTTCAAGATAAGGACCACTTATCATTGTCATCTGGACAGACGGAGAACAGCGGAAATATCAACCAGACAAACATGGCTGACAGACAAAGGCGAAAAGCCAAGAAGAGCTACAGACTCGTGGCAGTGTCTTTCCATATAACGGGTGACCCAATGAAGAGGATGAATAATTGTGTCGTCCGAAAAAAAAGGATCAGGAATAAATTCGAAATGAAAAACAATGCAAATTTTTCGCGAAATTTTTATATAATTATTTTATTAAAATAGTTTGACTTTTTAACTTTAAATTCCACAACTAAAGAATGGAGCATTCTTTTAAGAACCGTGGCTTATCGATGCAAAGACTAAATTTCCGATCGATTGAGATGTTGATCGGAGGAAACATCTGTGAGACAAAAGTCCATGGCATTGATCGATCCTACTGCGACACCCTGTACAGTTAAGGAATCGTCCAGGCGATACGTTTACGGAGAGAGACTCTGAGGTTGAAGCAGAAGCGAGTGTTCACGGGTTTCTCGAAAACGTTGGTCGACGCGGACCAAAATTCCGTAATCCTCTTTGGTCGGCGAGCTAAGCTCTCTGTTTGACGGCATCTCCGGTGCTCCTTGCTACAAACTAAATCTATATATACATATATATACATATCTATTAGCGAGATTGGTCGTTGGTGTCTTTACTGTGTTCTTATGAGCCCGAAGATAGTCGTTTGGTTTGACTTTGTATAAAATCGCGTCCGCCCACGCCAACTATTCGTTCCAAGATAATAAATTGGTTTTGTGTATTCCGGTGTCTGAATCAATAACTTCGAAACCATTGAAAACTGTCTGATTCTTTAAATCGAATACATTAATCATTAACTTTTGATTGAACGAAAAGAACAGTCCACAACCTTTTAGAATAAAGTTCAGGATGATAAAAAAAAAGACGTAGGAGAAGGTTTTGTTGAAAAAAAAACAAAAGTGTAAAATGAGTGGTTGGAATGGAAGGAGTCAAAAGGAAGATGGACGAGACAGCAAACGTTACTTGATCGCTAACGAACCATCAATTAATAATATAAGCCGAGCACGCTATAGTGAAAGAGGATGATTGAGTGAGAATGAGAGGATGAGAGAGAGAGAAAGAGAGCCAAGTTTAATCCGTTTAACTCGCAAGCACGAAACTTGCACCATACAAACTCTGACGCTCTCTCCACTTCCCTCTTTTGCAAGTCTCCCCATTGCTTTCGTCTTGCTGCAACACTCGATGCATCCTCCCACACACAGACACCGATATATTGGGCTTGTACCTGTTATAAACACAGACATACACAAATTTATATGGTAGTGTATATGTGGATCGTATTAAGCATGTATATACATATATTTACTTGTGTACATAGAGAAGTGAAGGTATTAGCCAGCTATTCACGAAGATTCAATGTCTTGATTATAACGCTTGGTGCTTACTAATTATCGGGAACGGGGTAAGGAAAATGGACGCGCACGTTCTCTGCAATATTCACCCTCTCCCTCATTTCTAGCTACATTAGCCCTTCAGGGATCTGATTATCATCTCATTCGTCTTAGAAATCGTGTCCAAGAGTTTTTACCGTGATTTGCATATCTTACTTTATTTTTTTTATCTCTTATTAATCGGTTTATAAATGTTTCGTATAGACGATGATAATACTAATTGAGAGTTGAAGGTTCGAGGCAATTTTTGTTTTTCTCGTGAAGAAATAAGTTTGAATTGTCCAGCAGGATGACTCTGTAATCCGTAATTATTTATCATCATCAATCAGTTGGCCACACTTCGTTCGTGCATCGCATTGTTCAACTTTTCGAATGATTCTGTTGTCCGATTAGCAAAAGCGTTCAAGTAGCTCGCGGAGATTCGAATGGGATATTCACTCGACAGGACCTTTCACTTGTCGATATATATCTGTGTGTATTATGCTGAGAGATGCATTATGGGGATTACGAGGAACTGTCAGTCTCGTCTCAAGAAAAGTTACTATTCTCTGCTCCCTCTCTCTCTGTCTTTCTCGAGTTTACGTTGAATTAAGACACTCTGAAAATTTAAGATGCAGACGATGAGGCTGCGAGGAGATCTCAGTGACTTGGATTATGCAATAATGCACATGCAGTACACATTTATTATGTGCATATCCACCGTGTCACTGTTCCATCGTCAACACTGGTTATTCGATCAACCTTTGAAAGTAAAATATTAATTTGTATCCCTCAGTCGATCCACTCGATATAAGAACAATGATAAAATCAATCAAATCAAATGTCATTGAAAAAGAGTAGCTGTGGACCCTGTTGACTATCAAGTTGGCCAATCATTGGCCAATCACTGTTGGCCAATCGCAGAAAATAATGATGATTTTCGAATGATCGTTTGGTGTGCCAAAAGGAATCGATCCAGTAATCAACGCGAATGAGGACACTCTAGAGTCTGGAGACTTTATTATAAGGATTCTGATGTTGTTTCCAAGCAAAAATGTCATGAACTTGAAAGAATCTGTCGTACATTTATTACGATGAAAAAAAAAATCAGATTTTGATATGCTATTAATTCGAGACATCCATTATGCTCCGATCGAAACATTCAGATATATATGTATTTGTAGTTATTCACACGCTTTGGATTTTAACTCGATTAAAAGTAGAAGCGAGCCATCCATGTTCGAAGTGTTCTAGAAGCGAAGCCCGCAGGCGATTTGACAGAATTTATCGGCAATCAACGTGTTGACCCATTAGTTTCTGACGCTTCGACCAGTGAGTTCGGTCTCGTATAGTCTCTTCGTATATGTAGCTGTACATACTCTGAGAGAAAAGTAGCAAAACAGTATTGGTAACGATTGGTAAGGACGCGACGGTCTCCGCATCGACGCCACACACCGGTTTCCTTTCTGTCCATTACGTTATCTCATCGTGTCAATCTCTTAAGTAGCTAGAACGAACTAAAACTGCTTGAGATCGAAAAGAAGGGATGGAGTGAAACGGAGAGAGAGAGAGACGTTGGTTCTCGTGACGTGGACTCGATAAAATCAAGCACTCTATGATCCTGTCTTCGTTGCACGCTCGTGTCGTTCGACACATCTCACCTCGTCGTCGTTTATTCTTGCTACTGATGAATCGGTCAATATGGAACTCTTAACGAATTATCATCGCCCGTTTAATAATCACGGACGCGAGTTAAATGAATTGATTCTAAAAAATACCACAAGAGCAGGTTGTCCAACCTTTTTTTTTCATAAAGTTCGAATGCCCGCGAATCGTGATTCGTATTTTGTTAAAAAACATTGTCGTTTGAACTTTGCTCAGCGGATCAGCTTCTCGCTGAGGAGTTTCTCCTTCGAACTCACGTCGATACGATTATTGATTGTAGCTGATAATTAATCGTTACAGAACCGTCAATCAAGTCATGTGCATGCGGTGGGGTTATTAGCTCGTGGGTTATCCGACGGGGAAGCTTTGCCTTCCCTACTGTAAACCCTGTCTGTACAATTTGTATTTTCCTCCGCGAGTCTGTCGTGTTTTGTAGGAAGATTCGTATCCGGATGATTAAATCGAGGATTCGTTCTTCGCAGCTCTTTTGGTCTGTTGAGTAGTTGATTACGACGAGATTTTAATTGGCATTGTTCCGAGGGATTAAAAATATATCTTTGGTTTTTTTTTGCAGGTGAAAATAGTTGCAATTCGCCTGGAAGCGACGAAGAACCCGGTGCGGGATGTGGTGACGAATTGAACGGAGTAGCTGGTAAGAAGAAACATCGTCGCAATCGTACGACATTCACGACGTATCAACTTCACGAGCTCGAAAGGGCTTTCGAGAAATCTCATTATCCGGATGTTTATTCACGCGAGGAACTTGCGATGAAGGTCAATCTACCGGAAGTTCGAGTACAGGTGAGTCTCGATATTTTTCATTGCAAGATTAAGTTAGTGGAATAAACTGAAAACAAAATTTTTTTGAAAAAGATCGATATTTAATTGGAGACGTTCGACTAAAAGTTTTTTTTTGTTTTTTAATAATCCCAAAAATCGTGTCGTTGCAGCAAGAAATCTTGTAGAAAGTCAATGTAAGTAAATTTCGCTGACTGTTTCGTTAGAAACCAAAAATACTGCCAAAATAAAGAAAATTTTGAAATGATAAAAAAATATTTAGTTCAACAAAATATCGACGATTTTTGACAAAATTTCATTTTCAGTGAAACAATAATCACAGAGTTTAATTCTCGAGAAGTTGAAATGTCGAGAAAGTTGAATAAACTCGATGAGGGAGGATCGATTTTATTGAACTCTTTCATCACTGTTTTTATAACTTTGTTAGTTTTATTTTTCACAATTGGTTGCTCAACTCTCGCGCCTTTCTTTGGCCTCTCGCTCTCCACTGTTCTCGTCTCGCGCGCTTTATTAAACCAAATTAGATTAATTATGTGCGTGACAGCGATAAAAGCACGCAGTCGCGTGCCTCCGACTTATCGATTATGCTCATGGGAACGCCGGCTCGAGGGGACCTCGCGCTGGGGAAGAGTGAGGGCAGGAGCCAGAGGGAATTTCGAGGAACCAGCGGTAAGATCGAGCTCTTGCCTGCGAACAAACTTCGCAGGACTCCTCGGCGTTTCCAATTCTCGTAGCAAGACCTCGCTGAGTCAGGACTCGTGTTCCACGTACCAAAACACTTTTCCCTCTTTCTGCTATGCTCCGCTTTCTCACAACTCTCGTAAACATTTTTCTTTTTTTTTTTTGCTACCGTTATGGCGTCTCGCGAGCGTTAATTATGATTCTGAAAAAAAAACATCAAATTGATGAAGAAAATAAAATAATATGCGAAATTTTTTAATTTATTTATAAGAATTTTTCGGGAACGGACCCATGAATTTTTATTTTCTTCATGACCATGTGAATACTCTGTACTATCGGTTGTGTTTATAGGGATAAAAGTTCCGGTTCGCGCCTCTTTGCGGTGGAACGCAACATTGACCGATCCGGGAGGGGATAGTAATTAAAATTTTTAATTGCGTTTTAAACCTGCCGCATCGGTAATCCTTTTCTTTTTCACTGACACACGCTACGACACGATGTCTGGCTGTCGTCTCGTCTTTTTATCCCTTTATCGACTACCACCCTGGCCTAACTTTTTATATCCACTCTCTCTCTCTCCCTGTCCTTCTCTTTCTCTCTCGTCCACTTATCACTGTTGAGGCTTTTTCCAACTCTCATTCGTATCCAGTTGAAATTTTCATTGAAACAATTCTGAGCAATTCTTTCAATTGAATTATTTTGAGCCTGAATTGCTCGTGGTGTAATTTTCTATCAAATGACATATTTCTAGGTCCGAGCATTTTCATAAATTAACATAAGAATTCAAGCGAATTTTGAATGCATAAATTTTGATTTTTCGATCGATCAAACAAGCTCGAGCGATCCATTCGAGTTTGCGTAGAAAAAAATTCACTAGATCCTTGGAATCGTCGGAGTAACTAAAGCTCAGAGCGTAATGGTAGCCGCTCAGCTGCTCTCCTGGTTTCATCATTTTTAATTGACAACGTGCGCCAATCTCGTCTGTCAGATTAATCGTGGAGCGGGTATAGGAGCGCGCGCAGTCGCCCAATGACAAAAGGCTATCCCAGCAAACGTGAGCTTAACATAGGTAGCGAAAGATTGAGGGGTTGAATCGGGTAACGCCGAACAGTTTTGGGGATGCGGCCTGCCGCAGGCCACATGCGCGATCCCCCCTCTGTTCGCCTTTTTCCTCGACTAATAATCAAAGAGTGGCCTCGATTGATTTTTATGAGAAGCGAACGAATTGCTTTTTAATTTGCTGCAGCGAGAAATTATTTATATTTCATAAATAACATTGGGAATGATTAAAAAATTCGAAGGACAGTAAATTTTCAAAATTTCCAAAACACGATTAAACGAAAATTACCAAAAAATCAAATTTCTCGTGATTCCAATTTTTTTAATTGCGATATTAATTAGTTACGAGAAACACAAGTTACACTTGAAAGTTTTTTAATTAAAAAAGCTAACATCTTGATTATGTAATCATAACTACAAATTTCCGAACGTGTTTCGTTTTTCGAATCGTTTTAATCGAACGAATCACGATCGGTATTATAATAATTTACCAAATTATTGTTATAGCCAATTCGAAGGCATTAATGGTATTGCCTACACACTATTAGTGCTTAGGTTATTATAATAATATGTAGTACACCGCTAATGTTATAGAATAGACCATAGAAGTGAAGCAGATAATTCAATGATTATAGGATAGAGGGAGGAAGCAGTTGTTTACGGTAAACGTGTGGCTGAATGATCGTTGGTTATCGATGACTCCCGGGTGCACGCAGCTGCTGGTTACGCGCATGAGAGCCCTTTGGTTCCAACACCCCCGCAATTTGTCTCTAACGTAATTTGTCTCTGCGAGCGTGTGTACTGCTACACGTATTTGTGCAGACTCAATTATTTACAGATCTAATTTCCCAATGACATTATTATTCAGCGATATTATAAAAATTACAAGAAAAACTGTAATTAACTTAAATTTTAATACAAAATTAATTACTTTCTAAAATCATCAACGATCTTTTTATTCATTAAATGGGAAAGTTTAGGAAAGATTTTTTCACAGGCTCTGTACAATGAAAATTTGAGGCAGTAGCAAAATCGAACTTTGCCAAAAAAAAATTATTTCTTTGAATAAAATCTTAAAAAATTCAATAATGTTCATAAACTTTCAATTTTGTAATTCAGAAGAATTAAAATTTCAATTTTTTTGAGAGCTTCAAATAATTTTCAAATTCCACGACAATTGCAAAAACTTTTTAACGTTTCTTAACAAATGAAAATTGTCCTAAATCACCGTGACCTTTGAACCCCATAATCAAATAACACACACACACCCTATTGAACACCTTGAAAAAAAAATCGAATTAAATGGACGTTTACGAACAATACTCTTTCATCACGCACTGGTCGTTCTTCACGTCCATTTTTTCCGTGTACACCGAAACATTGTCTCCGCTGGTTTGTCGTATCGAAGTATACAGAAAAAAATAAACGAACCATGCACGTTTTATTTTCACGGTACTTACGCATCGGTTTGTAATAAAAGCCAAACGCTGGTTTCCTCCATTTGTTGAAAGAAATAAAAAGCTTGCTATGTGTGAATATACGGATGTATGTATTTACGTATATATATATATATATATATCAACGGGTATATATTCGCTTATTATTATGTATTCAGCGATATATTTTCGCATTTATCATTGTGTGCGAACACGAGTTTACCAGTAACTCGAGCGAGTCCCTTTTGCTATATGTCTGTTTTGTAGAGTCCTGGATATACTTCATATTATATCCAGGCACTATTGTTGGCAAGGGCGTACATTAGCTTTCCTGTCACGCGATCGTATCCCATGTATAGGCAAGCCAACAAATAAAAGGATAGTGTGTGTATCCAGCTAATTCGACGATTTCGTAGCTTCTATACCAGAATCCTTCCATATATATTGTGTTTTAATAGTTGTATGTATGGTGTGCGTATCATTTTTTCACAGTGTCGTGTTATTTATGCAACATGTGCACACGTCTATGAGGAGGACATGCACTCGTTGTATTGCAGCAAAATCGATATTTAGGGGTTGATGCTTCGTGAGGCTCGCTAACGCACAATATTGCTACTTATTAAAGGATCGTACCATTATCAACGCCCATTAGATTTTTGTGATTTTTTTGTTAGACCGAAAAGACGAGGGCAAGCAAAGAAAAAATTAGATTGAAGATTATACGAGATGGTGACACCAATCACATCCTCTTAATTAGGCCAATTTGAGATTCAAGACGATCAAAGGAAACTCCAACAATTTCAAATTTATTTAGAATTTTGTGGGCAAATCTTTTTCGTGAACTCGAATATTTCAGGTTCGTTTCTTGCCATTTTACTGGAAAAAATTTCTTACACTCTCTCAGGCAGAATCGTCGATTTTCATCCTCGCATGTGATCGAAAAGGCCCAGCTTCGGGGACAAGAAAATATGGCTCTGCGGAACAGCAAAACCTAAATTTTCGCTTCCAACGTTTCGTCATTTATTTTTCATTCATTTTCACATATTAAGATAAACTTTTTGTAATGAAATTCATCGATCTCTCATGGTAGAGTGGAAATTTGATAATGGAAAAAACAGTTTAACAAATAATAATCACGCGGTTTCGAATCAATGGGAAGTATTTTCAGCATCGAAAAATTGAAAGCTCTGAGGTCGGACAGAACGAAGCGAGCTAAACGAGGAATCCTGACAAAAATATATACAACGTGAATGATTGAATTCTATGGATATGGATATTGCTTGAAATAAAACCTATCGAAACGACATTACGTGTGAACGAAAAGAGTTTCGTTCCATAGAGTTTAGGGATGAAAAGAGCATGCAGAGGGAGAAAGAGAAAAGAGAACGAGGCGGAGCTGCAAATATATGAGAGAGACAGGAACAAACTATTTTCAAGCTGACCACCGTTCGAAATTGGCTATGACAGATAACTGGGATACACGACAGGAGCCATTGGAGTGGGTAAAAAAGGAAGATTGATTTTTCGCGGTGCCCCAGCTAATTCGCCATCGCGATTCTCTCTTCCTCGGACACGTGAAAAATATTATTTTTCTCTTATTTTCCTCTTCATCGCTTCATCCGGTCCATCAACTCTCAAAATGTAAACTGTAAATCAAAATATGCAAAAGGATGGAATTGCTGAGAAAATTTCGTGCTAATTATTTTAGCGGATAAAAAATATGCGAAAAGAATAAAAATTCTTCGAAGTATTGAGCCAAATAATTGATAGATGCAAATTGGAAGAATTTTTTTGAAATTTGGAAAATAAATTATTCCGACGATTCGGTTCGACTCGATCTTTTTGTTGTATCGTTATGAATATTTATTATTTGTTTATCATTTTCTAATTAAATAGTTAAAACAGACTGTAGTATTTTGTCGTATGATGAAAAGTTTCTCGTGGATCGTTAAATATTTAATTCAATATTATTGCACTGAGAAAAGAAATTTGTTGATTCAAGAAAAATAATGTTGCGGTGAACGCGTATGTAGTTGAGGCTCAGGTGGTCGAAACAATCAGTTTATCCTGATGCAGTCGTTCAGTTGCTTCAACACCTTTAATCGTTTATTCTGACCAAATCAAGTCGTTTGAATAACAAAATTGAACTCTGGTTGACTAAATGTTTGATTGATTTGAGAGATTAAGAAAAAAAAATACCGTGCGTTCCGTTTAACAAAACTTTAAGTTGTATAAACAAAATCTTGAGTTTGATCAACTTTTGGGTTGTTGGGTGGACCAACTGTGGGTTGGAAGTTATGGGTTGTCTATTTTTGGGCAGTTTGAATAACTGAATTGTTTTGTAAAATGAAGAAAATATTTTTTTCGCCCTCCGTGACTGCGGGATTTGTTGATTCAACAAAAATTTTATTGTATCAAAAAATGTATTTTCTCAATAGAGCTTAGCAGCTATTTCGTATTTCACTTGTTAGGAAGTGAAAGGGATCACGAAGTGAATTACCGTACAGGTGATACGAAAGGGAGTATATATAGCGTTTGACTCTTGAGCACCCGGTTTCGTTTCCACAAAACTATGAAACTTATGGTGTCGAGTGAGAATTATGCGCGTTGTGCGGAAAGAAAGGAAGAAGGGGGTGTTGTGTGAGCAGGCCTCGTGTCCCTGATCGAGAATTGGTCACGCACGTTCGTAATAAGCGCAGTTGAGGGAGCATGGCGGATTAATCCTCGGCGTTATTTCACCCCGTTTTTTTTTCTTGCATCAATAACGTAACCATGGAAATCCCATATGGACAAGAAACGAAATTAAAAAATCCTTGAAATTAACTCACGCCATTACGAACGTCGTCATATTATTCCACGTCAATTGGTTCGAGGCATCGAATTCTTTCCGTTTTTCCAGCCAGAATCGAATGAGCATTAGGCAAAATGAAAAAAAAAAAAAAGAAAAAAGAAAAAAAAAACACGAAAATAAATGCTCCCCGTGGGAATATTAGGGTGCGCATAAGAACACCGTGATGATGCGGTGAGTCGGAATTGCCTCGGGAATTGCCCGAATCGAGAATAATCCCCTTAGTTACACAGTGACAGAGGGTTATTCCGTGTTTTGTTGAGTTTGGCTCGTGCTTCTCACTTCCACCCTGGAAGACGATATTCGTCGGATTTATCCGAACAATATGTCCACATATTGCTATACAGACGTATAGTCGAGGAAACTCAACAGAGCGTATCATAAAAACGCTTCGGTCAGAATCCTGCCATCAGAAGACACTAATAAAAATAATGACGTCTTGATAACCGAAATTATCATCATTTATTATCGTTATTATTTTGCCTCCATCACATTCAATAGCCTGGCAATATATATGTATATATAACGAAACGGTTTACCGAACAGAAATATGTTGGTGTGAATTTTGACACACTTGAGGCAAATGCCCCATTTGGAGAACTCACTAAATTCTCTTGGTGAACTCGCAGGGGAAACCAAATGACAATAATTCATAACGTGCACAATAATACATGATTCAAACCGCAACTAATAACAATCCTGACTTAGAAATGTATATTTATATATAACAAGTGCCTAGAACAGTCTATACATAAATCAAATTAATGCATGCGGTTGCAGTGAATACAAGAGTGTATTAAGCTTCAACGCACGAACCGAACGGTATACGAACTGAGTTTTATTAATGGTGCATATATCCGGCACTTTATTTAATTGCCAAATCGAGCAAGCAAAATTTCACTTACAAGAATATTCTGACAAATAGTTTTTTTTACTTGAAAATTAAACTATCAAAATTTTCAATTGTTTATAGCAGAAATACTGCAAATAAATAAACAGTAGAATTTTTTACTTTTTCCTACGATGTTGAAGTTTGGATCCGTTGGAATAAATCGATCGTTTTTTTAGGATTCAAACACAAAATCGTGTGAAAATTGTCATGGTTTTTTGAAATTTTTAACAAAAACAATGAAAAGAAAATATATTTTTCGTTGGACCTCAACGTTGCGAACTTCAGAGTCTTCTTTTTCATGCGATACTTTAGATTCTACCAGTTGACCATCCGAAGAGTTCTAAACTTTTCCAAACTTTTGACTTTTGACATTTTTTATTTTTCATATTTTGGGTTCGGATTCGTGATCAGGTAGAGCAACGTCAAGCTCGTAGAGAGAATTGATGGCTCAAGAGGCTAAAGTGTAAATCCAAAAAATTCAATTTCACTCGGAGGGAATCAATAAAAAAAAAAAATGCTCTGCTCCTCTATAGATACGTCGATCTTTCGAGGAATTTTCTGAAAGATGAGTGTGAAATTGATGGTGAAAAAAGAAACGCGTAAAAGGTAATAGCGAAGTGTGCTGCTACTCGTGTTCTGAGAAACGAATGAAAAAAAAAAAAAAAGATAAAGAAAAAGGGATGAAATTACTATACGTTTTCTTTTCGCGTTTCTCGTACGTTATCGCGTTCGTATCCACAAACACTAGCAGCTCGTGTTTTTTTTCCCCGTTGCCCGAGACTGGTGTTCGCTCTTCCGCGAGATCGTTTTTCTTCAGCGGGATCGCGATGCTCTCGGGTGGAAAATAAGATAATGGCTCGGAGGCAAAAGGCGTGCGAGGAGGGCACTCGCCGTTGGAACGGGCGCGAAACGCAGAGGATATCGCCGGGGCGGGGGTGGTGACGATGTGTGCGGAATGGCGCGAAGCGAGTATATAGCAGGGGACCGCTGCCGCTGCCGCCGCCGCCGCTTGGTTTGATGGAGAAAAAGGGACCGCGAAAAATAGCAAAAGACCGTGGGACGAGTTACACCTGCCGCAAGCCACGCGTCGAAGGGTGCTCGCGTAGCCGCTGTGAGAGAACCTCGAAGCGAGACAAAGATGGAAGAGGACAGATGTATAAAATAAAGGTAACTCGGTTAAAAAAAAAAAAACCAAAAAAACCAAAAAAACCAAAAAAACAAAAAAAGAAACGAATAAAACGAATTGTGACCCGACGTTAAAATCGAGATAGTAGCAGAGCCTCGATTCTACTTGTAATAAAAAACGGAAACGATCTTTAAGATAAAAAACAAAAAAAAAATCTGAAAAAAATCGATAACGATCGATATGAGGCAAATTTTTCGAAAGCCGGTGATTCAAAAATCGTTATAAAAAAAGAAAAACAAAATGTGACCAAGATTTGAAATATTTTCATCGCTTAAATAACATCGAGCCCGAGAATTTTTCGATATTCTGACTTTTCAAGACCAGAAACTCGTTCAATATTGATAACAGCTCACGTGCCCATCTCGCTTTGTCTAACGTACCGCTTAATCCCAAGAATTAATTTGGTGGTTTTGCCGGATGATAAGGCCTTGGAACGTTCTCGTCTTCCTCGTTAATACTTTGGTAGCCATCTTCCTGCATATGTGCTGTGCACGTTACCACGACAATATACATACCCTTATATACCAATACAGTCATAACTTCGTTAAATACCTATAACTATAACTGTATATAATTTCATTGGTACCTATAGTTATGTAGTAAGGTTAGAAAATGTGCACGTGGACGAGGAGCGAGCGTTGCCCCTTTTCCTCTCTTCGCTCAAGGTGCCCAACCCATAAACAAGCTCTAACTTTTGCCAAACGCGTCGCGTCTAACGAGTATTATAATTACTGTCGCGTAACTCAATATTGCCTCCTCCCTCGATATGCTAAACTCAACGGAATATAGTGTTAATAGGCGTCGAATGGCGCGCGAGACCGACGAACAACGTGCGGGCAAGCACACACACACACGCACACGCACACGCACACGCACACACGAACGAATTTAAACCGTGTATACAGATCGTGCATTAGACTGTTTGCATTTGCTATGTATATCTATATCTTTATAAATACGTGTGTGTGTGAGTGTGTGTGTGGGTGTGTGTGTGCGTACAGGAAAAGCAAAGCAACGCTAGACACCCCGCTCCTACTAATTGCGCTTCACCCTAAATGCAAATTGTTCGAAATTGAGCGAGGGCTCCCCGAATATTTGGAAACTCCATTACGGCCAGTGTTCGTCCTTTCGTGCATCTAACCATCCCGCGCAGCTTCGAAGGGAACTGGGAGACAAGAGAGCTGCAGAGAGAGAGAGAGAGAGAGAGAGAGAGAGAGAGAGAGAGAGAGGAGTTGCAAGATGAGGGGGTGGAGAGCGTTCTGGGCGAGGGAGAGATCGAGAACGGAGAATAGAGGTTACGTGTATACGTGTGAGGTAGGCGGTTACCATCGTAAGGATGTTAACGTCGCGCAGCGAGCCACACAAAACTTGCCTTCGATGTATCGGGGGGGTGTTTGTACTCGATAGATCCACCACACTGTTTCGGGACTCCTTGATCGTGTGTATGGAGTTGGTTTGTATGGACAATGATGGCTATTCGATGGATCTCTGCGCGTCTGGATGTATCAAATTGAAGAAAATTTTGTTACTGATAACGCTGTGCAGACAAACCACACGGATTAAGACTCTACGCCATTCTCGCAAGAATGAAGCAACTGGCAAGAAAAAATGAAACTCGTTACTTTCCGTTAAGCTACTGGACGCAAAATGTGGATTACAGAGGGAAACGAAAAGCAGGCAATTTTCACCTTTTGTTTTTATCTTGTCGTTGCCGCATTCATTTGTAAAAACGAGCTTGACTGGTCCAAGAGTTAAAGGGCTTTGGGCAAAGTAAATATCTCTCGAAATACTGACAAAAGTGAGAGATGAGGAAAACTAGGAAAGCAGTCCATCTTTTCCAAGTGAACGTATCCTGCCATCCAAAAACTGCTCGTTGTCTGTATGTGTGTTTGCTGTGTATTTATATACACCGGAAGATTAGCTGTCCGTCGATCGTTTCCCGTGAGGTCTGCGGGCTCAATTAAGTACTCCGATTAGTGCGGGGGTGAGCTCAAGTAAAAAGGGTTCCCGGAGTCGTTGGTAGCTCGTTCGGTCGGCGAGAGAAGCAGCATCAAGCGTGCTGGGTTCCGTGGCCAGAAACCCTTATCCAACGATGGGAGAGCAAAATGGGAACAAGACCATATACATATATTTGTATATACACATATATATATATGTATATACGTGTGCGTCAAGGAAAGAGAGAGAAAGGATAGAGCAAGCAACTCCCCTCGAGCATCAATCATGTCGGCAGCAACCCTTTACCGAGGGCGGTTTTACTCTCCATTGAGACGGAGTGTTGTGCTCAAACACAAAAACACTTCATTTGGCAGATTAGCTGTTAAACGACGGGCTCTATACCGTACTATTCTCTCTGAATAGTATACATAGACAGTGTACTGTACAAGGAGAGGTACACGTGTCATTGGGTGCCATGTAAGAGTGCCTCAATGACGCCTCTCTTTCAATTTCTCTTCATAAAGCTCGCTCCTTCAAAAAATTCCATAGCCAGATGGACTTTTGGTGAGAGGTAAGAGTCTCGATGGTCAAGATGATGAATCGTTGACTTAATAAAAACAGTGACTGTTTAATGAGTCGAAAGACAAACCGGCCCATGTGGATGCTGTTTATTCGCTCGGTTTCTGCAAATGTTTCCCGGGACCCCGTTCCAACAGCTTGGACTAAAAAGTTTCGATGCGTTTGTCAAATTTTCTTATTTTCATTCTCAGGGAATAGGAGAGAGTTGCGTAATATTTAACGCGGTATGACCTCCAACCTGAGCACATACCTGTAGATCGTCGAAGGACCTCGGGAATTAGCCGCGAAAGGAAGCGAGCTGAAGAGCCAGATATGGTGGCTTTGTCGGCGAAACCATCAATTAACAATTAGCTGGCGGTCCTTGTAATCGAATTACGTGGTCCATTGTCGGTACCAGGTACAAACGTATTCAGTTCCGTTATGTGCTACCCTTCAGGGGTTGCTGTTTTTTTTTCTTCGTCTTTCGCTTCATCTTATTCTTATTTGATATTTATTTGTTTCCTATCCTTCTCGTCTTTCGCTTCAACGAGGCGAGCTCTTCCTCCGTCTCTTTACTCCGCCAGCCGAAACGCCGCGCGTCCTCGACCTGAGATCGGATTTCTTGCCGCGAGCGCGCGCGCCTTCGCGGACCTTTATTACGTGCACACACTGCGATGCACTAATACACCAGAGAGTACGCGCATTTCTTTGCTTCGTATCTTCGTCCGTGTGTATATGTTCCGAGGCCGCGATGAAAGTGACCGAAGTGTGGGACCGGATCATTGGCAGGCATGCCAGCAATAGTGTCACCTTGCAGTGTACAGGCGAGCCTCTGTCTAAAACTAGATGCAAAATGCAACCTGGAGGGATCTCTTACAAAGGCAGCCAGGCGGTTCCTCGACAGGCTAGCATCTCACTTTCTTTCTCCTTCTTCCAAGATAATTCAGGGTGAGAGTGAGAGGCGAACCCCTGGATGAATGTCACTGAAAATATATCCGTTTCACATGCTTCTCGTAAGTTTTTCAGGCTCCGATCTCACAACACAATATATCCCGTAGTTTGCTGGGTTCACGTCACCTAATCCGTCCGACGCACCCCTCTCAACCAACATATTAAAACCTTGGCATTGGTTTCTTCTTCTCCAGAAGCATCAACTTAATACTATTTCGCTCCTAACCTGCAAATCGAGCTCAAGACATTATTCCAGCTCCAGAATTGTGTCAGACGTTTTTCCAACTGTTCATGAAACCCAAATGAGTTGAAGAATGCAATTTCCAACGTGGACATCAATAAAATGGCATTATCAATGTCACGTTCTGTCATTATCATAACGTAATGATGGACCTGTCAATTTTGGAATATTTGGATCGAGTGCCCATCAAAATGGTCCAAACGTGTCCGATCAACGTTTCTGGTCAGCAAAGACGTTTGATGGTGAACTTCTGAAACTAAGATTGTTCCTTGGAGATAAACAACGTTGTCAAATACAGGGAATATTCCAAAAGTCCACGTGCACACACATCACCAATATAAATGGATATCTGTGTGTGTCTGTGTAGTATTTACTGTCGTTGGATGTTATAGACTGTGCATAAAGTATAGAGGCGAGACATATAGAGAGCAAACGGAGAATATCGGAAGACGTATCTAAACGGGTCCGCAACTATTAATTTGGTTCCCAGGAGCAGCGGGAATCGGTGCTGGTGCCTCCGGGCCAACAGATTACTGTCCGCACAAGCCATGCATTTGTATATGTATTTATAAACGTATACGTAGAAGAGAGCTCGAAGGCGAGTACTCTCTGTCCTCGGAACGTTCTCTGTTACTCGCTCAACGGGACACTCCTAGTCGCCCTGTGAAGTTAATAATCATCAAAAGTCGCAGTGTTTGCCGAGGGCGGAAGAGACCCTTTGTGCAAAGGCCTCGCGCCACGCGTGCTCCTGACGCTAATATGACTCCACTGGGCTTTATTACGAGTTATTATAGCAACGTTCATTCTACTCCGATTTCGCCCGACTGCCACTGGAAAGTACCCGGAAAAGAACACACACCCGCGATACCGAATAATAGTCAGTTATCCCTCGACACTTATTTTTCTAATGTCCAATGTAACAAACTGGAGATTTATGCCGATCCAAATATTTAGGATTTAGATCCAGGATTTTTTGAGGCAGAATCGAAATTTTGAAAATTTGGGGAGAAGAAAAAAGTCACAGCGTTGACAGGAACAGCTCCTTAATCCGCCCTAGTCCATACGACCTTGGCTATTTATATCGTAGCACCGTAAAAAAAAAAAAAAAATTTAGTACACCATTCCTCCCTTTAGAGGTTTCTCTTCTTTTCAAAAAATTAACAGCGAGGACTTTGACCTATGACAACTGTCAAATTGCGGACAAGCGGGCGCACGCCCTCGCGAATTTCGTTCTTTTTATTCTCTTCCTATTTCTCTCTCCGTCTCCGATGGACTCGTAGCTTATGTAGGGCAAACATATTGCCTCGTGATATACCTGCGATCCAGTGAACAAAGGGTGCATTCAAGCCCGTTTGCGAACCCGCAAACTAAATACGGAACCGCAGGCTCTGTAAGACAATGCTTGGGACCGGTGTCAAAATACACGAGGGCCATAAGGCTAATTTGGCGAATTAATCGAGCACCGTTTTTCGTAACGCTTTCTTTTCTTCTTCATTTTTTTTTCTTCTAAATTAATACCCACAACGTTTCATGTCAATGGTCCAGTATGGAAGCAGCAATTTCTTGGTTGGCGTTCCTCAAAATGGAACACGTGAGCCGACCATTTTTCATTTTTCCGAATTCTCATGAAAATCGCTGATTCTAAACTTTAATTCGCCTCATTGTCAATTACGAACCAAAGTATATATTTACGAATGGACAGTTCGAGGCGTACAACAAATTCAGAGAAGAGAAATTTTCCGAAATATTTCCAGGCCATTCAGGGTAATCGTCAATTGGACTGAACACGAGGTTGAAAAAAAATGTAGACTGCGTCGGATAACTTTCGGAAGATGATCCGTTGCTCTTCAAGATTATGTGTACCCGTTCACTCACCCGTTACCATTCTCTAGCTTTCTCGTTCATTTTCGTGTTCACGTATCAATGACGCGTTGAGACTATGTCGAGGGCTTCACTGTATAAAAGTGAAATCGGGTCTTGTTTGGCATGTTATTTGTTGCGCATTATTGTGTCGCGAGGGCAAAAAGAGAGACAAACGGAGAATGGGTGAGATGGTATGGGGTTAGAAGCGGACTCGGGGCGTTGGAGTGTTTAAGGGTGATTACACGCAACGACAGGGGTTGCTTTATTGGAGAAGGCTAACAGTGGTGCTCATATTGTCAGTCTTTTTTGCAAATTCACACACATGGAGCCAGTTCGGTACCCAGCATGCCTTTACTCTTTGTTTTGGTGGATCATTGTACCCTCGTGCTTATAAACAATTGTACAGATACATGGGATTCTCCATATGGAATGAATGGCAGTACAACAACTCTAATCTTGAATAACTCTATGTCGAATATCTCTCAATCTGAAACATCTCTATGCGAGAAACATTTATAATCCTAAATAAAACGATGGTCAAATAACTTTCGAAATAAAATTGGCATTAAAAATAATATTTATATTATCAACGATTGAATAATAATAATAAAAAGTAAATCAATTTGTATGAAATGTCCCATAGTGGGAAAAAGTGTATATATTATAAGGTACATAGCTCCGCGACGACGAGAAACGCGATCCGATTACGCTGTCGAGACTATTAGTGAGCTGTCCCACGGAAATTCACGGAGAAACGAGAAGCCGGTAAGGGATGCCGCGCCAGCGGAGATAAAATCATCCCCTTGTGCTTTTTCTCTCGTTCTTTTTCCCGTCACGAACGTTTTTCTTGCTTTTCCAACTGTATATACGTATGTACGTACAACAATTCATAATATGTCTCTCCATTCTCTTGCTTTCCATGTGTCCTTACCATTATACGAGTATATATGCAGACACACATATATATATATATAAATCGTTTATTTTCGCATTTCACGAGGAAACAAAGAGAAAAACAATTTGTTCAGCGGTCATTTCCACATTGTCCCATTAGTTTCGATACGACGCTGTTCTATAAAACACAAAGACACCCCAATTAGCATGACTAGTTTTGACCTTGCAATTCAAACATTTTTATAAATGGACTCTTGTCAAAAAAGAACATTTCCCAACAATTTATTAATTTTTATTTGCCTGAAAGAAAAAATACACTCAACATATTTTTACATCACAAAAGACCCTGTTTTCCGAGTTGACATTTAATTTGAAAAATCGATAAAAACGGTTCGTTATCCAGCTGACGAATAAAAAAATAATTGAAACTTGCGTTTTTTATTTAATCTCAATATCAGCTACAGATCGAAAGAGAAAATAAATGGCTGACAATTCGTCCGGAAAGATTGATGCTAATAAACGAAATGGCCTCGGTAGAGAGAGCAAACGATTCTCGTTCTTCCGCAACAACTATACAGAGTCATTAAAAAGTAATTGAATTTGTACAGTGACTACAAAACAATCTTTACGATTTTTTTTTTTTTTTGTTTTCAACAATGTAGGAAGCAGAGCGATATTCTCGATTGAGAACAACTGGTTGGGATTGAATTTGCCCGACAGTTTGACAGAGGGTGGTGGTTGGTGATGATGGTAGTGGCAATGCCATCGGTACAGAGTCGAGGGAGGGGGAAGGGTGTATATAAAAAGCGCGGTGAATAATAGACTGGAACCCTCTCGAAAACATCGCCCTTCGATCGGCTGTGCATACCGCACGAGTCTGGAGATTCTGGAGTTCGATCTTTCTGTCTCCTTCTCTCTCTCTCTCTCTCTTTTGGTTTCTCCATTTCTCTCTTGTTCCATCTCTCTGTGTTTTCCTCATCGAACTGGTTCTCGTGCCATTTCTCCCTTTCTCTCCACCCTCTTCAATGTATCTAGGCTTATTCTACGATCTAACCCCTGCGATTACACTGATAGGTCTTTAATGGACGCTCGCACCTAAATATACATATATACACGGAGCGTGAACCCTTGGAATACGAAATCGTCTGAAGGAGTTGGAGCAGTCAATCGATGCTCTGCTATCATTCATTAGGTACTTCACACTGGATTTAATGTTTGCACACGATCCGAGTCCATTGACAATGGACTCACTGGAATTCCAAGAGTCATAGGAAACGGATTGTCTTTTCTTTTTGGTCTATGAATCTCGATTTGTGTCTTGAAGCTTCTGGAGATGTTACACTGGATATGAAATATTGTTAAAAATCGTCGATATTTTGTTGAACATGTTCATTATTTTGTGTTTCTAACGAAATTATCAGCGAAATTAACGATTGGAACGACAAAAATTTGCTTTCGAAGAGACTTTCCAGAATATTTCTTGCTGCAATGACACAATTTTTGAGATTATTAAAAAACAAAACGTTTAGTCGAACGTATCAAACAAAATATCGATCTTTTCCAACAAAATTTTGTTTTCGGTGTAACGAGAGTTCCCTATAATAGTTTTTAATCATTTTTACCAACTTTTCCATATTTCCGATAAACCTCAAAGGCTTGGGGGAATCCGTTAGGTACACTGGAAATGAAATTTTGTTAAAAATCGTCGATATTTTGTTAAATACGGTAAACTAAATATTTTTCGATAATTGCAAAATTTTCGTTGTTTTGGCAGTATATTTGGTTTCTAACGGAATTGTCAGCGAAATTTACGAGTGGAATGACAAAAATTTGCTTCCGAAGAGACTTTCTAAAATATTTCTTGCCGCAATGACACAGTTTTTGGGATTATTGAAAAAAAAACGTTTAGTCGAACGTATCGAACAAAATATCCATATTTTTCAATGAAATTTTGTTTTCAGTGTAGACAGTCTGCGAAACTCTTTTGATACGACTCTCGTAATGGTACTTTGATGCATGTATATATATGTGTGTTTACCCGCTGTAGAAAATACATTTGTATACGTAGATATAAATGTATTATATCGTATCTAACGAACAATGGTGAAAATCTGTTAATACGACGGGGAAACGACAATGTGTTCATGGCTCCGTGATCGCCTCGAATACCTTTTACCGTCGCTAATCCAAATTCGACGTGCCAGGATCGTCGAAGCGTATATAGAACGCGGTCCCCGAGATTGGTGCATTCTCCATCCATCCTTAAGCAGAAGTTCAGGACACTCGAGAAAAAAAAACGTCATCGATGTATACTCGAGCGGGAAACGTTGACACTTATAGTTTGCGAGCGGAAATATATACACGTGTATATCGGAATGTCATGTGACTGAACGAGGACAAGAGTGAGGTGATTTTTCTCGCGATAATAAAATTTGGAGAGTGTTCGCTTTGTCGAGTCGAAGGTTTTTTCTCGAGGACCTCTAAGCGCCGTATGTCGTTACGTCGAATTGATACCGTTGGGTCAGGGCTCCGGAAATATGTGCGAAATTCGATCGAAATCGCGTTAGGAAACTCTGCCAGCACTGGGACGACTTTTTTTTTCAGAATATGACGAAAAATGCATGCTTTTTCTTTCAAAGAAAAAGTTTAATCACGGATCGAAATATCATTGCGAAATAAATGAAATTTGTCGGTACGAAATTGAGAAGTGTCATCTTGGAGAAAAATTTCAATCCAACAGCATCTTCGCGTAAGCTTTTTTAATCCAATTTCCCTCAATAACGGAGGCTCGCTAGGAAATTTCAACTTTTCCATTACAAGAGCTGCGATGCATATAGATCCAAGAGAAAAAAGAGCAGAGAGAGAGAGAGAGAGAGAGAGAGAGAGATCCACTAAGAAAAGCGTTCGATATCGTCACCTCATTACCGTATAATATAAATCGAAAATTCAGTTTCGTTGAGATTTGCCTCTCTCCGTTGGGTTCTCGTATTCCGTCGTCCTTTTTCCGTCTCTTATTCTCATTTTGCACCAATTCTGGCTGAGTTAAAGCCGTCTAAACGAGTTTATCCTCGGCAATATTATCCCGCGACGAAGCTGCAAGTCGTATACTTGCTCCTTCTCGGATACTTGGTCTCGGGCGTCTTATTCGGGATGGTGAATGCCGGGCGCGTGTTAGGAAATATTTTGTGGAATAAAGAGAGGGCGGGAGAGCTTTCCAAGTACGTACTCTAATGGATTTACGACCTAAAAAGGTTAAACCAGGTTAGTCCTCTTCTTTATATTTCCGCGAGGAGCAGGCGAACGACGTTTCACTTTCTCGAATCTTATTTTTCATCCACTTGCGCGCGTGCCTTGCTTCCTCACCCTCTTTCTCTCTTTCGCTCATTTTGTTTCCTCTCGTATCCTCATGGGGGGGGGGGGGGGGAGTTTCCTCAAGAAAACGTCACGATATCGTTCGACCAACGTTTTATACTCTCTTCACCTCTCTTCGTCCATCAGCCGAGTCTTGCCTCGGTAGAGATAAGAGGGTGAAGCAAAATTCGCTTATTTTCCCATCATTTTAACGTGGCATCTTGTCCCTTCGTCTCTCGCTTCTCGCAACCCGGACCAAAGCCTCTTTTATCATGGTGCGGGGGTGACCGAACGAAGACTGGATTATTCATCGTATATCTATATTTATATTATAAATATACACCCTCTGACGAAGGAACGAAAACGAGTAAACAAATAAAAAATTTTAAAAACTGCTTCTTCGTCGTCATCATCCAATTAACTCTACTTTAAAGTCTTCCATTCGTTACCATGGATGCTGGAGAACATGATCGACGATAATCGCCATAAGGAACGGCTCGTAGTAAATATCGAAGAAAAAATTATTTGGGAACTTTATCATAATTTTACTTTGACAAATACTCCTTAGCTTCAAGTTCTAGGAAGAATTTACTTCGATAAATTAACAAGTAGGTCGTTGATGTGCTTTCTGAGAATCCGAAATATATTTCTTTTGGTTTTTTTTTTTAATTTTTCCTCTGGCAAAGAGGCAATCATCGGATGGAAGGAAAATGGGAAGGGAAAAGAAGTCTTTGTTGATGATTTTTTTTCCTGGAAAGAACAGATTTGTATTTTTTGTTTCAATGTCTTTTTCAAGTGTCAAAACGATTGAGAAACGAATTCGGAATCATTCAACATCGCGAGATTAACAGCTTGGACGTCCACAGTTATTGACTTTTTTAAAATTCATCATCATCGAAGTATACGAGTTTCATCTATACGTATGTATTCTCACTTTTACCAGCGCATAGAAGTTTAGCGACCTGCCAACAGCAGCCATGTTACAATAAAGAAATCAACATGGCCGCAGTTGGGCCTCGCCTCGAGCACTCACGAGACGTTCGCTTCTTCTTCTTCTTCTTCTTTCATCTCTTTTGACCTTCTCTTCGCTCTCCTTTTCTCTCTCTCTCTCTCTCTCTCTCTCACTTTCGATTTCGCCCCTCAAGCTTGTTACCCTCTTGATGCTGAGGAATAAGGGTGGACCTCTCCGACAGCCCCTTGCCTTTTCTTACAAGCTAGTTTTAGGGGTGGATCCGCCCCTTTCCCTTCCTCTCTCTACATCGTTTTTGTAGCTATTACCTCCCCGCAGTATATTTCCCTCGCACTTTTTCCTTCTTTCTCTCTCTTCTTCTCAGTTTCTTGCTTTTTGCTCTCTCTCTCTCTCTCTCTCTCTCTCCCTCGTTCTTTAGCATTTCACTCTTCTTTCTCCTGCTTTTTCCTGCATAACGAGCCCGCGGCTTTTCTCGCTTCTATACCGACGAGCGACGCGATCCGCTCTCTGTTTTTGTCCCTCCCAGAGGAAAAAAGGAACTTCATTCACTCAGCCCTTTTTGCGACCCTTCGTACTTAACTGTACATTGGTTACTGTCTTCAGCTCACTCGCTCCAGCACACCATTATCGTCGCACTTTTTATAAACCCGCAGCTGATAATTCCCTTGGATTTGGCACTTTTTTAAAAGACGCTTCATTGTCACACAATCCGAACAATTTTATTCTGAATGAAATTTTGAATACGAAGATTTTACAAGTTCCGAACTACACTGAAAACAATATTTTGTTAAAAAAGATGGATATTTTGTTCGATACGTTCGACTAAACGTTTTTTTGAATAATCCCAAAAATTGTGTCATTGCAACAAGAAATATTTTAGAAAGTTTCTTCGTAAGCAAATTTTAGTCGTTCCACTCGCAAATTTCGCTGATAATTTCGTCAGAAACCAAATATACTGGCAAAATAACGAAAATTTTGAAATTATCGGAAAATATTTAGTTTACCGTATTCAAGAAAAACATCGACGATTTTTAACGAAATTTAATTCTCATAATAGTAAACGATTTCAATTGAATTCAAAAATCAAGTTGCAATCGTGCGAAAAACTTGATAAAATGAATTTTTCAAGATTGGTTCCCCATGCAAACCTTTTGCATGGGAAAAAATGAATATCAATAAATATTTTTTTTTGGCACAGATTCTGACTAACGACGAATAAGAGAGGTTTATCCACAAAAATAAAAAAAAAATTCAAAGGAATGGAAAAAAAAATCCTTCGATGTATTTTTACGAGAGAAATTTAATTTTTCTTTCATTTTAATTCCATGGTTTTTAGTGATAATTAATAAACCGTGAAATTCAAATAACGAGCCATTAATCCGTTTATCTGAACGAATGTAAAAACATTGTTACAAAAAGTCTCAGAACTCTTTGATTAAAAGAAGTTTTTCTTCACGAAATAATTTACACTTGAAATAATTTCTCATCATAATCCGAGACAGGAGGTTTTTTTTTTTTTTAATTTTTCTCTTTTTCAATGATTAATGAGGAAGAAGAAATGCGGTTTTGATGTACGAGTCGTCGATTAGAAAGCTGGGATGGTACCAAATGCGAAGTGGAAAAACACAAACCTGGCATTTTCCTAATGGACGCGTTTTTCTACGTCGTAAGCTCCCAACAGCTTATTACGTCGTTGGGATCTTAAAATATATATATAGGACCACGATGGCTCATCGACGGCGTAGCACGGGGGCATAAGGGCCCATGAGTGGTTTTAAAAACCACTAATTAGCGGATAGACGCTTCAGATTATGCGCTGAAGATACATAAGTGTGTTAGACTAATACGAGGTTCCGAGCTATTCTCTTGGAAGCCCTCTTTTTTGTTGGCCAGACTTTCATGGTTACGTGCTTTGTCAATTGCAACCGACCGCGAAGACTATCAACGATGGTTACATTTAAAAATTGAGGAAATACTTATCATCGGAATAAACACCTCATGAGAAATGGAATAAATATTCAGAGAAAGTGTTTGCTGGAAAAAAATACATTTTAACAATTACCATAGAAATTATGGAAACGAAGGCACAATGGGAAATTCCTCGGGTGGTGGGAAACCTAATTTTCATTTTCATTCATATCGAATGTCGAAAAAAAAAGTTCATAGTCGGTAATTGACTGTAATATGGTTTATAATTTTTTTTTCGTAAAATCTGATTTAAAAAAAATCGTCAAATATAAAAATAAGTTTTGTATGAAAGAATCAATTGAGCTGATCAAAGTTTATAATATTTCTTTATGATTTTCGCTTGTCGCAGGTTTGGTTCCAGAACCGACGGGCCAAGTGGCGCAGACAGGAAAAAATGGACGCGGCGAGACTCGGCATCACGGAGTACCGTCATCCGGCAAGCATCAGGTATTTCCCAATAATTTGTTTTCTACTTTTTATGCAGTTTAATAAAAATTCTTGGTAAAATAAACAATCGAAAAATTAGAATCTTTGATTATTCGATAATTAAAAGCTTCCGAGTTTTCATTGTGTGGCTGTTTTTTTTTTTTTTTTTTTGGATCAATTGAAAATTTGTTATTGAGAAAATAAAATAGGATTTTTCGGAGGAAGTTTCACTAGATATTTAAATAAATAAAGTGATTACTTCAATAGAAACGTCGGCGGTCCTGGACTCGGCTTACCGGGCGATCCGTGGCTCACACCACCAGCACTTTTGAGCGCACTACCTGGTTTTTTACCAGCAGCTCATACAGGATATCCGAGCTATCTGACCTCACCCAGACGGTTACCGTCGCCGACAAAGCTTGGAGCGGTTGGCAATGGAATTCCAGGTGAGAAACGCACTTAAAAAAAAAAAAAATTCTCGAAAATCTTACTGATTTTTCATAGTTTATAAAAATCAATATTACAAGAAGCTACATCCTTCTTTTTCGCTTCTTCTCAAGTCACGTAAAAAAAAGAAATCTCCAAAATCTGAGTTTGTAGAAGAAATTTCTGCAACAAGAACAAAAATCGTATTTTTAAAAAATTTTTTTGATTTTTAATTTTTTCCATAAGTCTCAGAAAATTTTTATTTCTACTTCACCATTTTGTTTTTTAGTGGTTTTCATTGGCGCAAAAGTAACGAACGTTGCAAAAAAAAAACATTTATTTTTACTGACGCGTTTAATTTTATTTTAAAGCGGAAAAGAAAAAAAATGGAATTATTATCGATATTCCGAGTTAAACAATCAGTGCAATCACTTAGTAATGACAGTCTGTTTCTACGCGCCGTAGGGACGATGAACGGGGGAATCCCCGGAATGAGCAGCAGCGGTGGGCACGTCCAGTCATCGCCGAGTCCACCGGGCCACGATCCTCGGACATCGAGTATCCAAGCATTGAGGATGCGAGCCAAGGAGCACGTGGAGAGTATAACAAAAGGTCTTCAAATGGTGTGAGCGCCGATCTCGTTCGATCCTGGAAACGGGCGATAATCCGAGTCCCAAATTCTTGTCTATCGAGAAAAAATCTAAAGTGTAGTAAAAAAAAAACTGGAAAAGAAGAAAAAAAAAAAAAGACTCATCGTGTCAAGCGAAAAAGTGAATCTTTCCAAAAACTTTAAAAAAACAATGCAACGTTTGTTTTTTACGATCCGCGTAATCGAATGGCTTCACCGTAAACGGAGAAGCGATAAAGGCGCGTGAAAAAAACTCGCACGATTGCGTGCTTTCGTTATTTTTTCCTTGAGAGACTGGAAAAGGGAAAAATATTCAAAGTGACGACGAGGAAACTCTTTCGAGTGTTTTCGAATTGAGTAATCATCAAGGACGTTGTATCGAGTATAAATAAATAAATGAATATATATATAAATAAATTTAAAAAAGTAAAAAGATAAAAAAATATATATATATACATAAATATAAATTTGTATGTAGAAAATAGATGAAAATTTGAAGATCGACATGAAGAGAAAGAGACGAGAATTGAGGGCGAGATCGCTGCGAAGTTTTTGGACTCGTGTCGTTAATTCGATCAACGTTTATGGGGACAATGTCGTCCAGGGGTTGATAAAAAGGTAAAAGTGAAAAAAAAGTATGTCTGCCAAATGGGAAGCTGCGTAGTGTCAATAAAATCCAAACCTGCGATTCCGCCAACTGGTCTTTTTTTTGCAAAAGAAAAAAGAAGCGAAAAAAAGAATTGAACGAGTCGCCGCTATGAAAAGTACGATGAACGAACGGTAGAACGATTATCACGCAGTATTAATAAGTTAAGACGACGAGAAAGAGTTGGCGAGTCGCAAACCTTGAGAAAGTTGACACAACACAAAAAGAAAGGACGAAATCATAAAATAAATAGTGTAGATAAAAAATTAAAAAAAAAAAAACAGTCGTTTCGTTGGTGAGCCCTTTCGAATTTCGTCGTCGTGTAGCCCCGATCGTTGAACGATGATTGAATGACGAATTTTCTTTCTATTGTACTCGAGGCACTTTGAACAATCGAGTCACGAAGAACAGAGAAAATGAGAGATGTAAAAATGACAGGAGGAAAAAATGAATGGAACGAATGAATAGGGAAATTCCCTGGGGCTAAATAATCACTACGTCCCTCACAACCGAGACTCATCTATTTGTATATAAATTGATCGTGATGAAATAAAAAAAATTGATGTACATATCTAATCGTATATTTATGTGATTCGACTTAAAACCCCTCAGTTGTAAATTCGAACTTTTGACTGAGAACAAAATTTTGTTGAAAAAGATGAATATTTCGTTGGATACGTTCGACAAGAAGTTTTTTTTTTTTAATAATCCCAAAAATTTTTGTCGTTGCATTCGTAAATTTCGCTGAAAATTTCGTTAGAAACGAAATACGACTGGAAAAATGATGAAAATTTTTAAATTATGTTTTTACCGAATTCAACAAAATATCGACGATTTTTATCAAAATTTCCAGTGTTGACATTAATCATTTTGCACGATCGTTACGACGAAGAAAATTTCATTTTTCCCAAATTTCTTGGCTCAGAGTTGTTGAACCTAAAGGAAAACCAGAGAGCAACGAATTTTCAATATGAAAAACTCGGTACGTACGTATATTGCACATTCGCACAGCCACATATATTCGTAGGAACGTATAGAAAGCTTACCAGCGGTGTGCTCTGTTTGTTAACGAATTACCATCTCAAAGAACCGTTTTAATTAAGCCTTAATTAATTTCGTCTAGCATGAACGTTGCCGTGGAACGAGAGGGGAGGAATAATGGAAGAGAGGCTCTCCCGAGCATCTAATTATTCGTTCTTCTTTCGGTTTAATTAAAATCGCAGGGCTCCCGATACAAGGCACTATTAAAGCAAATTCACACATCAAAAAAACCCAATCGTATGAATATTGAAATATATTTTTATGCCTGACGAGAATCACGTTCATATTTTAACGAACGAATACTTTTTCATTTTTTATTCAAATAGAAACGTTCGCAATTAAAAAAAAAACAAAATTATTTCAAAAATTTGCAAAAGAATTTTAAACCTAAAAATATTTTCTCTTCCTTCTCGAAGCAGTCGATTGTTGTTGGGAGAGGAAGATCGATCGAAAAAAGAATTGACTGAGAAGTTGAGTAACTTTTGGGACACCGCGTACATACGAAATGTAAACGATAGATTCGGAGTGGTCACGAGAACTATTTATAGGTATTCGAATCCTCGCTGGCATGAAGGGTGACAGTGAAGTGCTGACAGGGTGGGCATCGAGAGAAACGAGAACGCGACGAGGAATTTCCTACTGGCAAAGTTACGAGAATATACATCTCCACGTGTGCGTGTGTGTGTGTGTGTGTGTGTGTGTGTGCGGATATCTAGAGAGTGTGGATAGGCAGAATAGAAGGACGAAGAAAGAGGGATGAGGGTGAGGGAACAGAGCGAGACGAGGGAAATGGGGAGAAGGTGGAACCGTAGTGGCTTAAGAGGCCAGAAACTCACCCAATAAAATGCTAATTTCTGTTTGTCCAAGTTAACCATGCGAGCGTAAGCGTAGAAATTCGAGTCCGTGCGTTCTACTCGGCTAGGCACTTCTAACTCCTAAGACCAATATAACGTCGATGAGGGAAGTTTGAATACACTAGCTGAAGAAAAAGCTTTGGGGGTTGAAAAAATTGCTATTCCGAGCGCGTTCGTACAGTTTTATTATTTATACAAAAATGGAAACATCTAATCGCGAGATTGGCAGAAAATTCGGTCAATTGTGACGTCGGGTAGAGTAGCGATTAGTTTCTTATTAAATTATTTGATCTCTGGTCGCTTTTCGGGCTTCCGGGAGGGAGAAATAACTTCAGGGCTTGAGTGTAACAATGGAGGAAATAATTTTAAGAAAATAGTTCATGGTCTCGATCCATGACGATTTTTTTCAAAAAGGAAGGATTCCTAAAAAATAAATACAGTCTTGACCCATGAAAATTAAGCAAGTTCCAACTTTTTGCTACCGCTTAACCAACAAACACGCGAAAGCATGACTTTAGGTTCAAAATGTCAAACTCGATGAATCGAGGATGCGAGATCGGAAAATTCCTGAAAAATGAGGAAAGGTAAGTGAATTCACGAAATAGAATTTGATTGAGACAAATTTATTGGAAAATAAAAATAACTGAGAACTTTCATCATGGCGGATTCGACGACTTAGTGATTTCGAAATTGGAACGGAAATGGCGAGCTTATTATTAAATTTCTTCAGAGGAACTTTGTGAGTAAAAAGAAAGGTGAACGAGTGCGAAAAAGATGAGATTGTTGTGTTTACTGTCGGCGAAGTCGGAGCGAAGAAAATGCGGAGAATGAGAAAAACGATAAGAAATTTGAAAAAAATAAAATAAAATGGGTCACCCAGATTTTTCACACTGCACGAGAGAAATATTTCAAACTTTATCTACAACTCGTACTTTAGCACAGTGAAAATTAAATTTTATCAAAAAACGTCGATATTTTATTCAAAACGGTAAACTAAATATTTTTGAATAATTTCAAAATTTTCGTGATTTTGAAAATATTTTTCATTTCTAACGAAACTGTCAATAAAATTTACCATTGGAATGACCAAAATTTGCTTTTCGAAGAGACTTTCTAGAATATTTCTTACTGCAATGACAAAATTTTTGTGATTCAACAAAATATCGATCTTTTCCAAAAAAAATGTTCTTTTCATGAGAGAGTACAAATTTTCCTTTTGAAATTGAGGTTGAGACTAAAGCACATATTAAGATTTTGATTTTGTTTTGAAAAAGATGAATTGTCAGTTGCACAACGTAATTATTAACTTTGTGTTCAGAATATTCTATTGTTTTTTTTTTTAATTTTCATTGATAATGAACTAGTTGAGCGGAGAATGTTTTGAGTTGAAAACTAAAATGGCATTTTGTTTTGATTGTAATGGGAAAAAGTAATAAAAGGTTTGAAGAATGTCGTGGTGCCTTTGCGTTTGTTTAATTTTCAAGTTAATTATTGAAATGTAATTTCTCTCGAGTACTTTGACATTAAGAAGAGAGAAATGTTAATTATCCCAGAGATTTTTCCATGAGCGAACAAAGTAATAAGAAAAATGTGAAGTGGAAGAGGCTTACCTCTTTCTTCTGTGTTTCTGTGTATGAAGGGGCTAATTAGTCGCGGGGTTAATCTCAAAGCTATGGTAGTAACAATGTAAACGAGGAGTGTACGGTTTAGGATACATTTGGACAAGTATGATACAGCGTTAAGGGCACAGATGATGGTGAACGTTGGGCAGCGGTAGAAAGATGGTTGGTTGATGGTTGGATGGGCTGCCGAGGTTGATGGCGGCGCAAAGCTGTTTAGCATTATTAATTAAGACCAAAGACACACTAAGTTGGCGAGTACATAAGCAGAAATAATATTTGCTTGGCGTTCATTAGAGGATTGGCAGGCGCGGTATGCGCGAGTCAGACGAATGATGGAGGATGCGCGGTCTCGTTGGAGGGACGATGAAAATGGGAGGGAGAGTTGGTTGACTGGTTCGGGTAGTGGGAAAGGGAGAGGAAGCGAGCGGCACATTAAAAGATGGCGAACGCCTCAAACGAGCCAGATTCTCATTAAAATAACCACAGGAGCCTTTCCTTTCACAGAAGGATTCTCCGAGAGCGCATAGCGATCCCATTCCTCCCTCTCCGAACGATCTTTCCCACATTCTCGCTCCGCGTCGTCGCCGTCCCAAAAAACTTGAAATAAAACGCGAAAATTCAAGTCGAGACTCGCTGAATTCGTCTTCGTGCGAATCTAACCCCTCTGATCGCTGCCCCGGAAACCAGGGGCGAGAGTTTTGATGGAGGTGGGAGCTTCGCTATGAGCTTTCGCCAAGCTTCACTGAAATCGAGTTAATCCCGAATTCAACTACCGGAGAACCCGAGGCTCATCTCTTTCCTCATCCTTCTCTTCGCGTCTCTTCCTTTCTCTTTATCTCTCCGCTGCTTACTCCGTTACGGATGATATATATATATATATATATATATACAAAGGCTATACGGCAATTACGGATAACCGGGATATTGTGAGTTTCATAACTTTTAAACAAATCGATTACACGGAATGCTTCTCATTCCTGTTCTTCTCTTCACTTCGATATACAAAGGCGACCCATCCCATAAAATTAACAGCTTTATAAAGTCATGACAATCACGTCGACCAATTCGTCGGTGTAGCTCCGAAAAAAGAAATGTTACCCAGCGCTCTTTAAAATTTGTTCGAGAGCACTATAAAAATAGAAAAACTTTTATTTATTCAATTTTTTTTTCAAATTTATCTAATTTATTTTATTTTATTATTATTGATTAACTATTATTATTAATTTATTTTATTAAAATTTATTTGAGAACATTATAAAAATAGAAAAACCTTTATTTTTTTTTTTTTTTTAATTTATCTAATTTATTTTATTTCATTATTATTATTAATTTATTTTATTTAAATTTATTCGAGAATACTAGAAAAATAGAAAAACCTCTTGAATCAGTAAATGAGACGATCATTGTTCATTCCGCTGCCGAATTAGCATCGTGCTAACTTATTTTTTACAAAAGAGAAAGAATATGGAATGGATGCAACAAATCGAGCGATTCGAGGACTCGAGGAGATTGATTCGTTGTTGAAAATGTTTTTATTTTTTCATTGTTGTGTTCTTTCATTGCTGTGTAATTCGCACGATATGTCAAAGGCTTTTTTGGTGAGTTGATGATGGAATTCAGATCGGGATAAAGTGCAAAAGAGAGATAGAGAGAGAGAGGGGGGGGGGGGTGTATGCAGAATCCACGAAAAACGCACTCGAACGAATTGCGATACGCAGAATGAAGAGAAAAAAAAAAGCTATGGTACCAATTGAGAGAGAACAGGCAAAGTCGGGAAATGAGTATCCGGCAAATATTCGGATTCGCGTCATCCTTTTACCCGCACTAATTGCAATCGGTGGTTGTTATTTTTTTATTTTTATTTTTTTAATCCTCTTTTTTTAATTGTTGTTGATTGCTGGTTTTTTTTTCAGAAGCGCGCAAGCGCAGTTCGCGAGCGAGAGAGAGAGAGAGAGAGAGAGACGAAAAAAGAGATTTGCACATCAAAGAGGCACGCGGACTCGCCATTGGCGTTGGCAAAAAAAAAAAGTTTTCGCACGTTTATTTAACGTAAAGTCCATCGAATCTGCATCATAAGTTTTCTTCTGAAAAATTAAGCAAAAGTCAAACCTCCGCAGAGTAATCATCGGACGTTTGCTCGAAAATTTGCTCTTCAAATGATTCGCGAGGCAATGAATTTTCAAATTCTCAAAATTTCAACTGCGAGCTCATGAAAATTAAAATATTTTCAACAACTGCCAATTCGCATGCGGAATACAAAAAAAAAATGATGACGCAAAAGCGGAGAAACCCGTCGGACGATTTCCCGATTCAGGCTGATCCGAAACGAACGTTTTCGCTTCCTAGTCGAAAGTGGTTGGTATTTGATTTTATGCAGACTCAATACGCACTCTCATTTGTCGTCTACATACATAGACACTTACATATATATGTATGAATAGAAAAGCCAGTCGGTTTGGACGAACGTTAATTATCACTGAGCATCTACAGTCCCATTACGTTCCAATCGACCCCTTAATCAACGCATGATTGGTACAGTAATTGATTGCTACTTCGTAATTATAACAGTGCACTGTCGCGGAAACGATATCGCGGTGCGGAAAATCAGGAAGCGGTCGAATCGAGGTATCGCGTGTACGTAATTGTCGACCAGATCTGTGCAAACATATATCTATATAAACATATATACATATGTGCACATTTGTACATATATAAATATATATTTAACTCGTACGTAGAGAGACGAGTTGAAAGCAAATTGTAGAATTTCCACCGACATCCTCAATGACAAAGAACGTCAGGACGGACCGATGATACGTGCTGATAGAACACGTACCATTAACCAGAGGCAATAAGCTAATCAGATGAGAAACGATAAAAAATAAAACATACAAATAAACAGAGTAAAAAGCAAAGAACAACAAATTTCTTTTCATCAAATAAAATGTGTGTCAGTAAATATAGCCTGGAGCTTTGGGCTGTCATGTTGAAAATCATTTCGGATTACCTGACGCGTCGATATTCAGGGAACGACAAAAAAAAACGTTATGAAAAACGATTTATCGACGATGCAGTTTTTCGAATTTGTTACAATTTTTATATTTTGCAACGAAGCAGAGCTCGTTGGTGAAAAGTAATGGTGGATTTTTGTTGTTGTGTAAACTCGTTTCACGAAACGATAGGAATTTTTTGAGAGAAGCGAGATCGATCACTTTTGGAGAAGGGAATGAAATTATGGAAAAAAAAATGATGGAGATAAAAAAAACCAGGACAATCGGGAATAATTGTATTCTCTTTTATCAGCTACGACGGCTATTTCGATCACTCTGCCATTTATATACATGTATTTTTTTTTTTTTTTTTTTTTTTGCTTCGCACAAACGTGAGCATTATTTTTCGACGCGGCAACAGATTTATACGCGACTATATAAACACGTACACGGAGAGATAGCAAGGTCCATTATATCGTAATACAATTTATGGATCGTTCGTTCGCGTGAATGGGTCGTTGTCGTTTCGAGTTGGTATTTTGTTGGAAGCTTTGCTGCATAGCTGAAGGGGGGGGGGGGGGGGCTACAGGAGAAGAGGTGGTGCGAGGGGATGTCGGGGGTGGATTGTGGGGCTTGTGCAAGGGTGCTGAAAAAATTATCGACAATATTGCGATTTTATCGAAGCGTTCGCTCACGAAAGACAAAAGTGGGAATGACGACTCGTCGTTTTCCGATATATTTTTGTTTTTATCGGAATCCTGGATTGTCTGCAGGAAATTTTGTGCTTTTTGATACTCGATCGATAAACTTACCAACCGATTCGCGATTGGTGCCAACCCTGCATCATCCTCAAAAGGTATGTGCTGCCACGTCAAATCTGGGTGGCGAACCTTTTCGGAAGTCCATGAAAACCCCGCTCGGTTGGTAAGGGTTGAAAAAATATTCCGACCACCGGTACGAAAGGACTCACTGGTAAAAAGAAACCCTCGTTTCCTCTGCGAAATCGGAACTTAAGGAGGTTGGCTACATACGACACTATGATGAGAATTTAATAAAATTTGGTGATAACATTCTTTAGCATCAAATACGATGACACAATTTATTTCAAATTTTTCGTCTACATAGTTTTCGAATAATTAGAGTTTACAATATGCAAAAAATATACCTATATATATCTGAATGCTATGCTTATGCATGTAAACTCTAGTGTTGAATTTCTCGAAAAGTATGTAAAAGAAAAATCTTAAAAAATTTGTATATTAATATTTAATACTAAAGAATCTCACAAAATTTAATTAAATTCTAATAATTTCGAATAATCCTATGCTTAAAAAATGGCAACATTGTTGTGTGTAGCCACCCTCCTCGATAAATCCATTAAAACAATCATTTCCGCAATAAAATATTTTCGAATGTTGAATATTTCCAAAAAATCCTGAAGGTTTAGTACATCTGAAAGAAAAGCGTTCGTAAAAGCGAAGCCTTTAAGCTTGCAAGTTCATTTGCAGCGAAATGAATAGAAAACAATGCAAATTTTGCACATATTTTATAATGGATATTAAAAAGCGAATAAAAAATTTCCTCATTCAATGGAGCGTATCACATACGGAGTAAATGTCCTTTGTGGAATTGCGGAATAAGCCCGCGTGACTTTTTAATCGAGTATTTTCGAGTCTGGTGAATTGACGTTAAAGTTAAAGTACCACATTACGTATGTATGTAAATATAGTGTGGTAAGATTGAGGGTAACATGCAGAGAGAAAGACGCGAGAGAGGTAGAGCGGATTATAATAAAGTTTAAACCAGGATTTCGTTTTGACATAAATCCCCCGAGGGATGATGGGCAATACGGTCATTGTTTATCATATCGTGTAGTCTCGAACAGTGTTATCCGTGCAGCAATCAGGTAAGCACAAACTACGAGAGTTATCTCGTACCTAATATGCATTATATACATATATATACATATATACACACGTATATATAGATATATAGTAATCAGGATAATAACGGAATGTATGTGGAGAATGTGAGAAGTTTTCATAGAAGTATGGTCGTGGTAGGTTGAATAATAAGGGATGTAGAAGGGGTTGAGAATGCAATGCATATTCAAAATGCAGCCGCGGGCATCGTGAAGAGAAACTACGTCAGCGAGAACGCAATGACGAGGACACATCCCTTGTTTTTGACCAGTCGTTTGGTCGAACCTCATTGCACGCCTCGCCCTTTCCCTTCGTCTCTTTTCTCGCCTCGTCTTTTTCTTTCTTTCTCGTTCTCTTGACACACACACACACACGCACGCACGCACACAGAAGAGACAAAGAATTTTGTGTGTGCGTGCTCGAGAGCGAGTCCGCAAATTTGGTTACTTCATTTGAGAGAGCTCTCTCGAAGCCCCCCTCAACCCCCAGAGCTTTCCAAAGCACACGGTCACCCCTTCGGTGTATGTCCGGCGTTATGAATTTTAATAGCTTTACCCTCTCGTCCGGACAGAGAGACCAAGCGCGAGACACTGCTGTGGAAGCAGAGCAGGGGGCTGGGAAAAATGAGGAAAACGAATGAACGAGCGGGTGGCAAGGGGAACAGCAGTGAGGCTGCATCCATGCTCACACACACATGCGCACCTATTGGCACACCATCGTTACGCAACGATCGAGAAACAAAAATGGCGACGCATTTTTCGCCCCCGTCAAATTGTCGATAGATTAGTTTAAAGATAAAGACAAAAAAAACACAATATTTTACGCTCTTTTTCTATGGGACGTTCCAGTCTGACGCTTTTCATCTCGCTTGGCCGCCTGATTTTATCGAGACATGGCATGGTCGCGAGTTTAAAAACAATGTTTGAGAATAAAAATTCCTTAAGGAGGTTGGCTACATACGACGATATGATAAAAATTTAATAAAATTTGGCGATGATATTCTTTAGCATCTAATACGATGACACAATTTTTTTCAAATTTTTCGTCTACATAGTTGAATAACTCGAAAACTATGTAGAAGAAAAATCTTAAAAAATGTGTAAATTGAAATTTAATAGTAAAGAATATACTCACAAAATTTCATTAAATTCTAATAATTTCGAATTTTTCTATGCTTTTGGAAACATTGTTGTGTGTAGCCAACCTCATTAATAAGTTGTTCCTCATTTTTTTTTCTCCTTTCTGACGAGTCAGTGCTCTCAATCCATTTAATCCTGAAAACGTATTCTCGATAAACAGAATTCTGGAGCATCATACGTCCTCACGATGCGGTACCAGGCCCAGACTCCTTTTGTAAAGCCTTTTCTTTTCTGTGATTAATAAATCGCAGTTATAACGATTTTCAGCTTCATACGAAACGCCCCGTATGACCAAAGTCCGTCACATTTCACTATGAGCGTTTTATCTCCGCGCCATATACGAGGATGATTTTTTTTTTCGCGATAACTCGCGCCACGTCCGTCCGTTTTGTGTTCCTCATCGTAGTCGTCACTTCCTCTTCCATTCGCGAGCTCCAAATATACATATATAGGTATCCAGTTGTCTGTGTATGTGTGAGTGACCCTCGATCGTCGTTTGTTCCATGGTATTCAAGCATATATGGTTTTTTAAATCAATCAATCGCTTTTTTGTTTTTTTATACGAAATTTTTTGTTTTCCATCGAGCTGGTTGAAACTCTTTGTTGAAAAATGTTCGCAGCCTGAAATAGACAATCAAAATTGTTTGATGTTTCGAATGCAGTTGGGAAAATAATCGAAGCTCTTTCGTCACACTCCCTGATCGCGAATAAAGGATCGTTTTGAAAATTACTGAATAAGATTATCGTCACGAATGGACAGTCACGAGGACAATATCCTTACAGGACTAAACATTCATGGGAATCATATGAGAGAACGAAATTTTGCTCATTATAATCATTGTCATCTATGAAATACCATAACAGATGGTACCCAAGGATAACAAGAGAAAGAGAGAGAGAGAGGGAGAGATAAATTTTGTGAGTGAATTTGATCTCTGCCTCATTCCATTCGCTCGCATAATTCGCTTACGTTATTCGTCGAGGAAATTTCGTTGGCACGTTATGAAACTCATTAATACAGCAACACACATTCACTATACAAACAATTTTCAATGATTAAACGTTCATCGAATTCATTCTGTCCCTCTCCACCGCCTGCCCCTGTTCCCCAAAGTATCGCCCTTTCCGCCCCTCGAGTCTCTCGTGATTGCGTTCCCATGCACAGATACATTTTCATCTCGATGATTCTTCTTGACACCAGGCACGAGAATTTTTAACGAATGCCCTCGCAATCACTCGAGTATTTCTCCTGTAATTAGATTGTCTTGCTGTATGAATAAATTTTTTTATTTGCTAAAAAAAAAAACAACGTGGAAAAATATGGGAATTTGGATTTTGATTGAAATTTTTGACATGCCCTCGCCTACCAATTAGGGGCGGAGAGCCGAGAAAAATTCTCGACTTACTTTTACCTCAAAATATTCACGTGTGGAAAGAATCGCGACGCGCACAGAGTGATTTTAAAAATGCTGCTTTCCTGACAATGTAAAAAACAAAATTCCAACTTTTTCGACAAATAATGGAAATAATTGGTGTTTTTATAACTTAAATAGTACTTTTCCAATTTGGTTGTCCTTTCGGTATTACTTCACTGAGAATAATAATGATAATAATAATAATAATAATAATAATAATAAAGGAATCATCACGCAAGACAGAACTGTGTGAATAAAATGCTCGTTTCGTTACACACATTTGAGTTCTATGGGTTGCCTGATGTTTGGCCATTGTATTTGGTGCAAAGAGATCCGAGAAAGCATTCGTCGCGCCATTACAGGTTGTTCTCAACGCGGATCGGGCTAGTGATCCTTTTCCAAGCGAAGCTTTTGTATATACTGCATGGTACAGAGGTGCATGTATATCCATCGAAAATATTGTCGTTCAAAAGGGCGTAAATGAGGAGATTGCAATGGTTGGTTACGTCGTTTCGCGGGTTTTTGGAAACCTCATAATACGGTGGATGTGCAACGTGAGTGCATCAGGTATTCCTTAATGAACTCTTCGGAGGGATTTCTTAAGTACCTGATGGGGAGTATACAGAGGGCTTCGAAAATGTGGAGAGAAGCCGCGCAACCTCTTTCTCTTGGCGGGGCTCGGATTGAATGGTGTTAGTTCTAACGCCTTGCTAGGCTTGCTTCTTCTTCTTCTTCTTTTTACATGGGATCGGTGGATGTCTTCACCGGGAACACGAGCCCCGCTACGCCCCGGGGCCACTAAGACCATTGAGTAGTGTGCATGAGATTTCCTCGGCGTCTCTTTTGGTCTCCCGGCTTTTTGCTCTGCATGTATTTTTCTCTCTCACGCTTTCCCTGATCGCTTACTCACACACTCGTCTCTATTCAACCCCCTCCTCTTGGTCCCTACAACGAAACCAGCGTCAGTGGATTCACGAGTTTCGCAAATTCGGTTCATTTGCCGCATTGTCAGAGGCTTAAGAAGAAATGAGACCCTCTCGAGAAAAATCGTCGCAAAGACGCTTGAAGTTTACCGCACCAACGTGAGTGATCGCGCGCCCGTTAACACCCCGTAACCCCCACCCCGTAACGAGACTGGTGTCGACGAAGCACTAGATCGAAAACGACCACTTTTTTTCTACTTGCGTTCTTTTAAAATATTCTCGGAAAACATTTTAAAAAAAATACGACGCTCATACCTTACGTTCATTCGACAATTTACAGGTTCATTTTTAACACGTGTTAGTTTTTGTTGTTGTTTTTTATTATTCAAGCAACGCACTCGAGCTAATTAGTTGAGATTTTTGGTTTATAGAGCTGCATAGATAAAGAAAATTTGTCTTGATAAGAAAACGAATTTTCTCTCTAATAATATTAAATGAAAATTGGCTTAAAGGCTTCCGAAGGAAAGTACTTATTTAAGCGAATTGTTTATCGGAGTATCCTAAAACAACATTTTTGTCGAAAATTGTTTTGAACGAGCGGAACAACACGAACGATTTCATAGCCGATGTTGACGGAACAATCGGAAAATCTGGCGAAAGAAAATACGGAGTGGAAGGCACACAGCGAGGAGAAAAGTCTGCAGGCCGTTTTTCTGATCTATATATTGATGGGACTGGGAGTAAGAAAGATTCGGTAAATATGTGAAAGATAAAGGCAGAAGAGACAAAATGAAAAGAACCTCCGGCGAGCAAATAACGCGTTCACTCGCTTTTATTTTTCTCCTGTCTTTCTAATAAACGACTCTGGGCGCGTGTCCACTTTGAGTCTTGATTCCCACACGACGTGATACAGATGGGAATTTGATCTAGCTCATCGGGAGCGAACGGTGAGAGGAGAACGAGAGAGAAATAATGGAGCAAACTGGAACATACGAAATGCACAACTTTTGGTAATTCAATCAACACACGTAGCTTGCTGCAGGCGATTGATCAAATAGGAAAAAAGAAAGAGAAAGAAAATGAGCTTAAGAGTGGCATAGTTGTGTCGAGCCAAAAGGTGGCGGGATTTGGAGAAAGAGAGAAATAGAGAGATTGCAATACTCTCGGTGACAGATATATTAGGGAGGATTCAATGGAGCTGTCTGCATTACATTATTCGGTTGGTAGATCTCTAGTGCAAACACGACATCAACTTTTCCCATGTGCGCTTACCACCCTCTAACGATTCAACCGCCACCAGTGGTTCTCAAAAAGGCTAAAACCTATATACTCCGATATAATACACTCTCGATTCATCAATATATATATATATGTATGTGCCCCTAAATCTCACTCATTTTGGTTCGCCCTTATGGACTTAGCGATTGCACAGCGGAGCAAGCCAAACTCAACTCTCAAATCTCAGAGAAAGAGCAAGGGAGAGAGTTCAGCGTGCATCCCTTTCAATAAACGGTCCAGGGGCGGTGTTCGAGGCTGGCGCGCGCGACACGTTCGCTCCTCGTCGTTTCAAACTCCCCTCTCTTAGCCCTCCAGCCTCGAAATATTGGCCCTTCGATACTTTGGCCTGCTCGAAAAAGCCATTCAGTCACAACTTCGAAAAGCATTTTCTAGGTTGCACTTTTCGAGCAATTGACATCGGTGTACAATTTAATGGAGTGTATCCATACTGTTGTATCGAATTTTTGAAAATCGAACCGTTTATTCAAAACCCATAACTGTACAAACGCAAATCATGGTTGAAGTTTATCACGAGAAAACAAAAAATGAATTATCCTCAAACACCATCATTAAATTTTGGGACGACACTTTTTTGAAATGGAATTTCTTTGACATTTGAATAAAAATGGAGCGATCGTTTGTATGTACGCGAGCGATGTACGGTGGTTATGCAGACACAGGCATGTTCGTTTTGGAGGAAATGACTAGAGAATACGAGAGACATACGACCGAAGCGAAAAAGGAAAAGTGGAAAGAGCTGGACCGGTACAAACAAGGGGAGGCTTGCGCATGCAATATTAGGGGCATTAAGTCGTCATAAAGAGCGCATTAGGGGTGCGCGCCTACCCTCGAGGGGTAGTTTAGCGTTTAATTGTCCCACCCCGATGTATCAAAGGTTTCAATTTCCATGCTCCGGTGCACGCTTGTTCGATCTCCCTCCCCCCCCCTCTCTTTTTCCAGGACCGTCATCAAGAAGCAGCAGTGTTTAGACTTTTTTTGGAAATTTCCTAAGCCCTTTACTAACAAAGTTTATTAACCTACATTAACGTAAACATTACAATGGCAAGTATCGAGAAGTGACTTTGACGAGAATAAAGGATAGTTCACCAATTAACATAATTCGTTTTCTCATTATCTCGTTACATCGATGGCCGAATTATTCAATCAATCACAAAAAGACGTTCCATCCCTTTTTTAATACACCGCGTTTGCAGTATCTCAGGAAAATGAACTTTGTTGGACTCTACGGGCTAATGATCTCTCCGCTTTGCTCATTCGTTTCCAAAGGGATTGGTTCTTCCTCATCGGATTATTCAATGAGAAACATGACATTCGAATCGAGGACAATACGTTGCCACAAATCGTTGGAGTTCTCGTTTAGAATGACGTCACTCGTGCACATTGTTTACAATTAAATATACAGGATGTACGCCGAATGGAAGTTTACACAAAAGTTGATAATCGCTAGGATTGGTCCATGCGTACTGTCCCGAAAGGAGCAAAAGAGAGAGTAGGAGAGAAAGAGGATTGAAGAAGAGGAGAGACGTTTGGCAAATACACACTATCACCAGGGTAGTTCATCCATGACGAACGATATTATCAGGAGCCGAAGTAAGTTGGTTCCTGTCTATTTGTATAACTCTGCTGCGTATTCGTATGGTTTGCGGCAATCCATCGTATTTTCTGTCTCTTGGCACGAGACTCCAAAGAGGCGCGGAGAGGTGAATCAAAACGAGAAGACCGTGGAGGAGGAAATGCAGGAGTTGGTAAGAGTTGGAAAATGTATATGTCTATAAAGGAAAAGCAGGATGAAGATAGTTGTAATACCGGATGGCGATTGCATATGATATATACGTACGTGTGGAAGACGTCCCATATATATATATTCGTATAAACGTGAATACATAGCATATAAATACATTATATGTGTATAAGATGTAAAAAGATGGTTGCAAATGTGTTGACGGATTGAAGTAACCGCCATTTTATTTGAGACTATACTATCGATATGTATATCAATGTATATTGAAGGTATAAGAGATGGGACGAACAGACGAGTACCCAAGTTGCTATTGAACCGATTTTGAGCAAATATCACTTGAGCAGATATTTCTCTCTTGCTCTCTCTCTCTCTGGTTCTTTCTCTGTCACGATGGAAGATCGAGGCAAAGCCATATAGTGGTCATAGTCGAGAAACTCCCGCACGATGTGGCGCTTCGCTCCGTTACGGATAGAAAGTTGGGAGAGGAAGGGAAAAGGGTATAGAGGCCTAAGCGAGATGGAAACCCAACTGACAGAGAATTTACTATAGGTTAGATAGAGTGTAGCTGGAAGAGGCAGAGAGAGAGAGAGAGAGAGAGAGAGAGAGAGAGAGAGAGAGGAAGTAGGAAGAGTGAGGGCTCACAAGCCCTTCGGCAAATTTCATAACCGAACTTGTCGTATTTGCTGAGATTATTTCAATATATTCGACTCAACCTCGGAGATAGAGAATCTGTTTGCAATGACGGTGTATGCGTGAATGGAACTTTGGCGCCAGAAGTCTCCTTTCTGTATGCCATGAAAGTGATGGAAATACGAGGTATATGACCAAGAAGGACGGGGGAGTGTAGAGAGAGAGAGAGAGAGGGGGGATAAAGACATCGACGAGATAAAAATGGACAAGTTTATATATATGCTTAATCCGGACAGATATTTTTTATTGCTCCTCTAACAATTTGAAAACTTGTTTTTTTCAGAACGTTTGGAATGTTTCCAGAATATGGATTATTTCCTACACTGAAAATGAAATTTTGTTAAAAATCGTCGATATTTTGTTGAATACGATAAACTAAATATTATTGGATAATTTCAATTTTTTTGTTATTTTGACAGTATATTTGGAACGACATATTTGTGGAACGACAAAAATTTGCTTCCGAAGAGACTTCCTAAAATACATCTTGCTGCAATGACACAATTTTTGGAATTATTCAAAAAACCGTTTAGTCGAACGTATCAAACAAAATATCAATCTTTTTCAACAAAATTTTATTTTCATCGTATACAAAGTGTCACGTCCTGTTCCGCATTGACCTTCCAGCAGAGGATAAAAGTCTGTGAAAAAAAAAATCTCTGCAAGTCACCCACCCCAGGATAATAAGTGCAGTAATTTTGGCGAATGGTCTACGGCACACGAGACGATCATTTATCCTGGTCGATTAAACAAATCGACGAGAAGAAAGTAAGAGAGAGAGAGAGAGAGAGAAACAAGGGTGAGGAATCGTATACGCCAGGGTAAAACGGTATTCCGGCCAGTGTAACAGAAATTGTCATTCTCATCGATGTATTAACCGGCTCGTTGGTGGGTCACATCGCTAATTAAATAAAGGGTCGCAGGAATTGGTGAAACGAGGCGTCACAAGAATGGACGAGTGTATGGCGAGAGAACCGTCGCGCTGGCTATATTACGTATCTAAGCATTTCAACGGGGGTGCAGTTTGTGCTACGTGCACGTGGCGGCGCGTGCGCCACCGTAGATGCTTAAAATAAACGCACAGGCTTTTCTATATAACATCCACATGTTAACATATATATATATATATATATAGATATGAATGAGAAGAACACAATAAGAAAAGCAACAGTATTGTACGTTAAACGATACGCGATTTAACATAATACGAGTTATTACCAATACCGTTAACGCTTCGTTACGACGAATTAATCGTACGAGAAGAACAGCTTTTGTAATTTTTCTAGCACGAGCCACACGCTCCTCGAACTTATTCCAGTCTCCGAAATAGTCGATTTATCTCGTCGCTAATGAATCGTTGTGTTTTGGAAGGTTACTGGACCATGGATCATTTATACCATGAATGGACCAATTAATATTGAAGTAAAAGGCAATTTTAGGCGAGCGAATAGTCGATAATACTGTGAAGTGCATAAGTTGAAAGGAAATTGTTGGAAGTTGCAATTTTCATTGCAACAAAGCGCTACGATAAAAAGATGTAGGTTGGCTTGGTGGAGTTGTTGCGTTAGAATTCCTTGCGAATAAGGAAACAATTCTCGGTTATATTGATTTCATTTTAATCAGATCTCGCGATATCTCAATTACGTTTTGTCCTCCATCCCTCCTCATCCCTCTCCTGCGGATTGTTGGTCGAGCTGGACCGTTTTGCAAGCCTGCCGTACAGCCGAGCGATAGAAAGAAGGAGAGCGAAGTACGTCCAAACGCGAATGAAAGACAGTGAGATAGAGAGATTTCTAGCGTTTGTTTGCCGACGAGATTGTAAAGCCGAGGCCCATTGTCTGCGAACCACCCCTAAGCTCGGCACCGGCTTAACTTTTCATTCTCCTGTAAATTGCACAGGTTCGCCATGTGCTCTCCTGTACCGTACAGTCCGTACACCCTGTGTATACTGTACCTCTCAACCCCCCCCCCCCCTCCGCCCCTCTGGCCTGCCCCAGCGACCAGCCTTCTAACCATGCCACGCTTTTGTAATATGTGCATTTGTACATGAAGACACAGTGCATTGTTGTCCACCTTCTTGTCAATATATCATGAAACGTTTCGATGAATAAAGTGATGCGAATGAAAATTAATAATATCGATGCTTTGCATTTATTGGCATCGTCTGCTTCCTGGATGCTGCTTTTTAGATGAGCTCGGGTACGAATCTGCATGCATCTGATAGATTAAAATCAGACGATTCAACGTTTCTTTGCAGGCGCGCTGTATGTAGGCGAAACGTCGATTTTCCTTCCTTTTTATTGAAGTGGAAATTCCTATATCGCGCTTGGCAGAGCTAATTTGTTTGGATTCACTGGGAAGAAAATTTCGTTGGATACGTTCGACTAAACTTTTTTTTGAAAAATCACAAAAATTTTGTCATTCCAATCGTAAATTTCGCTGACAGCTCCGTTAGAAATAAAAAATATCGTCAAAATTACGAAAGTTTTGAAATTATCCCAAAATATTTTGTTTACCGTTTTGAACACAATGTCGACTTTTTTTGACAAAATTCAATTTAAAAAAAAAATCACGTTTAGTCAATGGACACGCGAGCGATGAGTCGATAGGAAAAGTTTTCATGAAAATACATGAGATTCGTATACGGACTCGAAGGAATAATTTTTTGTCATTTTTTCCATAATTGATAATGTTGTCTTCGTTCAATTTTATCGATCATCGTGTTTTTATCGAAAAATCACATTTTTCTGGCAAAATTTTTTTTTGGCTATAAAAAATATACCATTCCAATGGCCATACAGGCAAATCTTTTGTTGGCTTATTCGCATGTGCGTTTTTTCATGTTCGTTGCCCATGAACATTAAGCTCATTGCGGCGGGTAATTCGAAATAGTAGAAGATTTTCGGTAGCTGCATGCGTTTTAGTTTAAGCACCTCGTACGTGTGTGCGTGTCAAGGCGGGATATAAAATTGAAAACTGTGCGAAGAATGGGGGTTACAATGCGGCGAGAGTTTCGAGAGTTTGCGGATACCGATCTGAGGAATCGATTTTCAAAGTGTACAGTAACAGGATCTTGAAGCGTATAAATAGCTGACCGTCGTCTCTCGTCAACGGAGCAGGCTTCAGAAGCGTTACATTCGAATTCGTTCGCTCCACTCGACACACACACACACACACACACACGCATTTATAAATGCCTCAATGAATAAGGGAGACACGATTTTAGTGGCTCTACTTCGAACACGAATGAGAGGATCGAGAAAAAAATGTTTGTAAACTAGAGCCACCTCTTCAAAGCGCCACAGGAGTTTCGTGCTAAATAAGAAGTATCCATAAACATACAGCCATTGCCAAAAGTATCAAGCTTTATCCTCTTTTTCCATTTTGCCAAAAAAACGTCTTGAAAAAATAGTTTTATCGCTAATTACGTAGAAGAAGCCTGTAACGATGAAAAATAAGGATCAAGAGAAATCTAAACTAAAAATTCCAGAGTCAAAGAGTGTCAGGAGATGTATGAAAATTTAAGGAACCTTTGTGGTCAAATGGAACGACGTCTGACCCTGATTCATTTTTTGTCCGAAAACTTTTGATATTTGAAATTAAATGTATTGAAACGTGCTCGATTGCAAATTGAAAAAAAAAAATGTTTATTGCTCTTCCTGGCACAAAAATAATGGCTCGATTAATTAATTACTGATTGAGAAACGCAACAATATTTTGTTGATCAAGTTAAAAAAAAAAAAATGTTTAAAGTTACTGAAATTAGACGTTTAACACGTAATAACATATTTACGTATTTACGTAAATTAGTCAACGACGAAAATTTTTCGCATAATGACGAAAAATTTATTCCAATCGAAAATTTTGAACTACGTTGATTCAGAGTGCATGCACATCGACACTTTTGACGGAGGCTGTATAAATAGATTTATTTACGAGTGTAAATACATTGACGACAAGTTTTCGTGGCTAAATAGATCGAGTGAGAAGACTCGAGAGAGAGCACAGTGGAGGATAACCGCGTGTCTGCTTTCATCCATTATATCTTCGTGGAACAACTGTATTACAATAAAATATATACTTCTGTGGCCAAACACGGGACAACGGTATACAATAATATACCGGGTGTCCGCATCTGCCATCTCGACGGGAGGTCCATATTACTGAACGAGTCTAGTCGATGAACTTTCGCATGGACGGAGAGAGAGAGAGAGAGACGAAAAACTTGAGCGTGTAAACGGAGACGAAGAGGGACCCTAGATTTTGGGTTCTCGATTGTATTTTTTGATGCTACTAATAAATAAATGAATAAAATAAAACCAGCCTGAAGAGGAAAAAAAAAATGGCCAAATTAACAGCGAAAATTTCTTGTTAATCGAACCAGAAATAAAAAATCAATTAATTTCAAATTTTAAATTGGACTGATTCTCACACTTTTCAGTTTGACGATTTTTCAAAAAATAAACTCGGTCTCGAATGGTTAATTTTCGATTTTGCTTTCTTTTTAAATTCGACGTGAATCGAGTGGCAATTAAATTTAATGAGATTTTATTGATTGAGCTCATTTTTTTGTATGCTGCGTGTCCGGAAGTAATCTCACCGCTGAATTTTTTATTAAGCATGGTGCTAAACGTGCCATTTTTGACAAGATGCCCTCTGATCACAAAATGTCAAAAAAAATGACAAACACACGATTTTTTATCGCCTTTTCCATTCTATTGCTTTTTCGCTGAGGAGAAATAAAAAAAAAAAGTGCAACGCCAACGAGCACTTCTTCGAGAAACCGGCCAAGTGCACTCTGACCGTGTATAACGCGTGCCAGAGATTTTTAATGGATTCGCGACGTCTACAGTATGCATTCAGAATTCAGCTATTAGCGAGACTCGAGAATTCAGAATCAAAATCTTATGTACGGATATACACAGACGTAATGACTCGTACCCAACGCATTTGGGCTTTCTTCACTTTTCTTAATGCCTTTACTCATCGTGTATAGCCGACAAGCCAAAGTTCCGGAAATATCAAACAATGCTCTGAAAATTTTTGCATTAAGGTGCGTCTGCATTAGAAGAAATAATTTTTTACCCATGCAAACAGCATATATATATTAAATCTCACAATCTCAACGATCGCAGCTCTTTTCTGTTAGGGAAGTGTGAGTGGTCGAAATGGGATGAAAGTGAAGAAAGCCCACGTTTCACATCATTACCTAAAACCCATTTACACTCGAGTATATAGTAAGAAAAAAAAAAAGTAATAGCGATGTTTGTGGTCAAATGGAACGACGTTTGACCCTGATCCATTTTTATTTCCGAAAACTTTTGATACTTGAAATGAAATGTATTGAAACGTGCTCGATTGCAAATTGAAAAAAAAAAATGTTAATTGCTCTTCCTGGCACAAAAATGATGCCTCGATTAATTAATTAGTGATTGAGAAACGCAACAATATTTTGTTGATCAAGTTTAAAAAAAAAAGAAAAAAGTTTAAAGTTACTGAAATTAGAAGTTAAACATGTAATTCCATATTTATGTATTTACGTAATTTAGTCAACAACGAAAATCGGAGTTTATGCACAAAAATATAGTTCGAGAGGGGGGAAACTCATGGGTGAAGGAAATGATTTTAATAAAGCGTGGGAGAGTGAAAGCTGTTTCGACTCAGTCATCGATAAACAACCACCAGCCACATTAGATTACAGTTAGCTCTCATTATCTCGGTGTATTATCTCTGAACACATACAGGTTGTAATTTAAGTTCATACATCACTCACATATATATTTACTATTAATACATATCGCGTGGCAGTGTCGAGAGACAAGCTTTTATTTCCTTTTGTTTGCCTATACACGATGACGCCTTTTTTCTTTTTTTTTTTTCACATGTCATAGGAAATGCATTTTTATTAATAAAAATAAATGAATCAGATTAATGCGTGAAGATATATCGATAATTTTTCACAGAAATCACACTCCAAATTCATGGAAATAAACTCCTTGATCAAAGCGACATTATAATTGAATTTTCACATGAAAAAAATCCACAAAAATTGAAAATTTCGCTTTCTCCATCCATCAAGTGCGAATGGACCAAATCACATGTATCTGAATTAATCGAAAGTATAGAACGAGGAGTGTTAATATACGATCGTGAGCAAATTTCTGATTCAAAAGAAATTCTCACATGTGAAAATTTGTTTGAACTGAAAAAGCATTAGTGTCAAAGGTGTTTTATCTGCATACGCCCTTCTGATGACAAGGTAACGTGCACAGGAATGATCGAGACCCGAGAAGAACCCCCCGCAGTGATGCTCGGTATGTGCTCCTCCTCTCTCACGTTCTGACCCCTCAAATTCTCCCACCACCACCTGCGTCTATCGGTCTATCCGGTTCCACGCACGCATGCCTTGACGCACCTTTTTTTATCACCCGTTAAACGGCGACCATTCGAACGAATCGATCGAGCGAAAAAGGTCCCCCTATATTTTCTCTTCAATACAAAACCAGTCTTACTATATATAAAATAAACTATATGTGTGTATATATATGTACATATATGTATAAACAGTACAAACACGTAGCAGAGAATTTCCGAAATGCTTTTGCAACACACCGGATGCTTTTGATCTTTTCAATCGAGAGTGTACATCATTCAAGCCACTCGAGGATCATTACGGGGATACAAATATGTGTTCATAAATACATGGCATATATATATATATATATATACACATATTGTTAAGCTACGGAATACATCTAAACGTGAAATTAAATCGCGATCTTTATAAACGTCTCGTTGCCTCTGTGGACGGGGACAATAAAGTTTCCAATAAAACCCTCGACGCGATAACTCGAGAGCATTAATCGGAGGCGGTGAAATTTTTTTTTCAACTGACATTTCACTTGGTCGAAATTTGTTTTTACGGTCAGTAAATTTTTAACGATTCATTAAATATTTTACGATTGGGATTCGAAATAATAAAAATAAAAACTAAACAACAACATTTTAATGAGCGTTTGGAAAATATTTAAAAGAAATTGCAAATTTCATTCAATTCGATCCTCGTAATCGTTCGAGCTCGATTACGTCAATTGCCTCGGCTGGAGAACCGCGAGGGATGCGAAAGAAATGTGATCCACGCTGCGAAAAGTGGGAGAGGGATCGCAGGGAAGAGAAGAGAGCTTAAGAGGGTGATGCGCTTGCACCTATCGGTCCCCCATTCGTGGTATTGTTATCCCGTACAGTGTTCTCCAGGGTCACAGGGATCGAGTCTCTCGCCGCGCGAGCCCGTAATACCCAGATGCTTCTTAATGGTCTTAATGAAGTGTGTACACCCTGCGTATGGTATTAACCGAACGGCCACGCTAATGCTCGACATCACAACGACACTAATTTTTAAGCATAACCGTACACTCAGCTAAACAACGTGCGAACTCTTCGTAAAGTATACATTACGAAGAGGAACACGTAAGTAATAATAATAATAATAATAATAATAATAATAATGAATGTTTGTAAGGTTGGTCGTTAGGGTGGCAATTTGTTCCCGGGGTTTCCAAACGATATCCCAGGGAAGTTAACCAAGTGGACAAAATTGATGAAAACGTCGAAGCTTCGAGAAACAAAATTCTGTGTGTAGGTATTTTGAAAAACAATAAGTTTTCTGGTGCTGGGAATGGAATGGACCGAAAAGGGAGACGTACGGAGGGAAATTATTCGGAAACGACAAATTTGAAATGAATTTGCTTTTAAATGACAATTGTTCAGAACTCAGACTATGGTTTTTAGGAGAATATGAAAAATAACGTCTGAAGGGTCGAAAGTAAGAGTTAAAGAAAAATGCAAGATTGCAGTTGCGAAAGAGTCAAAGGAGGACGAGAAAAGTCGAGAGTTAATAGCGAGACGCTGGCAATAATCCCTACACGATGTATGGTCGCGAATGGACTAACTGATGTCATTCAGAGAAAAAAATTCAGAGAAACGAGTGGAAAAAACGTCGTCGTTAACGTTTGGAGTGATAAGCCAGCGTAATGAGCAGCAACTACTCCGCAAAGTATCCCTCAGGTTTATACCCTTTTTAGTTCGTCCAGGGGATGAGACATTCGTTTCAATGTTTTTTTGTTTTTTCACGTTCCACCAGCGAGACGAATACATTAATCTTACGAATGAGAAAATAATTTCAATCACGAATCTCAACAATTTCGAATTGCCACGTTGCCATAATTCCAACGCTGAAAACAAAATTTTGTTGAAAAGAATGAATATTTTGTTCGATACGTTCGTCTAAACGTTTTTTTGAATAATCCCAAAAATTGTGTCATTGCAGCAAGAAATATTTTAGAAAGTCTCTTCGGAAGCAAATTTTTGTCGTTCCACTCGCAAATTTCGCTGACAATTCCGTTAGAAACCAAAAATACTGCCAAAATAAAAAAAATTTTGAAATTATCCAAAAATATTTAGTTTACCGTATTCAAAAAAATATCGACGATTTTTAACAAAATTTCATTTCCAGTGAAGACAATCGTTCGTATACTTAATAAAGTCTCTAAAAAAATGATTAGCTCCCATAAACAATGGTCGTCATCGAAGTCTCTCGATCGAATGGGAAAATTAATTTGATCCCAGGTTTCCAATAGACACGCACACACCTGCTCGCTTCGCATTTGCGTAAAGACTGAAAATGAATAAATAAAGGGCGACGAGTGTGATCCAGAAAGCCAAGCAAGGGGAATAGACTCTTTCGTACGAAATGTCGGAAGAGAGCGATGGAGATGACGGTGGATTTGGAAAGGGGTGAAAACGAGTGAAACGTGGCAAGTATGAAGTGAGCATATTACTATTGAGAATAAGTACCTGGAGCTTCGAGATCGCGGAAGGCTTGCTTGGCTCATGCCTTCTCCATATATTTCTGTACGAGAACGAGAGAAACTCTTGGCAAGATACATAACGACGTATCTACACATATAACACGCAGCATTCTCGGTATAACATCGCGCAGCACATCGGCCCGAACGAAAGGAGGTGGCTGAGGGGTTGAAGTCGAGAGGAGCAGGAGGAAAGCCGGGGGAAGGCGGTAACGGGGTACAAATGGGGTGGTACAATGGGCACTAATGGATCTCAAGCCGCCGCGAGAGGCGCTGCTTTTAATCTAATTGTCCTTCTCGTCGTATATAGAGGAGCCACCCCCGCGACAAGCATCCCGGCTTGCCGGCATCTCGAACGTTACACCAACCACGATGGTTCTCATTTTGAGTAATTCGCGTTTCAAATATTTGAATCGAACCATTTGGCAAATTGGTGAAAATTATTTTAGGGCGAATTTATTTTTAGTTCATGTGGACGAATACGAGAATGACGAAACTAATTCGGTCAATTATTAACATTCATTTCTCTCAATTAATACAATTTAACAATGAACTCGTAATTAGGAAATGTGACGATTTGAAATTGATTTTTTTTTTTTTCTTTCAAGGCCATGAAATTTATAGTTATCATGGCAATTGGAAATTTTGTATTATCTCACCGTCGACGCAATATCCGTGCGACGTGTGTCCCACGTCCACAGACTGTCACATGGAAAAAAAAATTTTTTTCGATTTTTTGACGATTACCATATTTTAGTCTTTATTCCCTCGTGATCGAAGATTATACAGTTATTACGTGAAAAAGAGAGCGAGACAAAGTCGACCTCCCAAAGGTGTATTTTTTTTTTATATACCTGAATATTATTTTTCTGCTCTCAGTTGCTTCTTTCCCTCTTTCTCACCCTTGCAACTTCGAGGGAACAACTGACCGGCAGGTGCGATAGTCCAGCAGTAATTGCTCCTGCACGCGCTCGGACACCTTCGCCGTTATCTTGCCTGCTTGGCGTGCACAGTAATGACGACTTCCGATCGCCGAAATGCCTGTGGCGCGTGTTTTCACCCTCGGGCCCCCGAATCCATACACATGTACGAATAGACTCAACACTTTACGCGTATCTCGCGTATACACACTGTGCTTTACACACAGTACCCAAGGGAACGATATACCTTGACCAGGATAGCGTAAATAAATTGGTACGATTGTAATTGCCGTTGTGCGTGTCACAAGCGTTAGCGATGATTCGCGCGAGCGTTTCTATTAAATAATAAATTTATGTCTCCATCACATTCGTACCTTTAATATTTCAGTTTCGTTCGATATCGCGACGTTTACTCCCTTAAAATATTTTATTTTTCGTGCGAAATTTCCTCCGATATGCACCAATTACGTTTCGTTATTAATATTTCATTGCAAAGCTCTGCGAGTGAGACTCCGTTATTTTTGCATTTTTGTCTAATTTAAATGTGTCTCTTATTTATAAATTCGAGGAGCAGTAAAAAAAAAATCCAATTTACGAAACAGCTGTGAAACTTTATTCCATTTTTTAAAAATAAAAAATTTTGATTATCTCACTTTTTTCCCGAGAGTTTATCTTTTTTTTTTTCAATTAATTCGATCGTTAATTTTCCAAGTTTACTGTGACGAGCGTAGTACCTTAATTGCTCTTTTAAATTTCGTCTCACTGCGCACAGTTTTTCTATATTCAGCTCGATTTTGACGAGACAAACGATAATAAAAATTCTGGGCTTTTTACTCACTCTTGATGAAGCTCGCAATCGTTCAGTTCGGTTCTTCACACAGCGTATTTGTGGGATTTCGTTATTAAGGAGACTGGCTACACACAAAAATGTTGCCATGTCAAAAGCATAGAAAAATTTGAAACGATTAGAATTTACTGAAATTTGCTGAGTATATTCTTTAGTATTAAATTTGAATATAAAAATTTTTGAAGATTTTTTTTCTACACAGTTTTCGAGTTTTATTCAAAACTAGAGTTTACATGCATAAGCATAGGATTCAGAAATATTGTAAACTTCAATTATTCGAAAACAGTGTAGACGAAAAATGAGAAAAAAATAGTGTCATCGTATTTGATGCTAAAGAATGTTGTCACCAAATTTGATGAAATTCTTATGATATTTTCGTATGTAGCCAAGCTCCTTAAAAATAATAAAAAAACAGGTTTTTTTCGTACTTCACTCTCATATATATTTTTCATATACTCGTTATCGTGTATTCATGATAATGATGATGACAATGACAATAATTACAATAATAATGATAATCGTAATAATAATGATGATAAACTTTTGACTACATATTTACAGGAACGTAAAATGATATTTTTTCTATCATACAGCATATAATACAGTCGCAATAAACTTATATATTTATCTATCGTTTTTCTTTATATTTGTTGAATAAATTTGAGAATTATTCATTTTTTCTCTGTCTCGCTCTCTCTCTCTCTCTCTCTCTCTCTCTCTCTCTCTTTTTCCCAGTTCCTGTCTCTTCGGTAACGCTTTCCCCGTTTTTTGTTAATACTGCAGCAGATTTCCCAAAAAATTAACGATTCGCTCGGAGCAAATATGAATCGTCATGCTTAGCGTACACACCTCGATTCGACTCGTCGAAATGAAATTCCTTTGTATTTTTTTTTCTTTTTTGAAAACCTTTACAGATTGGCCTGCTCGAGCCAGTGTGACGTTCAGACGATGAAAATTCGTCGTGCATAAAAAAAGCTCGATGATCGGAAATTCATACTGAGCTGTGCAAATTTTTCCTAAACATCGTTTCCACTGATTCGATCACGTGCCATTGAAATTTGGGGTTCAGGGCTCCTCAGTTTCTAGGATTTTTTGGCAGGGTATGTAACTTCGACTTGAGATTATTTTGAGAAAGTTTATACAAGGATGAGAAAAATGGTGGGCAGCAAATCGTAATTTGACTGAAAGGCTATTATAACTCTTCATTGCATCGTATCATCACTTTCATTATTATTATTTTCATATTTACAGAGACGTCGAAATTGAAATAAATGAAGAATTATTAAAAAGATTCTGCGAAAACTGTATAAATAATCATTGTGGAAAACAGAATTTTCAAAAAAATTAGTACGGTTTCCATCAAATTTTTCCTCCTGCTTCAAAATTGAAAAAAAAAAAAAAATGCTGATCGCACAAACAAATGGTGAACGCAGCAGACGAAATTTTGACGAAATTCCGTGGGTTCGTAAACCATCTCTAGATGTTTAAACTCCTTGTAAACACACTGGGTCAATTTGACCCTATTGTCAGCAACCCTTCGATCGATTTTGATAGAAAAAAAAATCCAAGTGTCATTTAAACATTCCTGGAAACGTCAGCATGACAGAAATGGGGCAAACGTCACATTAATTGGTTGGAAAAAAAATAAATGAATAATTTTGACTCTTGGAAAATGGAGCTACAAAAAAAAATCGTAATTTTTTCGACGTTCAATATTTTTCAGATTAATAATCGCGGGATGTGCTCATGAAAAATGCAGTTTCCCAAAAAATATTGTGCCAAGAATGAAACGTTGCTTTCGTGCGAATGGAAAAAATGTTCAAATTTAATGAGAGAACGTTTTCGAAAATATATTTCTGCCAAAAGGATCACAAAATAATGCAGTGTGTCAGCAAAGTGTAAAAATATTTCGAAATAAATGGATAATTGTCAAGGTTTATCCATAAATCATGAATTATCCGGCAATCGATAATAATTGACAGCGAGAAGAGCTCGAACATGGTCGTGTCGTGAACGAGAGATAAGGGATTGGTTCGTATGAAAAAAAAAAAAAAAATATGCGAAGGGGATTCAAAGGATATATTGACGTGAAAGGTGAAAATCGAATGGTCGATAAAAACTTGCAACTGTTTCGTCGAATCGCCAACGTGTTTACATACATATACAAATCGAGTTTGGTGCTTGCTGGATGGACGATGCGGATTCACGCGATGCACGTATACTCGAGCGTGTCGCAGTGACGCTCAAATATTCAATTACTCAACTTTGGAATTTTATTCCGTCATAAGAGACCGCCCGCAGCCTTTGACGTGCCATAATCAAAAAAAAAAAAAAAAAAAAAAAACCCCCCCCTCGAGATCTCGTGATTGTTGTCCGAACATTTTTCGAAAATATTGCGAAACCAAAATGGATTTTTTTTAAATACTAAAAAAATAACAAATTAAAGAAATTTTTGTAAATTCATGAATGATTTTTGTCAATTATTTGCAGGCTTAATTATTCTGAATAATAACGACGAATCATTGGACGCGTGTCCAGCCAAAATCTCACAATTTCAACAAATTGTCCTTTTTTTTTTTGTCGAACGTTTTTCTAACTTTTTTTTTTTACTTTCTTTTTCATCCTCCAACTAAATTTTCCTCTCGAACTCGGTGTGAAACCATTTGCTGAATATTTACAATTTTAATTCACTGTCGGCTGAATTTAGCGTCAGGATTGTCATGATGCACGCTACAAAATGTTACCGCTGTCAAAAAAAGGGTCGAATTCACTTTACGTTTTAAAATTCGCAAGCGAAGGGCGAAGCCCTTTTGTTTGCTAGCACTGAATAAATGTATTGTGTGTGTTTTTTTTTTCATTCGCTCACATTTTTTCTTTTCTTTTTTCGTTACACTCACACATATTTTATGTCCACGAAGTAAAATTGTGTATGCTGAAAAAAAAGAGTCCATGTTGATGAACTTTTATTATTACCAAATTTCGTACAATGAAATGTGAAGGTTCAATTGATTGAAAACTTGTCTCTGCTGTGACCGAAAAGCCGAAGCTCGATATAGAGACTTTGAGAAAAAAAAAGTGATCGTCTGAAACGAATTTGTGGGAATATTAATAAAGTTTGTGAGATTTTTAAAAAGTACGAAATTCAGTAAGAATTTGGCTGATAAAAAATGTTCGTTAACATCAAATAAATTCCTTCCTCAGTGCAAATAATTTTTCAAATCAATGCTAATTCTTAATACTGTAAATATTTACAAACAAAAAATTACTTTTTCCATGACATAATTGTTATTGTTATTATTTTAGTGACCTTTGTTTTTATCTTTTGTGTGAAATGTAAAAACTAATTTTCGGCTTCGCGCAAAACTTCCTGAGCTTTGACTCTGAGAACTTCGGCACTCTGTCTTCTGATGCCGTCCTCCGAGCCCGAACCAGCGTCGTCAGAGTCTCGAGATTCGGAATATTTCGAGCTTAAATTTTGTGGCATATTTTGCATACCAAGATTCAACGGATGTGAAGTTTGTTGCTGTTGTTGTTGCTGCTGCTGCTGCTGTTGATTCGTACTCAAAGGATGATGCGCCCTTGTTGGATGCACGTTGTGATTCAGACCATTTAGAGTGTCAAATCCCACACCAGGTAATATCGATCTCAGAGTTGCCAAATTTTCGGCGTAAGGTAAATTGAAATATTGCGAAAAAAAGGCTTGAAACGATGATACTTTTTGGGGATTCGTTGGCCAGGGATTCGAAGCGAATATCGATGAGAACCAGGGAAATAATGGTGGCCCTCCAAGATCACCGCCTGGCATACACAGTGCTCGAACATCTGAGACACAGAACAATTCGTACCTCGTTAACACTCAAAGTCTCTTATTTCATTGCTATATATTTTTTTTTTCTCAAAAAAACAGTTTACAACTATTTTCGTGTTGCTGACTGAAAAAAATGACCTTCGGTGAAGATCAGAGTGTGTTACTAACTGTACTTTGTAAAATAGTTGCTGAACCTTCAACTTTGACATTTTATCGCTTTACCATTTTATTTTAAGAAAAATTGTGGACGAGTCTATTAAATTTTTCAACTTGTACTTTTTCTGCTGCCAACCCACGTAGCCCACGTTTTCACGTAATGATGTTAAGAATGGATCAGATTATAATTGAATAATTACAAAATTGGAAACCTTCTTTTTTTCATTATCCTGTTGGGAAATGGTTGATAAACATGAGAGATCGCGAACCCAGAATGGAAAATCCTTATCGATAATATTCATGCACTGGATTTTTCTCAATTAGTTTTTATTTGTAATAAAAAATTTCTTTCAATTTAAAAAATAAATGTCAATCGACGTGGTTTTATTGATAGAAGTATCTTCAGGAAAAAGTGTTGAAAATTAAGGTAATAATTGTTCGACAATCTTTCGAAATAATCGTCTCAAAAGTAAAAGAAAAAAAAAAAAAACATCAATATAAAGCGAAAGATTGAAGGATGTAAATAAATTGAGAAAGAGCAATAAAATGGGGCAGTGAGCGAAGGGCATATTATGGCATCTCGGGGTTTCGCCTTTTCGCTCGCGAATAATGTATTCAATGTTTGTTCTCCCTCTCGAGAAGAGCGAGAACGAATCTGTCTCTTTCGAGCTTTGCCGATGCTCAAGAAGAGATCGGTCGATTGACTCGCATGCCTGATTGAATCGACGATGAAGAGAGCAAGGGATTCAGGAGCCCTGAAAAAGGGGGTGAGGCGAGAGTAGAGCAGAGATCCAACGTCAAGGGGAAAGGGCCAGCGGAGAAGAGAGGAACAAAAAGAAAAGAGAATGCGAAAAGGCAGCTTTGAATGCGGAATCGCTTAAATATCGAGTAGTAGTTGTGCTCTCTTGGGGTAAACAGTACATTCGAAGAGAGGGAGAGGGAGAAGCAAAAAGAAAGAGAAAAAGTTCTTGCTTAGGGGTGCGGCGAACCCTTTTCATTTTTTTACGTGCAGTATTACCGAATTAAAAAAAAAATGAATTCGAGAAGACTTGGAACGTCCTCTTCGCAATATTGATAAACCAGCCAATTGAAATTTGACAAAATTCTAAAAAAAAATATCAGGTGGAGAAAAAACTGACATTTGGGAACAAAAATTATCGACGGCTTTGCAAAAATTTGGATTGTGGAAAATGTTTGCGAGATTGAATGGATTTTTCGTGAAAATTCACACACGGAGGACCGATCGAATGTGTTCAATGATTTTTACTAGAAAAACTTAAATATTGATGCAAAGAAAAGGGAACGAAAAATGTAATTGATGACGCGATCAAACTTTATTTTTGTGCGAATATATCGGTGCGAACGTTCATGTCAATAAAAAGGCATGAGAATTATCGTCAAGGCGGAGTAATTGTTTGATCTCTTTGCACAGAGACGTCAAGGTATTTTCAACATTATTTGAAACAAAACAGCAGTGAGCAATTGGGAGGATAAGCAAATCGAAAGGAACGTTTTATCGTTTAGTTTAGAGCAGTCTAGGAAAAGTTGAACTTTTATGAATGAACTGTATCAATCGTGGCAAGGTCTGAATCTTGATTAATCGATCGCACAAACCGAAAGAATAAAAATATAAAATGTAGAAAAAAGTGAAGGAAAAAAAAAAAAAACGTTGGTCGATTTATCGTCTGCGCGAAGAGTATATTAAGCGTGTTTGTCGATTAGATCGTGGTCGCGATGGTAATAAACGATGGTCGGTGAATATGGACGCAATTACGACGTCTGCCCAGCGTCGCGTAATTTTCCACGTGCCATGTGTACTGCAGGTCGTATTTGGAATATTTACACGATGTTACACATCGCACAGCAAACTGTATGCTCTCGCGCGAGTAATATTTTACACGATTAACAACGAGGTCGTTGTGGTCTCGCACACTAATCTCGGAATACTTGTGAAGCACAGGTGCTGGCTTGGTCGCACGTCGATTCGTGACGCTTTATAATTATAGCGACGAGTGATTAATGGCCGAAGCCACGGAAAAGATACGTCAAGTATAACGAGAGGCAAAGATATTTCTTGTGTTATGTTTATTTTCATTTCGTAAAAAAGTCTTTTCGGGCTTATGGTGAATTCCATTAAAAAAAACTACCCTCGTTTCGCGAGCAATCATTTTTTTTGTTGTTCCAAGATCCTTAACCGTTTTTTCTTTCTACAGTCTAAAAAGACACTGGACTTTATTGCACGCTGAGAGAATAAATTTGTTGATACAACAAAATTTGTGGTGAATCAACAAATCTCGCGGTCACGGAGGGCGAAAAAAATATTTTCTTCATTTTACAAAAGAATTCAGTTATTTAAACTGCCCAAGAATAGACAAGCCATAACTTCCAACCCACAGTTGGTCCACCCAACAACCCAAAAGTTGATCAAACTCATGATTTTGTTTATACAACTTAAAGTTTTGTTAAACGGAACGCACGGTATTTTTTTTTTTTTATTTCTCAAATGAATCAAACATTTAGTCAACCAGAGTTCGATTTTGTTATTCAAACGACTTTATTTGGTCAGAATAAACGATTAAAGGTGTTGAAGCAACTGAACGACTGCATCAGGATAAATTGATTGTTTTGACCAGCTGAGTTATTGCCTCAACTACATCGGCGTTCACCGCAACATAACTTTTTTTGAATCAACAAAATTGTAGCGAAAAAATTGAAATTTGTTGATTCAACAAATTTCTTTTCTCGGTGGAATAAAATGACATAAAAAAAAAACAAATACTCACTTCCAGGCTCGGGCTGCAAAAAATTCGTATCCCTGCCAAGAGATTTTTCCTTCTTGCGCCATTTAGCCCGTCGATTTTGGAACCAAACCTGAAACGAAAAAAAGGTCCACCCGTTAATTCTTTATAAAATCTAATAAATTACTTGCCCGATTGAATTAATTAGTCCTCATCGATCCTATCGAAAGAAATGAATTGGGAAAATTTCGTAACTTTGACATTTCATGTATCCAGTTAATCTTTTTCATTACACTTGGCGTTTCGTCCACTAATCATTGTCTCGAGTCCTGAGTCGTGTGTATCAAGTCACAAGCGTGAATTGTCAAGCATAGGGGATGGAGACGATACTCCCATAAACTTCGTATACATACATTTAATATTCGCAACAAGATAGTTCATTCCAATGAAGCTCGAAGAGCTCTCACTCACTCGATGCTAATTAAGCTAATTATTCTCAATTATCCTGATTTCCCTGAGTCTGAGGGAGCAAAGCTCCTTCGCTTCACTCTCATCATTATCTGTGGTTTTCACAGTCAGACTTTCCTGCCCTATCCTCCGTTATACCATTCTACTCTGTGTACTTCGATACTCTGTAGCATTTGGCAGTATATATCCGTCCCATGGCTGACTTGACGAAATCTGTACTACTGCTTTTAATGCACACTCACTGTGTTTGTTGAATTTGTTGCGAGGGATAAAAGAATGAAAAAAAAAAAAATTACATGGAAGACTGAAAAACGCGAAGCACGACTTTTTTCATGGAGAAAGTAAATCACGTGAAATACGGTCATGCGAAGTACGCTAATTACCATACGGGATGTTTAACGAAACGCGATATTTTTAATGGACTACGATTTTTTCCAGAACTCAATTGTGCCGAGAACAATTATTCGGAGAGTTGTAAAGGAAGTACTACAAATAAGGAAAATGCAATTCTTTCCATTTTCCAAATTAGTTTGTTAATTAATTCGAGTATCCAACGCAGAAATATATGAAATTTTAATTTGCAAAAAAACTGATTATTCACGCAATGGGATTGTGCAGAGAATGCACGTGATCTCGATTCGTGATGAGAAAGTTTAAAAAACATAAATAACGAGCCATCGTTGCAGAAAATTTGAGAGTCCTGTAGAAACAAGAGACAGAGCATTCGCAACGAAATGTAAATTTGGCAAAATCATTTGCTTCTCATAAACTCTGAGTTAGGCTGATTCACTCGGCATCGAAATAATTGCTGGTAATTGTTTAATAACTCTCCCTCTTGAATAGCGGCCTAACGCCCAAGTGGTTGACGAGTGAGCCAAAGTAGTGCATGGCTCTTGCGGTCTTCGCGTGTGCTTCGTCGTGGACAACAGCGCTGCAGGCTTTGTAGAATGAAAGGAGGGATGGTTTCCTCATCAACAACCCTTTTTCGTCTCCCTTTAACCGCGTGTACGGTTTAAACTTTTGCAACTATTTCAATCGTTGTCGATGAATTTATTTTCCCTTACATCCATTTTCGATATTTGCAGCAACAATAATTTCGTCACAGTTGAACTTCATTCATTAGGAATTTTTTAGATGAGAATCTCGTGCAAACGTTCTCTTGCAAAAAAAAAATGTTTTGCGGAAGAAAAATTTTCTGAATATTGTTATTTTTTATGCAATTGATGAGAGTATTCTAAAAATTAATATTTATTCTGGCCTCTGATCTTCTTTGCTGTGGTTAAGGTATTACTATCACAAAACGACTTTATTTAGGGTTCTTTTAAAATGTTGTATAAACGTTCTTGCCACCAAAAACTAACAGTTTTCTCCTGTGAAGAAAATTTTTCTGAAGTTTAAAATTTAAGATATTTCCAATTTTTTATTTTCCACATCGAAATGCGTGTAAATTCGAGTCACGTTTCGTTAAAAAGTAGCAAGAAAAAAAAAAAAGGAACGCGGCTTAAATTTACTCGCGTTTAGATGGGAAAAATAAAAAATTGAAAATTAAATATCTCGAATTCTGAACGTCAGAAAATTTTTCTTCACAGGAGAAAACTGTTAGTTTTGGTGCCAAGAACGTTTATACAAAATTTTGAAAAAATTCTAAATAAAGTCGTTTTGTGATAGTAATACGTTAACCATTTATTTTAGTATTTTATTTTTTTTTGATTAACGTCAGTAAAATGAAGCTATTAATATGAGCAAGACGCAGAGTCGTTGCCATAACAAGATCGATGAAGAGGAGTGCCTAAAACTTTTGATGAAATCTCGATCTATATTTTCAATATTAACACATATAAAATAAATGTATGTACATGGAAAGGGATTCCGGAGACACGATCGAGATTGAAATAAAGTGGCCGTGGCACCCACTGCGACGGCGGATCATTTAGCGGTTTTGTCGAGCGACGGCCAATTGCCGGCATTGTCGCTTCGCTGTACCACAATGGGCCAATCGGAATGTTCTCCATCTCTTTTCCGAAACGACTGGTGAGCGAGTGCGAGCTCGCAATTCCCCCTTGCGCGCGTTCTCATAGCGCCAAATGCATTTCTCTCTCTTACTTTCTGCCACAGACGCATACCTCCAGCCCTCGCACACACACACACACACGCACACATGGATAATGTGTGTGGATGTATGTACATGGGTGGATTGTACAAAGTTCCGGCGTGGACCTCGTGGATACGCGCAGTTACAACGGCACGCGCGTGTGTTGTGAGGCTGGTTTTCCGCCCTCGTCTCTTCCACCCTTAAATTTACCTCGATTCCATCTCTTACACAGCCACACCATCAATTTCTCCTTTATTCTTTATATACGATATATCTATATGGGGGTGTCAGATAGTTACGCTAATCGAGTAACCAATTTAGCAGCAATGGAAAAGTAATTCTACACAGTGGAGCACCGCGAAATGTAACATATATATATATATACGTAGGGAATATATAAACCTGTAGATTTTGTATGTCTGTATATAAATGATGGCTCACATGCAGCAGAAGCGGTGCATGGGTATCATGGGCATTGGAAATGTACGTGCCAGCGAAATATGAAACTTCGACTCGTATTCAAGTGACGGAATACGCGAGCGACTGGTATGTGATGTCACATTTAAGGTATTATGGAAAAACGACTTTATTTAGGATTCTTTGAAAATTTAGTATAAACGTTCTTGGCACCAAAACTAACAGTTTTCTCCTGTGAAGAAAAATTTTCTATATTTAATTTCCAATTTTTTATTTTTCTCATGTAAACGCGTGTAGAAAGTCGCGTTTCTTTTGTTTTTTTTTCTTGCAACTTTTTAACGAAACGTGATTTGAATTTACACGCGTTTGGATGAGAAAAATAAAAAATGGGAAATTAAATATCTCGAATTTTAAAGGTCAGAAAATTTTTTTTCAGCGAAGAAAACTTTTAGTTTTGACAACACGTGACAACATTCACTTGGAAAATCAACAGCTTCCCGAATTATTTTCATTTTGTACGTGTTTTTCCAAAAAATGAATATTGGCTCGAAAGGAATCGAGTTATCGCGTGAAAATGCACGAAATAGCGAAAAGCTTTGTTCGGTTTCTTGAAGATTCGAAACAGGGACGAGGGGCGGTCGATTTGGACGAAGAAACTTTTTTTAATTTCCATTTATTTGTTTCTTTCTCGATTCTTTGTTACGAGATAATAATTTTTAAAAATTTTATTGGGTTTAATGTGTTAATCTGTGGGGTAGAAAAAAAAACGAGTCGGTAGAAAGAGAGAGGCTCTCGTGAAATGCGACAAGGGGAGGGGAAGACGAAATTAAGTGAAACGTTGCCCAGGAGCAAAGTATAACGGCGCTCGAGCAGATTTTCTGAACAATGGCTACTAATTAGTTGAGTGGCCGTCGTCGAGCAGGGTCGGGAGGAGGGTTATGCAAGAGAAAAAGGGGGGCGAGGAGAGGAGGAGAAAGGACTCTCACTGACGAGGGTACTTTTACAAAAGAACACGAGGTTTTCTTGAGGAGTATAAGTTACGCTTGTATAAGAATGACGTTAATAACGAAGTCCCATTATCACCATTTTTTCTTCCTTGCCAAGTTCATTTTTTTGTGGAAAAAAAAGAAAAAAGTTGTCTGGAGACAGCTCGTGAAAAAAGCGTCGAACAAACGACTGGTGATCGATTGATTATTAAAAATCGTGCAAGCCGAAAATTCAATAAAAATCAAATCGATCCTGTGGCCAATGAATTTTTTTTTCTCATTTTTCTATATTCGCGGTTCCTGCATTTTTTTTTTTTAGCCACAAATTTTTGAATATCGAGCATTTCGGAGTAAAATCAATTGGAAAAGTAAAGAAAATGCATTCTTACTGATGAGAAAAATATTTCCAACTGACCTGGACTCGAGCTTCGGAGAGTGACAACTTGTAGGCGAGGGTTTCTCTAAAGCAGACATCAGGATATTGTGTTTTCTCAAAGGCGCTCTCCAGCTCGTGAAGCTGTTGAGTGGTGAATGTCGTACGAGATCGACGAACTTTTCTGGGTCTGTCAGACTCTGGAGTCATATCAGGAGACTCGTCCATGGGATGATCGTCCAATCGGATATTTGTACCAGCGGAGCATAGAACGATATCCGTAGGTCTGGCGTGATCTGTAAAAATGAAATAACAAAAAAAAAGCTACAAAAATAATGCGGCACCGTCGAGTATGAAAATTAAAAAAAAAACAACGACTGAAAAGTCTTGAAATTCTTTCGAAATAACGAAAGACACACACAGATGGATCGAACCTAATCGTCACGACGATATTTTGTTGAGAAAACGCAAAAAAAAAAAAAAAAGCGTTTAAATGTTGTGAATAAAAAAAAAATTGTAGGATGAAAAGAATCGAAATGATACACGCGAATGCAATGTGAATTATTTAGTGTTTTTTTAAGCCCCGGTGCTTAATACCATACACTTTGAGTATTACGCGCTACAGTGTGCAACTGGAAGGATATTGGAAACAATCAAACCTGCATCGATGACGTCTGGCCAAAGGATTTGCCAATTTTTAATCCTCCCGAGTATTTTATTTTCATTTTTAACCCCCTTTTTCCTCTCCCGATTCTCAACGATTCCTCGCAAAACACTATACATACGACGTACCGATACACGTTATCCATATGCGCCGCCCGCATATGATTCCCTCGCCCTCTTCTGCCCTCCCCCTGCGATTTGATGGGCTGACATAGGTATATATAAATATTTGAGTATCAGAGGGAACAACCGATCCATAAACGCACAGTTTGGGCTCTTAGTGATTAGCAAATATCGAGAATTCCCCGTTCAAGGCAATCCATCCTATTTTTTTTGTTCATCCTGTGCAACACTGCAAGAGAGTATTCATAAAAAAAAAAAATCAGTGTTGTTTGTCTGCCTGTATACTTACATGGAACATTCAAACCTACTGACAGCTTAGCACCCCTTCCCAGCTGAGTCCTTCGTATAGGTACTCAACATCGATTGTATATCACGTACTCGAGTTTCTTCATCACCCCTTTATTTATCGTAAACTCTATTCGTTACGAATCGAAAACAACATCGATTGGTAGAGGCTATTTTATTATTCTTAACAAGTTCACATTTCCATTGGATATTGGAACGAGCATAATTTCCTGGGCAAGCACAAAATTTATACACATCGAGTCCTTGGGAAAACGTTGTACGTTAAGGAGTGTGGCTACACACAACAATGTTGCCATGTTCAGAGCATAGAAAAATTCGAAATGATTAAAATTTAATGAAATTTCGTGAGTATATTCTTTAGTATTAAATATGAATATACAAATTTTTTAAGATTTTTTTTCTACATAGTTTTCGAGTTATTCAACACCAGAGTTTACATGCATAAGCATAGCATTCAGATATATTGTAAACTTCAATTATTCGAAAACTATGTAGATGAAAAATTTGAAAAAAATTGTGTCATCGTATTTGATGCTAAAGAATATCATCACCAAATTTTATTAAATTCTTATCATATTGTCGCGTGTAGCCAACCTCCTTAATGAAATTTGGTGAGTATATTCTTTAGTATTAAATATGAAAATCCAAATTTTTTAAGATTTTTTTTCTACACAGTTTTCGAGTTATTCAACACTAGAGTTTACATGCATAAGCATAGGATTCAGATATATATATAGGAATATCTTTAGCATATCGTAAACTCCAATTATTCGAAAACTTTGTAGACGAAAAATTTGAAAAAAATGGTGTCATCGTTTTCGATGCTAAAGAATATCATCATCAAATTTTATTAAATTCTTATCATATTGTCGTATGTAGCCAACCTCCTTAAGATGTCAATTACGAATCGAATGTGACGTTCCAAGGATTTTAAATTGAAATCAGTTTTAGAGCCTTCAGCTAAATCGAGCATTGATGTCACTCTTAACGCAACAACACAAATACAACATACTTTCCCATATCTTCGTGATCGAACAAAAGTGTATGAGATAAATTTTATTTCAAATTGCAGGAATTGCGAAGATAACGAGACCCTTGATTTATGATTTCTCAAAAAAGTAACTCGCCTCTCGTTCTGATTAAAATTGAGTCCTTGCTCGGGAATTAATTGATAAGAAATGTTATTAATAAAATAATTGATATAATTTCTAATCCCCCTCTGTGAACTGAAGCCACTTACAAAGTTGTATAACAGGACACGAATTAACAAAAGAGGATTATTCATATATATCGGGATCTTGATAACACGACAATTAATAAAGAATTAATTTGCCTGGACCAATACACTCGCAATTTTGTATTGAATGGTAAGAACCATCGAAAGAGTTTTGCAGAAACGTGCACATTGTCGTTCTCCAGCGTGTAATCTCGCAGCTGAGCATCAGGACTAAAAAAGCTTTGAAAGGGGAGGAGTATGCGAATCACCTAATTAGACCAAAACGTTCGTACTATTCCGTAGCAGTTAATAATGTTAATCCTATACTCGAAGCGAGCGGATGAGCAAGGGGCAGGGGGAGAGAGTTATAAACGCGAGAGTCTCTTTTGGCTCGCTAAGCGCCGTAGTGATAGCTCGTTCTCACTTTTGAGTGAACTACCCCAACCTTATTCCGGGGGGGGGGGGCAGTTTCATCCACGGCAATGGAGAGTGGGACCAAAAAAAAAAGGAAAATGAACGAATCCGTGCTTGGTCCCCTTATTAGCTCTCGTGACCCGACTTGCTAGTCAACCAACAACCTATACATCGACACAATCTGGTGGATGTGTGCAGACTGATTGACACACATGTAGACAGAGAACAAAATGAAACTCTCACGACATATATTAAGATTCTGCAACGAATAATCGCGTCACATAGACCAGATAGATTGGTGCAGAGACAAACGAGAAGTAAATGGCTACGTAATCTCCGGACATAAACGAAACGAACAAGAACGAATCATCATCGCCATCCCTGTCCTCCCAACCCTTCGGGGCTATGGCTAATCCATCCTGAATAGAGAGATTTTAATGTTTTTATACGTCGTAGCACTATTGCTTCGGTATATATCCACTTGATGTCCCGAGCTCTTTTTGCCACCCCTACTGGCGCATACACCCCTGCCCCCCCCCCCCCCCCTCTCTGTCCTTTATTCTTCTTTTCATTAAATTTTCGAGTACCCGTGCTAACAAACACTTAACTCGGCTTAATTCGAGTTATATGAGCGAGGAAATGCTTTTTTCACGAGATATTCTCGTGGTCACTATATGCCATTTAGAAATCTCGAGGGCAAAGATTTTTTAATGGCTGCCATTGATGAAATTCAATTTTTTCCAAAAACTCGTGGAAAATATGGATTCGTCATTGAAACTGATTAACGACGCGATTGCACAAATAAATCGGTTGCTATTTTTTGGGGATCGTGCGAGATTTCACATCTCGGTTATGATCAAAATTTCAACTTTTTAAAAAGTACGATATTCTCTTTTTTTAATTACGTTTTCATGAATTGAAAAATTATGAAATCGCTGACACGGGTTTTTGGGAAATGGATCAGGCAGCGATCGCGCCTCGATCGAGACCACCCGCCAATTTGCATTTTGACGTTGTCAAACTCTCGCACGATTAAAAAATATTTGAGAAATCGATGAAAAAAATAAAAATGAAAAATTGAGGATTCGATAGTCAAATGGAAAAAATGTGTCGAATATTATTTCACGATTTTGCTCATAAATGTTGCATATTCAAAGATTAATGGATTTTTTAGTTTATTGATAAATATAGAAATGAATAAACATTAATCGATTAAGTGAAACGTTAATTATAATTTTTTCATGGATTTCTATCAACGTGTCTAAAGACAAACTTGACTGTTTGACAATCTCGAAGATTTTAGGAAAACTGCAAGAATCACATTTCCGATTTAAAATTAACTTGTACGAATGACTCGAATCTTTGTCGAGACTCGACCACAATGCAAACACTCATCCGCGACAAATGCAAATGTCACTTACCGCGAAAAGCAAACTTGCTGGCATTTACCGCGAAATGGTAAAGAGAAACATTAACCAACGCGCTGACCAGGCCTTAATAAACATTTATATAACCCAAAACTTTAATCGAACGAGCTGTCGAAATTAATCACTCAATTAAAAAAAAAAAGAAAAAATCGATCTATAAAATCCAAAAATAAAATTCCGTGCAATTCGGTAAAAACTAATTTTTTTTTTTATAATTTCTGATTTGATTTGCAGATAAAGAATAAAATGTCAAAAACTATGATTTTTAATTAGCTAAATACTAATGACTAACTGTTCGATGATTGTTATGTTCCAAAAAAATGTTTTTCGTTGGCTTTTAACAAGGAATGAATATTTTCGACAGGAGGTAGTTAGTAATTGCAATATTTATGAGTAAGTTTTTAAACGAAATATGCTGATAAACTTACCGTCGTCTTTGGCGTGACCCAATATTTGATCGATGCTGTAAACGTTTTTTTTTTGATTGCACGTCTTAGCCATCATGATGCACCAACAAGAGAGTCTCCAAAAATGGAGGCAATAAACGTCGCCAACAATTCCGGAGTAATTCACTCAATAATAATAATAATAAATAAATAAACAATAATATCGTTATTATAATAACGTCGTTATTATTATTAAATCACCGTAAATGTCACGCGAACATAAAACTTGGTGATAGCACGTGGAATAAAAACAACTTTCCACTCGAGTCCCATGTACATTTAAATTTTGTTATAAATGATTAAGAATAAATAAATAATATTAGGTTTACACGGAAGTGCTGTTCGTATTCGTTCTCGTCGTGGTCGTTGTTGTCGTTCGAATGCGTGAATCGACGGCGCAACACAAACTACCCACAGTTTGACTCGGTACAGCCCTTAATATCGCGTGTACTTGAACCCCCACTTTTGATTCGGAACCCCCACCCCTTAGGAAGAGCGCCATATTAGCCAATCGGCCAATCCAGACAAGGCGGCTTTACCCAAGCCTCCCCCACTTGTCCCGAGTTGAATGATGCCTGGGCGGGGAATATTTTACTCTCCACCGTAAATCTGCTTTTTTTTTCATCCCTCGGATCTCCCTCTGTCACCCTCGAATCATCGCTTTCCTACTCGTTCCTTTTCACTCTCTCTCTCTCTCTCTCTCTCTTGATCGTTCAGTTACTCTTCTTCCAATGCCCCGGATATCACTTGCTCTCTCCACGATGGAGATACGACGACATCCCTTATAATACGCGGTACACCCTTGGGTGCAACATCTTTCTTTTCGCTTTATTTATGTTCTTCTTTCTCCCTCTCTCTGGCTTCCATTCTCTTTTTGTTGCTCTCACTCGTTCTTGGGTTCTCATCCCTTATTTTTCAACGTTAAGCGGTCTCTATTACCGCAGCTCACCTCGGAGGTGGAAAAAAAAGAAAATCCGATTTTTCCTCACAACGATCCCTTCGCCTCGCTTATATATATGTCCAAATATGTAAATACACTTATGCACTTTGTGGCTGGACATTTTCGATGTTGTTTCTTATTGCATTAATTTGGCAAAAAATTATGCGGACCCTTTTTACTGATGGATAATTCGTTGTCGCTCATTATTTCATTAATTGTTTTTTTTTTCAGATTCATTTCATTCAAATAAATCAAGCGAATTTTTTTCTTTGATAAACAAAAATAAATAAACTTGAAACGACAACAAAATTATTTAAAAAATTATTTTATTGAAAAAAAAAAAATTCATTCACGAATGATAGAAAATCGATACGGAATTTTTCTTTGTGACGAGAATTCTGTATCGCTTTTTGTTTGTCGAGAGATTCTCGTGATGCGACGATCAGAAAACCGAGAAAATTTGTGGGACGATTAGTTTTTAAAAATAATGACGAAAAACGAGGTTTTCAAAGAATTTTCAGAGAATCGTAACATTACTGCAGAAACGTATTCCAAATACATTTTGAGATAAATCCGGTGACAGAGCTGATCTGGAGCAAAAGAGTTTTGGCATTGAGAAGAAAAAATGAGCTGTGACGATTATCCGCCCGAGAACTTATTCTAAGACAACGCCTCTCTCTTTTTATCTCGTCAAAAGCTTCTGTGTGTATACTTATATTTTTCTATTCCATTGCTGGACAAATGGCAATTTAGTAATCCCCTCACAGACACCCAGCAGGAAATGTCGCCTATAGAATACGTTCGAGCTTCATGGGATCAATAAAATAATCTCAAAATGAGGAGAAAACGAAAAGTGTTCAAATCTGTCAGCTTAAAAATGACAATTTCTCAAAAACCTTAAGACGAATTACAAAAACCGAGTATCAATGATTTTTTCAATGAATTAGCAAAGAAGATTCACCTCAGTGTCTGCATTCCTAGATCATTTCTATAATATTTTTTATAAAATGATTATGTCAGCAAATGCCAAACACACCGTTAAATTATTTCGACTGAAAAAATGTTTAAAAAAATGTTTTTCGTACTCGATTTTCTCGTTGTTAAAAGTCTCGACGCAACTGCCGATTCCCATAGCTCCAAAGGTTTACTTTTTCTTCAGCATTTCGCCTAATGATAATCCACTTAACGCCACAGGAGAGACCAGAGTTCGTGTCAAAACGCCTCAATACCATTATTGTGGGTTTAGATGCGAAAAGCTGACGATAATTTACGACAATCTCTGTCTCTTGGCCTCTCGCTTACATTATTGGAAGCCGGTGTGCGTCACAAATTCGGCAATTGCCTCGAATGTTGTTCGCATCCCGGAGCGTCACTCATTTTGCAACACTTTTGGCTGGTGTGCAATCTCGTCACCTATACACTTTGTTCAACTACAACAGATTCGCTAATGGCCAATTTAGGTTCGTATCGGTATATGCGCGGAAAGCCTCCAAACGACCAACCATCAAAATCGTTACGAGAGTTCGCCATGTTCATTTTTCCCTCCGATTTTATTGCCAAAAACGATTTTCCGTTATGACGAAATCGGTGCTGGATAAAAATTCATTGCTAAACTTTTTTGTTTATTCGTTGCTAACAAAAGTCCGATTAGTCGTAAAAAAAGAAAAAGAAATATTCAGGATCGATAGAAAATTAAATGTCTCGTCGTGGCTTCTACTAATTTTCTGAAATTGACGGAAATGCTGAATTGTAAAAAAAACAAAAATTTGTAATAAGAATAATTAAACACTGAGAAAAGGAATTTATTGAATCAACAAATTTCAATTTTTTCGCTACAATTTTGTTGATTAAAAAAAAGTAATGTTGCGGTGAACGCCGATGTAGTTGAGGCAATAACTCAGGTGGTCAAAACAATCAATTTATCCTGATGCAGTCGTTCAGTTGCTTCAACAGCTTTAATCGTTTATTCTGACCAAATAAAGTCGTTTGAATAACAAAATCGAACTCTGGTTGACTAAATGTTTGATTCATTTGAGAGATTAAGAAAAAAAAATACCGTGCGTTCCGTTTAACAAAACTTTAAGTTGTATAAACAAAACCATGAGTTTGATCAACTTTTGAGTTGTTGGGTGGACCAACTGTGGGTTGGAAGTTATGGGTTGTCTATTTTTGGGGAGTTTAAATAACTGAATGATTTTATAAAATGAACAAAATATTTTTTTCGGCCTCCGTGACCGCGGGATTTGTTGATTCACCACAAATTTTGTTGTATCAACAAATTTATTTTCTCAGTGTATATTTATTTTTCCACTGTTCTACACTGTTGAAATTGGTTTCTTGACTCTTCCTCATGTCGCTCGTGGCCCACTGCGTTATAATAAATAAATTCGCTGTTTAAATATTCCGTTGAATCGAAATAATAATTTTTTACGCCTCCGGGAGGCGTAAAAAATCTGCAATAAACATTGCAGTAAATTTTTTCTCCCCGTACGAACAAACTTGAAAAAACACAACGATAACCCGATCTGCCAAATAATAATAAATGAATTACCATCAGGACATAATTCACAAATTTCCACCTCGTCGAATGAATTTTACTCGAGCATACACGCGTGGATGCGAATAAATTTGTAAAAATAAGTACAAAAAGTATCAAAAGACAAAAATAATTAGGTATTAAAATGTATAAAGTAGAAAGTATCGCAATAATCGGCTTAAAGATTTTTGGAATGATGAGCATATCAACCCGGAAAGGATGAAACGCCATAAGCCTTTTTCCAACGATGAATTTATATAGTCCGTACAAATTCATATGAACGGGAGCACATACCACGGGAAATCACAAATCCATTCGGAGCTTTTGAACGGACACTCAATTGATGAATATCTGGGAAAAGGCGTGAGCGATGAAAATTATAATAGACTTCATACGTGCAGCAATTTCTCTAGTCAACGAGTTGAATGATCCACAGTCCGAGTATTGTTAAATTCGTGGTACTCCACGGACAACACAAATGTTATAATAATCCTCATGCATCATTATTCGCTTCACGATGATCCAATGAGGATATAAATGTTAAAAAATAAATATTTTACAGAAATTATTATCGTACGGATGGATTTTTAATTTTAGTTTTGTATTATCGTTAATGAGCATCCTTTGTTTAAATCGCTTGATAAATAGCGATGTTGGCATTGAGGTCTCTCTAAATAGATGATCAAACAAATTGAGCAAATTAAATATTAATTGGTTGAATTCAGCAGTCTGGATGACTGTTGTAAATTGAAAGATTTTTGGGACACCAGTTGTTTCCAATACGCGACGTTAAACGTATTGGAATTAAATCAATTGTTATAAATTAAAGAGAAGCGAAAAAAAATTGCCCTGGACAATGGGAAATTGTAAGGATCTTCCTGCAAACGAACATTGCGATGTTTGCTCTTCGCATTTTTGGAATGAGGCTTAATTAAAAGCGATTGGAAGGGTCGTTAAGTGCTACTCGATCCTAAAATGATTATCGACAAATCTGGAGACGGCTCGAGGACGATTCTGAGCGTGTGGTCAGTTGATTCATAATTCTACATTTCTCACCTTGAGTCTCTAATATCTTAATGCTGATTAGTCTGATCTTCTCTTTGGACGTATCGTTTTCCCAGTTTTTAGGAGCGATGGTTCAAGGATTTGCTGTTTGTCAAAATTGTGGGAATCCCCAACGTTGCTTGTTTGCAAAATTCTGTCCATCGAGACATCGATAATCAACAACGTCCAGGATTTATCAAATTTTCAATTATTTTCATAACTTGACACTCGATAACCCTGTGTGAAAATTTTTCGTACAAATTATCAGACAAATACTTCAATCGACATATTTCGATATTCAGTATTTGTTTATAGGAAAAACATAAATGAACAAAACGAAAATGCCACGCGGGGAGCAGCTCGAAATTTTGAAGTTGCTAAACGAAAAAATTCATCGAGATCTTTGCTGCGATCCAATGAAAAGGAGGAAATTATACAGAGAAGAACGTCGAGAGAGGCCGAGAGGCGAACAAGCAAAAGATAACGCTGCGCGGAAGGGAAAGAGGGGCGGGAGGGGGCGATGAACCATGCGAGAATTGGTTCTTTGGTCGTTTTGCTTCGTTGACGTTTATATCGATGAAATGAGTGACTATTAAATCTGATGAAAAGAGGGAAGAAAGAAAAGATTGGGGAAGCTTTGGTGAAAAAGCTGCTAAGTGAGAAAGAGAGAGAGAGAGAGAGAGAGAGAGAGAGAGAGAGAGAGAGAGAGAGAGAGAGAGAGAGAGAGAGAGTCGATAGAACGCGGTGATAGCCCAAAGCCAGCTTCGGATAAGTGGAAAAGGATCTTTCGTCGTGTGGATGAAAAAGGAGAATGAAGAGTAAATGGTTAAAGTATGCGCGAGCGATAAGGATGAAAATATAAAGTGGGTTGTCGCGGAGGGGTTGCGAAGAGGCGTAAGGGAAGTAGATACAATTGACAATGGGCTCGGCGAACCGATTTGAAGATCAAACGACCTCTTGGCTGGTGTGCTTCTGGATTGCCGACGATTTAGTTCATGGCATTGTACATATAAGTTCGATGTAACAATCGTGCATGTACGTACGAACTTTTACGATTTTTATTCAACATTTGATCATTTTTCTACCGAGTCAAAAAAATATTTGAGGCAAATGTCCATTTACTCGTTAAAATATCGTTAAAAATTTCTTGCACTTTCATTAAAACGATTTTTTCAAAATCTGATGAGAGGAAAAAATTTTTTAAAAATGAATAAAGATCGAGAAACGTATAAGAGAGGCAAATTGGCATTTTTGAATTTTCTTCATACTGCACGAGCATGTAGAGCGTATACTCGGGTTTCCGTAGTGTACACTGGAAATGAAATTTCGTTAAAAATCGTTGATATTTTGTTGAAAACGGTAAACTAAATATTTTTGGATAATTTCAAAATTTTCGTTATTTTGGCAGTATATTTGGTTTCTAACGGAATTGTCAGCGAAATTTACGACTGGACCAAAAAAAATTAGCTTCCGAACGTATCGAAGAAAATATCGATCTTTTGCAACAAAATTTTTTTGACAGTCTATGAAAATGTTATTTTTATAAAACGCAAAACCTGCTTACGCGGGATATTTGATGAATTTTTAATGGGAATAGTGTGCGACGTGTTGTTCCGTAGAAATTCAAAGATGAGAATAATCTCGGTACCGCGTAAACAAAAAATAAAAGAATCAACATGTTGGAGAAGGAGAAAGAGCGCGAAGAGCGAGAATCCGAGATTGCGGAAAGGATCCGGAACACGATAGCGAATTCGACATCACTGACAACGCGAACACCGGACGAGAGGAGAAAAAGAGAGTGAAAAGAGCGAGGGATGATGGGGATGTGCATGGCACGCGAGGGCGGAAGAGGGTTAAAACGAACGCTCTCGCGAACGGCGTCGTCGGCGTTATTGGGCCCTGAGGCCACGCCATTGTTGTGTCTGCGTGCTATCTCTAGCTTTGGATAGAACGATTGGATAGAGAAACAAAACAAAAAAAATAGTAAAAAACAAAAAAAGAAGAAAAAAAATCCGAGGGGAAAAGTAATCGTAACCATTCATTTATTTAACTTTTTACGGCTGGTGAATAAGATTCACTGTCACCGGAATATAGTTTTGCAGCCACAATAAAAGCGAAAAACGTAATAATTTTTGTATTGCGTTTACAGATCGTAACGTTCCATGAAATCTTACCTTCTATTTTCGTTAAATCTGGCACGTTGAGACTTTCGACTATGTCGATGAGTCTCTACGAAAAAAAAAAAAAAAAAAACTCACGAGTGTTAATTGCCAAAATTACGTAACCATATTTGCATTTGTCGCTTGGGACAAACATGCAGGGAACGATTTATTGGCTAACACAGAATTATTTCTAATGTTCAAAAAAAAACTCAGTTCTCCAATTTAGCAAAATTACAAAATGAATGATTCAGAAGACTAAAGATTTTGTTGGTGCACCAAATCACATCTTCATTTGGTGCAATTAGTGCTCATAAGTATTTTTCCAAGCAATTTTGGCAAGCCCTCAAAAATTGAGATTTTGGTTCGAAGCGTTTTGGATAAAAATGAATACACACTGAAAATGAAATTTTGTTAAAAATGGTCGATATTTTGTTGAACATGGTGAACTAAATATTTTTTGATAATTTCAAAATTTTCGTTATTTTGGCAGTATATTTGGTTTCTAACGAAATTATCAGCGAAATTAACGATTGGAAGGACAAAAATTAGCTTCCGAAGAGACTTTCTAAAATATTGCTGCGATGACACAATTTTTGGGATTATTAAAAAAAAAAACGTTTTATCAAACAAAATATCGATCTTTTTCAACAAAATGTTGTTTTCAGTGGAGCAAATCACGAATAAGCTAGTGTAGGATCCCATGTATATTTCTGTCAGTTTTTGAGAATGCTGATGGAAATGGTACAGAGATAACGAGGATAGCCGAACGAGAGAACGAAACAAAGTGAGCGCGAGCTGCTACGCCCGTGCTAAATAAACTGAACGTCTCGTGGGTCAGGGGTTAGGGGGACGAAAGGAGAAAGAAGATAAAGCAGCTAGTGTGTGCGGTGAGGCTAGTGCTGCCGGGATTTTATTAACTTCTGTACAACCGAAGCAGCAAAGGGGTTGGAGGAAAAGGAGGAGGGGGTTGGAAACACCCGGGGGATTCTATAGATAAATCTGTGCTGATGTGCGTGGTGTTTCATCCTCTTTTCCTCGTTGCTTCTTCATATATAAACATACAGCTCAATCCACCTCGATTTCGGGTCCCTTGCTCCTCGAAAGTCCAGCATGCGATGTTGCTTGTACCACCACAATCCTTTCCACCCCGAAACGGAGCTTTTCTCCTGTCGCGATTCTGCTACCACCCTCGGAGTCAACTCTATACAAACAAGAAAAACGACCGAATCCTCGGCAGGCGGCTCTCCCACCCTCGGGTGGTAGGACACACCGTATCGCTCGAATAAAAACTCGTCCGCGTAACTCATGCGCTCGTCAACTCTGCCCCTGGAACACCGCGGGGGCGTGAAAGACAAAAAAATGAAAATTCCTGCAAGACATTCCGACGAACGCTCTCGATGCAGGGCGAGAGTAATTGTTGTGTTTGTTGCTCGAATCGCTTAATTCTTGGCCTGGGATCGTGAGTAAATGAAAAATTCAATGGAGACACGAATGTTGATTGTTCTTCCTCGAGCTTTCAAGAAAAAGCGATCGATCCGGTTTTTTTTTTTTTTTAGAGGAAGAATATCGCGTCAATGTGGACTCGAGGAAATTCCAGAGATTCGTCGATTTTTCCCATACCCTGCGACCATTTTCTCTGTCTCTCTCTTGCCACCACGAGAATCTCAAATGATGGCGAAATAACCACTCGCTTAGAACAGATTTATAAGTAGATATTCGGCACCATGGCGTGGTGCTCTTTATGAAGGCGCATTCACGCGTGCCACTGGCAAAATCTCCCCCAGCATTTTCTGCCATACACACGCTAAACTCGCCCTCCCACTTATTTCAGTAAAAAGAGAGAAAAAAAATTCGAAAAATCATAAAATTTAAACCGTTCAACCGACATTTCCCAAATTCAATACCAACCTTCCTATTATGATACTCTATTTAAAAAAAAAAAAGTTAGTAACAAATATTAAAATTTGCGGAAGTTAGACACCGTTTTTTTTGAAAATTTCAAAATGCCGGAAAATTCGTATTTTTCTAGCAATTCCAAGCAAAATTTCCAGAGAACGAAGAGCCAGATTGACAGATTATTGGAACTCTTGGTTCCTGCTTCGTATGCGGAATTGACGAAGCAAAATGCTCAAAATTGGATAAACACTTTTTTCACGAAATTGTATAATTTACTGTCCAGGTAACGAGCCAAAAATGCTTCGCCTTGATAATCGTAATTCGTACGATTTATTTCGTTATGGAGAAACTTTATGGTTTCAAAAACGTTTTATTTGCTCGTTTGCTTGAATTTTTTGTTTCGAGTAAATTCAATGATGAAAACTTATATGCGACACTACGAATTTCGTCGAATCCATGCTTCCGTCTGGCCGACGTTTCGTGGAGAATGGGAAAAGTAAAGCTGCGACACTAATTTCGCACGTCTGCTCATTTCCCGTTTCAAGGGCATATATGTACACGTGTTTTCTTCAGGTCTCAACGTTTCATTAATGCCAGCGATGTACGATAGTTATAATAGAATGTGATGAATCCCACATGCGTCGGTATTATAAATGCTCGCGACGAGAAACTAATTAAGTTCACTTAATAACTCGATGTGTCATCGTTCCTTTCCAAATATCTATATATCTACATATTAAACTGTGTAAATCCGTGGAAGGAATTATGAATTCGCAGCATCTCTATATGACGAAGGATTCTGATGCAATATTCCAGGTGGAAAAAAAAAAATTGTAAAAACTCGAGCTTTTCATGCGAGTGTCTGCATTGCGACGGAATTAACTCTTGTACCACACGGAATTTCGTTAAAATTGAAAAAATTGTCAAAACAGGCAGCCACAGCATTTCGCTTCCTCGTAGAGGAAGCTATGTAACGGTGAAATTTTTTTTTTTCAGTTTTTAATGTCAATGTGCTCAAGATGTCCCAAGACATCGAAAAATCGTATTTAGAAAAAATGTCCGGATGTGTGTGTGTGTGTATGTTATGGCACTGTAAAATTGAAACCTTCATAACTCGAGAACGGTTTGAGCTACAGGGCTCTCGTTTTGCACAGATGTCAATCTATACAAGCTCTTCGTTCTCTGGGAATTTTATTGGAATTGCTAGAAAAATACGAATTCTACGGCATTTTGAAATTTTCAAAAAAAGGGTATCGACGCTCTAACTTGCGCAAATTTTAAGATTTATTGCTAATTTTTTTTTTTATAAATAGAGTATCATGATAGGAAGGTTGTTATTGAATTTGGGGAACATCGGTTGAACGGTTTAAATTTTGGAATTTTTCGAATTTTACGAAAATCTGATTTTTTTGAAAAATCGTCCATGCAATCGTTTAAATCGTTTAATCTTTTAAATGCAAATACGAAAACCACTGCAAATTGAAATTTGCAAGGAAAGAAAATTGCTTGAGGAAGCAATTTGCAAATTTCAATTTGCAGCGTTTTTTTGTTTTATTTTTGCAAACGGAATAAAAAATCTGCATAACCAGAAAAGTCTCATATCACATAAGGCCCAAAGTTAATCTCCAATTTTCGCGTGAAACTGTCGTAAGCGAAAAAAATATTCGGTCGATGATAAAATTAGCCAGACATTAGGACAAGTGGGCGGAGGAGAGGGAACGAGAAGTGGTGGACGGGGCTGAGTGTGTAATAGAACAGAAGGCAGCCAATGGAGGATTAAGACCGCGGGAGGATGATTATATAGATTGAAAGGATGGAGAGTGTTCCGACGAGAGTGAGATCGAAGAGTTTTGCGGGTTTGCGTATATATCTATACGTTTGTATTAAGAAGGATTGCAGAAAAAGTACGAGGATCCACGTGTCAACGGGGATGAGGAAGTAAAATATAAGGGATCGAGATGGAGAGCGCGCGTAAAGCTTGGTACTGGACCAAGAGACAATGTGCTCGATAGATATATATATATATACAAAAAGCATATGAAGTCAATAGAAAAGTCACTAAAGGAAAAAGTATAATTGAGCGATTTGCGAATCGATCAAGTGAGCAAGATAAAGAAAGATAAGAGAGAGGAAATGGCGGCGAGAGGGGGGGGGGGGACGAGAAGCCTATCTCTACCGCGATAAAGTATAATTATTTTCCGATAGAGTGGAAATTATTCGTGAATGAGAGCGGGGGCTCGAGAACGACGAGTTATTGGCGATATTCCTACTTTTATTAAATGTCCTCCTCCCGTCTCTCGTACCACTGCGTCTGCCATTTTCATTTTTTTTTTTTTATTTTTTTTTTCATTGCCGTCCCGACTGAGGCACATCCCTCGCTATGATTTCATTCCCTCAAACACTTCTCACGACGAGACACTTTCCATTCATCCGATATTGTGTATTAGTGATCATGAAATTTTTTTTTTTTTTTTTTTTTTTTCATCAAAAGTATCAGAATGTGTATTTGGAAAAAATTGATTGACTCGCAGTTTTCAGGATTTGGAAATGATTTCAAATTTTGTCTGGATTAACGAAGTATCTGCACTGAAAACAAAATTTTGTTGAAAAAGATGGATATTTTGTTCGATACGTTCGACTAAACGTTTTTTTTGAATAAACTCAAAAATTGTGTCATTGCAGCAAGAAATATTTTAGAAAGTCTCTTCGGAAGCATATTTTGGTCGTTTCACTCGTAAATTTCGCTGACAATTCCGTTAGAAAGAAAATATACTGCCAAAATAACGAAAATTTTGTAATTATCAAAAAATATTTAGTTTAACGTATTCAACAAAATATCGACGATTTTTAAAAAAATTTCATTTCCAGCGTGGTTTTTATATTCATATTTGAAGAAATATTCCCATCATTAAATTATTTCGTTCAAAAAATAATTGATATCAGTCCTATCGTTGAAAAAGTCATAGAAACGAATTTGCAGAGTGCACTTGCCTGCATTTCCTATCGTTAATGCCTCACGGACTTAATTATTCTCATTCGAGTTGATACTTTGTGTCACAAACATCCCTCCCTTGGGTCTTCGTCACTCGAACATAAAGAATTCTTCTTTTATAACTTGCTAAGGTGAACACGTACGTATAGGTGTCTTAAAGCTTTTCCTGATGTAGAAAAAGATTCACTATATAAATATTTAAGCGGAATAGATATATTTGTGAGTGTATATCGATATACAGAGATAACTCGCTGGCAACGACGCGTTGATAATGATACGACGATGCTATTCATAAAACGGGCACACCGTAACATCGTTAACTTCTCGATGAAACGACGTGACTTTCAAATCGCAAGCGTGGGACGATCGCGGAGAAGAGGGATAAAAGGAACTTCGTAGGAAATATATAGGGGTAAGGAACGGTAAGGGGTGCAAAAGGTTGCGAGATAGAGAAACCGGAAATTTCCTATTCATTCTACGTAGATATGCTTTTAAACAATCTTCAATATATATATATATGTGTGTGTGTGTGTGTCTGCGTGTTTGTGCGTTTCTTAGTACGACAGTTTGAAGGTATTGTGCGATGCATTGTCGAGGACCTGACAGCGATGATAATAGGTTGGCATCTGCACGAAACTCACCCTTCGACGAGTCTTTACCTCCGAACTAAATTAATATCACTAATTAAACGATCCACTCTTAATCCTTTCTACTTGATACTCTGCTGAGACGTAGGGACACGTCTGATCCTGCTACAGATGCTGTTTATGAAGTGTACTCTCATCTCTACGTGGACTTGGAAATTTAACGGTCTCGAAATGAATTTTATTATCGCTTGACATTTGGAGACTGAAAAAACAAAAAATTTCAGGGGAAACGAAATTTTTTTTCACGTTTCTCATAAATTTGTAGAATTTGACGAAGAATCTATTTGTTTAGAATTTTTTTTAATTTTCGATTGTTAAAGTTTTCAGGATTTTTGGTCTACGCCCAAACTTTAAAAACTTTTTTCGTCGTGTTTTATTTTTTATTTGGTACTTAGAAAATGTGATATCATTAAAATCGTAACTCGACACGTACCAAAAAGGGGGAGGGAAAAAAAACGAAGTTGTGGGCAGGGCAGCAAGATAGGCGGTTGGCCGTCGGCTGGCAAACATAATAAGCGATATAACAAGAGTAAAATTTATTTGTGGGTTTGAGGTAACCCTCCGGAATCATTTTACGAGAGAACGAGAGAGGAGGAAGAAGAGAAAGGGGGCTCTGCAGGGACACCCTACTAAAAACTGTCAGGCTCAGGTCAGCCTCCCAAGACTACCGCCCGCTGTGTGCCCTAATTGCAACCACGGAAAACAAGTATCGATAACAGCTGTTAAACACTCCAAGTTTTACGACCGATACAATAAACGCGGAGCATCAAACCAAAGCAACAAAATTACACGTTTTTTCACTTGTAATCGCGAAACCCGATAAAAATTTACTTTTTCCTGGGTGTTCTCCATGGCATTGACTTGAAATTTCCCATGGTCTCTGTGAATGGAATCTGCATGAATGTTCAATGTATCCGAACATGTTTAATTTCGGATTCATAAATATAAATTCTCTAATCGAAAACCCACATTATCATTCGCAATTGTAACTGCTCGATTAATTTTCAATTATTTCAACGTCGAGTCTCGAATCAATGAAAACTCATAATTCCATGGACACACACTGCCACATTCGAATAATCGAAAATACTTCGAATGAGAAACTTCCGGTATAAATGGAATAATTGCCAGAGGCAGATTACGAATTGATAAATAATCGATCTGTTTTTTTTTAGCGAGAGATTGAAATCTCAAAAAAAAATGATAAGAATCAGAAAAACGAATGAAAAAAAAAAAAATGATTTTTTGCACACCACAGTATCTCGCGTGGAATAAAAAGAAATGGGCAGTCAAGTTGATGCGGTTGCTTTCCACAAGTATTTGCATACATAATGCACATGTGTGGGCTCACGTATAAACATGTGTATATGGATAAGAAGAATGTGGAGGAGAAACGAGTGATAAAAGGTACAGGATGAGATGGATTGAGAGAGAGATGGAGAGTCTGTGAGAGATTGGAGCTGATATTATCGGTAATGGCGCAATTAAGATAATAGCGGGTAATTCTGCACAAAATTGAAGGGAGAAAAGGAGAGAGAGTGTATAGCGAGAGTGTGCACCGCGAACTGAGACTGCTAATGAAGGAAACAGTTAGTTTCAAACGGCCTCCAATAATTATGCTGTCGCGGCGGGGGTTTGTGGAAGGGGAAGAGGGTGAAGGACCAAGGGGTGGAGTTGCATATAACGATCCCGATATTACGGGCCCCTCTCCCCGACACAATGCGCGAAATTGTTCACACTTCCCTTGACATTACTGTATACGTGCAACGCTCCGTAGTTCCTGCACTTCTCTTCTCCATGTGCGGACGCGTTTTCACCAAGCGCAATAGCCTTTAAGGGCTACATACGATTTCGCGATTCATGCCTTTCGTATTGTGTCCTCAACGATCTCATGCAAATGAGAACATATTATTTTTCCTGATGAATCTTTCTATACGCTTGTCTCTCTCTCAAAACTTCCAAGGCTGCCATAAAAAAAAAAAAAAAAAACCGGAAAATGCCAAGTATTTAGGATTTTATTTGCAATAGGGAGAGAATATTCTATCAAAAGTTACTATGCCACCATAGTTCCCTGGTACCGTATCGTCCCTCTGATAAATTTGAGCAAATACATAGTAATTTTTCATCTGAAATTGAACGAAAAATGTCAAAATTTCTGTGATTTTCGTTAGAAAGTTGTGACGCGTGTATTGGCTGTTGATTGTCATCGCTTTTCCATGATTCCCATTGGTTCGCTATGACGTTACACAGCAGAGCTCGAGAGAGCTGAAGTCGGATTATAAATTTCGAGCAATTCTTCATGCTCCCAAATGTCACAATGACAGTGATTGATGTCCGTTCTCAAGAAGTCGCGAATAGGTGGGACCAATAGGAAAGGAAAATTATTCTCAATAAATTTTGAAAAAAAATTTTTTTTCTGAAACTTGAGCAAATTATAAAAAAATGATCTTTTATATTTGGTGAATTTTTTGAATTTCTCGTACTGTTTTGAAAAATGTTCAAGTTCGGTTCATTGTTCAAAATAAAATTGGGTGAAGAGGTATAGCGCGCTTTGCACTCGCCTAGTATAAATGAAAAATTACTATGTCTCTGTTAAAATTTCTCAGAGGGACGATATGGTAGCAGGAAACTATGGTGGCATAGTAATTTTTGATATAATTTTCTCTCCGTGAACGTATAGGGAGTTTGAGGTTTCGTGTGGATTCCCCCGGTAGCTAATGGCCGAAGGGAATTGGTTGCAATTCGTAGAATTATTAATGTCATTCGATTCCTTGAAAAGATTTAGCACGCAGAACCGACGAACCATTAAAATTGTAACAGTGATAGTATTTGATTTTGAAAATGGTATTCATCTCGTAATGACCGGAGTGTGCGAGAGCGATTGCCAGGGCTTCTAGTTCAACCATGGGAAAATGCGGCATAACTATTAGAAACAAACTTGTAACTGGCGATAGAAACAGATAGAGAGAGAGAGAGAGAGAGAGAGGCCGAGAGCCAGAGGTTGAGAGAGAAAGAGGACCACGAGTGAAGAGAGACCCCTTGGGGAATAATCAAAATGCTGAACGGTCCTGTCGAACCTGGAGAACGAAGAGAGAGAGAGAGCGAAAGTTCGAGAATAGAATGACGAGCATACCTGTAATCCACATATACTCTCTCACCGTTTTACCTTCTGCTGCATTGATCTAAATACATATAGTAAAAGGAAGGACGAGGAGCAAGGGAGACAGAGAGAGGAATGGATACACATACGCTGACGATGGTAACCATGGATTCTGGCATGAAGGTTATTCGGTAGCTCGGAAGCCCTATTAGTAGCAGCTACCAGAGACATCAACCGATCCAGCCAGCCACAGGCGTTCCCGCCGACATCAATGTGTTAATATTGGTAGAGCTAATTTGATAGTTTAATCAATTTCCGTAAGTTCCTACGGCAGTTTAATAATGATGTCATCATTTTCAACGAGTACCACAATGGGGTTAATCTCGCTCGACGAGCTAATATTCCCTGGAATTAACAGAGTTTCAAATGCAGCCAGTCAACGTGTCACCATTTACTCCTTTGTCTACATCATCTACTAGAGTTTTACTTTATACCTCACTAGGCGATTGCAAAGCGCGTTTCGCGCGCTACACCTTTTCGCCCAATTTTATTTTTAATAATGAACTCAACTTGAACATTTTTCAAAGTAGTACGTGAAATTCAAAAAATTCACCAAATATAAAAGATCATTTTTTTATAATTTACTCAAGTTTCAATGAAAAAAAATTTTTTTCAAAATTTATTGAGAATAATTTTCCTTTTCTATTGTTCCCATCTATTCGTGACTTCTTGAGAACGGACCTCAGTCACTGTCATTGTGACATTTGGGAGCATGAAGAATTGCTCGAAATTCATAATCCGACTTCAGCTCTCTCGAGCTCTGCTGTGTAACGTCATAGCGAACCAATGGGAATCATGGAAAAGCGATGACAATCAACAGCCAATTCACGCGTCACAACTTTCTAACGAAAATCGCAGAAATTTTGACATTTTTCGTCCAATTTCAGATGAAAAATGACTATGTATTTGCTCAAATTTCTCAGAGGGACGATATGGTACCAGGGAACTATGGTGCCTGAAATTGTCTCCGAAAACAAACCATCTCGGAATAATGAATTCAGAAAGTACTAATGATCGGGGACTTTATGAACATGATATGGTGTGCACTACGGATCATGGCGAGAAAAGGATTAGCGCGCGCATGGATGAAAAAATGTGAGAAAAAAGAAAGAGGAGGAGGAAGAGAGAAAGAAAAAAGGAAAAAGTGGGGAAAGGATTGCGGAGAGTCATTACGAAAGTAGAAATGTGAATGTGTGTGTGTGTCAGTAGCAGAGAGCGGAAGTGGCCCGGTGGTCGGAGCCGTAGCGGGGTGATAGAGGGCGTTCGGTAGTTCCCTGGGATGGCGGGAAAAGAGGGTTCGAAGGATTGGTAGAGAATGGGGGGGGGGGGGGATTGGAAGTAGGGGGTTTGAAGGAACGGCGGAAACCGGGAACGCGATGAGCTGTGTGCCGAGAGGCAGGGCTTCGAGCCTCGCGTTCGCCACCGTGAATTAGAGATTTTGAGCGACCGTGTTCGCAGTTTTCGTTCGGGAGGCTCCTACCTCCGCCTCTCTCTCTCTCTCTCTATCTCTTTCTCTCTCGAAACCCCTCTCTGCTCACCCTGTATGCAGATCCCCGGACGAGGCAGGCATATTAGGTTGAGGTACGCAGTTAGGCAATAACCGCTGTCAATAGAACCCTGCGCCTCGCTCTCTCTCTCTCTCTCTCTCTCCCTCTCTCTCTCTCGCTCTCTCTCCATTCTCTTCCTCCTACATCCAAACACCGCCACGATCTCTGTCTCTCTCGCTTTGACTCTTGGAGTGGTAACCACTCGAAAATGCTACTCGCCAAATTAGGTAGGTTATATGGGCTTCGTTTCATTTGCGAGCAAACTTTAATAAACGCTAAAATTGCGTAAAAGAGCAAGGATTTCAGACGGACCAAGAGTCCGGGGGTGCGAGGCGGGGAACAACGGGGGGTACCAAATGGGAGGGAGAAAAAATGCCAAGTGGTGCGAGAGTCCCGCGTGGTGAAAAACAAAAAGAGAAAGAGGGCGATTCCCAACGATCCGCATCATATACGTCGTCGTACCTTCCGATTATATTGCCACTACAAGTCGCGAATTCCATTGAACTTTTCCTTTTATCCTATACTAGTATGTACCGCTTTTTCTTTCTCTTTTTTTTTTATTCGTTCCTCGTCATTCGATAACGGATTCCGTAAAAATGAAGCCTCCGAGATTCACTCGCTGTATCCAGCATTTGCGCTATATGGACCTTTTCCTCAGGCTGATTGTCAGTAATTATTGTATTTCGGTCCATTTTTCATTTCAATTTCAATTTTTATTCAACGGGGTCGCCTGATCATTATTTCAATCCGCAGGGCACCACATAAAATAGCACTCGTTGTAAAATTATGATTTTCTTTCTTTTACTCTGAGGAACATTGCCAGAATGTTAAAAAAAAATTTTTACAAAATGGGGAATAAAAAGTTGATGATTGAGTGAAGTTGAATGATTTGCTTGGGAAATTCTTGGTTGTTCGGTTTTTGTCTTATTTTCTTACGAATTAATTTGACCTTAATTGAGATGCAAACATCGCAAAGCATTCGGATCGATGTTTTGGATCACGTAAGAAAAAGTTGATCGATTGACAAAGGCATTAATTTATTTTTCGACTTTGATTTGATTGGAAAAATTCCATATTCTATTTGAACTAACAATTTCCACAAATATTGGTAAATTTTGAAACCCATCAAGAGTTTGCACGTTTAACGAGTCATTTCGACGAATTTTCGTAACGAAATAATTGTCGATGGGTGAAATATTCATGATTTGTGTTATGCACGAGAATTATTGGTCAACGGGACATATTGTCAATGGAAAATGATTATTTCGAAATATAATTATTGCCAGGCCACTCGTTGGTACCAATAATTTGTGAATAATTAAGATATTTTGTATATGAAATTACCTCGTCCCCTTGATTTTCTTTATATCCCTTAGATTATTAAACTCGCCACCAAAACCCTATGAACACAGGTTATTCGGGTTCGTGGAAAATATACATTTATATCTCCGAATTTGGATTTCTATCGAAAAAGCCATCGGAAGGGATCGGCACAATTTTATTATTTTTATAATATTTAAATTATTTAATTAATTTATTATTATTAAAACTGGCCAGACAATTTTTACTCCGGAGATTGTTTTCTGCATTCCTCCATTTGGATTGGGATTGTTTGTTCCAGTGAGAAATATTCTAGAAAGTCTCTTCAAAAATATTGTCAAAATTACGAAAGTTTTGAAATTATGCCAAAATATTTAGTTTACCGCGTTGAACAAAATATCGACGTTTTTTGACAAAATTAATTTTCGGTGTAGAATATTTTTTGCTGCAATGACAAAATTTTTGGGATTGAAAAAAAAACCGTTTAGTCGAATGTATCCAACAAAATGTTCTTTTTAGTGTAGAGTTTTATGGAAACTTTGCGATAAGTTTTCTTTTCGACCTCTCAATTTTTTAATATCTATACAATATACTAAGAGCAGCGAAAACAAAACAAAGTTTATTGATAAATATTTGTTGTATTTCTTTGAAAAATTGTTCTTAACAAAATGTTTATTTTTTAATAACGAGATTGTTAATCGTCGTGAAATTTTTACACCACCTCTTAAATAATTTATACAAAAACGTACCAAGTTTTCAGAATTTTCTTATCATTTTTTATTTCAACCCTTAAGGAGGTTAAATTAATGATGATAGAAATCTTAAAATTTCGTATGTTTTTACACGAAGGATTGAGAATCTATTTTTTGAACAATTAACATTTTAACAAGTTTCATAGGTACTCGACATCCTTTACGCGACCGATAACGAAGGAACTGGAAAGAAAGATGATTCTTTATCGATCGAGGTGGATGAGCTTTCTACATGGACGTAGTTGTTATTTTTGGAGTGATTTGTGAGGAACGGTCGCTCCGGTCGCTCGTTTATGAAAGAAATACGCGAAAATGCGAAAAATAATAGTCTCGGAAGTTCGAGGTTTCTATATGCGTTTCACATTGAACAGAAATGTTCGAAAATCATTGAAAAATCAAAGTAGAAAAATCCAATACACGTGAAATTTTTCCTTTCGTCTTTATTTTGATTTAAAGATCAGAAATGAGTCTCGTGGCGTACGGAAGTAGCGACGAAAGTAGTGACGAAGAGGTTAATTCGGAAAAGAGTGATGGACAAAAAAAAGTTGAAGTTGAAACAAAAAATAAATCTTGCAACAAAAACGGAGATTTTTCAAATCATTTGAATTCTTTGATGAACTTACCCACACCGCAGACGCGACAAATTCCATTAGAAAAAAGTTCGACCAGTGTTGAAAGTGGTTTGTTGGGTTTTGGAGCTTTACCAAAACCCAAAAGTTTCAATAACGAATACGAAAACGTGCCTGAGGATGATGACATCCCTCTGTTTAAACCCAAACAACCGGTCGTCGCTGTACCAACGAAAAAAGACCGAATTCCTGCGAGAATTTCCATCCCTTCTTTGTCGGAGGTAAAAACAATTATTTCTACTCACGACGAATGGAATAAAAATTCACTGGAGCAGCAATCAAGTTGTTGTTGATCACTGTGCCCTTTAGCTCATTCAAGTTCGAAGCAATGACAAATCCGATTGAAAATATGGTCGAAATGGAAGAATTAAAAAACATAACCTCACTTTTGTGGTTAAAATACTGTCTCGGGAGATCGTGAGTTTCAAATTCGATTTTATTCTTTTTCCGCAGTTCAAAGATGTCGACGAAGATCTGGAAAACAGTAAAAATCGACCGACAGCTTCCAAGGTACGTGGAAAAATCTTAAAACACATGAAATCTTGAAAAATTCCTTATTTTCATTCTCGTTTATCCTTTTGCTCTTTCCGCAGAAGGGAACAGGATTATTTTCAGTTCTTCCCCCGCCGAAGAGCGAAATATCAATAAAGAAGAACAACCTCATCCCGCACGTGCTTACAAAAACTGCAAACAAATCAGAGCCGACAAAAGCGGCGGCAAAAGTTTTGCCTCTAAAAAGAGAAAAACCCAGCGGCACTAAAATAGAAGAAAAACAAGTTCCTAGGCTTCTAGCCGCCATGGATTACGATTCGAATTCGGAAGACGAGGAAGAAGGACATCAAGATTTCTTTTCGCTCTCCAAGCCGGTGATTATCCCAGAAATTCCCGTGACATCGATGTCGAGCGTTCTGAGCATCGCGACGAGCGGAAAAGCCAAAAAACAAACGATACTAAACAACGACGAAGCGGAGCTTCGAAAAGATTATGAAAACTCAAAAACTGAACAAACAGTCGCCGCGGCAAAGAGCGCACACGGAGAAACTTCCACGTTAATCAGCACGGTGATGAATTTGCCGAGGGAAGAAATACTATTGAAAAACAAAGCTGAGGTCGGGCCCAAGTTGCCAGTTCCGGAACAAGAATTCAACGTCGATTCGGAAGGGAATGTTGCGTTTGACGAGAAAGCGATAGAATATCTTTGTGGCAAACGCGGAGTCAAGAGAAAGAACAAAGTGCTAGAAGAAGCGAATATCATTGAAATCAGTGGAGAAGATATCAAGCCGGACGAGAGAGAATGGTTGGTAAAGGCCATGACGGAGGAACCCGTTCAGAGACCAGTGTCGATGCAGGGAGCCGGACCCAGCAGTCAATCCAAGAAAAAGCATCAAATCACGTACCTCGCTCATCAAGCCAAAGCCATGGAAGTAGAGCTGAAAAATAACTGGTCCCAGAACCGCATGGCCAGAAAGCAAACTCAATCCAAATATGGATTTTAATTCAATTTTTTTTTACCTCCCATTACTCATTTTGTTCTATTCACCGCTCTGTTGTAAATATCATTTTTATTTTTAAGCAAAAAGCAGTTTTTGTGAACAATGAAATATTAACTTGTCCACTCGCAGAATCGCTTTTTTTTTACTGTAACGCGTTTTCCGACTCGACTCTATTACACAGCTTCGCTATATGAATGCACTATGATTTTCTTGATCAACCCATCGAGTGCGTACCGGGTCATTTTGACCCAAACAACTTCCTGGCAACGAATGATTTGGCAATAAATTTTCGTTTTCGTCATAAAATATGGACAAATTACTACAAAAATAAAACACCAAAAATGCATCTCTACGGGAATACGATTTGAAAAACGCCTCGGGTCAGATTGACCCAAGACGCACTCGAAGGATCGATTGAAATTGGAACGTTGGAATGTTGTTGACGCCGGGGTCACTTTCGACAATGCATGGATGTACAAAATATGTGTGTTTACTCAGAATGTACATAGTGGAAAAGTAAAAAATAAACATATTTTCTGAGAACCCTAAGCCGCAGCTAGGAATTCATTTTTTCGAAAATCGTACGTTCGAGATCTTTTAAATAATTTTCTTTTTCTTTGATTTTCAATTTTGCCTCCGAGAGATTAGGAGGCAAATCGTTGTATTTGTGTAAAGTTTCATCCAGAGCCTCGGATTCTTCCAGGAGGTTTACGTAGGTTTCGTATTTTTCTAACAACCGATTGGGGAAAAGATCCGGGGAAACCTGTTGGTCCAGCCTCGCCTGGAGCTGTTCGGCGGTCTGTCGAAAATCATTCATTTTGGTAGCCGTAAAAATTCGGTTGGCGTACTCTTCCTCGTTGTTGGCCCATTCTGTTTCTACAAATTTCTGCAAATCATCGGTGCTTTGCCGAGTGGCGGCTTGTCTCTTCAAAACTGCTTGGTGCCTTTCGCACAGATCGTTGTAATGGCTTTTCAGATTTCTCTCCTCTCGAGCTTTTTTCCCACGCTCTCTTTTATTCTCCAACATTTTCAGTTTTAACCGAGTCTCATCGACTTCGGAGAGACCTTCGGCTCGCAAAATTGACGCGACTTTGTTCCATGTCTCCTGAACCCCTTTTGAAAAGGAATTCGGATCAATGTCCAAAACGCTCAACAATTCTATGATTTCTCGGCTACGAACGTCTTGCTCGGCTATCGTTTCGTGTATCGCTTTTTCTAGCAGTGACAATTTCTCTTCGTTGTCCACCGGGATATCAGTTTTCTCTCTTTTTTGATCAAATGATAAAGAAGAACTAGACAGAGTGTCGAGGGAACGTGTTTCCGAACTGGCTGTCGATTGCACGTCGATCTTTAAATCGAGAAACGTCATTTTTACTTATTTACTCGAAAAAAAAAACAAACAACGGATTTTGTTGTCAAAAAGAAAGCAAATTTGACACTGAGTGCGTTTAGAAACGGCAAGATCCATTGAAAAATATCGAAAGTTGTACACGTTATTTTGTTGTTACTTCTATAAAAATTCCTGCTTCAAAAGATTGGAAGAACGAAACATTTTCCAAAGGGCGAATTAGATTCAACAATGCAGTTCAAATCGTACTTACATCTCGTGGAATGTCCATTTTTGTGGGTTAAAGACGTCGAAAATTCACACGAAGACGAAAAATGTCAACACCAACGGTCGAAACGAAGCGGCGAGGAGCTTGGAGTGAGGATGCGCGCGCACACTTCGCGCGCCAAGAAAAGAGCGCGAAATTGTAAAAAGCGAACGATTCGATGTAATTATCCGTTTACTTTACCATAAAAGAATAGATATTCATTTATCAGATTATTAACGAATCACGACAAGAACGTGATAAGTGGTCACTCATAAGACAAACATTTAACGTTTGCATTGACGCATCGACAAATTTCATCAAGTTCTATGATTTATCAAGAACTAAGACCGCTCTTGATTTGATTATTATATAAATCGTTCACGATTCGACACAAAATTTTGTTGTTTCGATCGTTCTCGAGTTGAGAACAACAGCAATCGAACGGTTTCTCACGGGTATTCTATTTTCTATTATGGAAGAGCCTTCTCACAATGGACTAAAGCCTTTTCGGTGGAGAGGAGATGCGCGATGGGGTGCGCGTCGTACGAAGCGAGCTAGGGAGTCTGCGCGAAGACTCACAAAATTTTGCATTGTAATAATATTAAAAGTAGCAAAGAACAGAAAAACTTTGACAGTCCAAGCGACAACACGTTCTGTAAATCTCTCAGTTCGAAATAAATATTAACTCGATGTTGAAAAATTCCCTAAGCAAGCTTTACAGCTTTATAGCTCGAGTTTTTTGAATACAATTAATTTCACATTTGCCCGCTCGGAGCGTTACGTCTCAATGTCAAGCTGCTAAATTTTCACAGCCATCTTCACAATCGAGTTTTGTTTTGAGAGCTTTCGCGTCATCGTTGTTCGAAATCCCTTTTTTTTCGTTCTCCGGTGAAACTTAAATTACGTGTTAAACGAAGTCACGGGAGCATAGAAAATTTTGTTCTCGCGCGTTGAGCAAAGAAAAGGTATTTTTCGTTTGAAGAACGTTTCATGTTACTCGGTGGATTTCAAAGTTGTCTCATAACTTCAACGTTGTTGTTGATGTTTGTGAAAATTTTTTGAATTTATCGCGAGTTGATCCTCGTTTCGAAACTCGATTGGCAACCGGTGAAATAAACTTTTGCGTGTCAAATTCGATTGTGTCCTTTTCGTACCCGATTCGAAAGAGGGGGCGACATTCCGACGTTCGAGCAGCTGTATATCGAGTCGCAAGACGTGTTGGAACGTGCTAATATGAGTGACCAACAAACAATTGAGCCTACTCAACCTGCCGAGGTATTTCGAAACGCTTATTTATCCGTTTATAACAAATTTGACCTCCGATCGATTAATATATCGTTTCGTAGCATATCCATGCAAATTTTTGCACAAGCTCTTGCTTTTACCGGTGCGAAACAATTCCGCGCAAACTTGCAGGTTATGTTAGTCGTGACGATACAGTTCGACGTTACTACCTTCGAAATAAACTTTTACTACCACGAAACGACTTTAATTAGGGTTCTCTCAAAATTTAGTACAAACATTTTTCCCACCAAAACTAACAGTTTTCTCCTCTGAAGAAAAATTTTCCGACGTTTAGAATTCGAGATATTTAATTTCCAATTTTTTATTTTTCCCATTTAAACGCGTGTAAATTGAAGTTGCGTTTCTTTTGTTTTTTTCTTGGAACTTTTTAACTGAACGCGACTTCAATTTACATGCGTTTAAATGGGAAAAATAAAAAATTGGAAATTAAATATCTCGAATTCCAAACGTCAGAAAATTTTTTTTCAGAGGAGAAAACTGTTAGCTTTGGTGCCAAGAACGTTTGTACAAAATTTTGAAAGAATTCTATATAAAGTCGTTTTGTCATTGTAATACGTTAAGGTGAGTGATCAGTCGCTTTCTCGCAATGTGAGTACGAAAGAGATAGCTGCAATTTTTTAAATTGAATATTTCCGACACGGTTTTTTTCCGACAGAGTCTTTTTTTGATTAGTCAAACGATATCGAAAAAATTTAATTTCGAAAATTCAAGGTGACTGATCCATCATCTTGAGATGCGATTCCACGTTGAAATATTTGAAAAACAATCGCATTCTTGTCTCTCATTTATTACAGTTGTCTCACAATGACATCGAGAAACTCGAAGAGGCCAAGCTGAAGGCCAAATTTCCAAATGCCGGTGGAAGACCCATAAGCGGGCACTCCGCTTTTTTGCAAAAGAGACTAGCCAAAGGGGTGAGTAATATTTTCAAAATGCTTCTTTTATTTACTTTCAATGAAATTATTGCCACGGAATTCAAATTTTTCAATGTTTCCACTCTATTTTCAAAAATTCACAGTAAACTGTGTCCTCAAGTTTTTATTTCACGTTTTGACATTCTCTTCTATCGGAGAATTCCACAAACATATCCGCAATATTTTTTTTCTCAAAAATCAGAAAATATCCCATTTTCTAATGCGGCAACATGGAAATGCAATTTTTTTTTACCCTCGACCTTGAATCCCTATCAACCTGCCCAACCAACTTTTTCATCATTTTCAAACGATTCAAAATCTAAGCAAAAAAAAGAAACGAAAAACTTTGAAGTGATACAAAAAGTTTTGGCATTGAATATTTTTGGAAAGAAACGTTTTTTTTTTTTTGCGAAAAACTCAAAGAAATAATTCGGAATAATCGATTGAATAGTTGAGAATAACGAATGAAATTTTTTAGCAAAAATACTTTGATTCGGGGGATTATCAAATGGCAAAACAGAAGTCAGCGGCAAAACCAAAGCCGACGGGAGTATTGCCAACGGGAGATGCGATACCAACTCCAGAGTCGGTGCCGCAGAGAAAAACGTCGATAATTCAGCAAAAATTCAACACGTCGAGTAGTTCGTAAGCGTCGCGTGTTCTTTGGCATCGGTGGTCCGTGTAAACAGGATATTTCGATGGATCATAATTTTCTAACCCAGTTGAGCGAGCGTAGAGCGGTTGAAGAGAAAAAACCAGAGCGTAGAGACGCCGTGAAGGAAGTTAAGTCATAGCAGTTTTTTTTAGGAATTAAGTTTGTCGTACGCAATGAGAGGAAAAAAGAGAAATCCATAAAGTTTTACAGTTCTCGTCTTTGGGACGCAAAAAAAAAAGAGGCCCGTGCATGAAATTTGCATTGAAAATAGAAAATGGATGGAAAAAAGGCAGCGTTCTCGTTTCGTTAGAACGAGATGCAATTCGGTTTAAAAAAATAGGCTGTGGCTACTCGTCCGGATACTTCGTACACTAAGAGCACGTCCGGACGAATAAGCAACCCTTGCTCGTCCGGATAAAGCGGATATCATTGGATAAAGCGTGTCCGGACGAATATTCTCCATCCGACTATCCTGACGACTAGCCATTGCGTAAAAAAAAATAACATTGCAGCACGCTTCGAGCGTAGGCATTATTTTTTCTTCAACGATGTAAAAATATCTCCAAGATCCGTACGTTCGTTTAGCTTTGCGATTATTCGCTTATCAGCGCAATTTTTACGCAGATTACGACCACATCGTACTAATCGATGCAAACGAAGAAAGGCAAAAGGAACTTTAATATATATAGATATAAAACACACAATAATGTATATTTTTATTTAATTGAGAAATGGGATTCACGCAGCGTCCAGAGAATCTTATTTTTCATGTCATCCACAAAAACCGATAAACTGTCACTTCTTCCCATTTTCGTGAAGACGTAAAATAATCAATAAAAAGAAAAAAAAAAAAACAAAATGAACAAAAGTCTCATTTTCACTGAAATTTTACGAACGATGTGTTGACAGTAATTTGTCGTCGCGATCAACGGTACAGGCTAGTGATAAATCGGCTATAATCGCATCGAAAAATTCTAACGTTCGAACGAATCTGCATTCCCGATTTATTTTCCTCTAAATTTTTCACTCTCCTTCGAGACTTTGTCGTGCAAGGAATCTTACGTTTTCGTAGAACAAAAAAACAAGCGGAAACAGTCACAACGTTTATCCGTCTCAGGCGTTCACATTATTTTCGACATAAAAATATGTTCACAAGGTCATCGACCCGATTGATTCCTTTAGCTCGAACTGGAAAACTCTAAATTGTAGATTTGAAAAAAAGAAAAAAGTGCTTGCTTCCTCGTTTGTCATCCTCACCGATAGCCTTGCTAATGAAAATTCGATCTTATTTTTGTATTCGTTTGTGAATAATGTGAGGCGGAGATAATGTAATTTAAAATAAAGAGAATAATTATTGATTAAAACGAGAGTGCTTAAAATTAATTCGGATCTTTCTGTCATGTATTTAACATTTTTGGAATTTTTTTTCGAAAAACAGATTGAGGCCTTGGTTTATGGCACACTACGGAAACGTTTAATACTTTTGGTACACAATTTGGCATTCGAACTACAATTAAAATGATCGATCGTTCCTTAAAATCCCAAAAAAAACCATCGATAAGGAAAATCAAGGAAATTGATATTATTCGTACATTTTTTCAATGATATCCTCGTATTTTTTGACGATTACGCTTCGTCGGACCTTCAACGTTGGTCCCAATTCTCCAGTCGGTACTGAAAAATCGTGAGGCAGGAGTCGAAACATTTGAACACGTTGAGCGTTACTGATCGCACGAGCATTCGTTCTTTTCAGGGCCTCTTCAATTTCCGCGTAAACCTAAAAGAGAAAATGCGAGTATGACGTACGCAGTTTCAGAAAAATCGTTCTCTCAATTGCAGAATTCATTATTTTATTAGGAAAATATCGATTTACGAAAAGTTTAGACATTGTGTCTTTTCGAACAATGTCTCCGAGAGTTAAAGTTTCGATTTGGAAATAGCGATGGATATTTTGGAGGATCAGAAAAAAATAGATCGTCCAGTGATCACGTTTGGAACGAATTTCGTGAAAATATTAATTACTCACTGCTGGGTCGCGATTGTTTATGATTTGCGTTACTGTCGTAGCTCCGGAGCCGATCGACATCGCCCACGATCTCGTTTCTTCTGTCAAAGTGTCAAGGGGAGCTCCAGTCTCGTGGTCCATATCGGTCTGCAACGAAATCAACAAAAGTTTATTTTTGGAATTTGAAACTAAGAAAAGCAACGGGTTTTCTGGACTAAAGAGAGAAAAACGTCACCTTCAGAGTGACTAGAACAGTGAGGAACTTTTTCTTGTCACCGATCAGCAAAGCGTTACTCAATGCTGGTAATTCTTTCAATAACTTTTGTTCGATTAGTACCGGAGGAACATTTTCACCTCCGGCTGTTATGACGAGTTCCTTTATTCGTCCTATGTTGAAAAACAAGAATGAATCGATATGCAGAATTGATAGAAACTGCGAAAATGAAATAATTGTTTTTCGTGATCCGAAAGTTAATTCTAAACGAAAATAATGATTTCGTGTATTTTCGTAATTAACCAGTTATGTAGAGAAATCCTCGATCATCGATTCTGCCAAGATCCCCGCTGTGCAGCCATCCATCTTCGTCTTTGGTTTCTTTGGTTTTCTGGGGTTCGTTCAAATAGCCCATAAAAATGTGTCGTCCTGCCATACAGACTTCTCCCTCGTCAGTGCTATCGCAATTGTCCAGTTTGGTCAGAACGCCAGGCAAATTTATACCCACGCTTCCCATTCTGTTCGATAAAAAAAAAAATTAAATTCTCCATAAATGTAAATTCCGCAACGTTCATGTAAAAAATGAAAAAAACGTCTAAAAACGTTAATGAACTTTGTTCAATGATAATCGACTGGGATTTTTCGAATGGAATAAATTTCTCACCTGAAATTATCGTTGGTATTCAAAGAGTGACCTCCGGTGCTTTCGGACATTCCATAAACCTCCATGAGTGGTATATCGAGGCTCATGAAATATTTTTGAATGTCAAAGCTCAAAGGAGCAGCACCGGTGATAAATAATTTGCATCTATCGAATCCAAGATTCGCTTTGATCTTGTTAAAGACTATGGCTTTTGCAAAGACATATCCCCAACTCTTGTAATCGGTTCCATTCATTTTGTTCATATTGTATTGCAGTCCGTGCCCTTTGGCCCAAGTTGCTATCCACGTTTTAATGGCTCCGTTACTGCGCGCCACTGCCATCATTTTTTCGTAGATTTTTTCCCACACTCTGGGCACTCCCAAAAATGCTGTTGGTCTCGCTGCTACCAGACTATTGAGCAGGGAACCTTTCAATGCATTTTTATCTGCGAAATAAACAGTTCCGGCCACTGCCATGGGTACCATAATATCGACGATCTGGAAATAGTAATAATATTATTTTTTTATTTCCTAAAGAAGTGCCAAATGTTTTGGACGTGATTTTTTGTCGAAATTTCGAAAATTCAATCAGACGTTATTTTTTGTCGAAATTTCGAAAATTCAATCAGACGTTATTTTTTGAGCGAAATAAAAAAAAACGAAGCAGCTTTTTTTTTTATAAATTCTTACCTGAGCAGCAATGTGTGATAACGGAAGATAGCTAACGACGACTTCCTGGCACTTTTCGAAACCGATCCTTTGACAAATAATTTTAGCATCGTGCACCATATTGTCATGACTCAGCATAACAGCTTTTGGATTTCCTGTTGTTCCTGACTATGTTTTTAATCTCGATTAAAAGATTGTCAACAATAAATATGTGCTTTCAATTATTTTTATTCTTACCGTATAGACCAATGTACAACATTCGTTGGCACCTATTCTTTTCAGCACAGCATTGAGTTGGGTGTCTGGCTCGGATTTGCCCATCTGTAGAATTTCTTCCCACTGCGCAAACATCATCACAATAAATATGAAAAAATGGGAAATTATTAATTCCGTTCGTTTTAACCAATAAGATTATTTTTTTGTTCAGAGACATTTTCGAATTCATCAATTCAGAGAGCAATTCGAAAATCAAAAATCGGCCAAAAAATGTTCGATTCTTGTTGATTTTTTTTTTTTAACGTTTCGGTTCGAATCAAAGTTTGAAAATGAGTTTTCTATTCCGTTATTGTTTTTTTTTTCTTCTGCATCTGAATTATTCTAACTGAAGATTAAAAATCAACGTACGCTGTAAACGTTTTTCTCTTTCGATTTTCCGTCGATCTTGACAATCGCTTTTAAATGTGGCAATTTATTTCTGACGCTCAAAATTTTGTCCAATTGTTTGTTGTCCTCGACGACGAGGATATTGGCTCTGCTGTCTTTGGCACAATATTCGCAGGCTTCGGGCGAATTCGTTGTATAAATGCCAGTCGCGAAACCCCTTAGATCAAACATTGCAAAGCCATGAATTTTTTTCCTTACTTTTTCTATATAATTACAAATTTCAGCAAAAAATATTGATGCGAGTTATTTTGAAAGGAAAATGAAGAATTTTTTTTTTTTGCTTTACCCAGAATATATAGCGGCCATATCCGCGATGAACCATTGCGGGCAGTTGAAGCCAATAATGCCAACGCTGTGATAACGCTCGAGGCCCAACTTCAGAAAAGCTTTTGCAACTATTCTCACCTCGTTCTCGTATTCCCTGAGTGCACACGTGTATTTTTTTTTTAGTATTCGGCATAATATTCATCGGAACGAAGGAGTGCGATAAAAATATTAATGGACATTTATAAATTACAATAATTAATAATATTATAAAATAATAATAATAATAATAATATTATAAATAATAAAATTATAAATTATTAATGGACATTTATAAATTAGTGTTATTGAAATTTCATAATAATTGAGAAATAATTGTTGAATTTGAAATTCAATTAATTGTTGAATTTTATTTTGTTAATCAGTTCCTCCGTACCATTTTTCAATTATTAAAAATGTTTTTTTTTACTTTGAGAGTGTCACACGGACGATCTTTAAACTCTGACCCAGTTTTCGTCGCACTTTTTTTTTAAACATATCGTTTTTTTTTTATTTGACGAGTAAAGCCCAACAACTAGTTTTCCGGAATTTTCTAATTACGATTCAAACTTCGGTGATTCTGAGGGGGCTGCGGTTTTTTGGCATTTCGCAAAAAAACAATAATCGTTTTATCTGAAGAGAAATCGGTGCTCAATGAATTTTTTTTTTTCTTCGTTTTTTGCGATATTTCCTCGACTCGCTCAGAATCAACAAACGTTTTTTTTTCAATAAATAATGTTTTTTCCCACCATGAGAAGAAATCATGAAAATTTGTCTGATTCTTATGCAATCGAAAGTTTTTACGAGGCCTTGAAATCTGTCAACTTCTGATTAACACGAAAAAAGCCAAATTGATTCGATTTTGTTGATTGTTTTTTTGTACTTAAAACTTTTTCCAATAGGGGCGGCTCGACCTTGTTTATATCGATTCGTTCCAAGTTCGTTTCGTAATAAATAATTCATCAAGTTCCAATACGATTATTTCTTATTTTTTCGTTCGCACTTCTTATTCACGCATTTCTGCGGATGAGCCATTCAAAAGCAAGCCGGAGTGACATTTTTTCAAATTGTAAAAAATCCAGTTATTCTCGATGGAAAATTTGGCGAAACAATCGAAAATAAACAAAATTCGAAAGAATTTGTTTTTTTTTTTTTTTTTTAAGTTGAGTTATTCGAAACTCACAGATATATCGATTCAACCTAGAGCTCCCTATATATAGATAATACGCAATTATGGTACAAACTTCCAAGTCCACGTCTTGCTGTTTCCGTCAACTCCCGGAGTCGATATCATTGCGACGTGATCGCCGTATTTTTTCGCAGTTTTCATGAGGAGACCCGGCACCGATTCGACCTCGGGATTCCGATCGTTAACGTCGTATTTTATTCGAACCCTTCCGGATGGTTCACACGTTGTGTCAACATCCGAAGGCAACACTTGATCCGGGCCTATGTGTTGGAATATAATTGATTCAACGTTATTCATGAAACTGAGTATTGTCGGAATAATTTTCAATTTTACCCAAATTTATAAATGCAGTTTTGATAAAAATTTAAATTTCTTTATCATTTTCGAAGTCTTCCCCTCCTCAATATTGCATGAAACATCATTCGTTATTGATAACAAAAACATGTCACAAAAATTTGAAGCCATTTTTTGCAAAAGCCGCGATTGTAAATATTTAACAAAAATAATCATTACGTAACAATTGAAAGTTTGAGAAATTCAAAGAGAAAAAAAAATATTCAAATTTTAAATAAAAGTGGGACGTTACTCAACGAAGTGAACTTACCATCCGAACCATTTCCAATTGCCGGTGCATAAGTTGGCGGAACGCCGAAATCTGCCATCTGAAAATCGCGAAATTTACAAATCCATGAAAAAAAAAAAATATATATATATGGAGTTCACTTCATTTTTATCGTTTCAAATGTTGAATGAATTTGAGAGGAATTATCATGAAGAATATTCTCATAATTATTCATATGAACGTTATTAATTGCTTACTTCGATAATTATCATCTTTGATCACTTTATTTATTACGTAAGATTGGTTCGATTAAAAAAGTTGATTCAAGATGTTTATATTATTGCACATTTCATCACAATGTAATTATGACGATTCGGGGTTGACCGATGAATGATTTAGTTTAATTATGTAATTCCACAAAATTTGATCGATCGATTTTCACACTTGATCGATGTATTAATTGCTTTTTCTTCGATTTAATTAATTCTACCGATTAATAAATCAATGCAACGAAAATCTCAATCGCCAAAATATTTTTCATCAATTTTAATTGATTTCTTCATCGAGTGTAATTTTAAGGAATTTCAAATCGTAAACTTTGTGAAATCGGTGCTATAACAATCACAGGTTCAGCACTCGCAACAGACTGAATCTATAGTGACGTGAGAATTCGTTTACGAGTCTACTGGACATACGTTTGTTCTATAACAACATCGTCCCGATGTGTTCGATTGGAGGCTCACAAAGAACAGACCAAATAAAACAAAACAAAAGGAAAAAATCATAGATTCAAAAAAGAGAGCTCTGTTGAGAAGATGAAAAAGTCAAAAGTATGATAAATCGACTGCATCGAATAAGGTTCAAAATTCAGAAATCTCAATCACATTCTTCATCGTCCTGCCTTAACGTCTACATTTTTTTTTTTCGCAAATATTTCTCACCTCCCTGTTGTCCTGCGATTTTTCAAAGCCTGGGTCGACGTGGAATTGCCAAAATTCCTGAGGGAGCAGTCACCACTCGATATAAACTTTCGGAAGGTTAATAGAAAACAGACAAAATATAGAATAACAAACGACCGTGCTTCCAACATGGTAGCCATTGAAATACAGACGTTCGACAAAAATCTCGTATTCTTACGGACTACTGTTAATGACACGCGATTGTTTGGCAGACTATTTTCTCTGTCGGATCGCAAAAGTGTCTGTCGATATGTGAGACAGTAATGCGAGTAAACCGAGGCATGGGATCTCATTGGGTGTGACACGAAGAATAGAAAATTTGTATTTATGTTACAAACGAATTGGATTGCTGTGGACTGTCGCGGTGGGGGTAAAAGAAACGTTGTGTACGAACGAGCGTTGATGGGGATACAACGTCGTGCGGGCAAGTGCGTCGAATGCGGACTTGATAAACACACAAAGAATATCAACAAAGGAAAGAGAGGAGATTGTGCGGTACTATGAAACAACTGTTCATTCAAGGAGTATTGCGATTAGTAGTAAAACAATCAAAGATTCAAACAGAGATGTTGAGCTAGGGGGACGCTTTGATGAAAGAAAAGTGACGGTTCAGTAGAAAATAAAAGTCACTGTAGTCTCAAGAATCCGAGAGGCCGGCGCACTGGGAAGAACTCTTGAATAAATCGTTTGTTTCGTTTGGCTCTGAAGGAAGAAACAAAATTCGGGAAGCACTGACAGCTCGAGGAGTTGAAACAGCGAAAGGAAAAAGTATCAAGAGACGTCAAGTGTTTGAAAGAAAAAATATTACAGACAAAAACTTTCGCATAATTCCGTGCTTGCGTTTCTTGGAGTGAACGGAAAGTCGTACGGTAAAAAAAATATCGATTGCAACAAAAGAAACACGACTAAATTATGAAAAACCTTAAAATAAATAGCCAGTGAGACGCCAAAGGCGTCTACTTTCTCTTCCGGTACAAATCTCATCAAAACTGTCAAATTTTTGTCATTTTGAGAAAATATTAAGTTTCCCTTTTTTTCGGTCGATCCTTCCACTTTGCCCGTCCCTTCGATAGTAAGTATTAATCGTAAAAATGTGTTTGACGTAGATTGCTCGAAAACCACTCAATCGATCAATCTTTATCAACTTCAAACATTTATTGGTGATTAAAAAATGCAGATAAATAATTAACATTAATTATATACGTATGGAAAGGTAATTCGATAACGAAGAAATTTACCGACTGCTGAAATAAATGGAAAAAATTAGAAATTTCATTTTTTTTTTTTTTTAATTACGAAGCTCAAAAGTAACTTACGGTACGTGATCGGTATTCAAATCATAATTATGACTCTTTCTAGCCCCAAGCACCGGGCACACGTAATGTATAGAGATAATTCGAAACCGCCAGAAATAATGAGCAACTAAAAAAGTTGTAGCTATTTTCGAGAGCTGATAAAAATCTGAAATATTTTACGATTTTTCCTTTTTCTCTATTTTTGGAAACAGAGCACAGAACCATTGTCGGTAACTAACGACAAGTTCTCTACGGGGACGATATCGTTTGGATTCTCTCTAAAAATTGAAACGTTTGTAGAAGCCACGTTGTGTGTGTGTGTGTGTGTGTGTGACGAGTCAAAGCAATGCAGAGCCAAAGTATCGTTAATAAATACATGAGGACGTTCTCCCCGGGCTATGGTGTCGTAACTTTTGAATCTTTAATAATTGAACTTTACAAAATTTAATAAGTCGATGCAAACGAGTGTCAAAGTGAGCAGAGAAAGCTGAGCATCGATAAAGAAAGATCTCACAAGTTTCAATGTCTATGGACACCAAGTTTTCCAGCAAGAGTTTGATTGACAGTGAAGAATTGATACGAAATCCTCCGCACACTAAATTACACTAAATGAGTTTGTTTTCTTTTGTGCGTGAAAAAACATTCGCATCGTCAATGACTCATCTGGTTTATAATTAATACTTATAGAGGTAATTATTTTCTGGACTGTGAAACCATCTACAACGGTCAATTATTCGTCCTCGGTACGTTTTGTCACGCAACAGGAATCCACTGATTTTATTTTCTAGGCGCAAAACGTATTTTCATAAAAATTTAATCAAATTGTCGACCAAGTGATTATTCGAAAAAAGATTTTGTAACGCTGTGAAAATGTTGTTTTTCTATGAGACTAAAAAGATTTTGAAGTGAGAAACGAACACATTTGGATCAGAATTACGAATTTTGTTGTTTTGGTTTTTCTAACACTTGAAAATTCAATTTTCTTATTTTCTTTTCGTATTCACGACGTGCCAACGTCGTTTTAATCGAGTTATTTGTATTTATTCATTTACTTATTTGGAGAATATTAATCCTTACCCCTTCGTTCGGACACAATGAATAATTGAAAATCGAAATAAACAGATTTTGTGCACTTCACCCGATGCTGCTGAGAGATTTAATGGGAAGTTAAATATTTCTGGATCCGTTTGATCGAAAAGCAATAAGAATACTGGCGCTGCACGATGCATCGAGTGGGTTGATACTTTTTTAAATGCTGGAAAACTCTATGGCATTCAAGGGCATAATTCCTGCAATTTTATTTAATTATCGTGCACGATAGGAGGCTCCGTTGATTATGTATAGCTAATTAACGACTCTGTGCCGAAGGATTTTTTCATGCATCATAGATTCCGTAAGTCGAGACAAACCGAAGCGACGTATGAATTACTAATTTGGCCCTAAAAAAAAAAAAAAAAAAACTGCAACACATCGTTGAGGTTTCTAGAAATAACCAAAATGTCCGGATCTCTTATTTTTCACTTTTCCTCTAAATCGTTTCATCTCCGAATCGAAATGATAGAAATACTGAATAAAAATTTCGAAAAAGTTGTAGGAAATGATTTCTAACGACTCGGAGTTCGCGGAGTGGTTGATGAAGAATATTTCGAATTTGGAACGGTGAACCTCTCCAAAATTGTAAAATTGGTTTTATGTAAAAAAGCTCGGTAGATTTAGCTCATAATTCCATGAGAACGAATACGAATAGAAGGAGAAAGTTTGGGTTGGAAATTGCGAAGGCTGTTAAATCGATTGGGTTCATTGCAATTTATTTTTTCTTTGTTTTTCCTGTCAATAATTTTCATCGTTATCATAATAATTATTATAATTAGTTATTATCATAATTACTTACACGTTGCCCATTTAGCACACGAGTCGTTTGGAACGACAACCTCGACGTATCCTTATTTAACTGCATTATGCCGATGTGATTATATGAAATAAAATAATTAATAAATACCAGCCTCGACGGTGGCTCATTAAGGTTGATTATAATGAAAGTTGTTTCTCATCGGTCGGTGTGTCATAAAACGGAGAAAAAAGTAAGCGATATTGTTATCTCAATCGCGGAATCTCCAAATAATCCTAAAAATCAAAAAATCATGTGTCTACGTTGAGAAAAAATTTGCACCTATTTCTTTATTCGTTTTCCACCGTTTTCTTTTCTATTCTTCTCAAACATCAAAAGGCACTTTCTTAGGATTATCGATTAAGTACTCGCGTTCTTCCAACAAATCACTCCACATATGTAACAAAAAGAAAAAAAAAACAAGAAAAAACGTTGTCACAACGGCAAAATTTCGTTAGGCGTTATTTTTCATTTTTTTTTTCTCTTCCTTTCGTAACACTAATTAATCGCCTCTTGATACTGCGAAGTTAGGATTCTACCCATACAAATTATGTACATGTATCCCGGCGAAAAACTTGCATATACGTTACGTACATATTTATAAATATGCCTTTTTACGCAAGCACGTGCATTTATTTAAGGAGGGTGGCTGCACACAACAATGTTGCCATGTTAAAAAGCATAGGAAAATTTGAAGTGATTAGAATTTAATGAAATTTGGTGAGTATATTCTTTAGTATTAAATATGGAAATACAATTTTTTAAAGATTTTTCTTCTACATAGTTTTCGAGTTATTCAACACTAGAGTTTCCATGCATAAGCATAGCATTCAGATATATATATGAATATCTTTTGCATATTGTAAACTCGAATTATTCGACAACTATGTAGACGAAAAATGTGAAAAAAATTGTGTCATCGTATTTGATGCTAAAGAATGTTATCACCAAATTTTATTAAATTCTTATCATATTGTCGCACGTAGCCAACCTCCTTGATGAAATTTGGTGAGTATATTCTTTAGTATTAAATATGAAAATACAAATTTTTCAAGATTTTTCTTCTACATAGTTTTCGAGTTATTCAGCACCAGAGTTTACATGCATAATCATAGGATTCAGATATATATAGGTATATCTTTAGCATATTGTAAACTCCAATTATTCGAAAACTATGTAGACGAAAAATTAGAAAAAAATAGTGTAATCGTATTTGATGCTAAAGAATGTTTTTACCAAATTTGATGAAATTCTTATGATAATGTCGTATGTAGCCAACCTCCTTAACTTAGATATTCGTAATATATATTAGATTTTTTTACAATAGGTATGAAAGTGCATCGACGGATACGCTTTGTGACTGCTCGATCAAAATCATCCAGCGATCCAACGTAATTGGAGAAGAATTCAGATTGCTGATTAGATTTGTGATGGCGATCCCCGCGAGTCGCGACCGAGCGTCAAATATTATGCCTTCCTATTTGTTTTATTTTTTTCTCTAGTCGTTATTTATACACTCGAAAGTTCTTCTCGTCCCTAGATTGGCTAATATTCGAAAAATCTGCTTGCTGCGATACGAGAAATGTTTATTATCATTGAGAAGAAGGATGTGAATGATTCAGCGATTGACAACCGCCGCGAGTTTTATATCGTTCGGTACAACGTTTAAATTTACATCGGAGAAAAAAAAAACGAAATTTCTCTCTTAATCTCAAATTTTGTTTCTGCATTCTCAAGCAGAAAAATTGCTCTTTTTTTTCTGGAGCTTTAGGAAAGAAAAAAAACGTATAATATTGATTCCCAGTCTGAATGAATAACGCACGGAAAAATAATTTCCGTCGTTTCGCTCGATTCGCACATCACTTCGTTCATTCGGTCTAGAAAAAAGAAATTTGTTGTTTTTCTATCTAATTTTCATTCGCATCGAGATTTCGAGGCCTATGAAAATTGGCAGCCTCGATTGTCGCAACTGAGTACGACAGACCTCCTCGCCCCTAATGTACAAGATCCTCAGCCCAACAAAGCGCTTGCTGCAATATTTGTTTTTTTTTTTTTCGTTTTTTTTCTCAAGTTCTCGGACGTGTCAATGTTTCAGGATTATTCAATGAAATTGATAAACATCAAGAGTACGAAAAATTGTCTACAATTTTCTTCATCAGATTGAAATAGTTGGACGTTATCGAAATATTCCAACAGCGTGAAAAGTTTTAGAGATTTTTGGTACTCGGGTGAATAACGAAAAAGCTTTGCCCTGAAAATGTTGGACAATACCGAAGCTTTGCGATGATACGAAAAATACGAAATCTCCTTTCGTTCGTCTTGGTTAAAAAAAAAAAACAAATGAAAATATAATCAACAGCCAATTCGAATAATCAATTCTCCCGTGGAATACAAAATTGCGTAGTAATATCACAAATAATTAATCGTAATCGTCGCTGATCGGGTTTTTCATGCGCATTATCCGACTATTAATTCTTTTTTACAATCGCCCGAGAATCATTATTATTTTAGCCAGTCTTGAAGCAGGTACACGAGGAGTATGGACACTTCATCATCGCCATTGCTATTAACTATTCATTCGTATCTTTTGTTCCTTTTTCCTCATTCTTTCATTATTTTTCATTGCCTCTTTTTCGATGTACCTATAAATATATCTCAATCGCTCTCTCTCTCATTTTTGTGTTTGTTTTTTTTTCTCACTTTTAAAACAACTTTCGTACTCGGTTCGTGATGTCGATTCAATGTGGATTATTTGTACATTTCCTCAATGAGGTCCGAGTATTTTTTGGCGACAATGTTTCTTCTGACTTTAAGCGTTGGTCCCAATTCCCCGGTCGCTACCGAAAAATCGTGCGGCAATATTTTGAATTTTTGTAACTTTTGAGCATTGCTCGTGGCGTGGTTGTTCGTTCTTTGCAACGCCTCTTCGATCGCTCTGTAAATCTGCAAGGAGATTGCGTATTTTTATCGGCGTCGTTTCAAAAGAAAAAAAAAAAAATTTGTTATTCATTTTCCAATCGCGGTTTTGTGTAAATTGTTCTTACCGCTGGGTCTCGGGTTTTCAAAACTTGCGTCACAGTCGTTGCTTTTGAGCCGATTGACCTCGCCCACGATCTTGTCGACTCCGTCAGAGTGTCCAGAGGTGCACCAGTTTCCGGATCCGCGTCCGTCTGTCAACAAAACCCAAGAAATTATGAAAAACCATTGGTCGATTAGCAGCAAAGCTGCTTAAGCGAAAAAACGTTTTTTTCTACCTTCAACGTGACGAGAATGGTGAGGAACTTTCTTGTATCACCGATCAGCATAGCGTAGCTCAGAGCCGGTAATTCAGCCAATAAAATTTCTTCGATAGGGACTGGCGGTATGTTTTCGCCACCGGCTGTTATCACAAGTTCTTTTATCCGCCCTGAGAAAACAAAAAAAAAACATTCAAACTTAGAAAAAACTTTTTTTGTCGAAAAAATGATAAATTTTTCGTGGAACAAAAAAAAAACAGTAAGATTTTCGTTTCGTGCCTGTTATATAAAGGAATCCGCCGGGATCTATTCTTCCGAGATCGCCACTGTGCAACCAACCGTTTTCGTCTTTCGCTTCTTTGGTTTTTTCCGGTGCATTCAAGTATCCCATAAATATGTGACGACCTCCCATACAAATTTCACCTTCACCCGTGCCATCGGGATTGTCCAATTTGGTAACAAAACCGCTCAAGACCGGTCCGACACTTCCCAATCTGCAAGCGCATGAAAAACAAATAAATAAATAAAAAGAAATCTAGTTTATACAAAATCTTTGAATTGGTAGAAAAATTTCCATTGCTTGGAACGAAAAATCAATTTTTCAATTTCTCTCAGTGAATAACAAGTTTTTTTTTTGTCTCTAGAACAATTTTTCTAATTCATACCATGAAAACCACGATGGAAGAAAAATAAAGAGAAGGAAATGCACGTTTTTGCTTCCTCATAGAGAAATTTTTTTTTTCCAGTTTTCAATGTGCCATAACATCGAAAAATCATATCTAGAAAAAATGTCCAGATGTGTGTGTGTGTGTGTGTATGTTATGGAACTATAAAATTGAAACCTTCATAACTCGAGAACGGTTTGAGCTACAGGGCTCCCGTTTTGCACAGATGTAAATCTATACAAGCTCTTCGTTCTCTGGGAATTTTGTTGGAATTGCTAGAAAAATACGAATTCTACGGCATTTTGAAATTTTCAAAAAAAGGGTGTCGTCGCTCCAAGTACCGCAAATTTAAAGATTTATTGCTAATTTTTTTTTTATAAATAGAATATCATAATAGGAAGGTTGGTATTGATTTTGATGGGTGGAACTTTGAATTAGATGATTTTTGGAATTTTACGAAAATGTGAGTTTTTTGAAAAATCGTCCAAGCGCTCTAATTTCTGTAAATTTTGTAAAATATTGTGTACAAGTCTGTACTTGCTCTTTATTTTTAAATTTATCAACTTTACCTGTATCTGTTATTTGTACTAAGTGTATGAGCTCCGCTGCATTCGGACATTCCGTATGCCTCCATAATAGGCATATCGAGGCTCATAAAGTATCTTTTGATTTCTGTACTGAGTGGTGCAGCAGCAGTAACAAAAATTTTACATCTATCGAGTCCAAGTGCCGCTTTGATTTTGTTGAAAACGAGCCACTTTGCTATGAGATAGCCCCAATGTTTGTAATCAATTCCATTCATTTTGTTCATATTGTAAAGCAATCCCTGTGCTTTGGCCCACGTTGCAATCCACGTTTTGATTGGTCCGTTGTTGCGAGCAACAACCATCATTTTCTCATAAATTTTTTCCCACACTCTCGGGACGCCTAAAAAGGCTGTGGGCCTCGCGACCAGCAGAGTGTCCACGAGGGAACCCTTGAGCGCATCTTTGTCAGCAAAGTAAACCGTACCAGCGGCTATCATCGATGTAAAAATGTCTACGACCTGGAAGAAGGTCCAATCGTTACGTGCGCCATTCACTCGAAATATATTTCCTTCTCAATTTTTCCCGAAGAAAAAATTAAACTTTCATTTATCTATATCGAAATCAACGGTTCGTAATGATGAACTTTTGTCGAATGCTTTTTTTTTTTTTATTACCTGCGCTGCTACATGCGACAGTGGCAAATAGCTGATTATTATTTCTTGGGCTTCGACAAAATCGACAGCTTCGAAAATTCCTTCCATGTCGTGCAATAAATTGTCGTGACTTAACATCACGGCTTTCGGTTTTCCAACGGTTCCCGACTGGAAATCAATTCCAATGTGTTTATTACGCATTTTTTAACGTATGACAAAACGACTTTATTTAGGATTTTTTCAAAATTTAGTATAAACTTTCTTGGCACCAAAACTAACAGTTTTCTTCTGTGAAGAAAAATTTTCTGACGTTTACAATTTGAGATATTTAATTTCCAATTTATTATTTTTCCCATCTAAACGCCTGTAAATTAAAGTCGCGTTTCTTTTGTTTTTTTCTTGCAACTTTTTAACGAAACGTGACTTGAATTTTCAAGTCAATTTTCGAGTCGAATTGGAAATGAAATATCTCAAACTCTAAACGTCAGAAATTTTTTTTTCACACAAGAAAACTGTTAGTTTTGGTGCCGAGAACGTTTCTACAAAATTTTAAAAGAACCCTAAATAACATCGTACATAAACATGATTTTCAAATTTTGAGTTAATTTTTCGATGTTGATAAATGTGTTTGAATGAAAATATATTCTCACCGTATAAACTAAAGTGCAACATTCGTTAGCACCGATGGTTTTTAGCACCGCATCAAGTTTGTCGTCCGATTCGGCTCGTCCGATGTCCAACAATTCGTCCCACTGTAAAAATTCCAATAGAAATGTTTTTTTTTCATCATTTCTAGGGGATGTTGAGTTTGGGAATGATAAATAAACATTAATGTCGCAGCTCACACTGATGATGCCTTTTTCCGTTGGAACTCCATCGTACTGAACAATTGCCTTCAAATGTGGCAATTTGTGCCTAATTTCCAATATTTTTTCCAACTGCTTGGCGTCCTCGACCACCAAAATATTGGCTCTGCTACTTTCGGCACAATAATGACACGCCTGCGCAGAATTTGTCGTATAAATTCCAGCCGCAAATCCCCTAAAAAAAAAATCATGAAAAGAAACCATCAGACTTGTAAGTTTATTCAAATTTCAACTTTTCTTTGTCAAAAAGTTTTTTATAACGTTTTTTGCTTTTTATAGGAAATTACTGGCTGAATTTATTGAAGAAATTGAAGGTGGAAAAAATAAACTTGTGTCACAGCAGGTTCGAATAACGTTGGATTCCGAAACCGTCGACAAATGAATGCCACAAATTGTCCAAGCGCGTTTTTCGTCGTAATTTGTCGAGGAAAATTTTTCAAAATTACGATAATTTGTTTATTCAATTTTTTCTTGGATCAGCGTTGGACAACATTTTCGTAACGAAATCGTCGAGCATCTCTTAAGGAACAAAATGATTTTGAAATAATTTCGTTATAAATATTTTCCTCTTGACTGAGACACGTTGTGGTAGAAATTCAAGTTTTCGTTACGTTCGATTTTTCTAGTGAGATTGTGGCATAGAAATTTTGAGAATGTTCAAGGAAAAAGAAAATTTTTTACCCAGCGTATATGGCAGCAATGTCAGCGATGAACCACTGCGGACTATTGAAACCAAGAATACCGACACTGTGATAACGTTCGAGTCCCAATTTCAAAAAAGCTCTAGCAACGGTCCTCACATCGTTCTCGTATTCTCTGTGAATGGGAATAAAAAAATGATCGGTTAGGTAAAAAGCTCTGATCGTCGATTGCCATGATGTTTATTCAAATAATAATTGAGTTTATTAGAAAAACATGCAGTTTCGTATGCCATAGTAGGCACGTGAGGATTTCTCGTCGATTTCTAGAAAAATTGTTAGAATTTCTGAATTCCCAAGAGCCAAAAATGTTGTCAAGATTTTTGCATCAAAATTCGTTGGTATTTTGACGATGAATAATAAAAAATATTTGATTCTGTGTATGGGAAAGAAAGGTTTATGAATATACAAACTTGTAGGTCCACGTTTTCCTTGTACCATCGAGGCCAGGTCTGGATACGAGCGCAGTATGATTTCCATAGTTTTTTGCAATTTTCATCAAAAGACCAGGAACGGATATTACTTCGTGATTACGATCTGCTTTCTCGTATTTAATCCTGACTCTTCCATTAGCCTCGCTCGTTCTGTTAACGTCCGATGGTAAAACTTGGTTCGGACCTAAAATACAAAACGAATCGATTACACGATGAGAAAAATTTTATTCTCCGATACGAGGTACAAGCGTTAAAAATCAATTTCCACGATACGATGATTGATTTGTTGTTCAGCGATAAGCCTTTTCTCGATCCTTCATATTGCGAATAACGCCAGACTCGATTTTTCGATATTGGCTTCATTCGTTCAAATGCGACAAATATACTCAATGAATTTTCAAATTTGAGTTGAATTTTTCTAAAAAAAAAATCTCACCAGCTCCTCATTGTTGCTGTACACGTTAATTTTTGAATAAATTGTCAAATCGATTCAACGATAAATTGATAAATTTCCCCTTTGCCCCAAAAGATTGTGCGTCGAATAAATGGAAAATTTTATTCCAAAAAATTGCGATCTTGAAAAAAAAATAAAACGTTTTAAAGATTTACCATCGAGACCAGTTTCGCTGGGTGTGGCATATTGGGGAGAAGTTTCGGACGGAGCTACCTGCAAAATGTAAAAAAGAAAAACCATAAATAAGAATCTAAACGAATTGAGAAATCAAATGAATTCTAAGCTTCGAAAAAAAGCGATTCTCAGTTCGCCGAACGAAAATGTGCAGCGCAATAAGCCTGCAGATCAAAAAAATGTTTCGTCGTACGAATCGTATTTGCAATCGTTGATCGATTGATCGCCGCGGCAACGATTTCATTTTCAATGCTCCGAAATACTGTTCTGACATGTATGAAAATACAAATTGAATAATTTTTTTTTTCTTTTCTTCTTGAAACCGAAATTTTGTTCGACAAATTCTAAACTCCAAAAGATTGTTGACTGAAAAATTTCACCGTGCAATGTCAAGCAGAGAATGTCAATTTATTTGGCATGAACCATCAGGATTCGTTTAAATGTCCAATTGTTAAAAAAAAAAAAGAATAAATTTACAGATTTTATTTGTTCGAATAAAATTTATTTTATCAAATAAAATCTGTAAATTCATTGTTTTTTTTTGTACAAATGACAATTTTTTTTACGAAACTGATTGACATCAGTTTCGTGTATTGCTTTAAGGAGGTTGGCTGCACACAACAATGTTGCCATGTTAAAAGCATAAGAAAATTCAAAATGATTAGAATTTGATGAAATTTGCTGAGTATATTCTTTACTATTAAATATTAATATACAAATTTTTAAAAAATTTTCTTCTACATAGTTTTCGAATTATCGAACACTATAGTTTACATGCATAAGCATAAGATTCAGATATATATATGAATATCTTTTGCATATTGTAAACTCGAATTATTCGACAACTATGTAGACGAAAAATGTGAAAAAAAATGGTGTCATCGTATTTGATGCTAAAGAATGTTATCACCAAATTTTATTAAATTCTTATCATATTGTGGTATGTAGCCAACCTCCTTAAAGAATGTAAAAAAAATAAGTATGAAAATGAGAAGAAGCAAGACTTGCGTCGAGGCACAGAATGAATCAACAAATTTCCGTAATTCGAACGTAAAAAAATATCGGTTAAAATAACTGTTACTATAGTTCCGGAAGACTGACCTTGTCCTCCCGAGCGAATCCATTTAAGATTCCGTTCGACAGATAAGACTGCACCCCGGACATGTTATCTATGAGAAGAAAAAGAAAGCATAAATAATAGCAATAATTAAATAAATGGTAGTTCAACGTCAAGAATTATTTGAAAATGTCGATGACCCAATAAATAAAAACAGTAACGAATAATGACGGTGTAATTGCAAAGTAGTGTATTTTACGATTGTTTTTTTTTTCTGCACCAATGCATTTGTTAACGAGGCAACAGCAAAATATGAGATTAACTTCCAAAGAGCTAAAACCGAATTTTGCCATGAAATTTGACGCCCACGTTCCTTTGGACTCAGGAGGATCTAAGAATACCCTTTAAAAAGGTTTTTTGAAGACTCGCAATATTTATCGAGATTTTTTGAGCACGCTGTTTAGTCGCTACGCTCTCATGCCCCATTGACATACACTGAAAATAAAACTTTGTTGAAAAAGATCGATATTTTGTTGGATACGTTGGACTAAACGTTTTTTTTGTTTGAAAAATCACAAAAATGTTGTCATTGCAGCAAGAAATATTTCAGAAAGTCTCTTCGAAAAAGAAATTTTTGTCATTCCAATCGTAAATTTAGCTGACAGTTTCGTTGGAAATGAAAAATATTGTCAAAATAACGAAAATTTTGAAATATTTAGTTTACCGTGTTCAACAAAATGTCGAAGATTTTTAACAAAATTTCATTTTCAGTGTAGATAAATAATAAATAAATATTCTTTACATTATGCCAATCCCTCGACGATTTTAAAATAGTATTTCCTCGTGGAAAACGGTTCGAACTGACGCAGGTTTGAATAACATTTGACTCGGACGACAATCGTTCGTTGTTGCACAAAGTAAACGCGAGTCGAGTGAAAAAGAGGGAGTAAGACCCACAAGCGGTGACGATGCAGGCGTAGAGTGGGGATTACGATCGCGCCAGGCAAAAAATATAACACTTCGTCTGTAAATCTGGGTCATTCCTGTCCAGGCGCATACAACGGATCGGTTAATTTATTGAATCAAAAATAGATGAAAAAATATATTTTCCTACAATTTTATAATTGTAATTGCAAAAGTTGGATTTTACGGACGAAGTGATAAATATAATCACGGGGGGCTAAATACCAAAAGATGAAAAATTCATTTTCACGTAAAATATTGCGACGAAAATCGATTTCCGGTTTTTGGAATTTGACCCCATTATTTATTATTCGATATTTCTATTTATTTTTAGGCTCGAAAAGAAGAAATCTCGGTGCAGAGAAAAAATCGAAACGCCAAGATTTTTTAATGCACACCATTTGAAATGTTTGCATGATTGAATAAAGATGCGAAGAGTTTGCTCGAAAAAAAAAGTATGGAAAGCAGTGACGACAGGAGAAAAAAAATGGTGGAAAAATTTGCTTGATTTGACATGCAAATTTGCTTGAAAAACGTGGCAAATGCGACGATAGTGTTCGACGATCTTGGGACTGAATGCTGGAGGTCCAAAGGCACTGTACAAGATGCTTAAAAAGTAATTGTATTGATTGGACTATGAGCTTGTGAGGCGTTGCGAGAAACGTGGTATTCCCTGTTTGTCGTCATTAGAGACCTTGAAATTTCTCACTCGTTCGTCCGGTCGAGAGGTGCGTGTTTTTCGATGATTAGAGACATTTTTGTTGTTTTTATTTCCACGTTACGAGGAAGATAGAAAACAAATGTATAAATTATCTTTGACTTTAACAACTGTCGAGCTTGTTCGAGAATTAGAAAAAAATAACGAACTGGAAATGAAATTTTGTTAAAAATCGTCGATATTTTGTTAAATACGGTAAACTAAATATTTTTTGATAATTGCAAAATTTTCGTTGTTTCGGCAGTATATTTGCTTCCGAAAAATTTGCTTCCAAAGAGACTTTCTAAATTATTTCTTGCCGCAATGACACAATTTTTGGGATTATTCAAAAAAACGTTTAGTCGAACGTATCGAACAAAATATCGATCTTTTTCAACAAAATTTTGTTTTCAGTGCATGCAGTATGACGTTTGCTTTTTTTTTCATTTAAACAGAGTGACGTACGAAAATTTTTACAACTGTAAATTTTTTGATCGTCGATTTCAGTTTTTCTTTCCGTCGGTTTTCATTCAGAATAAATTAATTTTATCGTAGGATTGCAGCGCTCTGAGTAATTAAAATAAAATGGGGTTTCAAAGTTCAAATTTTTCTCATTAAAAAAAACTTTTTTTCTATTGACTATTGATGCTCGGCGAAACTGTCATTACAACTGAAAAGTGCCAGGGAGGAAAAACAATTTCGAAAAAATTAAAAGTTGTAGAATTCGAAGAGTTTATGAAAATTTTCTTTTTTTCGTAATTGGAAATATTTATTTTGATTATTATGGAAAATCGATAGACGAAAGGAAGAAAAATAACAAATGGAGCAATTTAAAAAATTGAACGATCGAAATCGTGCGTACGAAATCGTGTTCTGTGAATTTTTCGCAATTCTGTGAACGAAATCGACACGTCTATAAAAATAGCGGCTTGCTGAGACAAAATCGCCTCGTTTTTTCGTATCTGTGGGTCACACAGAACAAACGATAAGAGTTCTCAATTATTGGACTCCCTCGACAAGTGATATTTTTCCACGCCAATTTTTGCCCTGGCCACTGGCTTTTTATCAACAAAGTGATAAGATAATTTTTATCGGGAGTCAAATAAATAATGCGCGATTAAAGATTATCGTACGAAAAAATGATTGATCAAATTCAAATAATCCATGAAAATACTCGCACGTCGATCCACGATTGTCATCAAAATGAATGAATAATTCATCATGAAAAACGACGATTCTGTAAATTCTGAATAATTGTTAATTTTTATAAATTAATAACATCACTCGTCAATCTCGGGAGATTGAGGCAACTTGGGTTTCCAAATTTCTATGAGGATAACCAATAGGGAGATAAAAAAAAAACAAAAAAAATCAGCATGAAGTTGACAATTGCACAATTGTAGCGATTGGATTTTAATCCATAGTGAAAAATTGTGATACTGAATAAATAACGATTGCTTAATTATGAATGATAAAAGTGATGACTATGAAAAAGTTTACGAACTGGAAAGACGTGGACTCACGTGATCCCGACGTTCGAAGATCAGCTAAGGGTTCAATTGATACGAGTTAGTTGACTGTCTTGATATGATTAATGAAATGATGTTAATCTTTGAGAAAAAATGATAATTCTCAACGAAATGTCATAATAATAATTTCATAGATTCAGTGATATTAAATATTTATAAAAAAAAAAAATATCAATCGCTCGATGCCAATCGAACATGCCCATCGATCATCGCTGTCACGATTAAACGATTTTTCAACATTTTTTATACCTTCCAATCAATCGAATCGATCAATTTACTTTTTTATCGCCAACTCACTGATTATCGACGATTTGATTGCAATTAATAAATGTAATGTCTTCTAATTTTTCATTCGGTTGCCTTCCGATTGAACTTTTTTCCTACAAGTTTCATTTTCGTTCGTACTTCGAACCCTTCAAGGTCAAAACTCCATCCGAGCACAACAAAGGAGAAGGTCACGGATATCGCAACGCGTGAGTCTTTCCTGCTTCGAACACGTGCGTGGACTCGTGCGTAATAACGGTTCGAAAAAGAAGAAAGAGATTTTTATTCGGCATGAATTTGAGATTCGGGAAAACTTTGAAATCTCGATTTTTTTCCCCGAGGCATTCGGATTATCATAAAATGGAATACAATTTTTTTTTTTTCATTTCTGAACATTGCGATCTTGAGATTTCTCCGAGTGAGAACAACCCGAACGAACTTTTTTTTTCTCCACACAAAATGCATCGTAAAAAGTCTATTATATTCCGGATTTTTGCATGTTACGCGTTCACAATATCAGATCATACGCGAGAAACGATGAGAACAAATGGAACTCAGTTTCGAAAGATTTTAAGCGCTTCTCTTGGAAGATGATGGATTTGTTCGGTCGGATTCGATTCAGAGAGTCGAGACTGAGTGAAAATCTTCGTTTACGGTATTCCTATCACAAAACGACGTTATTTAGGGTTTTTTCAAAATTTATTATAAACGTTCTTGGCAACAAAACCAACAGTTTTCTCCTGTGAAGAAAAATTTTCTGACGTTTAAAATTCGAGATATTTAATTTCCAATTTTTTATTTTTCCCATCTAAACGCATGTAAATTAAAATCACGTGTCGTTAAAAAGTTGCAAGAAAAAAACAAAAGAAACGAGATTTCAATTTACACGCGTTTAGATGAGAAAAATAAAAAATTGAAAATGAAATATCTCAAATTCTAAACGTCAGAAAATTTTTCTTCAGATGAGAAAACTGTTAGTTTCGGTGCCAAGAACGTTTATGCAAAATTTTGAAAGAATCCTAAATAAAGTCGAAGGGAATAGATGAAAATGTTAAAATTTAATTAATCAGGAAACGGACGTCTGAACGATCTGAAAAAATCCCAAAAAGTAGGAAAATTCTACAAAATTGTAATGGAAATAAAACACGATTGAAAAATGAATTTTAATTTCTTTGTATTTATCGATTTCTCTCAATTTTCGGTTAAGAAAATAAAATGACGATTTGATTGTTAACTAACTGTGCTCGAAGGTCAAAACTTTCACTGTCACGAGTTACTCACGATTGATCGGTCAAAGCTCGTTGAAGCAACATTTTTTGAGGTTCAACATTTGTTCCACCACATGCGTAGCCTCGTGACCAACTTGACTCGCGATTTGCGACTAATTTTCTGTCTTTCCGCTTTGGCTCTCAGTGTTGCTTCAGAACATTTGTCACAAAAGTTTACCTCGTTGCAAGAACATTTGCTTTTGTTTACATAACAAAACTGGGCTTGAGTTAGTATTGACGCGAAAAACAAAGAACCTTAAATGATGAAGGTCGTAAAAATAATTTGATCTGTGAGAGTTGATCGAATAAAAAATCGTATAAAAAATTATTCCATTCAATTTTCATGAATTTAACGATTGTACTCGATCGTGTGTATCGACGATATTTACGTTGGTCGGTCGAAAATTCGAATGAGAAACAAATACAAATAAATATGAAATTGATCCTCAAGAGCATGACTTTTCTTTTTGAAAGGTTGTTTTTTTGTTGTTGTTGTTTTTAATTAGTGAAGCTCTCACTGTGCATTTGGAAAGTAAATTTTTCAAAAATTGCCTTTAATTCAAGCTGGATTTTATTTTATTATTTCAAGTTTTTTTAATCGAATTTTTTCAATACCGATTTTGCGATGAAATTAGAAAAAAAAATAGTAATAATAACGTAATTTTTAATTGGAGGAAAAATAAGAGTTGAACAAACGCGCAATGACAGGGGTCTGAGGGGCACTCCTAGGGTTTCAGGTGCACCCACGACGATGATACAACGATCTAATATGTTCGGCGAGTTTTATTCGTACGCGTGGAAAGAAGAATAAATTTGTAACCCCGCGGATCGAATGGACGATTTTTCCGATACACAGAATGTTTGTTTTTTTTTTCTTGGTTCGTTATTTTTCAAGACTATTTGCCTCTTTACCTTTGTACACCAGAATCACCATTGCAACTGTCTCGGAATCACGTAAAACAAGGTTTTATTAGCGTGTCAACGAGTACACACAACGTCTCGAACTGCAGTCTCGAGCTAGGCCGAGAGAAATCAATAGAGGCCCCTCGCGCGACTACCGCTGCAGCACTAACCCCTTACATATAAACACGCACACGTGCGCAGAGTCCAATATTTTCGTGGCGGCAAAATTAAAGAGAAAAGTAAGCGCTTCGAACAATGCTGCCGTCTAGAGCCAAGAAAACGAACGAATCCGCTTCGTACATTGTAAACACTTTCTCAACTTGCGATATTTCATGCTGCAAACGTGACGTTTTCTTTCAAATCTTTTCCAAGAACGTTTCTGGTAATTTTGAACGAAAAATTTTCATGCATTTTCTTGCAAGATTTCTAATTGTGAATATTTTCGCCAACTTCGCCTCTTAAAAAAACTGAACGATGTGAGAATAAAAAAAAAAAAAACAAAACAATTGACATTCTTGGCGAAAAACAAACAGTTTTATTTTTTTATCATGACACGAAAATTCTTTGGTTATTTGTGAGTTTGGCAAACTCATTCGGTTTTGAGATTATTTATCGTCGAGATCGTTAATGGAACTTTCCGAGGTCGGGAAACGCCAAGCATGACTGTTTTTTTTTTTCTTTTTCTCATTATTGTGAAAATCCACATTTCCAAAGCGATCATTCGGCAATAAAGCTATCGCTCATGAGGGAATGAAATTGTTTATTACTTTGTGGTATTCGGTGGTAATTGTCTGCGCGGTCAAATGTCTGGATAATCGGTGAAACCACGCGGCAATAATTTTCTTAGCTGCGGTCAAAGTCATTCGATTCTTAGTAACGTGTATATCGTGTGTGAATATTTACGTGGAAGAATGGAGTTGTGCGTCAAGTGCAACGACTCGGCCCATTCGCTATATATAGCAGAAGTTGGTTCATGCGAGCGATAGGACCGATAACGGTGTCAGTGGGACAATTCCAGCCCCTGGAAACCGTAAAAAGATTTTAATCTGTTTCCTCCACTCGCATATCGTCAATTAACAAAATAGAAAGAAAAAAAAAATGCTGCAAATTGAAATTTGCAAAGCTTTCTCTATGAGGAAGCCAAAATAAAAAATATAGCTTCCTCGAAGCTTTGAGCATCGTGCATTTTGAGCATCTCGAGGAAGCAATTTGCAAATTTCAATTTGCAGAGTTTTTTGTTTTATTTTTCCAAACGGAATAAAAAATAGCCGAGTCGACTCTCACAGTTGACAATACGTTGACGAAAAAGTATCATCAGTCCTGGAGAAAAATAAGACACTTGGGAAAAATAGAGAAAGTTTGCATCGTTAAAATCCAATTAAAAATTCATTTTCGACTATCAAACTTTTTGAAATTTCTCAAAACGTCCCGATACCTTTGTATAATGGATCAAATAGCAAAAGAAAGTTTTTTCTATTTTGACCAAATAAAACGTCATGTGTAAACTAACGACATTTAAAATATTTCCAAATTTCGTTTTAACGACCCAGTAGGTTTTTCTTGAGTCCACGTGGAAATGAAAATTTTTGGTGTGACACGCACCGAGACATTATTTCGATCATTACACATGGAAAAGCGATCGAGACAAATCACCAGTTTCTGCAGCTCGACACGATCTCAAACCCGAAAATTGTTTCATTCGCGATTATTTTGCCAACATTTCATTATCGATGAGACGAGGCTCGAGAAAAACAGAGAAAAATGAGTTTTCCTTTTAACTGAGTTGGGATCGTGCCGAGTGCGATGATAACGGTGGACGTCGTTTGCACTTTGAACGAAGAAGCTGATGCTTCTTCCAGCGAATCAGAAGAAAAAAAAATGGGAGATAAACGCAAAACTGTTTATACACGTTCGATGAATAATATTCTTTCAACTCGAAGAGTATTATGGGTCACGTTTGCGAGGTTAGTTGACATTTGTCCTTCTTCCTTTTTCACATTTTTTTCCTGTAGCGAAAATATTTTAATTTTTCATCGTGAATAATTAAGAAATGACTCGATCCCGTTCGCACAAGTTTCCGATTGCGTCGGTCGGTTGAGGCTCGAGGATGCGGAACAAAGGAAATTGATTGCCAAATTTTAACGAATTTTATTTTTTCCCCATTCTCCAAGAAGCCGAATTCGATAAAAAAAAAAATAAAACAAGAAATAAAAATTTCTTTTTGCTCGTGAAATAGTTGTCGAGAGAACATTTCACTTTGCCAACCAATTATCATTATTTACAACCTCATGAACGAAGAAATAAGAAGAAACGAAAAATTTAGTTTGATTTTTCGAAAAAGTGACGCGACTGACCTCGATTTTTAAAAATACCATTCAATAAGAGGAAAATGCAATTGTGTAAAGACGATGTTTCCACGATAACGAGAAAACTTGAAATAAAAATATTCATATTCTTATCCGCCACACTCTTGTTTATCTCGATAATAAAAAAAAAAGATAAAGAATTGTTATTCGGAATGTAGCAAGATGTGATGGTTTAATTTCCGTGAAGCTACGATTCAAAGTTCGTCATCGTGAGAGGCTCGTGCATGAGTAAACATACGATCGTATGTTTTCACTTGTGTATACATCTAGCCTCGTTCCTATCGATGACGATCTTGGTTGGTTTTTCGTATATAATGATCGATATTCAAAGATTCGAATTTTCTAAAGAAAATGCTGTTTTATCATTTTTCTCGTCACACCAAAGCAGCGAAATTGGCACGCATCGAAGAAATTGTTAAAAATTTTGACAACTACGAGCATCGAGCAATAAAAATGCATCGAAGAAAAAAAGGCTCTCGTTGACCGAAAAGTAAAAGGTGTTGATGCTTGGACTGTCGCGTGTTTCGCCGCTGATCACGTGACAAATATCGAGCCATTCAGCATGACAGATAGCAGGAACAGACGTATGTACGTACGATTCGTAGTGACAAGAAAACATCGTATCGCTTGATAGCGAACTAGAAAAAGAAACTAATATGGAAAATGAAACGACGTGACAACCAAGTTGAAGTTATTAGCAGAGCCAGAAAAGAAAACGGTCACGAAATCGCACGGGGACGTAAACAACGTTTCGAGCTGCTAAAAATGTGTAAGACACTCGGTCACGAACGAAGAAATATTGTGCGAGAGGATGAATTTTGTTTCAAAGCATAGAAAAATTCAAAATGATTAGAATTTAATGAAATTTGGTGAATATATTCTTTAGAATTAAATATGAATATACAAATTTTTAAAGATTTTTCTTCTACATAGTTTTCGATTTATTCAACACTAGAGTTTACATGCATAAGCATAGGATCCAGATATATATAGGAATATCTTTTGCACATTGTAAACTCGAATTATTCGACAACTACGTAGACGAAAAATGTGAAAAAAATTGTGTCATCGTATTTGATGCTAAAGAATGTTATCACCAAATTTTATTAAATTCTTATCATATTGTCGTATGTAGCCAACCTCCTTAAGTCCATGTACTCGTGAGAATAGCCGTGGAAGTTGGTGAATTTATGAGTGACGTAAATTGGTGACTAGTAAATTCTTTCCATGTCAATAACTTCGTGCCAATCGTTTAGATACGAAAAAATCGGGGATTTTATAAACGACGAAGAAAAATGTGGTGAAAAATTGAAATTTCTTCGATAACGAGAGAAATTTAGTCATACGACAAGATTTTTCGTCGTGTGTGGACACAGTTCTTCAGTGCCTTGTGTTTATTATCCACGCACAATAACTCTACGACCTTTCGATACGATGATAAGTGAAATCTTATGTATACTGTATTTTCTGTAAGAATAGTACCGTTTTCCGTCACCAGAGGAAAACCAGCAATTCAGCAGTAATCGAAAAGCGAACGTGGGATAATCAGCAAAGTTTTTAATGTTGAATATTTTGATAAATACCTGCGAGAAATGGGAGAATTTGTTGGAAGTAGAAACAAGCAACGAGCTCGTATTATAATATCTCGGGAGAAACAAACACTCTGGTAAGAAAATCCTGCACGAACGATGGTTGAGTACGAAAATAAATTCGAGTACAGTGGCCTCGATTAATTTTTAGAAGTCTTGTACGTCAGGCGAAAAACCGTTATTATTAAACGATATATAACTCGAGGACGATGTAGGATTGTATTTTCTTTATTTTTCTATCACGAATACACGGTATTCAAACACACAAAACATTCCCGAATCTGTTTCCAACTTTTTCTGTACTTTACGGTAAAAAAAAAAGTGTACACGTAACAGGAATGGAGTTGGAATTATAATTATGAAGGGACCGCGAGTGACGCGTTGTGCTAATCGTAATTCCGGAGCGCGCGCTTCACTCACGTCCGCTATGGACGAACGCTATTTTGTCACTGATCTGTAACCGTAAGAGCGCGTACCACGCGTTTAACACTCTGTCCGTCCTTGTTTTTATTCGTCTTTCTCTTTCTTATAACCGCCGGCTCGGAATCACGCCACCCGGTCTTCTCGTTGATCTTGCCGTTTATTGGCTACGCCAGCCGGTCAAACTCTCCAACTCTTTTCCCCCACTCCTCGGCTCCTCGTCGACTCACCCCCCCACCTTTGTACCACGTGGACTCGCGGGCGTTCGCCGTGTAGTGGGTTCATCACGACTCACGACGAGTAAAGCCTCGCAGTGGCTACCTCGGCTACCTCGACTCGTAGGCTCACTTGGCTGCATTAGTCACTGCAGCAATCTCTTTTTTTCCTCGAGACGGAGCTCGCATACAAGTTCCTCCATGATTCTCGGAGGAAATTCGCGTTTCAAATTTTCCATCGATCCTTTATCGATGAATATATGTATGAGGAAATATTTAGAAGCGCGCATTGCGACACGAGTTCTTATCTCACAGGAGGAAAACTCTCGGAATAATACTTTTTGTTTTTAATTATGAATATATGCTGCGCGCGGTAGTGTGGCATGCTTTCTCAGAGATTACTTTTGACCCCGGATACCAGGGCGCCGTTTCACTTGTAGAGCTTAGAAATTAGAGCGTTAGGACGATTTTTCAAAGAATTCAGATTTTCGTAAAATTCGAAAAATTATAAAATGTAAAGCGTTCAACCGATATTCCCCGAATTCAATACCAACCTTCCAATTATGATACTCTATTTATAAAAAAAAAAATTAGTAATGAATCTTAAGATTTGCGCAAGTTAGAGCGTCGACACCCTTTTTTTTGAAAATTTCAAAATGCCGTAGAATTCGTATTTTTCTATCAATTCCAACAAAATTCCCAGAGAACGAAGAGCTTGTATAGATTAACATGTGTGCAAGACGGGAGCCCTGTAGCTCAAACCGTTCTCGAGTTATGAAGGTTTCAATTTTTGCAGTGCCATAACATACACGCGCACACACATCCGGAGATTTTTTGTAGATATGATTTTTCGATGTTTTGGGACTTTTAGAGCACATTGATATTGAAAACTGGAAGAAAAAAATGTTCACCGTCACATAGCTTCCTCTATGAGGAAGAAAATGGATTTCACTGGCCGGTACCGAGTGGGTGACCGCTCAGCGGGAGAAAATGATATTTTTGAATATTTTGAGCACAGCTTGGCGGCGAATCGAAATCGTGAATCCCTGAATTATTTTATGAAAAAGTTTCTCAAAGAAATAAAATGCAATTGTTAAAAAAAAATGCTGCGCGCATGCGTGGTGATCAAGACGCGGCGAGTAAGCGCACTGCAACGGTTACGTGTCGTCTGGCATCTCGGCAAGGTTATGAGCTATGCGTAACTAGACAAATCGATAAAAAAAGACCAGCCAAAATTTTCAAGTGCCCTTTGGCTTTTATCTCCAAAGTTTATAAAAACATCGCGAAAAAAATCAAAAGTTCGTAAAAGACAATGCCAGGAATTCCGATGGATGAGAGCAACGGTGGACTAGCGAAGTTGCAAACGGATAATACGGGAAATATTCGTAACGAGGTAGAGGAACATGAGGATCGGCGATGGGAGAGGCCCGAGCCGGAAGCGCGGGAACTTACGGTAACGGACAGACTGAACAAAAGATTGCTCGAGTCGTTGTTGCAACGAATGAATAAATCGTCCGGTGAATTTGACAAGTTTATGGAAAAGGAAGAGGACGAAGAAGATCCCGAAGGCGAGAGCAGTGGATTTTAAAAGTCCGAAAACATCGATCAAACACGAAGATTCATCAGATTTCGAATATTTGGAGGTTATGTGACTGGAACTGAGAAAAGAGAAAATCGAAGCAATGTAGCAGCATCAAGTGACAAGGTACGAAAAGTGAAGCGCGGAAAATTCTTGCAAAACTCGTGGTATTTCCTCGCCAACCATTCGAATCGCTGCCAAAGCAGAATTCCAACTTTCAAACCGCGATGGAACTTTCCGACGATGAGTACGACCGTGTCCTGAATAATTTCGATTCCGACAACGACCGTGGAGATCGTACCGACGGAGCTGAGGACGAACCAGCCACCGAAAAAGACAATGACGATCCGGATGAAGAGACGAAAAAACGAATCGATCCTTCGACGTCGCGGAAAAGGGTCGTTAGGAATCCGGTGCCCAAGCTCGACGCGGAGCGCCTTCAAGGACCCAAAGGTATTCAAACGCTCGAAAAATCCTTCGAAGGTTTCAAGTTCCGGGGCAAAGGCCACGAGAAGAGTGATTTGAACGCCGTCATGAAAAAATTAGAATATTGGGCGCACAGACTCTTTCCAAAATATGGTTTCGACGATTTTATCGAGAAAATGGAAACTCTAGGCAACAAGAAAAACATCCAAGTTTTAATCAAGAAATACAGGCTCGGTATGCTCGAAACGATTGAGAGTCAGGACACAGCCAATGGCGAGGAAGTGGACAGAGGAGAAAGAGAAGAAGACGTCGAATCCAGACCCATTGACGAGTTTGATCAATTAATCGCCGAGCAGATAGAGAAACAGCGAGAGCCGGTTGTCCAATCTCAAGCCGTACCAACGCCGTCTCAAGGAAACATCCTAGGCTCCGCAGGCTCCATCAAACCGTCCGAACTTAGCGACGAAATTAAGGCGCGAATCGAAGCCAATAAAAAACTCGCTTTCGAGAGAAAAATGGCACGGATCAAGCGACTGGAGGAAGAGAAAGAAAAAGAAAAATTGGAAGAGGCGCGAAAAAGCTCTCAAATGGCCAATATTCAAGCACAAATTCGACAGCAAGTCCCGCCTCTCGACAACGCAATTATTCCAGAGTTATTAAACGAGACGCCAACAACTACTGAAAGTTTCGTTGAGACTTTACCAACGAACGACGAAATTTTAGTCGATACAGAAAATCCAAGAAACCAGGATATGGAAAAACCGAAACGGCCAAAGTTTGAAGATTCTCCTAGTCGTTCCGATCCTCGTACCCCAACGCGTGTGGCCACGGAAAGAAACAAGCCGTACGAACTGAAGTCGATCAATTTTGACCGATCCGATGGAGCGGCGAGCGTGCCATTAGCTTCCGTGGCACGTGTGACGGAAAAAACTTCCAAAGGAATTCAGGAGCAACAATCGGACGATAGTTTACCAGAGCTGTTGGACATTATGGAGGTTTCCGTGGCGACAGAGACTCCGGAGTCCCCGAACAAGTCACGAGGGAACGATGCGATAAGAGATAAACAAAAAAGGAGAGAGATTGCAAAGGAACCGGAAAAATTGTTGACGGAAGAAGAATTATTGAGAGGGATTGACAACGCCATGGAAGAAATCATTCAAAACAGAAGCATCGTGTTGTGAAGAGCCGTGAAGAACGATCGAATCCAATAACCATGGAATATGCCGAGATGAAAACTCGAGAAGAAAATTAAAAATCACACAACGTTGATTTGTTCTATGCGGAACCGTTCACGGAGCCAAGAAACTTTGTGCTCGAAATTCCAAACGGAATTGAAGGACCGTCGAAAACTACCATCAAACCTTTGCTTCGTTGCAGAAATAAAAACTGTTGTTAGCTCCTGCATTCGTTATATTTATAAAAAAAAAAATATTTTCTCATCGAAAGGATTATGGGATGGGAAACTTTGAAACGAATTCACAACGGTGGAAAATTTTATACAAAACTTCTTTTTAATGATAAATAAATGACCATTTTTAACATTTCAGTGTTTACGTTTTACGTTTTTGTGTGCTTATATACAGTACATTGTTGCCTCTGATGAAAGCATCTCCGTATTTGTCCTTCAGCTGGCCATTGACGTATTCTTCGGTCTGCTCTAGCGCTATGTTCATATAACCGTCCAGACACGCCAAAACCCCTGGAAAAATTGTTCATTCGTATTATATTGTGGAAATTTTTTGAATACTCGTAGCCCGATTAAAATGTCAAAATTCAAGGTTGACAAGCACGTTCTAATCTACTTTTCCTCCCTAGGTGCGTAATATACTAATTGTTCGAGTCTGTGAAAAGATTAGGAACGAAAGCTTTCTCCAAGTAAATACTTTAACCCGCAATCTTCAATTTTTAGGTTAATCATGTAAGATTTACGAACCTCTGTAATCGACGCCGCTGTTGAGCTTGACAACGACCGGTCTGCCATGAATTTGTGCAATAAATTGCGACAATGCTTCTTTACGACTCATCTAAATAATGGGGAATGATTAAGTTTATCGTCAGTTTAATATACGCAACGACCGGTGTCGGTATTTATAGGTTAGTTTGTTTTCTTCGTGTGTATCAGTACCAAATAAATGTGCATATGAAATTTCAAAGGAATCGCAGAAAAATAATAACTTTGTGAGAAAATCTTATAAAATTGATAAACGAACCTTCGGAAGGGTTGCTTTTCTTTTTTTGTTTGTTGAAAAACACAATTGCCCGCAATAGTCACAACTTGTTTGAGGTTCGAGCGGACAGTAGCGCCACGGCGCAAACGTCGAAGCGAAAACACTTGTCGGGTTTCGAGAATCATGTCATCTCGACAGTGTCAGTCGTTGAAACAATAATTAGTATTTTTTCTTGGCTGAACTTTTTTTTTTTTGATAAACTAAAAATGGGTAAACGCGCTTGTGGCCTTGTTATATTTCGTCGTATTCAGGGACATGTTGAATATTTGTTAATGCAAACGTCGTATGGGAGTCATCATTGGACACCACCAAAAGGTTACGAGAAATATTCATGTTGAGTTTTTCGCACTTTATTATTCATATCGATCTGTAAATAACAAGATTCAGCGACGATTACAAAAAAGTATCATTTTTATTGACGTCAGTATCGCCAGTGTGTGTCGCTGTAATCGTTCTTATCATTTACGAATCTAACCTCGAAAATCAAGCAATGATCGCCCAACTCTTTCACAAAAACGTTTTCATTTTCTATTTTTTGCGCGAGAGGATGAATTTTGTTTCAAAGCATAGGAAAATTCGAAATGATTAGAATTTAATGAAATTTGGTGAGTACATTCTTTAGTATTAATTATGAATATACAAATTTTTTAAGATTTTTCTTCTACATAGTTTTCGAGATATTGAACACTAGAGTTTACATGCATAAGCATAGCATTCAGATATATATAGGTATATCTTTGGCATATTGTAAACTCCAATCATTCGAAAACTATGTAGACAAAAAAATTGAAAAAAATGGTGTCATCGTATTTGATGCTAAAGAATATTATCCCAAAATTTGATTAAATTCTTATCATATTGTCGTATGTAGCCAACCTCCTTAAAATTGCAACTGACAATCACACCGAATGAAAAATCCTCGCAGGACACGTCGATCGCGGTGAATCGGACATGGTAACGGCGCTTCGTGAAACCGAGGAAGAAGCAGGATTCGTGAAAGATGATTTGAAAGTATTTGAAGACGCTAAACAAAAGCTGGTCTACAATGTCAATGGAAAATCGAAAACTGTTATTTATTGGCTTGCCGAGCTCATAAAAAAAGAAAAAAATGCCAGGTTGTCGAACGAACATCAAGACTTCAAGTGGCTGGGTATCGAGGATGCTTGCAGAATGTCGGGATACGAAGAAATGGAACGAGCATTACGATATTTCGACCAATACATAGCATCGAAAATTTTGCAATAATTGTTACTCTTTCGACCGTTGTTATTTTCTCATTCCAGATTTTTGTTGTTGTTGAAAAATTGTTCCTTTCCCTCGAACTTGCAGCCATATTTTTGCAGTCAATTTTTTTTTCATTTTTGATAAATTTTAAAAAATCTAATTCGAATCAGGCACACTGATTCGTCAACCATTTTCGTTCTGTTTGAATACTTTTCGGAAATGTAATCGAGGAAATAAAAAAAAGGCTGTCATTTTCCTAACATACGAATTTCTCGATAATTTTAAACGAAACAGCAAAATTTGAATGTCAAAGGGTCAAAAGATTGATGAAAATGAAATGTTGTCTCGGAACGAATATAATTAAAAATTTGAATAAGCATACAAATGTCTACTCCGTTATTGACCGAAACGAACCACCGACCGTCGTCGTGAAAGGTGAAAGTCAACCGATCAATTAAAAAAGAAAAAAAAAAACAAAGAAAACTTCGTAAAAATTTTAAGTCCTATTGAATCGTTACAAAACTCGAGTTTCTTCGTAGCGTGTAGATGTCACTGAAAGGCGCGTACAGTGCTGGCCCGAGCGGATGTTTTCGGAAGTACGAGTGAGAAATGGTGCGGAGCGCATGCGCGGGGATGGAGACTGACGGAGAGCTGCCGTAGGTACGTCAGCTGTTTTGTCCGTGGTCCATATAGACATCGAGCGTTGGTGTTTGTTGATGGTCGTCGTGAGGATTACTGCGCGTCTGTGCTTCAGGCCCCTCTCTCTTTCTGCTCGGTTTCGTCGGGTTTCCTTTGTTTGTGATATCGTAGTGCTCGGATTGAAAAAACAAGAAGAAAAAAGTGTGGAAAGCATTAAATTGAGAAGCGTGAAAAGGTTTTAGTCAGCAAAACGGTGTGCAACGATATATCGAGAATTGCCAAGAGTCCGAGGACACGAAACACGATTGAAATATACATATATATTGAATACACACGTACAGCTCGTCGTTTCACGAGAGAACGCTTTTTGCTCGTGTAACGTGTGCGTTGCTGTCGCGAGCTTGGTAGTGACACAGCGAGAGCGAGCAAGACGGATATTCCGAGTGTATCGAGAGAGAAGAAAGAGTCAGAAGCGTGAGAGAGAGAGAGAGAGAGAGAGAGAGAAAGAGAGAAGGGAAAAAAGGTCGGGAACGCAGAGAGACCCGTTGTGTCGTGAGGTGATCGTGTGAATAGGCGTCCAATTCTGTGTTTTCCCATCAGTCGATCCGTTATTTTTGGTTAATTATTATTTTCTACTACGCACGCACAATTACAGTGTGGAGAACGCAAACATCGCGATATTGCGTCGGAAAATACGCGCAAATAATATCTTCGTATCTACGACCGATAAATTCCTTTTTCTCGAGTGTTGGTGTGCGTTTCTGTGACATTTCTGTGTGCTTTTCCGTTCGAAAATCTGTGAGCGAAATATAAAGAAATTACGTTTCGAGTCAAACCATGGCACAACCAACGAGCAGCGCTCTCAGGGCTCTCGCTCTCGAATACAAGAGTCTACAGGAAGAACCCGTCGAAGGCTTTCGCGTCAAACTCGTCAACGAGGACAACATGTTCGAGTGGGAAGTCGCAATCTTTGGGCCTCCCGATACTCTTTATCAGGGAGGATATTTCAAGGTTAGTTCCTTCTTACTAACCCTTTTATTCTTTCTCGCTCTCTCTCTCTCTCTCTTTCTCTTACTTTCGTATCCAGTCTTTGTAAATATCCTTCCACGCTCTTCATTATTTTACCAAAAATAATTCTCCCCTCTCCTTTCTCTTATGTTTGTTCATCCATGTATATGTTGCAGTTTTTAACCTCTTTTTTTTTTTCGCGATCTGTCTTCCCGAGAGAATCGATTCGTGTGCACTATTATTTTCGTTCCTCTGAATCAAAAGAACTCGCACAGTTTCAGCGGGAACTCGCCAATGCATTGGCTTCTTCGTTATTTATGTGACCTTGTTATTATCATTGTTATTATTTTTTTTCTATTCCCATCATTCTTCACTCGTATTTCTTAACCCTTCGTGGACACACTGGGTAGAATCTACCCAGTGACCACCTTTCGGTGTAAATACTAGTTCCCGATATTGAATGGGGATACAATCGTCATCTCACGATAGTTTCAAGTGTCCTCTATGCGCTGGCGGCGATAAGTATTACCGCCGCCAACGCTAAAATCTCTAACATCCACTCTTGAATCAACCCACTTCCAATAACGGAATAAATATGTTTTTTTAAACACGCGCTATCCTACTATTTTTTTCATAAAAGAACCAGATCTCGTGAATATCAGGTCCAAATTTTAGGCAAAAATATTGAAAATCCTCGAAATGACGATTTTTTTGGTGAAAAAACTTTTTTTTCCCGTTTATTTTCTTCATTTTGCATTTTAAAAAATATGTTTGCCTTCGATTTCTTTTAGAAAAGTTTTTCGTGTGGCGGAAGTGTCACCACGAAGGGTTAATCGTTCGCCCCAGAAATTACGAAGAATATGGAAATATCATGTTTTTTTTTTTTTTCTTAATTCATTTGACTTTGTTCCCTCGAAATTTTGTTGAGACTTTTCTGCTCAAACGCGTTTCTATTCGTGCAAATTTGATAAATCATTCGAGGGCAGAAATAGAGGTTTTCGAGAATTTACAAAATGTCAGGAAAAATATAGACGCATTATGATTTCTCGGATTCGTTCGTTTTGTTTATTTTCTTCGAGTTATTGAACAACACTTTCCATCATGAATAAGTGAAACTTTCAGGCCTCGGACTTGAACTAGCGCTCAAGCACAACGGGTGTTTATATATTTACGAAAATAAATGTATAACGCGCTTCGTTCGGTGGCGAGTTTTCCAACTATCGCCCCGAAAGACTCGACGCGTGTCACCATTGTCAAACATTCTCTCCTTGGCCGATTGACAAAGAAAAATAATGTTTCGTCTCGTTGGCCAGTTCCGAAGATCTCAGGGAAATTACATCGACTTCCTTTTTTTTTTAACCTTGTTCTCCTCTTTGGCATTGTTGGCTTTATCGAGGTCAGCTGATCTCGGAAGGCAACGTGTTTCGACTTTCCTCATTCTCGGAATAGCCAATTCTTATTATTTACTTTATTTCGAAGACGCAAATTGAGGAATTTCATTATCGCGATTGAGCCACTGAACAAAAGAGAATTGAGCAACGCAAATAACTGTAAATGATCGATAACTGAAATAATTTAAATATTTCATCGCTGGAAAACTGTGAGCTTTAAAAAATAAAAAATAACTCTAATTTCGCGATGAAAAAAAACTAAAAATATTTTTTACGAAGACGATACATACGCTTACATATTTTTAGATTATTTTTCGCTACTTTCAACAACTCGACGCGCCGCGAAAAATGAGAAAACGTTGCTCGACAACGCTGAATGCAAATTTAAATATACAAAGTCTCGTTAGACTACGAGAAACGAATGAATAGTCGAAAAAATATTATCTCGTTTCGCGTAAAGTTCAATTAACTCGAGATTGTATAAAACGAGGTCCGTTTCGATTAATTGCTCTGATTAAATTCGTGATTAAAATATATTCGAATTTCCTTATTTTTCCTCTTCGCCCAAATTTTCGAGTTCGATTTTCCTCGTTAATTTCGAAAAAGTGCCAAACTTGCGAAAAATTTGTACAATTTTGTACAACAAAAAAATATCAAAGTTCGGAAAACCCTCGCGGACAGCCTCGATCTTGCCTGTGGGGTCTCTCCGACCCAGTTCGTATCTCAAGGCTCAAAAAATGGAATACGAAAATCGTATTTTTTGCCACGTGATTGCCTGCAATGCAACGTAACGAGTTTTCATCACTAAAAATTTTCTACAGACGAGTGTCCGGTTGCGTATTATAGAGTGAGTTACTGGCTCTATAAAGCAAAAGTTCTAAAAGTAGTTTATTCCACCCGCACCAGAGCCAACAGATGCAGAGTTATAAACGGTGTATTAATTTGACGTCACAACGAGACCTCCGCCGAGGCTAGAAACTTCGATATACATTTATAAATTTGCATGTAATTGAATGTTCCTCGTGTTTAAATTTTCAAAAAACGGATTGAGTCTAAAAATCATAATTTACGATTAGAGAAAAATTTTAAAAATTACGTATGAATTTTTTTATGATACTGAAGTTTGCGTCGTTGGGATAAATCGAAAAATTAATTTTTTATTCATTGTTTTCATAATTAATTGACTTTCAAACATTTTTTTTTTGTTAATTCGGTTTTTGAATGGGAAAAAAGTCTGCCTCACTATTTTTGACAAGTACCGTATGAGATTTTAGGCTCTGTTTTGAAAAAAATGAGTTTTTCGTTGCATCTCAACGATGCGAACTTCAACATAGTTTTTTTTTACGACCCCGAAGTTTGCAACGTTTATTGAATTTTGTTTATTGAACGTTTATTGAAATAATTATTTATTGAATTTTGAAAATTGTGACAATTTTTCGTGTCGATTGAGTTTTTGGGTGGCAAGGGAGGATCGTTTTATCGTCCAGACCAAATATTGAATAATAATTACGAGTTCTGCTCAAGTAAAAAGAATTTCGTTGAGATTCCAACGATGCAAACTTCAGCATCATAATTTTATCGGAATTGCTAGTAAAATACGAATTCTATGGCATTTTGAAATTTTCAAAAAAATTTATTTCTTCCCAGAGTTAAAAATCGATTTTTACGTTTGCGAGGGTTGAAAAATCTTTGTGAGAGTTGAACGAGCTCGAGCTTGTCCAACAAAACTTGTTTTTCACTGTGACCACCTGACAGACTCGAAAAATTGCTTTAACGAATGAAAAAGAATTAATCAATGTTTCGGAAACGTCGATACATTCGTTTTGTCACGATATTCTGTCATCAGATCAATTTTCTCGATTATTAAAAAGTCTCTGTCAACGCCGAGAAAAAGAGAAGCGAAGCATCGCGTAGAGGAAAAAAATGAAGAGAACAAAAAAATAGATGGAAGTTCGTAACCATATCGACCCACGTGGTGGTCGCACATGAGTCTAGTGGACATTTAAACGCTATTTTTATCGCGAACGTTTCGTGTCGTATCGAAAGTGCGAACGAGTGCGGGACAAAGACGAGGGAACGAGGAGAAGAGAGAGATGAGAAAAAAGGCGCGATGTCGGGGCCATCGATGATAAATCGTGTGTTGCCGAGAATGCACGAACTCGGAGGCGCTTCGAGCACGAGCAACACACCGCCGCCGCGCTTTCTAAACCACTCTCCTGTTCGCCTGGCTCTGCCGCGGTGACTCTCGCTTTTTTCTCCCTTTATTTTATTCCATATTGCTCGTTTATTTTTATTGTATTTCTTGCCACGATACTCGGACGCGAAACTTGCAACACGTACTTACGTAATTTTCTAAATTTCGTGCATGCAGCGTAACCAGTTTAGCAAAATGGCGATCGTCACTTGGTAATCCAATAAATCGATCCGATGTCTCCGATCCTTTCGTTTCTATTCGAGTAAGACGCCATAGTTGCACTGTAAATGAAATTTTGTTAAAAATCGTCGATATTTTGTTGAATACGTTAAACCAAATATTTTTTGATAATTTCAAAATTTTTGTTACTTTGGCGGTATTTCGTTTTGTAAGGGAATTATCAGCGAACTGAACGATTGGAACGACTAAAATTTGCTTCCAAAGAGACTTTCCAGAATATTTCTTGCTGCACGGACACAATTTTTGGGATTAATAAAAAAAAAAAAAAAACGTTTAGTCGAACGTATCGAACAAAATATCGGTCTTTTCCAAAAAAAATTTATTTTCAGTGTGTTTTTATTTTTTCAACGCGCTACGGACCATCAGTCGAAAGTAACGAAGAATTTATTCAGTAGTTTTGTCGATCGCTTCAGAATGTTGATGTAACGTAATCATTTTTTCAAATTGCTGAAACATCGGTCGATTGGAAATTCAATTTAAAATCAAGACCTTAATCTTAAGATTGTAAAAATCATGGGATTTATTCATTATTTTTTATTTTAATTGTCCTCATTCGTTTATGATGTTTGAAGAATTAATTAAGATTGTGGTTGTTGCAAATTTATCGTTTCGATCGAAGCGTGAAGACTTTGCGAACGCATCAAACGTGTAAAACCATGAAAGTTGTAATCTCTTCCCCCCCCCCCCCTCTCTCTCTCTCTGACTGGCTCTCTCCCTTTCTCTCGTTGGATCATCGTAATTTTGAGAGCAAGATCGTTCCTCGAGATCGAAGCTGTGTTGAGCTCAACGACAGCAGTGAGCGCGCTCAGACGACCCCCCCTGGCAGATCGTGAAATCTTCCCACAGACTTACAGAATGCTGAAACCGTAGCCTGAATTTCTCTGCAACCGAGAGAGCAAGAGAGAGAGAGAGAGAGAGAGAGAGAGAGAGACGTGGGTGCATTTCGCTGGCCGCACTATTCAGAATTTTCATCCTTGCTCTCGCGCGCTCTCATTGCCTCTCTCTTGCCCTATTCTTGTCCAGATTCTAGTATGGATAGCGCGCTATGCCACATCCACCGCAACCTCGATTCCAAACATCTCACCGACTCCCGAAAGGGACAATTTATTTATTTTTCTATTCATTTACATCCAACGGCATCAATTATTCTCGACGTTTGAATTCTGCTATCGATTCATTCGATTTTTTCGTCGTCGTGTGAAAGCTCATGAATAACGAGCAGAACAAATTTTTTTAATCATACACCGAAAAGAAAATTTTGTTGAATATGTTCGATTCGAATTTTAGTAAAAAAAAAAAAAGAGAATATAAATGAATGAATGAGCATCGGAATATTTGAAAAACTTGTGAGAATGTTTTTTTTTTTAAAGCTTCTCATCGCCAGGGTGAACTGCTAGAATTTTTTAAAATAAATTTAACATGTTTAATATCGTCAGGTATGGAATTTATGAAATTTATGAACGAAATTCAATTTTTTGACGAGTTTATAAACGCTTACTTTATATATTTATGAATAGAACGAGTAAAACGGAAAGAAAAAAGATTTTTAAGGATTGACGCTAATTCAAGATTCGTACGAATTATTCTGATTATCGTTATGCATAACTCAGACATGCCCAAAATAGAGATGGTTAACACCTGTATACACAAATATATTTATATCATTTTTTTACACACGGTCACTCTGTACGATAAACTCGAATCAATAACGCTTACGTGCCACGTGCCACCTTGTGCATTATTAAAGTCTACCCAACGTACACTCGATGTCTGGTAACTTTGACAGCCTCTTACCGAATAATTCGTCGCTACTTTTCCCTCCATTCGATATTTTTGTCAACCGCTGTCGAATACTTACTCGCTTGGACTGGAAAAATGTTTTATGTCGATGAACGAGGCTCTAATTATTACTCAACACCTTCAAAGTTGACTCAAGCTCCGTACGAACTCGGAGAATGATTGAGAAGAATCTGAAAATAAAGATGGGAAAGAATTCTAGTCACGTCGTTCAGAGAGTCATGGATTTAATTCGTCAACTCGTCTTCAACCTACTCAGACTCTAGCCCACATATACGCGGTGTCTGCAAAGTGGAGCATTATTTTTTTATTTGGCAAATAGAAAGATCCCGCGATTTCGAAAAGAAAAGTCCTTACGCATTTTTTTCTCCGATGCACCGTTCACGAGATATCTAAGAAATTGTCTTAGCCCCGCCCACTTTTCCTCTACGGCGCGCTGGATTGGCTGCTTCGAATGACGAAATATCTTGGCTACGGCGCATCGGAGCGAAAAATGCTCAAGGACTTTTCGCTTCGGAATTCCATCACCAAACTACACGTCACCGTTTTATCGCGAAATTTGGACCCCAGGGTAGTTTTCGTATAGGATACGACTTTGTGGACCCTCCTCAGCGAATCGCGCTTCAAGGACGATATTCGGAGGCCACGCCGTCGTGGTACGAGCAACTGCAGCGATTCTACGCAACGCATATGTATACACGGTCACATCGTACGACGTCTATAAGTTCTGGCACAAAATGTAGGTTAATTCTGGTGGGTATCCCCAAGGATTCCGGGATTATTCGGGCCATGATCCCGATCAATATATCCCGACGCGTCTTTTCTTGGATATGTCGATGCGAACGAAGTCTCGTTCGTTCGACATTGCCATTGCCAATAAAATTCGTTTTTTTTTTTCCCAATCTCTCGTTCGAAGTGCGTCTCATAAATAATGAATTACTCATTCAAATCTTCCTAAATATTGTCAGAATCATTGTTTGTTCAATAAAGAAGAATTATTTTCTTGCAATATCGAAAAATCTCTCGAAATATTTGACTCGAAGAAAAAAGATCGGTACAGTTCTCAACGAGAACGGAAAACCCCATTCGAAACGTTTCTCCTTATGACTGCATTGCAGGAACAACTGGATATTTTTTTTTCATCACTTTATCCTAAAATGTCATTTTTGAAATCGATTTTTAGGAACCGCTATGACGGAAGGCACGATGCAGCAATCGAGGCTTTCCATGCCCTACGTAGCGCATAGATCGATTCTGCTTTGTCTCGTCCAAAGCTTTGTCCTTTTAAAAATACGCTTCTTGATTCTTCTTTGCTCGTTGTTTGATAATTCTACGTTTTGCTTTTCTCTTCAACATTTACAAAGTTGGTGCAAGCCTATATTTAGAACAAAAATGTCCGAGTGGATGCGGAGGTTTCTTGCGATGAGACAGCAAAAAACAACTTTAGTCACTTGACCCGACAGCCGTTTGCGCTATCAGACTTTTTCACAGTTCTACCAGGACGATGTCCACTCGAAAACATCGTTTCATTCGAAATAACAATTGACATTTTTTCCTTCTATCCAATTTTTTTTCATTAGTACGATAATAACGTCTACATTTTTTGCTTCCTCATAGAGGATGAAATGCGACGTTGAAATTTTTTTTTTTCCAGTTTTCAATGTCAATGTGCTTAAAATGTCCCAAAACATCGAAAAATCATATCTAGAAAAAATGTCCGCATGTGTGCGTGCGTGTATGTTATGGCACTGTAAAATTGAAAGCTTCATAACTCGAGAACGGTTGGAGCTACAGGGCTCCCGTTTTGCACAGATGTTAATCCATACAAGCTCTTCGTTCTCTGGGAATTTTGTTGGAGCTGCTAGAAAAATCCGAATTCTACGGCATTTTGAAATTTTCAAAAAAAAGGGTGTCTAACTTGCGCAAATTTTAAGATTTATTACTAATTTTTTTTTTTTTTCATAAATAGAGTATCATAATAGGAAGGTTGGTATTGAATTTGGGGAATATCGGTTGGACGGTTTATTTATCATGATTCGACTTTATAATTTGTCTCTGGCGATTCGTCGCGATTATCTTTCCATTTCCGGTTTTAATAGAACAGAATTATTTACGAGCATCGATCGCCGCAGCTGATTAATTAATTTTAATTTTAATAAATCGATAAGTCAAAATGTATTATTCTTTTTTCCTGTAAAGCAACAGCGTCTCGTTGGAATTTCCAGCTTTGACGAAAAGTCCAAAGAAAAAATATGCAAAACTCATGAAAATTTTCACGAAAAATTCGGAGAAAATACACATTTTTTTAGTGCTAATTGATTTTATTCATTTTCCTCATGGTTGCTGGGTATCGTTGTTTTATTTTTCAATTTTTTTTCATTACAGGCACACATGAAGTTTCCACCAGATTATCCGTACAGTCCACCGAGCATCCGCTTTATGACAAAAGTCTGGCACCCGAACGTATACGAGGTGAGTGAACACGAGAATTATCGATTTTTTCCCTCGCAAAACAACCCCTCTCTCTCTCTCTCTCTGCTCTCGCGTGACTGTCGGTTCGGGTATGACTTTTTTCTTCCCTCTATCAATCGCCCCCGCCGAGGAGTTAGGGTCTCGTCGGAATAAAAATGTTTTTTATTTGTGACGAAAAAAAAATATATAAACACAAACAGTACGTTGAAACTTATTGCGCAAAGAAATGAAATAATTTAAAGAAATTCGGAACATTGAAAAAAAAAAAATTAATTTTATTTTATTTCGAAATGTTTGTTATTTTTTTCAATTCCTAATCAAATTGAAAAAACGTTCTTCGAGTATTTCGCTCCTGCCCTCTCCTGCATCATTTTTTTTTTTATTATGCACCAACTTTCTAACAACTACGCTCGGGAGAAAAAACACGATTTTTTTGAGCCACTCCAATAACGCCGCAGTCTCGTTTCCACGTGGAATTAAAAAAAAAAAAAAAGAAAAATAATAAGAGTGTTGCGTGTCCCGCGCAATTTATTCTCTTTTTAGTGATAATGGATTTATCGTTACGCTGGAAAAGCGATACTGCTGCGCTATTCTTTGAAACGAGCCTCATCAAATTGAAACAAAAGTGAAAAGATAAAGAGTCGCTTTCCCAATCCCCAGTGACGTTTCCGTATCGTTCAGGCTCCAGCGATTTTGCAAAACTCTATTTCTCGCCATATTTCGTCGAATTTTGTAAAAAAAAAACGAAAGTCTTACCGCAAACACTCTCTTTCTTTTGAATTTCTTCCGAAGCTTATTTTGCCCAATAAAATACAACAGGAAATAAAAATCGACGAAAGCAATTTGCCAATTCAAAATTGAACAGTTTTGTGGGAGTTTGTATCGTCACAATTGTTGATCGCTTATCACAAAATAAACTGATTGTTTGCTCGGAACGAGTAACGTCTGCAAACACAGGAGAGTTATGGATTTTGCGTCAAATACTCGTGGTACCCACACACACACACACACACGCACACACACACACAAAATTGGTGTTCGGTCTCGGGTTGGCCGAGAATCTTGTTGCCTTGTCCTACTTGCTAAGCTCCAGTTGCTCGCACACTGGTAACGTCGAGATGAGGTCACCTATTTTTCCTCGAAAATCCAGTATCCAGAAATCTATTCGTTTCGTCCTTCCTCGGACATTGTCCCTGGGAGCCGAGCACTTTTTATCTCATATTGCCCCTTCTATCCGAAAGTTTATTGATCGTAACGTATTTCGCTGAGAGAAAAAAAAAATATTGCACAGACGTTGGAAAAGTAAATATTTTTACGAAACGCCAACAGGAATTCATTTTTTTTTTTTTTGTGAATCGATAGCACGGGAAATAATTTAATTCGATGGAAAAATCAGCGAGTTTTTTAGTTAACGTTCTTGGCACCAAAACTAACAGTATTCTCCTGTGAAGAAAAATTTTCTGATGTTTAGAATTTGAGATATTTAATTTGCCAGTTTTTATTTTTCCCATCTAAACGCGTGTAAATTCAAGTCGCGTTTCTTTTTTTTTTTTCTTGCAACTTTTTAACGAAACTAGAGTGCATCACGCGCGCTGAAGCGCGCGAACGGTTTTCTGGTAGCGCTGCAGCGCTCCTTTTATGTATAACAACTTATCGAAATATGCGACAGTGTCTTGAAGCCAATCGATTTTAAAGCAGTTCGAGAAGAATTTGCAGCCATCTCTTTTTAGCAAAAATCATGACGTTTGAAATTTAGAGAAAATTAGCGCTGCCACAGAATTTTTTCGTTCTTTTATAGTTTTTTGTACATCAGTCTTAAGAGTCTCAAAAATGCGTCCACTGCAAATCACTATAAACATAAGTTTCTGGAAAAATTTTTACCCATCAATTTCGGAAAAAAATAAATAAAAAATTTCAACTCCGTGATGCCGGAGCCGCATGACACGTTTTCGTAGATCTAGTAATTCTGGGTGATGGAGAAAGTCTCCCTGCGTGCTCTCGTGAAGAGTTCTAGTCAATCGCGTTGCCGGATAAATTTTGATCCACGATTTTTGAAAAAAAATATATATATAAATTTACATCCCGAAGCTGTGGCTCTATGGCGAGTTTTCGTGGATCTGGCAATTCCCAGTGATGGAGAAAGTCCCCCTGCGTGTCCTCGTGAAGAGTTCTAGTCAATCGCGTTCCCGGATAAATTTTTATCCACCATTTTCGGAAAAAATAAATAAAAAAAGTTTCAATCCCGAAGCTGAGGCTCCATGACGTGTTTTCGTAGATCTGGCGATTCTACGTGATGGAGAACGTCTCCCTGCGTGTCCTCGTGAAGAGTTCTAGTCGATTGCGATTCTGGAAAATTTTTTACCCACCATTTTCGGAAAAAAGAAATAAAAAAATTTTCTATCCCGAAGCTGAGGCTCCATGACGCATTTTCGTAGATCTGGCGATTCTGCGTGATGGAAAAAGTCTCCCTGCGTGTCCTCGTGAAGAGTTCTAGTCGATTGCGTTCCCGGATAAATTTTTATCCACCATTTTCGGAAAAAATAAATAAAAAAAGTTTCAATCCCGAAGCTGAAGCTCCATGACGCGTTTTCGTAGATCTGGCGATTCTACGTGATGGAGAACGTCTCCCTGCGTGTCCTCGTGAAAAGTTCTAGTCGATTGCGATTCTGGAAAATTTTTTACCCACCATTTTCGGAAAAAATAAATAAATAAAGTTTCAATCCCGAAGCTGAGGCTCCATGACGCGTTTTCGTAGATTTGACGATTCTACGTGATGGAGAACGTCTCCCTGCGTGTCCTCGTGAAGAGTTCTAGTCGATTGCGATTCTGGAAAATTTTTTACCCACCATTTTCGGAAAAAAGAAATAAAAAAATTTTCTATCCCGAAGCTGAGGCTCCATGACGCATTTTCGTAGATCCGGCGATTCTGCGTGATGGAAAAAGTCTCCCTGCGTGTCCTCGTGAAGAGTTCTAGTCGATTGCGTTCCCGGATAAATTTTTATCCACCATTTTCGGAAAAAATAAATAAAAAAAGTTTCAATCCCGAAGCTGAGGCTCCATGACGCGTTTTCGTAGATCTGGCGATTCTACGTGATGGAGAACGTCTCCCTGCGTGTCCTCGTGAAGAGTTCTAGTCGATTGCGAATCTGGAAAATTTTTTACCCACCATTTTCGGAAAAAATAAATAAAAAATGTTTCAATCCCGAAGCTGAGGCTCCATGACGCGTTTTCGTAGATCTGGCGATTCTACGTGATGGAGAACGTCTCCCTGCGTGTCCTCGTGAAGAGTTCTAGTCGATTGCGATTCTGGAAAATTTTTTACCCACCATTTTCGGAAAAAAGAAATAAAAAAATTTTCAATCCCGAAGCTGAGGCTCCATGACGCATTTTCGTAGATCTGGCGATTCTGCGTGATGGAAAAAGTCTCCCTGCGTGTCCTCGTGAAGAGTTCTAGTCGATTGCGTTCCCGGATAAATTTTTATCCACCATTTTCGGAAAAAATAAATAAAAAAAGTTTAAATCCCGAAGCTGAGGCTCCATGACGCATTTTCGTAGATCTGGCGATTCTACGTGATGGAGAACGTCTCCCTGCGTGTCCTCGTGAAGAGTTCTAGTCGATTGCGATTCTGGAAAATTTTTTACCCACCATTTTCGGAAAAAAGAAATAAAAAAATTTTCAATCCCGAAGCTGAGGCTCCATGACGCATTTTCGTAGATCTGGCGATTCTGCGTGATGGAAAAAGTCTCCCTGCGTGTCCTCGTGAAGAGTTCTAGTCGATTGCGTTTCTGGAAAATTTTTTACCCACCATTTTCGAAAAAAATAAATAAAAATAGTTTCAATCCCGAAGCTGAGGCTCCCAGACACGTTTTCGTTGATCTGGCAATTCCCAGTGATGGAGAGAGTCTCCCTGCGTGCCCTCGTGAAGAGTTCTAGTCAATCGCGTTCCCGGATAAATTTTTATTCATCATTTTCGGAAAAAAGAAATAAAACAATTTTCAATCCCGAAGCTGAGGCTCCATGACGCATTTTCGTAGATCTGGCGATTCTGCGTGATGGAGAACGTCTCCCTGCGTGTCCTCGTGAAGAGTTCTAGTCGATTGCGATTCTGGAAAATTTTTTACCCACCATTTTCGGAAAAAAGAAATAAAAAAATTTTCAATCCCGAAGCTGAGGCTCCATGACGCATTTTCGTAGATCTGGCGATTCTGCGTGATGGAAAAAGTCTCCCTGCGTGTCCTCGTGAAGAGTTCTAGTCGATTGCGTTTCTGGAAAATTTTTTACCCACCATTTTCGAAAAAAATAAATAAAAATAGTTTCAATCCCGAAGCTGAGGCTCCCAGACACGTTTTCGTTGATCTGGCAATTCCCAGTGATGGAGAGAGTCTCCCTGCGTGCCCTCGTGAAGAGTTCTAGTCAATCGCGTTCCCGGATAAATTTTTATTCATCATTTTCGGAAAAAAGAAATAAAACAATTTTCAATCCCGAAGCTGAGGCTCCATGACGCATTTTCGTAGATCTGGCGATTCTGCGTGATGGAAAAAGTCTCCCTGCGTGTCCTCGTGAAGAGTTCTAGTCGATTGCGTTTCTGGAAAATTTTTTACCCACCATTTTCGGAAAAAAGAAATAAAAATAGTTTCAATCCCGAAGCTGAGGCTTCATGACGCGTTTTCGTAGATCTGGCAATTCCCAGTGATGGAGAAAGTCTCCCTGCGTGTCCTCGTGAAGAGTTCTAGTCAATCGCGTTCCCGGATAAATTTTTATTCATCATTTTCGGAAAAAAATGAATAAAAAGTTTCAACCCCATGATTTCAAACTTTACAGTGGGACTCCAAATTCGAGATTTCCAAGCAACCAATCACAGCACGAATAAAGCGACGACAATGGAATCGATATTTCGATATATTCAATACACTTGAGCCCATGAACTTTTTATTAGAGGAACGTGACTTCAATTTACACGCGTCTAGATGGTAAAAATACAAAATTGGAAATTAAATATCTAAAATTCTAAACGTCTGAAAATTTTTCTTCACGGGAGAAAACTGTTAGTTTTGGTGCCGAGAAGGTTTATACAAAATTTTAAAAGAACCCTTAATAAAGTCGTTTTGTGATAGCAATACCTTAATTGAGTTGAAATTTTAATTATACGCAGCGAGTCTGGTTGGTAAATATTTTTTGCCAAAGATTGTTGGCAATATTTGTTTGCCTGGCGACAGATAAAAACCTCGCCGATGTTTTCAATATCGTTGGTACACTCGCACGATAAATCGAGTCTACGTTATCTGTAAACCTTGAACCCCGAGGTTGCATGACCATAATTCGTCAAGTTTCGGCGCCGAGAACGGGATTCTCGACACGTCCAAACGCGGCACGAACCCGGAAGACTCGTCTTTCTTACCCTTGACATTCTTCGTCCATGTCACTAGCTCTCCTATTTCTTCTTACTACGATATTCACCCTTTTTCAATCGATATCCGTTTGTAAAGATGATTTCATTGTTGTGTAACCAACTCTTGTTTTCAACGAACATTCTTTTTATTCACAGAACGGCGATTTGTGCATTTCCATTCTTCATCCACCGGTAGATGATCCGCAGAGCGGAGAACTTCCATGCGAAAGGTGGAATCCGACACAGAACGTCAGGTAAAAATTCACCAATTTCATCGCCCGATACAAAATTTCGTCTTATTCGTGCTCAATCAATATTTTCCTTTCCTTGAGGCAGTGGTCTCGCCACAGTCAACTCCAGACGTCAACCCTTTAGTCAATTTTCCGGAAAATTTAATTCACCTTGAAGATTGATTTTATAATTCTGTTGCTTAAATTTTTACAGATCTGAAAAAAACTAATTAACTTTTGAGATAAATCTTCAATATGAGAAAACTTTTGCAAAATTCTGCGTAAAAACGCTTCAGCTAAACGTTAAACTTTTAGAAATTTTTTTTTTTCAAATTTATCTTGTCCGGCAACTGAATGTTTGCGTAATAATCAACAATTCGGCTGAATAAATAAAGAATTACAGAAAATGACGATTTTTTTCGATAAAAAAAAAAAAAAAGATAATTTTGAGAATGTTCGACATGAATTTTTGGTTTAGAACGATTCTTCTGTCTGTAATATCGCTACTGAACGAGCCCAACACATTCAGCCCAGCTAATGTCGATGCCTCAGTGATGTACCGGCGCTGGCGCGATTCCAAGGGCCGAGACAAAGAGTATGAAAATATAATCAGGTGAGTGATTTGGTTTCGTTAACAGAGGCACTCAATAAAAATGCCACTTGAGCAGCGAATTAATCGAGCCATTAAAACCGACAGAAAAGTTTGCTCGCAGGATTCTTTACGTAAAGCTGCTGTCAAGAAGTTTTACGACTTTCGACATTCATCCAAAATGGGTCGATCAACCCTAGAACTAAAAAGCCATTTTTTAAAATCTTTAAACTACAAATCGGAGTAAATATTTACCCCATGAATTTCTTGTTCGTAAATTCGTTCTGAAAGCAATAATCTAACTGATGGGTACATCAATCTTTTTGTTTTTTTCATGCCAAAGAGAATGGCGAAGAGCAAATTCGATTTCATCAAGGTTTAGTTGGTGAAAAATCGATTTAAATACCTAAAAGTGCTGAAAAATTAACGTAGGAACAAAGCTCGCTTGGGGTAAACGACACTGAAGTTTGCATCGTTGGAATACAACGAAAAAAATATTTTTTATTCGTTATTTCCACAATTAATGCAACTTTTTCAATTTTTTTCAATAAATTCGGTTTTTGAATGGCGAAAAAGTTTGTTCCACTGTTTTTGACAAAAACTGTATGACAATTTTGTGCTCTGCTGAAAAAAATAGGGATAAAATTGCAAACTAATATGGCAATAGTTTACAAATTCGTCTTTACAAACTCTACAAAGACGCCGAGAAAATATTAGCGAATTCATTATTTTGTTGCTAAATTTTTGCGGAACTGTGTGAAACGAAACAAGAGAAATTGGAGCGTCGTCACATTTTGAAAATGTCGTTGACAACTATTTTTTCGTCTGGATGTCACAAAAACTCGAAAGTAGCAAATATTTTTGTGCATACAAATTGGTAGAAGAAATTTCGAAGGTTCTATTGTGCAAGGAGAAAACTTGTCGTTTTGTTTTGTTTGACTCTGGGATTTTGTGAAGTTAATAACACAGTATTGTTTGATGAATTTGCAGGAAACAAGCACAAGCCGCTAAGAAAGAAGCCGAAAAAGAAGGAATTGTAGTGCCGATTACATTGGAGGATTATTGCATAAAAACCCGAGCGAGGCCAGCGGAGCAACAATTGGATATGACCGATTTTTACGACGACGAATACGAACTCGACGACGACGAGGACGAACAATTAAGCGCGAGTGATTACGAGGACGGGGACGACAGTGGAAACGGCGAGTCGTGATCCATCACTTGAGGATTAATCATCGAGAACTAAATGATAAACGCCATTATCCAGTTCTGTATAGATTCATAAATTAACGAGCTTCTTAACCGGCCGCTCTCCTCTCTCTCTCTCTCTCCCTCCCTTCGTTTTTATCCGACTGTTACGATAAATTTGTTTTTATTTTTTAAATTGATATAATTAATTCAACCCTTCTCGGTCTTTGATCGTCGTGCCTACCGAGTTGTCGAAATTGGTGCCGGAAATCCGCAAACGAATCGAGTCGATGATTTGCAATTTCTAACGCAGCAACGTATGTTTCGTAATAATAACTCGCGCACACGTTTGATTCAATATCGGTGGCAAGTTCAGGATCGTGGCTATCGCTTTGGCCATGCGCTGTTAATTTCAAAATTGAAGAGTTATCGGAGCTCCAAAATCGCTCAAGTTGCAAAGACTGAATTGAAGCAAATGGAAAATTATGAAGAAAAAACGAAATATTTGTGCGATCCGGTTGGAGTTTTTTAAAAGTACAAAAATCGATACATTTCGATGAGGGAAAATCGTGACTTTGGTCACGACCTAACATTGGCGTATATTTTTTTTTTCATGCTCTTTAGATCGGTCTCCGATTAATTCTCGTGACCCAGAGTCGGGATGGAAATTGTTTCTTCATTTTCGTTCAAGTCAACTCGATCGATATCATCGATTTTCGTTTCGCCTTTCTCTTCTCCTTCTCCTCCCCCTCCTCCTGTTTCTCGTCTGTAGATATAATGGTGAATCCCATATCGGAAAAGAGTGGTTCGCCTAGTTAATGTCATTTTACTTTCTTTCACTCTCGTAATAATCTAACAAGTAGACGATATTGACATACTATTTCGTGTTTTATCGTGAGGACTTGAGTTTTGGATCGAATTTTCTTGTTCGAAGCTCGTTAGAATGTCCAGTTTAGAAGCTCCTTCAATTTACAACACACTGATGCGATTATACATATATATATATATATATATATATATGTATATATATAAAAAAAAACAACAAGAAAAATTAAAAAGAGAAAAACAAACAAACAAATGATAAATTAATTTGATAGAAGCACTTGTGCTTTGTTTTGTCGTAAATGAAAGCAGATGTACGAACAAGTTTTTATCGACAGTCCGGTTAACTGTCCCGTTCTCCCAGGTGGGCTCTCAAGCAAGAGAAACAAAATAAAAACAAAGCAACACACGAAACAGCCTTTTTTTCTCGATATTTTTCGAAATCATTGACCAGACAGACACTGACACATTTACACGAATAAACGCGTCGCAAATAACATTGATCTCCACTGTCTAGTTGAACGTTTTATTATACGCGATTGTCGTGCACCAGGTCACTCCGAATTAAATCGAGGAAAGACAATAGAAATATGAAGATGAAATTTTTGCGGTTTGGTTACCTCATGGCGTTTCGAGGACGATAAACAACCAACCGAGTTAATGAATTTCGTATGTCTATTATTTATATAAATCTATTATTATTATTATTATTATTATTATTATTATTCAATAAAAATGCCAGGTTCGACTCAGAAATATCGAGATTGCGAATTAATTACGAGTGATTATAATTGCCGGTTCCAATTATTGTTAATTACGCGGACGACTGATTGTGTTCCGGATTCTACTCTAATTTACCTGTGCGTTATTTCAAATAGGAAAATACGTCCCCTCCCCTGCCCCATTGTTCCGGTGATGTCTTTTTATACTCGTGGCTAAAAAATTGACATTTTTCGAAATTTTTTCTTCTGCCTATTCGCAAGTGATGAAAACGAAATTGTCCGCTATTTTTTGGAGCTAAATCAACGAGTCGAAAAAGACAACATCTGGTACGACCTTTTTTTGTAGCAGCTCGAGAGCTTCATTTTACGACTGTATCTCATAATTTTAGATGTCATATTAAAAAAAAAAAAAAAATAAAAATAAACAAAACGAAGATTGAAATTGTATCGTTTTCATTAAATCTGTCGAATTTTTTTTTTTTAATGTAGTTTCTGGTCCTATATCATCCCACAACTTTGGTATGACCATCATTTCAATGCCATGACCAACTTCAGTTTTTTTCTTCGATTGTTAAACACAGAAAATCAATATAGATCAACGAGATTTTCCGGAACAATTTCCCAGTGGGACACACTCGATTACTTTCGTTCTCAACGCTGGAGAGAATTTAACGTGATTTTCGGAATAACCGAAAAAGAGACGAGTTATCGATCAGCAAGACTTTTTGTGGATTCTTTCTATTTTGAAATAAGTGACAAATGTTACAGGGAGGTTTTTACCGTTTCCGGTAGAAAAGAAAGTAGGAAAATCTTCGAATTTCATCGAAAAAGAAAGAAACACAGGTAACGGGTAAGTCAAGTTTATATTTTTTTCTCGTTCAGCTTCTTTTTTGTACATATCGATAAACTTATAACACAGCACACGGAAGTAGCAGTCTCATTGGCCCTTACGTATTTTTGAGACTTTCTGATACGAAACGTCCGATTTCCAAAAAATTTTTTCGAAGAAAAAAGACGATTGCGGGAATATTGCTTTCTCTCATTTCGAAATGACACTTTTTTTTTTTATTGCAATAGTAAATGCTTAGCAACATCGAAATACATTGTAGTTTAAGGAGGTTAGCTACATACGACAATATGATAAGAATTTAATAAAATTTGATGATAACGTTCTTTAGCATCGAATACGATGACACAATTTTTTTCAAATTTTTCGTCTACATAGTTTTCGAATAATTGAAGTTTACAATATGCAAAAGATATACCTATATATATCTGAATTCTATGCTTATGCATGTAAACTATAGTGTTCGATAATTCGAAAACTATGTAGAAGAAAATTTTTTAAAAATTTGTATATTAATATTTAATAGTAAAGAATATACTCAGCAAATTTCATTAAATTCTAATCATTTCGAATTTTCCTATGCTTTTAACATGGCAACATTGTTGTGTGTAACGAACCTCCTTAAAAAAAAGTTGGTACTGCATTGGAGAATGTAAAAGTTATCAGCGAAAGTGATGAATTTTATAAAAGGTCAGAAACTAAGATGATCCATCACATGCGTGAATAAAAATAACGAGTAGTATAAATGCGCGGTGACGGGGTATGTGTGTTTAAACGTTATTTTATTTATTAAATAAAAGTGCATTAACATATGGAAATACGAATTTCAAAGCGAGGAACGTGCTCGACGGATTGATAACAAACTCGTATTGATTTTCTCGAGAATCCGCAGCTCTCAAGGTGCTCCTGAAATTGCCGCAAGACTTGGGACAACCGCCAAATCTCGTGCAAACCGAACGGTAGTTTTTTTCTTCCTCGAAAAAAAAAAAAAAAAAAAAAAAAAACAGGAAAAAACGTTTGATAAACGGTAAAGCGAGAACTCGGTCAAAGTATCGATGCTTGTTGGAGAGTAAGACAAGAAAATGATGAATTATTCAAACGCAAGAATCTGGCAATTTCGGGGACTCGGTCGTTCGGGAATACCAACGAGCAAATGATTCTTCGGGGTACAAGTTGGAGGGACGAGTTTCGCCAAATGTACGACATATCCGAATTGTTCGGCTTGTAATTTTCTGTCGGTATCGATAATGGCCATGCACTCGTTGCCTTGAGCCGTTTTTGCATTTTTATTGTCATGGGTCTGATCGGCGGAATGACCGAGTATCAGATAATTCCTTTTGTTTATACTTTTTCGAAAAATCTCGCTTCTTGGATAAGTAATATGATGACAATCGTGAACGGAACCGTAGCAGCAAGGACAACTGATAAATATAGCGTTTTTTCTGATACAATGTTGTATAACAAGATCGGTAGCAACGCCACACGCGTGCAGCGACAAACCAATGTCAAAGTGGCCCTTGAAATAATCCAAGTTGCACTGATAAAAAGTAACATTTTTCAATTGTAATTTTTTCACTCGTTGCTTGGATCGATTCAACGATTCTTCTTTGTTTTCGAGGAGTATAACGGAGGACTTTGGCAAAAGATAGGCTACGAGTATACCGAGATGACCACTACCCGAGCAAAAATCAACGATAATGTCGTTTTGTCGAGCCAATTTGAGGACAGGTTTGCAAAGGTTCTCAAGTTGCTCGTATTTTCGTTTCAATCGTGTCAAAGGCAAAGAGCCACCTTCGGGGGTCGCCTCGTAAGGAATTTTGCTCCAATCTATCGCGATATCGACTCCATAAGGCTCGATATTCAATGCCCTGTTTATGCCTAATTCGTCTATGAGACGCAAAGAATTTTCAACGTCTTCCTGTCTCGTGAATATCCGATTTCGTGGCTTGTAACGCTTCGGGTCACTCTTGTACAAACTCTGTTTCTCAACAACGGGAAGCTCGTAAGAAATATTCAACATTTCCGAAGGTTCGAGGATCATGCGATTGAGACATTTGGTTATCGAAGAATTTTCCATTAATCTATCGTACCATTTGCACGTCAGAGGCAAAAGCTTACAAATTTCTAGACTGCTAACGAAACTAAAAAATATGTGATAACAAACGAATATTATTATGTCGGCGAGAGTCACGAAAGAACCCTCTGCGTACAAGTGTTCCGGGAGTTCTCCCTTCTCTCCGGTCACCAAACCGTTAAACGCGTATTTTTTCGACATCGTGTATTTATATACGTTGTGCAAACGTACAGGCTCGCTCATGTGAGCCTCGAACCGTGCTATTGACGCCGGCAATTCAACCTTCGATAATAACTCTTCCTTCAAATTCCTCAGGCTCGATAAAATATCGACTTCGCAATATTTCGTCCATACGCTCGTTTCCGACGGTGCCAAGAGGCAAGAATCCTTAAAACCCAACAAACCACGACAATCGTGCTCCGGATTTTGGGATAGCGTGTCTTTTACCACTTGACGCAAACTCGCGCACAAACCTGCCACCACCGTGTCCTCGTTTACAATTACGTTTGGTAATTGACAGGACCTAGCGTTGAATGGCATTTCTTTTTCACTCAATAAACGATATTTCACGTCGCTTACGTCCACCGTATAACCGTCGATCTTATTTTCAATATTGTGTCTTACGAAACCCACGCTCATCTCCGAATCGCAATATTTCATTGTAAAAAGACTCACGACAGTTTCGATCGGAGCCAAACATCTCTCGTTCTCGTCGAGAGAGTAAACTTCCAAATAAATCTCGTTCTGCTTCTTCATCGTGTATTTTCTACTCCCTCTGCAATCCTCGTTCGACCGATTATCCTTAAAGCTCTTTTTGCGCTATTCGTCAAACACTGTTTCGCAGTTGTTTCGCTACTTTACGAATAATTCTCTTGCGCAGTACACTCTCTCTCCAAAATACACTTATGCACGACATTACTGCCAGAGCGCACATGAAACCTTGGAATTTCCAGAACGATCGCTCTTCCAGCCAAGCCACTTTGTCACAACTGAAACATCGAGTTTCCAAACATTGAGCTCATTTTTTATATAAAAAACAACAATGACACGGACAAAAAAATTTCAAGGCCACGATTTTGTTAAGGATTAGTTGTCTTTAGAAATTCCTTGATATTTTCTTTCTGATTTTCTTACTTTTCTCCTTTTCTCACGTTTCTTTATCGTGTTGATCGGAGCAAATTTTGTATATTGAAAATATTCCTTCAATGATTATGGATTTTTCATAAACTGTAATTTTGCTAAGAATCTTTTGCACGAAGACGCTTGAGAGTTTATAATTCTCAAACGATCGAAAGGAATTGAAAAGATTGAGAGTGTAGCGTATGAAAACTATGGAGCAACTGGGAAAAATGGTTTTACCTCCTTGTGATTGTTTCACCGTTTTTGCACTTCAGTACTTCTTTGTATCTCGCGCGAATGCAGACTCCGATACTTTCGCTAGCTATTTCAAAAGCCGAGCAGGGATGACATTCGCTCAAAACTTCAAACTCTTGGTTGAGGGGACACGACGCATTGCCGTCGAAAGCAACGGCAAATGGTTTGCTATTGGTACTGTCGGTCCAATGACTCTCGACGATAAGAACGAGTATGGTCAGTCTGTAAAATTGAATTAGTGAAAAGAAAACAATAAAAAAATATTGGGAAATCTAAACTTGGTGGAAAAAAAAAATGGACTGCTGAAAAATCTGTTCCTTTGGAACGAAACTCCGAAAGTAAACAAAAGACTGTTAGTTGCTTTGCAATGCTGCAACCTCCAATTCCATATTTCTCTGAAGTTGTGTCGTAAAATGAAGGAAATTACCGATTTATCGATATTGCAGAATTATAAAAAGATTTTGCAAGGAAATCTCAACGAGAAACGCTTCGAGAGAATGATTTTTCGTCGGAATTTCATAACACACGTGGATTTAACCTCGAAATAAGAAAAACACGATGACTGACCCTCCCAGCAGCGTGATACCAAACAACATACGTTTCTTCGTACACGATTCAATCATTTCGGTTGCTTTCCAGGTGATTTCTCTTGAAATTTGTTTAAAATCTCAAGATAATCTCGCGAGAATAAAATGTGGAAAGACGAAGGCAATGTCGTCGTGAAATTACCATCCGTAAAGTTCGACTGCGACGTACGACTTGTGAAAAAAAGTTGGGAGATTGGACGGTAGTTGACGCTGCTGTCAGGCGCAATGAATGAAAGAAGAGATTTCGCCAAGTGCGCAAGCGTCGAGCCAATTGACAAGAATCTACCGAATGTACTCAACAATGTAGATGTGTGTACGTTGTGTTACATCTGCAAAAATGTATACATACACCTACGTATACGCGATGAAGGGCAACATATCATGACAGTTTTCCTGCTTGCTACAGATGTACGCGTACTGAGTGGCTTTTCTGACCAGTCGGCGAGTGTCGATCAAGCCGAACGGTTTGGAAGGTGGGCTTGGTACGGAGGGTAGGGGATTTGTTTCAAGTTTTTAGTTTGTGTCACGGCTCGAAGGCAGGGGCCCGTAACAGACGAAAGAAAAAAAAAAACAAATGGTAAGTGACATTTAAGATCTTTTTATTGTCGTTAAACTAGACCATTTAATTTTTCATCTCACGATGAAAGTGCGAAATGCAAATTAAGGGAGAAAAGGAGCGGTGTAGAGAATGGGAATGCCAGACGGATGCAACGATAGAGCTGTCTGAATAATACGTCTGCTTTTTCGTATATTGCAAAAGAGAGTCAAACAGGTGAAAGGAAATGGTTGAAATCTACACTACGACGTCAAAGAACACACACATATTGCATTCGGAAAATTCAAAAATATACCACGTGATATAAGAGTGTGAGCAGAGAGACAACTGAAACAATCGAATAATCACTCGCGTATATATCAGTCGGAATTTCAGGCTAAAGGCGAAAGGTCCAAAACCTTTAGGACTGTCTGAATAAAGGCTGAAATGTTTCTTTCGGTATAAATTCACGCGATTTCTCCGGCAAAATGATTGGAAATGTGGGGTTATGTTGTCTCTCTATTTACACAGAGTCCTGTCAAACACACTTCGGTGTGAGGAGGACAAAATTCCGAGCTCTCACTGTTCAAACAAGAGAGACATCATATACGTTCGATGCTGTAGGCAAATAATCTCGCTGTCTCTCACACACTCACATTTCGCGTTTGTAAACATCTCCGAGACGAGTGTACAGAGCCCGGAACTGGGCCAAGTACCTTAAGAAATGTTATTTCTGTTACATAATTGTACTTTGTAAAGAAAATATTAATAGCAAAAACGCGAGGAAACGTGTAATTGTTGGAGGAGAATTTTTCTCTAACTTGAATTTACATCTCGTAAAATTATGTATATATGCGAGTGACGAATTAATTAATGATTATGATCAATCTCTTCAGCAATATTGACTCTCATTTTTATTATAAAAAGGTAAAATAAATGTTAATAATGATTAATCTTGATTCTGTGTAAAGTTTGACTATTCTCTGTATTATTTATTGCATTTTTCAATTATTCTTTTTTTTTAATTGTGCGTGTACATGTTTTTTGGGTGAACCGATGCAGGCACCAACGACTGGCTGTCCGGGCAATTATTGACCTCTTTAGAGGTGCAATTCAGCGGCTTTGAATGGGACAATGATCTCTCTGGCGTTTCTAATGTACGTTTAGTGTTTTCCAATTACTTCTACAACATGGACGGCCCTTGCCTTCACCAATTCATCACTGCGCCGGTTAAGAATTGCCTCCAATTGCACCGCATTAAACAGTAAGCATATTCCATCCAATTGCATTTAAATGCAAACTATATTTTGTCCTCCATCTTTCTCTTTGCTATCAAATTCTCAATTTATGCTCCTAGCTCCATGTATATGTCCAGGCCGACACGATCATGGGGGCAAAAATGCACCCAATGCCTACGGAACAGATTGGATATGGTTTTAAAATTGATTGCTTTGTGCGTGTTTGCTCGAGTTGATTCTTCAGACATTTATTATTTTCTTTCAGAGCCCTGATCACTTTGCACAAAGAAAAAGCTGCGTTTATCTTATTTTTCCCGTCAGTTTGACAGCTGTGATTTACATTATTGCTTCTTAATAACTGGACGTCAAAAAAATTCATTAATATCCCCACCTCGATTAAAATTATCTTGCATTTTCAAACGTTTACATTAAATTCAAGTTCATTTGCCTCAAGCATTCACATTTTGCCATACATCGATATCGATAATTAATTTATAAACGTGTATCTTGGCTCCGTGAGATTGGACTGATAATTAAGGGATTTCAATGATTTATGCTGGTTACGAGAAAAAGATTGCTATCGCGGATGATAACCAAAGTCTGAGTCTGAGTACTTGACGTGGAATTATCTCGATGAGATTTAAGGTATTACGATCACGAAACGACTTTATTTAGGGTTCTTTCAAAATTTTGCATAAACCTTCTTGGCATCAAAACTAACAGTTTTCTCCTTTGAAGAAAAATTTTCTGACGTTTAAAATTCGAGATATTTAATTTCCAATTTTTTATTTTTCCCATCTAAACGCGTGTAAATTCAAGTCGCGTTTCTTTTGTTTTTTTCTTGCAACTTTTTAACGAAACGTGACTCAAATGTACACGCGTTTACATGGGAAAAATAAAAAATTGGAAATGAAATATCTCAAATTCTAAACGTCAGAAAATTTTTCTTCAAAGGAGAAAACTGTTAGTTTTGGTGCCAAGAACGTTTTTAATAAATTTTGAAAGAATCCTGAATAAAGTCGTTTTGTGACAGTAATACATTGCTTTCATATATTTATCCATCCATCTATTCACGAAATTTGTTTAATTTCGTGTTGTCGATATTTCTTCAATGACGAACGTAAACTCCTCGTTTTACGCTTCCCATCATTCGTGAATGTGTATCGTTAAGCGATAAGAGAAAGAAAAAAGTGCGAGTAAAAATGGTTAACGAAACTTAAATAACGAAACTGGCGTTCGCCATGAAGTTGTAGCGTGATCTACGATTAAAAGAATAAATAGCCACGAGGAACATTTTTTCCCGGGGTCATCAGGGTCAGTACCAGCAACGAAATCGCCATTTCCTCTCATCGTAACGATAATCACTGCCGTTAGATAAATGTCCGTGGCTCCTGGGTGCCTCTTATTTCTTTTTCGCGATTCGACAAAAAAACATTTTTTTAATCCCGCGAAAAAAAAATACTTTTCTCATAACAATTGTAGCCGGCGACCACGTTTCGTTTCCTCCTTTGGAAGCTCATTTTCTCGGCTCAAGTTTAAGCCTAGGATGACCCAATTTACTTTCCCACATCTAGAAACACACTGTACGTAATATTGCCTCTTTTTTTATGGGGTAAATAGGCTCGGTTGTGAAAACGCATAGAGTTCGCTCAGAGCCCGGAATCGTTTGGTGTCTGTTATTTTTTTACGACACAATTGATGCACGAAACTCAAGGACGGATTCGTATCGATAGTAATCGAGCTCTGAACTATAGAGCCAGGCTCGGGTTGTGAAGGACGTTCTCTTCAATCGTTAGCGAATTATCAAATTTATATTAATTTGTATAAATTATTATTTTTTTTTTGTTTTTTTTAATAAAAATAGTTTTTTTTTTTTTTTCATTTAGCGTTTCGCTAAACTGTATAAATTCTCTTGCTACATTTTCTTCGAATTCTCGTGAAAATTTAGCGAAAATTTTCGACCGACCTCGAGACTAAACGTGCGTCAATAATTGTTTTTTTTTTTTTTTTTCTGTTAGACGTTGAACTCTCTGACATTCATTGTCCTTTGAGTGGTCAGAAATATAAAACATGCATGAGCATAAAATATGAGTGGAATGAAGAGAAAAAAGAATGGAAAATCGAACAACGTTCAGCCAGGTTGCAACATTCTCCATCATTCGATCGCGTTATCCCCAAAGATTTGTCTCTCTTTTCTCTGTATCAATAAAAGAGAAAAGAGAGAATAATTCTCTGTATATATTTTTAGAGAGAAAAGAGAAAACAATTATTGACGTACTGTTTGTTTAGGTTTTGTCGTGACGTAATAATTCACCCTAAGGTTGTTGCATAACCGATACCCCTCACTCTGGTACTCGAGGTTTATGTAATGAAAAGCCATACGACTTAGCTGTGCACTATCCTTAGGTTCGTGCAACGTGCGCGTTATGTACAGCTTCGAGATATTGACCATTGGTCGTATGTATCTCGCAAAACCGCACACTGCCATGTATCCGTTCGTCCTCCAATCCTGTACAATTATATATAGATTGGAAATTATTGTATTTCACGCGGTTATGAATCCGATATTAAGGTATTACTATCACAAAACGACTTTATTTAGGATTCTTTTAAAATTTTGTACAAACGTTCTTGGCACCAAAACTAAAAGTTTTCTTCTGTGAAGAAAAATTTTCTGACGTTTAGAATTTGAGATATTTAATTTTCCATTTTTTATTTTCCCATCTAAACGCGTGTAAATTCAAGTCACGTTTCGTTAAAAAGTTGCAAGAAAAAAAACAAAAGAAGAAATTAAATATCTCAAATTCTAAACGTCAGAAAATTTTTCTTCGCAGAAGAAAACTGTTAGTTTTGGTGCCAAGAACGTTTATACAAAATTTTGAAAGAATCCTAAATAAAGTCGTTTTGTGATGGTAATACCTTAACCGCGAAATAACTTTTCGAGCGTTATCGATAACGCTGTGGCTGAATTTCAACGAAATTGACTTTCCTCCATTCTCCTCAACTCAACAATCAAAGCAGCCCCTATTTTTCAATTTCTTACTTTTGGCAAGTGTCTTTTATCGACAATTTTATAAATTTTCATTCGTAGTTGGAATCACGATAAATTTCCATTTTTCATGAAAATTTCACGTGAGTAGAAAAACGAGTTGGGTTTTTTTTTTCACACACGAAAATTCGAGTCCATTTTTGAGCTGAATTGGTTGAACCTTCGGTCACTTTTCGAAAAGACTAGTGGAAATTGTTGCCGTTAATAAGTGAGCCTCGCATGTTTTAGTGTGTATGCCAACGTCGAGTTGACTTATCGCTTTTCAACGAAAAATTAAGCGCAACGATGCGTGACACTTAAACGAAGAAATTGCACAGTTAATTGTTACTGCACGTAGAACATTTTTCATCACTCATTTTGTAGTTTCAAACGATAACTCTGATAAAGAATCAATAATCGTTTGATAGCATTTGAATAAAAATCGATGAATAAATGAAATAATTATGGAAAGCAGAAGTAAAAGTTAAATTAATGAGAAATGAAAAAAGTGAGAGACTTAATAACTAAAGAAACTCGAGGAGATGAAAATATATGCGAAAAAATCGATTCGGAAAGAAGCCCCTTGGAGTACTTCTTGCTATACGTATATACGATAGTAATTATTATCGTTTGTCTTATTTTTTTTTCTTCATGAAAGAAAAAAGGAAAATCGATCATATCGAATGTGGACGATAGCGAAGCTCCAATGTTCCAGAGTCAAGTGGATGAATCCGCGTGCCAGCACGAACGAAGCCTACGTTCCAACGTACATCGAGCATGTAGCCAACGTTATAACTCATGGAATATGGGTAGTACCTTCTTTGTTGGGAGGCCTTGAACTTGTCAAGCGTTCTTCAACGTGGACTCAACTTGTCTCAGCATGGGTCTATGGCACTTCCCTTCTTCTTGTTTTTGCTGTATCGACCTTTTTCCACAGCGTACACTATTGCAATCACACGTACGTACTATTAATACATCATATTCATAAACACTTTTCAGCCTGGCAACGAAAGTATCTCTATAAAATAGCATGCGGAGATTTTCAAGATTTCAAGAGGTTGGCTACGTACGACAAAATGATAAGAATTTAATTAAATTTGGTGATAACATTCTTTAGCATCAAATACGATGACACAATTTTTTTCAAATTTTTTGTCTACATAGTTTTCGAATAATTGGAGTTTACAATATGCAAAAGATATACCTAGATATATATCTGAATCCTGTGCTTATGCATGTAAACTCTAGTGTTGAATAACTCGTGAACTATGTAGAAGAAAAATCTTAAAAAATTTGTATATTAATATTTAATACTAAAGAATATACTCACCAAATTTCATTAAATTCTAATCATTTTGAATTTTCCTATGCTTTTAACATGGCAACATTGTTGTGTGTAGCCAACCTCCTTAATGAGCCAAATTGCTTAAAATTACATTACAGCACTCCAACGTTGCTGCAACGTTTCATTTTAATTTCATTATAAATTTGTAATTAAACGTGAATTACAAATTGCTATTGCTCGAACAGCAGAAAATATTTTGGTGATGATAAATTTTGATGAAATATTTAAAGAAGCTTCAAATTATTTTTTATCTTTCAAGGTCTTGTAGATTTATATCGATGCAATTTCGAGGTTTGAAATTTTGAGGTTTAATTTAATGTAGAAGGTCGAGGAAGAAAAACGTCAAAGTATTGTTTGTGAATTTACAGGCAATTGAAAGATGTTCTTCACCGTTGCGATCGTGCAATGATTTACGTATTCATCGCTGCCACATACTTTCCATGGTTGATGGTTGAAGATTTTCCTGACAACGTATGGCTCGCACTGATGCGATATATCGTGTGGATAATGGCGACATTGGGTATTCTCTATCAGCAAATCTTTCACGAACGTTATAAAATGCTCGAAACGATTTTTTATCTGGTGATGGGTATCGGACCGAGTATCGCCGTAATCAGTGTCGTAAGTATTTTTTACCTCGACTTTTATGAGCTGAAAAAAAAAATGTTTTTCAACTTGATTGTAATTCATTGACTTTTAGGCTTTTAGGCTAAGAGTAACTTGCAACCTCGGAATTATATTTCTTTTGAATAAAGCGAGAAAACGAAATTTTGCAAAAATCGATTTTCGAACTATTTTTCTCTGCGCGTTTTCTCAAACATTCGCATCGTTCAGATGCAACGAAAACTCATTATTTTTCAAAGCAAAAAGTACAAAAAGGATCAATTATCAAAAGAATGAATAAAAAATTAATTTGTCGTTGTATCCCAACGACGCAAACTTCAGTATCGTAAAAAATGAAGATGTGAATAGGTGAATTACAAAAATCTCAATGTTCATCGAGCCTCAAATGATGAATATTAACTTTTAGAACAAATTCGACAATATCGGAGAATTGAAGACTGGAGGATTGATCTACATAGCTGGACTGGTGTTCTTCAAATCGGATGGTCGCATACCGTGCGCCCACGCGATTTGGCATCTCTTCGTAGCCGGAGGTGCTGGACTGCATTATTACGCGATACTCTGGCATCTTTATCCACCGTCGTTGGAGCAAATCGACGGATCATTGAGTGGTCCAGCGTTAACGGATCTTTTGGGTTCGCACGTTGAATTGTAGAAATTTTTAGCCTATTAGTTTATGCGACGGGAGTGATTAGACGCAGCGTTATAGAAATCACAAGAATTATGACAAAACATCCCATTTTATAGTTCGATAAACCCAACGGTTCAAGTCATTTTTTTAATTTTTTTTTTTTTTATATCGTACGATTACGAAAAAGGAAACAACGTAATTTAGAAACGTTAGTAAGAATTTCGAAAATAATCAAACTCGTTTATACTAAATATATTCGATAGGAAAAATCCTCGTAATCGCAACTGATAACGATAGGGAATTCAAGCTCACGGTTTTTCAACCGTTCGTTCTAAACATTGGATTCCAAGGCGTAGATTTAAGTGACAAGTTTCCAATTTCTACAATCGAGCTCGTTAATCTCCAAAATCTCCGTGTCTCAAATTCTGCAAATTTATGTTTGCACATTAAATCTTTGGCAACGAAAAAAGTGGATAGCAAAGTTCAGTGGATTCCTACGATGAGAATTGGAGTTTCGTAGATTTGAAAAAAGGAAAAGATACGAAAAAAGATCGAATAGAATTCACGTATGTTGGAAACATGAGAGAGCTTTGATTCTTTGTTCTGTCACTTGTGAAAATTGACTGAATCCATTATGAGGATCAACGAAGCCACGGAACAGGGACCCATTGGGTCTGGTGATTAGAAGTACAATAGCCAGAGAAAATGTGAATTATCACACTCGAAAGAAAATTTTGTTGGATATGTTTGTCTAAACTTTTTTTGAAAAATCGCAAAAATTTGGTCATTCGAGCAAGAAATATTCTAGAAAGTCTCTTCGAAAAGCAAATTTCTGTCATTCCAATCGTGAATCATCGCTGACAGTTCCGTTAGAAATGAAAAATATTGTCAAAATTACGAAAGTTTTGAAATTATCCCACAATATTTAGTTTACCGTGTCGAACAAAATATCGACGTTTTTTGACAAAATTTAATTTTCAGTGCAGAATATTTCTTGCTGCAATGACAAAATTTTTGGGATTTAAAAAAAAAACGTTTAGTCGAACGTATCCAACAAAATTTTCTTTTCAGTGCAACGGAATCGTGTGTCGTACCTGATTCGGTGGCTGATAAGTCAAGGGGAAAAGGAGCCAAAAAAATATGGAAAAGATTAACGAAGGAATGACGAATTGGGTTACCGCGAAGAACGTTTTGATTGATGCTTCTCGCATGATCAATTAGAGCCAAAAATACAACATTAATTTTTAAGACCGATAATAACGTTTAAAGAAATAGAATATTTCCGTAGATGGAATAATAGACGAGAACGAGGACAAATATACGAATTGTAGTTGCGTAACGGAGATCTGTATCGTGGATCGAAAGTTAATTATAAAATCAAGTCAAACTGTAATTTATTAATAGGACAATAGAAGAACTTTTTATGGAGAGGACAACGATCCTTTTGTGAGAAACGCAAAGGAAAAGAAAATTCTCATAAAAGTTAGTCGATCGAGTATCGAGAATTTATTTTCCTTTGAAATTATATTTTAGGGTGAAAATATTTGATATTGTATATTCCGATATTATGCAGCCTATTTATTATTTATTATTTTTTAACATTCTATTATTTAGAGACGAAATGTCAAAGGAGCATGCGACATCGTTGTCGCTCGATTTTTCCAGAGGAAAAAACATAAATGAGCGCTCTCTCTCCCACAAGCTCGGGGCAGAGATGGGTCGAAGCCAATTTATTGCCATTAATTGTTGTTCGCCTTTGTGGAATTAGCTGTGACATTTGAAACGGTGGATTCGCGTGATAAATCGTTCGCCGAACTGTATAATAGTGATAAAAATATTCTGACGAACCCTGAGCAACGAGGGGAACGAGATTTTTGCTCATCTCTGTCACCGAGTCGCCTGTGATGATTGCACGTTCACAAAATGTGCCAAGATTCTTGTCTCGAGTTGAGTAATTGTTTTTTTTTTTTTAGTAATTTTTTTTGCTTCCTAGAAAAATGGTGATGTGACAAATTAATCGTTCGTGCGTAGTGAGTGCAGGCGTGCATCGTACGCGACAGGGCCAAAAAACAAAAAATCTATCAAGATTTTAAAGTCAAAGTGACTTCGATGTAACGTTGAATATTTTTTTTCTTCCTGTACATCTTAGTGTGTCAACGAGCAAAGACTTTACGTTAATTAAAAAACAAAATACATCATTTCCGACATTTTCATTTATTGCAATAGAACACTGATAGAAATTTACTTTTTCACTCGAATTTCCACTGTCAAATTTTTTGAACAAATTATGATTCATCGTGACGAGAATACGAATCTTGTCCCAGAGCAGTTTTTCTCACCGATCGATTTAATCGAACAACGAGTTTCCTTGTGTTCTTCTCATTAGTAAAACTTTCGCTGCGTTACTTCAACATGTTTTTTTTTTTTTATTTTTCATGATATTTTTAAATGCCAACGATATGGGGGATTATGATGTACAATGATATTTTATATATGAAGACTGCTGCGCGTGGAAAAAATAATTCAAAGTGCGTAGATCTCGAATAATGTACAGATTAAAAATAAAAAAAATTAAAATGGATACTGTCGAAGTATCTTGTCGAAATAGAGCAAAGCTTCAGACGTTTTATCGTTTATTTTCAAATAAACTGACACAAAAATTTGACAAAATCCATAAGCAACCAAATTTTCGTAGCAAAATGATGGATGACATGAAAAATTGATAAAACTTTGATTGGTTTGCAAATTGTGATGCATCAAAAATTCACTAAGAATTCTCACTTTTTCCAACGATTGTATTTGCGATAATTAAGTAGGTATTCTTTATTTTTGACCTTGTATTCTAGTTCCTGTTGCAAAATGATCCATAAAAATGAAAAATTGACGCGGAGTATCAAGTCACTTCGAAACTTGGTCAAATTTTCGATATCTCGCTTTTTACGATTGGGTCAAAGTCTAAAAGCGCGTGTACGAATAAATTTAGCGATTTGGTAAGCGAAAACTGGTGGCAAATAAAAAGTTCTTGGAGTGCTCGAATGAATTTAAATTCCAAAATGAATAACGAGAATCAATGAATACGTCTTTGAGGAATAATAATCAAAGAGGATTTTGATTTAGTAGCGAGTTTAATAAACGCTGAAAGATTATTAGTCAATAAGTGCAACATCGTTGTATCGAGAAGATGGATTTTCCAAAAATTGTACTGCCGGAATTTCCGTTTTTTTGTTGTTTTATTTTATTATTTTTTTTTTTAATAAAAAATTGAGGGACCGGAATGAAGATGCGAAGGATTGATAATTATTTTTTTTCCCTGTTTGCGAAATGAAAATACTCCTTCGTGCTCGTTGCCGAAGGTCGGAAAAAACTCTTGTAACGAGAAATGATGAAAGTTCGTGTTAAAACACGAAAGAGATTAGAGAGAGCATTGACCACGAGCCAATGGTCTCCATGGTTACGCCAGAAAGCTTGGAACGTAAACACAAAAAATTGAAAATGTCCGACGACAGTCGATGTCAGAGTTCCGCGATGCTCGGACGTGCGATCGTCCGATTGAAAAAATGACGCCGAGACTAAAAATACCGCATGCGGTACAGCGTTATTTATTTTTCGTTAACAAACCAAAATATTTTTAAATCCTTACAAACTCGACGATAAAAAGTTGACGGGCAACGAGAAAATTCAACGCACTTGATCGATCTCCAAACACTACGACTCGACGGTTCATTCAAATTCTCAAGTGTGCCAGATAGAAATTTCCTTTGTAAAATAATGGACGAAAATGCGATCGATGGAGGGGCTGTCTCGTTGTCAAATGGATTGAGAAACAAATTGCCACCTTGGCTCGTGGAAATGACCGAGTAAGTGGAAACTACGTGCTTGATAAAAAAGACTTGACTTTCTTATAAACTGTGCATTTTATTTTATTTTTCATTCAAGAAACGTCCGGAAATTGAACCAACGGGAGGATTACAGTTCGCTACCTGTTGGGACGTTTGATTTTGATGACAAATTGGCAAGCAACACGTACAACTCGTGCAGTGAAATCTCCAACAAAGAACAAGATACTTCGTGAGTTGCTAAATATTCATTCAATTCGATTTCATAATAATTGTAACAAATCATACGTTTTATTTTTCCTCAAACAAAAAGAAATAGAGCGATTTTGAAACTCGTAAAATTCAACGACATCGACGACGATTTGATACAAAATACATATGCCAAAAATTCTTCGTCATTAAACGATGAACGAGTCAACGTTTCGAATCAGTTCAGTGACGATGGATCGGAAATGAAAAGAGAATTGCACGTAAAGGGTCAAGGCCTTGAAGATTTGGGGAAACGTGATCGTTATGTTGGAAATGGCTCTGTCGAGAATCATCCTCAGTCACGAATAAAATGGGAGGAGAGTGATTCGACGAGTAAGAGAAAGAACCGTAGAATGAAATCGTCCGAGTGGCGACCCTTCAAAATGATCGATTCGAGGGATATCTTGACCGAAGAATCGCGTTTGGAAAAAGAACGAAGAGAACGAAGAACATCGTTGTGGGAATTGAAATATGATCGAAGCATCGAAGTAACAGGCGAACCGATTGTCAATTATTTTGATGGGAAAACTTCACGAAAAGTAGAGGATGTTCCCATAGGTAAAAAAAAGGAAAGAATTTTATTTTTCATTTCCTTTTCGTTAAAAAAAACGTTTTAAATTGCCAAGAGATTTTTTTTGTTGCTCAATTTTGTGAAAATATTCGCAGGAGTGGTGAGAAGAAAACTGGACTATCTGGCTGGAGTCGTACCTCGTGAGAAAATCCCAGGAGTGGATGACAAACTGAGAGAAGGTTTCGAAAATCTTATCCTCGAAGGTTCGCGAATAAATCCTCTGGAAAAATCTCGTTCGAATAATAACAAGAATGAAAAAAGTGCCAACAAAGCATCGAGGCTTGGCAAGCATCTTTATCATTATGAGCGCTATCCAGCAAAAGGTAGGCAAGTGTGACAAGAGTCGAATTCGATGTAACACCCTGAAGCAAAAATTTCATTGAATAAAGATATTTTTTCTCTCCATCAAATTTTCTTTTATGTCGCAACATTAGCGAGTGTTTTCCAATGTAGAGTTAAAGGGGAAATTCAAAGGGGTTAAGCAAAAAAACTGTTCTGGGGTCTTTCTAGATAGTGGTCATTACAAGGAATTCATTGTCCCTGAGTTGCCAAGGGGCAAACAATTGACCCTCGATATTTTGAGCACTTGGGGCGACAAACATTTCGTTGGCCTAAGTGGCATTGAAATATTCTCGGCTTCAGGCGAATCTGCGATTGTCAGTGAAGTAAGTTTTTATCATTTCCATAATTTTGTGTTGAAAAACATTTTTTTTTTTTTTCTCAATAAGTCGAAACACTCGTTTGCATCAACGTTTACTGTATTTTTCAAACGATTGTTCTCCTCTCAGATTTACAACGAAGATCCACAAAAGTCGAAACAGAATTCAGAGTACACAACCGAAGAAAGAACAGTAGGAAATTTAATAAATGGAATCAATCGCACGAGAGACGATTTGAATATGTGGCTCACACCGTTCACCGAAGGAAATCATCATTACGTTCACATGACCTTTCGCGATGTAGTCAATATCGCTCTAATTAGAATATGGGTAAAATATTGATTTCACAGGCTCATTAAAAAATGCTTTTCTGTTACGATTCACTGCACACGGGCGACCTTTTTTTTTTTTTTTATTGATCCAATAAACTCGAGTGCTATTGTGCATTGAGGGTTGAACACACAGATCCATGCAAAGCATTCTCATTATGTTCGAATGGAAAAATTCTAATAATATGAAAACATATATTTCGCTTTTTCGATGCAATTCCCACTTTTTGCATCCGTATGTTTTTTTTTTGGTTCCATGACTAAAAATCACACAATAAATTAACACCGACAAAATATCACACGACAATTGAATGGACCCAAACAAGCCCAAACGAACAAACACGAACAAACGAACCAAACAAACAAACGCAAATAAAAAAACGAAACAAACTAACACAAAATTATATATTTTACACATTCGTGACTCTGTCACTTCGATTATGGGTGGTGGGATATTTTGTTCGTGTGATGTTTTGTCGTGTGGTATTTTGACTGTGATATTTAGACGTGCTATCGTTTTTTTCTGGTTTTCGTTTGAAAAAATCTGTTTATACATATTTTTCCGACCAATTGAGTTGAATTTATAAATCGTTCAGATTTCATATTGTTTTAGAATTACAATAAATCAAGGATTCATTCCTACCAAGGTGCCAAGCATATACTGCTTATACTGGACGACGTTTTGATATTCGATGGGGAAATAGCTCGTGCGTCCGGTGATATAATCGGCAGTGTCGACACGTTTGGTGATGTGATTAGACAAGTTTTCTTTCAGTTTTCAATAGAATTGTTTCGAGTTTGGAAGAAAAAAGAAAAAAAAAGAACGTTTTTCTTGCAGACGATATTGTTCACTACCGACGAAGAGATTCTCGAATCCATATCCAGAAACGATGAAACTTTTTTGTCCGTTGAGGAGAAATTTGATGGATCGTTGGAAAGAGAGGTCGAGAGACCCATCACCGGAGCTACGGATATCAGCGTAAGTTTGTTTTTTGGAAAAATGCATAATTTGCAAGTTTTGTGAATTTATAAAGAAAATTATTTCGTAGAATTGTATTTTTTTTTTGTTTTTTTTTCGATAGAATGGATTTGCGGATGTTGACGATGCTGCGGCGGATGATAAACTGAGCGAGACGAGCACCAGCGAAAGGAATACCATGTCAATTGCCTGTAAAGAGATAAGACTTGTATTGTTATCGAACTGGGGAAATTATAGCATGATGGGTGAGTGTAAAAAGAAGATTAATGCTCATTATTAAGTGATAAACTGAAATGAAAATTTTGTTGGATACGTTCGACTAAACGTTTTTTTTTCAAAAATCACAAAAATTTTGTCATTCCAGCAAGAAATATTCTAGAAAGTCTCTTTGAAAAGAAAATTGTTGTCATTCCAATCGTAAATTTTGCTGATAGTTCCGTTAGGAATAAAAAATAATGTCAAAATTACGAAAGTTTTGAAATTATCGCAAAATATTTAGTTTACCGTGTTGAACAAAATATCGACGTTTTTTGACAAAATTTAATTTTCAGTGCAGAATATTTCTTGCTGCAATGACAAAATTTTTGAGATTTAAAAAAAAAACGTCTAGTCGAACGTATCCAACAAAATTTTCTTTTTAGTGTATAATTCGATGGACTCAATTGTTTGTTAATTAATAAGGTCTCAATGGAATTGAAATAATCAACGACGAATATACGCCTGTGAGTCTGTCTCGAGCTAATTTGGAATGCAATCAGGGCAATGAGAATCTAACGAGACTCGTGGACGGAAATTACTTGACCACGGATCATAACTACATGTGGTCGATTAATTATGGAATTGACAAAAAAGTTGTGTTGACTGTGAGCTTCAACGTCGAGACTTATCTCACGGGGATGAGATTTTGGAATTACAATAGTTCCATGGATTTATCTTTTTGCGGAGTAAAAATCATGTTTTTCATTATTTCATTATTTTATCATCAATTTTTCATTATTATTTTTTAATAATTCCTTCAAATTTGTCAGGTCAAGCAAGTTCTCGTCGAGTTGGATGGAAAACCTTTGTTCGACAAGGATTTTGGAGGATTCGTTCTGCGAAGAGCACCCGGTCATTGCCAATATGATTTTTCTCAGGAAATTAGTTTTATCAACAAACCCGTGCATCCCGAGTGCACTTTGGGATTAACCGTCTCTAGTCCTCGCCAAAACAAACTACTTGCCGGTAAGTTTACATTGAAAAGACATTCGGCGTGACAGTAATCAGCCAAGTAAATTACTTCGTGGTCACACTACCGCCACCGATCTCGGTGGTCACACTGCATTGATTCTACCCAGTCAATTTTTGAACCCGCATTGTGACCGGCCTATCGGCCCGAAAATTCTCAAAAAATTACTCAACATCCCTTAGACATTCCAGTTTAGATACGAAAAACTTTCCTAAAAGAAATCGAAGGCAAACATATTTTTTAAAATGCAGAATGAAGAAAATAAACGGGAAAAAAAAGTTTTTTCACCAAAATAATCGTCACTTTGAGGATTTTCAATATTTTTGCCTAAAATTTGGACCTGATATCCATCAGATCTGGTTCTTTTGTGAAAAAAATAGTAGGATAGCGCGCGTTTAAAAAAACATATTTATTCCATTATTGAAAGTGAGTTGATTCAAGAGTAGATGTTAGAGATTTTAGGGTTGGTGGCGGTAATACTTATCGCCGCCAACGCATAGAGGACACTTGAAACTATCGTGAGATGACGATCATATCCCCATTTGCGAGATCCGAACTAGTAAATATTTACGCCGAAATTCAGTGTGACCACAAAGGGTTAAATTACTTTATTACTTTATAAAACTTGACGTGTGCAGATTCAACCAACATAGACTACGAAGCTCCGGCGATGCCGCAAGGTTTTGTGTACCAAATAATAATATTCTCAACATGGGGAGATCCTTATTACGTTGGCCTGAATGGAATAGAGATTTTTGACTCTGATGGAAATCGAATTGACTTGACGAGGGATAGTGAGTTCATTTTTACATGAAAAATTAAATTCCAACTTTTAAAATGCTCCGTGCTTGATTCATCGACGATTTGATGTTCGTTTCAGACATAGCCGCTTATCCCGAAAGTGTAAATATTATCGAAGGGATAGAGAATGATATTCGTACGCCGGAAAAACTCATCGACGGTATTAACAACTGTGACGACGGACAGCACGCTTGGCTCGCCCCGATTCTACCAGGAGAAGTGAGCAAACCAAAAGCCTGCTCAATTTTTTTCTTAGATATCGAAGAACTGATGGAATTTGTTTTTTTTTATCAGACGAATCGAATTTACGTAATCTTTGATGCTCCGGTGAGGGTGTCCGCCGTCAAACTATGGAATTATATGAAAACTGTGCAGAGAAGAGTGAAAGAATTTGGCGTAAGTGAAACATGAATTCTTTCAGCTGATCCTGTTCAGAAATCGCAATTTTTTCGGATATTGTTAATCTTTCTTTAAAATTTTGGCATCTCGATCGAGAATTTTGTAAAAACTTGCTGAAAAAAATGTTTTTTGAGGATGAATTTATGTTGAGAAGTCGTTTTCTAGATTTTGGTAGACGATCTTCTCGTGTACAATGGAATACTCGACGTCAATTGTCCGGATGGAATTGTTTATTTCAATAATGAAAATAACAATACCCATAAACAAGAATGTGGCTCGCAATGGTGAATAATTGGAAAGTTTTTAAAACGATTCTCCATGGATTTGAGACAAAAATTGTCAATATATTTTTCGGTTTTATAATTTTACTAGCTCGAACGAGGACATACGGTTGGTGAACATGGAACGAAGCGCAACATCAGCCGGTGATTTTACTCCTGATCCTCATTTACGGCCCCACACGTCGCTGCGACCTCGATCGAAATATCATCGCTCTGCATGAAAATATATTCAGAGCTCATAATTTTTAATACATTTTATCGTATTAGAGTCGGTGTCGTATACAATTTTTTGTAATGTACAATAAAGAAAAACATGAATAAATAGAGCTGTTGGAGGATTTTTCAAAAAACTCAGATTTTCGTAAAATTCGAAAAATCATAAAATTTAAACCGTTCATCCGACATTTCCCAAATTCAATACCAGCGTTCCTATTATGATACTCTATTTATGAAAAAAAAAATTAGTAACAAATCTTAACATTTGCGGAAGTTAGAGGGTCGACAGTCTTTTTTTGAAAATCTCAAAATGCCGTAGAATTCGTATTTTTCTAGCAATTCCAACAAAATTATCAGAGAATGAAGAGCTTGTATGGATTAACATCTGTGCAAAACGGGAGCCCTGTAGCTCAAACCGTTCTCGAGTTATGAAGGTTTCAATTTTACAGTGCCATACATACCCACACACACACACACATCCGGACATCTTTTCTAGATATGATTTTTCGATGTTTTGGGACAAGCACATCGACACTGAAAACTGAAAAAAAAAAAATGTTCACCGTCACATAGCTTCCTCTATGAGGAAGCAAAATCGCTGAGTTGTCTCCATATTTTCCACAAGTCTTGCTGCCTCGTAGAATCATATCTTGTGTATTAAAAATATAACAATCAAGCTCACAAACAACAAGACACCATGCAACTGTTGTCCGATAGAACACGACGAACGATACAGTCAAAGCAAAACAACGCGTGATATTTAAATTTCTCGGAACGAGCCGAATTCATCCGAACTCTGTCGTCGCGTCACGATACTGTTGCCGGAAGCGCACGATTCGCATCGCGTGTACTCGCGCAGCAATATTAATTTGATCAATTATCGATACAGTTGGGAAACTGTAATATTTCATGCGGCACTATATATATGATATCATATTATTGACAATGCAAACAAAGTGTGGTCAGTCACACAGTCTGGTGGGTGATACGTAATAATGATCGTCTCTCTGTTGATCCCGCCATTATCTCACACACCCCCTCCCCTGCATACGAATGAGATAATCGTGGTCAGCTGTGCTTGACAGACAAGCCGAGTGGTGTGTTGTATCAGGCGTCCGCGAAACTTAGCCTCAACGGCCTCAACGAATATGTGACAAAAATTGAAGCTTGTATAACAATAGCGGAAAAAAAACTGAAACGCGTGTAAAGTTGAAAAAACAGGGAAAAAAATGGACAGCATGATGAGCGTGAAGCGTCGAGTTTTCGAGGCGAATAATACAGTTTCTTCGACTTTGTTATCAACTTTTAGAGGCAACACACACGCACACAGAGTCCTACGAAATTAACAAAATACTGAAGAAAAATTAAGTACGAAGGAAGCTTCGTATACGTCATAAGATCGAGAAACTTGTTAGAAATTTACAAAATGGAAATATTGAATAGCCAACTGGAAATACCCGAAAAATACATGGAACTGTCCGATGGCAAAATTTGTGCAACCGTTCATAGAAATTGGTTGGCTAATTTGTGGACCGTCGGTCCGGTCCAATTTTTACTTCACGATCGCTTGTCCATGGATGAGATCGCCGCTGGACCGTCGCTGGAGGATTTAGGTCCCAATTGGACCAGAATATATATCAGGGTAAGCGCACACTTGTCCGATGCTGCAAGTTCCATAATTTCGTTGTTAATTAATGAAAAAATCACGTTTCTACAGATTTATGAGAAACAGAACAAAAATGCCATCCCGTTGCCGAGGGACAGACATTCCATAAGCGCCAAAGTACAACCGGAGTTGACTTTTGCCCAATTGTTGCGTTATGTCGCAGAAACAAATTACAGGAACTTGTGGAAGGAATCGTACAAAAAATATTACAGTAAGTAACTGTTTTTCCAAGAGATCGCCACACTCGATTTCTAACAACGTTAGTCATTCACCTATGCATTTCTACCATTTGAATATGTCGCTCAATTCATGCGGATGCAACAAACAGAAATGTTTTTTTCACGATATAAATTTTTGTCTAATTATGGAAATTAACTATAGAAAGAAATTTAGCTTCGCTGTGTTATGCTCGACAAATTATCACAAAGCAAACATAGCAAAGAAGAATTTGTCCCACAGCATGTCGTTCGAAATGAAAAAACACTAATAACCATAGAATAGAAAAACATACGTGGAAGGCTCATAAAAATGCGGATTATCATTTGTAAAAATTGCTTTGTAGTCGCTTGAAAAATGTGCTATAGCATGAAACGATCGGGTCATTTTAATGTTTGAATAAAATTCACAGGCTTGTGGAACTCTTGGGAACAGAAAGAACAATCGTATGCCATTCCGAGTAGCAGTGACGTAGCGGTAATGCGAGAAGTATTGTCTCGTATGTACGGTTGTTCGCTGATAAAAATTCGCAATGGTCAAGTTATCGCAGTGAACCCACGAGCATCGAGTACTTCGCACTGCAATTTATTGCCAGCGTTGCTGGCTGTAGAAACACCTGCGGCCTTTATGGTATTCCACGAACAAACAGCACGATATTCGTTACAAGAGTGAGTGCCATTTTTCTTTTCCACTCGGATGAACTAATTAATATGTAATTATGAATAAGAGTTGAGAGTTTCTAGCTCATAAATGTATTCCAGATGCGTAATGTACAGTCCTGCTGCTTTATCCACGAGCTACGGCAAGCCCCTTTTCCTCATATACCAACTTTTACGCTTGTCGAGAGATCTTTACGATCAGGGGCTTGCTTTGGGCGAGATAACTCTCGGGGACATATTGATCATGGATAATTTTACAATTCAGGTGATTTTTAAACGTTTGCTTTATTTTCTATAGACAATGTTGAGCAGTGTGTGTTTAGAACTTTTAAAAACCATAAATAACTCTTTCTTGCTGGGAGAAAAATTTTATTCTTGAAAAGTAGAACCCGTTTGCATCGCTGATATCTTTTTTTTTCCAGGTCATGCCAAAATTGAGCGACAACATTTACCTCAAATCGGAATTCGAGAGCGAGCATTCGATAACACGAGAAAGTAATTCTTCACCGTTGCAACAAAAGAAAACAGCAAGTCCCGCGAAACTCGGTGTGACATTTGGGAATCCTGAATTCGGACGCAGCGAGAGTATCGCCAAACTTTGCGAATCATGGCTCCACGGTCACATAAGCAATTTCGACTATCTCACAGCATTGAACAATCTCGCTGGCAGAAGATACGGTGATCCGAGTTGTCATCACGTTATGCCATGGGTCACGGATTTTAGCTCACGTTGCGGCAGAAATTGGCGTGACCTTACCAAGTCCAAATTTCGACTGAACAAAGGCGACAGACAATTGGACCTTACCTTTGACTCGCAAACAATCGACGCAAGTTTATTTTCAACTTTTGTCCAAATTTCGTATTTTAATTTACATTTGGGAGCAACGCTTCCAGTGTTCTCTGTTTCATCTCCCAAATTTTCATTATTAACCCTTCGAGTGCATCTTATAAGTGCATCTTAGGTCAATTAGACCCAAGGCCTTTTTCAAATCGTTGTATTCTGGTAAATATCAATATTTTGGTGTTTTTTTTTTCGTGGAGACGATTTTTGTAGTAAATAATTCACAGTTCATGGCCCTAAATTTATTTTTGGACGAAAATAAAATTTTCACGCCGAAACATTCGTTTCCATTAAATCGCTGACAGAAATTTGCTTTTTACTGCAGGTTGGACATCACGTCTCGGACGTTCTTTCCGAAATAACATACTACGTCTACCTATCGCGACGTTACACAAAATCGGTATTATGTAAGCACGTCAGATCGCATTGGGTGCCTTGGGAATATCCAGTTTCGATACAGAGACTTCACGAATGGAGCCCGGACGAATGTATACCACAGTTTTTCACAGACCCCAGTGTTTTTAAGGTAAAAAAATGTTTTGTCACTGAAACCGAAAAGAAATTGAAAATGTGTAATTTATTAAGCAATATTGCCTCGAAGTTTGATAATGTTTAAATTTTCAGTCAATTCACGAGGATCTCCCGGATTTGGAGATTCCAAGCTGGGCCCGATCACCTGAAGATTTCATTGAAAAGCATCGAGAAGCGCTGGAGAGTCTCTATGTGTCCGAGCGGCTGCATCACTGGATCGATTTGACATTTGGTTACAAGTACGAGTCAAATTTTCATTCCATGGGAAGTAAAGGGGATTCTATGGGAAGAATAAAAATGTTTGAAACTTTGAACGCAGATTGTCGGGAATCGCAGCAATAAAATCCAAGAACGTGTGCCTTCAATTAGTCGACAATCATACGAGTCTCACGAGTTCAGGAGTTGTGCAGCTTTTCAGTCAGCCTCATCCTCAGAAAATCGTACCTTCGCCCTACTGGAGTAAAATGCCACCGCGTCTGAGAAACTCGGCGTCAAATCCAAAAATAACGAGTGAGTGTTGAATCTAAACGAATTGCAGGGAAAATTAAAAGGAGAGAAAAAAAAAAGTGTGTATTGTTGACAGAAAGCGAAAGATCAGGCGAGAGGATAAGCGAGGACGAGGGTCACAGCTCCGGAATGGACGAGGAGGAGTCTCCGGTAACAACGTTGAACGTGGCAAGATCATCGCCATTGGCCCTGAGTCGTTTGCTGAGTCGTTCGAGAGGGTCGCTGCTGTCGGTGGATGAGACTTCGAACAAGCCGGAAAAGTCGACGACACAGATGATACTTTTGCCAAAAGATTACAATCCGGTAGCGGCGATAGTCCAAGTGGAGACGACACATGCTTTTATGAACAGAGTTTCGCATCGGGCGTACAAACCGGAAATTTTGCATCACGGTGGAATAGCGAATTACAAGCAGATCGTGGCTTGCGGTAGAATGAAGGAACAGCAGATAATCGGTTGTTTGATCGTCGAGATATTTTTAGCAGGAAAATTTCGTGCTAGTTGGAACACAGGACGAGTGTCCTTTGGAAATCGAGTGGAAACTTGTCTGAACGTGTTGAGAACGAGCTCGGAACCATTGCCGAGATGTGTGCGAAACGCGGTCGCTCTTTTGCTGCAAATCGACATAGTGCCTCGAAGTTATGGGATTATGAATGAGCTTGGGGAGCCAGGGAAAGCGACAAGCTTGGGAAACTTTCGTTATCCGATGGTGACGTGCATGGGTCTGCCTCCGCCGTCGGCTCATCAATTTTTGCAGCCTGTACTATCCGGCAGCCTTTATCCTTCGTCCAAGTATTTCCAGTGTCTCTTCAATCTCGTGGAAATGTTGCAAGAATACAACGACCTCGTGCGTCAATTAAATTATTCTCTTCAGGAGGAAGAAGAAGGAGGAGAGTGCGGTACGATGAGAACGAAAATTCGATATTTGTGCAAAATAAGCGAATGCAAAGTGAAGGCGGTGGCTCGTGAGCTCGAGAAACTGTTGCCGCAGACTGGTGGTGCCAATGCGACGGAAACGTGTCTCCAGCTGATCGTTCCTCACGTCCAACAAATAATGAACGAACCTTACAGCGCGGTATTGGCGGCTTGGTATCTCTTCGATCCGATTGCAAAAGCTTTGGGACCTCGTGAAACTTGCAATAGCTTTTTATCCTCGATTTTGCGATTGTACGAGAACGGCTCCGTAATGGATAGCCTTTGTTTGACGGACGTTTTGCCACCGGGCTCGTTAGCAAAATTCCGCACGATGAGACTCTATCATCGCAGCTTCCTCCTGAAGCTCATGGTGCGTTTGGGTCTGCGAAGATTTCTCGACAACTTTGTAACTCCGCTGGTAGAAGCGGTCGGTGGTTACAGAGATTATATCCAAGGCTCGTGCTCCTCGAGTCTTCCGAGAAGTGGCAATTTGAAAAGCTGCGATTTGAGCGGCAATTGCGGAGACTCGGAAGTTATTCTCTCCCCGTTGGACGAAGATTCTTCTCTCGATTCCGACAACAACGCAACTTGCGTGTGCGAGCCCGACGATTGTTACAAAACATCAGAAACGACGACAACAACTCCGATTGTGCTCGAGACCGACATCGAGGAAGTTTTTACAATGGAAACGGAATCGAGTCCATCTCCGTCGGAGAACAATCGTATACCGAGTATCGACGTACGAGCTGAATTGAGTCTGAATCTCGTGGAAGATTTGTGCGAAGACGCAACGAGAAATTCTCCTCCGGGAAGCATCAAGTCGCCGACGATACCGATCCCTCGGAGATCGGACGGTGGAGCTTCCAAATCGGTTATCGATTTCAACAGCATTGGTTGTCACGTTGGCAGTAAAACTTCGAGCGAAGATATGCCTCTCGGAGGCTCTTACGTCACCGGAAAATCGCAAGGATGCGGTACCAACGATTTTGACGAGGTGGAAGTGCAAAAGCGTCTGGTTATTAGGGACGACGAGGCGAAATCCGGAATGGATCAGGTAATATCTCCGATGGAAACTCGAACGTATGCTCCTTGCGAGTGCAAAGTCTCGGAAATGAGCGCAGAGTCGGTAATATGGTTGTCGCATCGTCTTGGACCGGTTTTGACGGCTCGTCATCTCTCGAGAAATCTTCTTCGCATGTTGACGCTCTGTTATGCCGGGAGATTGAATTTGTCGGTGCATCAGCCTGAAAACGGTGATTGGAACGAGAGCAGACTAGCGGGTGATTTGAACGCTGTCAAAGTGTTGGAATGCTTGACAGCCATGGCCGGTCTCTATGGGGAGCAAATAATTCTGCTTCAATATTTTGCCCACATGACGGAACTTTTGAGCCTCTGCAAAAGAAAATTGACGCCTAATTTGGAGGGTGGACTCGTGTCTTCGCTCGCGCTTCTCGTGCACATCGCGCCTTGTCTCAGCGATTCTTTCCTCATGGAAGCTCTCCAGGAAAGCATCGTCAAGTCCATTTTACATCCGTCTGTCCGAGTGCTCTCGACGACGAGATACAATTTTCCAAATGGTTCGACGGGGCGTTCAGCATTGGCGGAAAAATATCTCGACGCGATTTTTACTCTGAGCTCGAGACTGGGAGCTTCGATGACCAAGTCTCATTTGGCAGTTCCGATTCAACGTTTCTTCTTGGCTTTCGACAAGGCTTTCGCCACGAGCAACGACGAGAAATTGCCGTTCGTTCGTTCTTGCAAATGTGATCGTAAGAGCGAAACTCTGGCGGATGAGAACGTGCGACAGGACGATTGGACTCTGGTCGATAATTCCGGCACGCAATTGCTCGCCGGTGTCAACAGCGAAGTCTCGATCTCGTACTCACCTCCGGTTCTAGAAAGCGACGATGTTTCAAACACAACGAGAAACAAAGCTTTCGAGGAGTTGAGACAAGTGTTTACAAAGCGTTTTGCTCACAGAGCGTATCTTTTGTTTTATCGTCACGTCGACGAGGAAACGATGGAAGAAATACTGAAGAATCATCGTTTGGTGAGAGATTTGTGTCACGAGTACGAGGCAGAAACGAGGCTGAACGATAACGACGACAACGTTAGAGCCGATGATTTTTGTACGCGCGAGGACGAGCCGGAAGAGTGCAGCGAAACTTTGAGCAAAGGAATCGCTAGTTTTGGAAATATTTCCGTTGTAGGAAATAGAATCGAGGTACAAACGGAATCAACGGGTTTACGAAGCCAAGGAGGAGCCACGGAGAACGAGGAGAAAGCTTTGAATCGTGAAAACAGTGGGTCATTGAATGGAAGACAATTACGTGGTAATTGGTTGGCTTATTGGGAGCACGAGATCGGACGTCCTGACAAAGACAATAACTTTAATCTCAAGCAGATAAAACTTCAGAGTTTCGTTGGTCATAACAACAGCATCCGATGTATATATACACTGGACAATGAGAATAGCTTTATGAGCGGTGCACGTGACAAAACCGTGAAGCTGTGGAGCCTCAGAAGTCAAGGAGATGGGAACACGTCGTCTTCGTGTCAGTACACTTATACCGGTCACAAAAAATCCATTCTGGCGCTAACCTTTCTCGAGTCTCTCCGATACGCCGTAACCTGTGACAGTACTGTCCACTGTTGGGATCCTTTCATGGGCTCGTTGTTGGGATGCCCGGAAAGTACGAGGCCAGCGCCGGTCAACACGTTGGCCGCGAGTCCAGCACCTTCGACCTCTCTTCTCGTCGCAACGACTGACATAACGATAAGAGTTATCGATTGTCGAACATTTCAATATGTTAATGAGATGAAAGTCTCGATGAATCCAACTGGCTTGATTCGCTGCATAGCGATCGCTCCGAGTGGTTATTGGGTCGCTCTGGGACAAGCTTCCGGTTTTCTTACAATTCTTGACATTCGTACGGGTCTGATAATCGCTTCGTGGAAAGGTCACGAGTGTGAAATTTTGCAACTTGAGGCACTCAACGAAACTACAATTGTCAGCTCCTCCCTCGATCAAACGATCGCTGTTTGGAGTGCTATCGATGGAAAATTAAAATTCCATCTCAAAGGCGCCACCGAACCCGTTCATTGCATGGCCATTTATAAACAACAACTCATCTCTGCCACTACCGCCAATAGAATCGGCGTTCATACCGCTGTCGACGCAGCCTCTTCTTTCTCCTCCTCCAAATTACGCTCCGATACTTTTCGAGGCGTCATCACTGCTATGGCTGTTTTACCGCTCAACAGATTATTGCTCCTTGGAGCTGATAACGGTGGCATCACTCTGCTGTGCTGATCAAAGTAGAAGAATCTCTTTATTATTACTTGTTCCATCCAAGGCAATGTGAATATTCCTTTCGTATTTATCAAGTGGTGGATCGTGGATCGCGTCAACCGAGTCAATTTAGGCTTTAAGTTTTTCATCAACAATGTAAACTAGTAGAATAATTAAACTGAGAAAAAAAAAAACATTTACACTTTTCATCGCAATCTCATTTCATTACCGATCATCATTTTTTCCATAAATTATATTTTTTACGCAAACTTTTAAAACCGATATTTTTGCTTGTAGAATTGCCGTTTAGAATTCAATAAAATTTGGTACATTAATAGATTATGATTAGAACAAGATCCAGTCAAATTTTCAAGAGGCTACAGAAAACCAAAAAATAAATATTCGCTTTGGTAGTTTCATACATTTAACATTGAGTTTTATGATAAAACTCAGTTTTCATTGTATTTTGCAACAAAGTATTATCAATTCTTAGGAGAAATTACAGTTTTCATTGTGAAATATAACGAAAAGTATGAAATCGATGTTAAATTCATGAAATTACCAATGCGAATATTATTTTTGTGGGTCTCTGTAGCCTCTTGAAAATTTGACTGGATTTTTTTCTTATCATGCTGTGCCAAATTTCATCGAATTCTGAACGGTAGTTCTAAAACCGACAGTACTACCTTAAATGGTAATAGAATGTAAATTTTTTTTACATTGACACAGTGATTAGGGAGATTTTTTTGGCTGTTAATTTTTTGGAATTAATTTACAAATATACCAGGGACTTGGAGAAAGGAAAAAAAAATTGATAAATGGCCGATGAGGGTTTAGGAAATGGAGATGAAAAAGAAAATGAGTCATTGTCGTTGTTCAAATTGTACATAAAGACGACTTTTATTTTTAAATACTTCTTGGACACCGATACTTTTGTTTGCGTGTTTGTGTTCATGCGAATGTATTGTGTATGTATTTTGTATTTTTGTTTGTTCCTTTTTAACGTTTAAATACGTATTCTTCGCTCATTGTGGTTTCTTCACTCTTTCTCGCGCGCTTGGGTGTCGAGTGTGTGTGTGTGTGTGTGTAATTAACTGTGTTAGTGTAATTCTGGTTAGGCGTTTATGTCAATCATCATCAGATCATCACTGTTCGTAAATCACCGCATAGGCGCTATATGCTTTCGTTTATTTCGTTTCTTTTTTGTTTATTCCGGCATCGTTTTTTTTTATTTATTAAATATTTAGTGTTTTTTTTTTTTTTTTTTTTTTTGCTGAGAGTTGAAAATCTCTGTTATTATTTTCTGTTGTTTTCATTAAGTTTTAGGAAAAAATGGTAGCGCAAAACGGTTGGTGAAACCGTGACAGATTTTTTTTCGTTTGTTCGTTTCGCTCTTCTGCGTTTCACTACAATAATATGCGATGTCCTCGTGGAGGGATGGACTTGTAAATATATTCTCGATCGATTAACAAAATAAAAATAAAAAAGAAAAAAAATGAAATGATAATTATTACACGTAGAATTAATAAATTCTATGGCAAAAATAGACAAACGTGGTTGGTAGCTCGACAATGAAAAATCCATTCCTCCGCGAAGACCGACACCTTTTTTTGTTCTTCTTTCTTCTCTTCAGATCTACATTTTAGGATTTTAATCTCTATGCGACTTTGATCGATTCGAGTACAAAATTTCACGACGATTCCCTTCAACATCGAGGCATTTTGTGTCGCGTTTTTTTAATTTTCGTTTCAATTTTCCTTGCAACAATCGTTTTCTTCGAAAGACTAACGAGTCTCGACGGTTAATTTCTATTGATGATGGAAATGACGAAAAATCGAGCGACATCTGACAATTAATTATTCTCTCAGCCGCTCTCGAAGGATTATTGTACAAATTTCTTGTTTCTCTTTTGATTTGGATCTCATTTCCATTGTCTCCTTCCGAGTGATGTTTCTGTTGTTGTTGAAAAAAGGTCTAAAAAATGTTTAAATACAAAGTCAACGCAGCTCTCGACGGATTTGGACAAAATACGTAATCCGTGTTTCAAGCAGCCCGGAGCTTGGATCGAGTTTTTACGCTTTCAAGCCCTCCTTACAAACTTTACCAGTTACTTTTCCCAATTCTGTTCCTTTTGCTTTTATAAGTTACTTCGATTCTCAACTTTTTTTGCCTTTTCTCTATAATATAATTTAAATGCGGACGTCACGTTCGACCGAGCAACGTTCGACGAAGTAGAAGTAGAAGGAGATGAATGAGACGCACTATCAATAAATCAATCAATCTCTCGCTCTTTCTCACTCGCTAAATTCTATTTCATCTTCCTTCCACCATATTGGCTTTCTCCTCATTCAAAAAAGACCGCGCACACACACACACACACACACACACACTCGTTCACAGAATATTCTTCACTCGTGTCTGAACGGCACAAACGCCTAGACGAATAATTAATTAATTAATAATACTATAATATATATAATTAATTGTGATCGGCAGCATCGAATACACGCGTCGGCCGAACGTAAGCAACAATATATACACATTAAAAAGCTTCGTTTACAATTATTATTATTTACTTCTTTTTTTTTCGTTTGTTATTTTTGTGATTTTTTTTTCTCGAGAAATGTTTTCTTGTCTTTCGCGTAGGGGGACGGGTAACGAGAGATAATAGATAAAACGGAGCAATTATTGATTTTCCTTATTTTTTGTTTCCTTTTAATTGAAACGTCTTTCGCATTCGCATTCGACTTTTTGTGCTTTGTTCGAATTGACAATGTGACCATTCACCGCTAATCGTAATATTCTCGCATAATTTTCTTTCCTCAATGATGTAGAGTCTCGTAATGTACTCTTTTGTCTTTTCCCATTTTTTTTTTCTCTTTCGTTTTTATCAAATCGAATCTGATCAAAGGACACACGGCATGTTGGATGTATTATGTATATATTTAGTTTTCTTTTTCGTACATGTGTATCAGGGTGGTTGAGCTCTTTGAAAATTCCTTCACCCTCCGAAATGCTCAATTTTGCTCGAAAAAAAAAAAAAAAACGTTCACGAGACACCAAGCTTTTCTTTCGTTCTCTTCACCAATGAGATCCACGAAAATTCAGTGTTTTTTTTTCCAACCACTCTTATTCACACATCCAAAGGTCTTCGGATTTTCTCTTTTTTCTTTTTTTTTGTTTTGTTATAAATACCTAAAAAGCCCTAATACTGCACATATTTTCAATTTTGCGTGAATTACGTTGTTTCTCCTACTTCGAATGTTCAAATCAAAAGCACGATTGCCGTATTCGGTTCGTTCTCGATTTTCGTTGGGGCGTAGATCAACGAATAAATGAGAAAAAGAAAAAGGTAAAAATTGTCATTTACCACGAGAAGCGAAACAAATACGGGAATTTGCGTGGTTTTGATTTATTCAAGTTTTTTTATTTTACGTGTAGAAAATCCGTCAGTTTCAATTTTCTTCGATTCGCGAGGCCTCTCGACGAGATAATGACAAGAAAACAACCGGGCGAACGAGACAAAAGTCTACGTTCTTCGAAAAAGGCTTCTTGATAGAAATATTGTTATAATTATTATCAACATCATTATTATTATTATTACAATTCTGTCATGATCGTGATATTATGTTTCTTTTAGTTTTTTTCATTTTCTTTCGATTTCGGCGAAATAATGTCACGGCTCGAGAACAATAATCTCGTTTATCTCGTCCTTCGACCTCTCTGTTTACAACGTTACACAAATATTACATTACGTACGAATGTATAAAATCTCGTTATGGCTAAACGGATGTCGGGGGTCTAAGGGACTTGAGCGATCGAGTCAAGAGAGATTTTACTCTCCAAAAATTCTTATTATCCCTCTTTCTCTCGTTTTTTTTTTTTTTTTTTTTTTCATTTTTATCATTTTTCATTAAATGTTAATTATGACACATTGCAAAGCTCTGCAAGAGCGTCTCAAGCACGTTTTCTTTGCTACGATATTTTCTGTTTCGGTTTTTTTGTTTTTTTTTTTTGTGTTTAAGGTCAATCTCCACATCGACAGATAAGCGAGATTCCCGAAAGCGTATGAAATTTTTTCTCTTCTTTCTATGGGCTATTCGGCCGAAATAATTGCACGAAAAATCGAGATTCCGTTGCCTGATTGTTGGGAATACTTTTTAATAATGTGAGAGAAATGCAATGATTTCAAAGTGACGAAGCGGGTCCGCTCAACCAATAGAATGGCTTCGAGTCGCAAACATTTTTGGTTCCGAATCTGAGGTTTTACAAACTATGGCACGTATCCGCGAAACAGACCACGTTACGCAATCGATTGGCATTGAGAATGAGACTTGGAAAAAACAAGATTTAAATTAATTGTGTTTATAATTATTTAAAAATTGTTCGCTCGTTTTGTGACGTTAATGAGCGAATTATTTCGCGAAATTCGCTTTTGTGTTTGCTTTGAGGACTCAAGTTTTTCAAGGTTTTTCAACGGCTAGAGTATTTTCTTCATCATTATCCGTAGCGGTGAACGGGAGAAGAGAAATAATTGGGTCGACGTAATTTCCATCACTTTTTGGTTCGCCGCAACATAAAATCTTCTGTCGATTTTTTTTTTCAACTCATCAACAGTCCCCCATGGAATGTGACAGAAGAATCTGTCGTTTGGTGTTTCACAATTTTAGCAATTCGTTTGCAATAATAGTTTTAGTCGGAACTTATTTTCATGACACTGTCTTTTGTCGCTTCTTTTTATAAATGTAAATAAAATGAAGAAAAAAAGAACAAAAAGACAAATAAAGCTACAACGATTTGCTCGATCGCGCTTACTTGCTACACGCTTGCCAATATTTCCGCATATCCATAATAAATAGGTCATTTTTTACCCGATACATCCAACATGACACATTTATATGTTTTCTCTTGTTTCTCCCCCATCTGTTTTTTTTTTTTTGACTCTTTTCTATGACACAAATGGATTGACTCTTCGTCATACAATCGACGTATGATAAAAATCTCTCGATGTCGAAAAAACTTGTTCCCGTAATACCGAGAGGGCGATAATGGAAAAAAAGAAAAAATTGAATCGATAAAATATCCATCGCTATTGACTGGCGCCGCGGTGCGTGTTTTTTCTTTCTTTTTTTTTTTCTTCCAAGTTGGTCAGTCGTACAAAATCCCGTAGCGTAGGTGCACAAAACTTTGTTTTTTTTTTTTTTTTTTCATATTCCCTTTGAGTCGCTTTTTCTATCGTGCTTATGTACGTTTTTCTTTCGCGATAAGGAGCCAAGCACTATGCGCGATTGTTAATTAACAGAGCTATTATAAAATCTTGGTTCTCCTTTCTCCTCTTCGGAGCTTCCGTTTTTATCAATCTTTGGAATCTCGTTGACAAAAAAGCTCCGAAATTACGCACGGTTTTTCGCTCGCATTTTTCTTCTTCTTTACACATTTTTCTTCGTTTCTTCACTAAACCATAACGATCGCTTCCTTATCGCAAAATAGGAATGGATATTGGTCTATCATCGTCTGTACGACATCTTCCAAGTACGGCCTCATTGCTTCGAACCTTCCTAAATCGTTGAACTCGATCGGCAGCAATGTTGGCCACCAACAAATTGCCAAATTTTTGCTATCCATGCTGTTTAATTTGCAGTTCTCGGCGACTCTGTGAAATTGTACAATCAATTTTTCAAAATATTCGAAAAAAATGGTTTTTAAAAAACTAGTTGCTTCGTTGCGAGCAACGAGTAGAAGAAATCTCGTTCGTTCTGATTTTTGTGAAAATTTATAAATATACTCACTTTACGAAATGTTGGAAAATAAATTTGAGGACGTCAAAGTTGACTGGATTAAGTTTGTTGAGCATAAGACGAAGAGCAAGTAATCTGCAGCTTCGATCTTCCATATTCATACAAGTCGCGGACATGGGTTTGCTTATACCGCGAGCACCTGGTGGCCATTTAACAAGTTTATCAAATTTATTTTTCGATTTATCGAGAAATATTATTTTTCAAAACTGCCCGATATTTGGAGTATCGATGAAAAACTCACCGGAAATGTCCTCGAGTTCAGACATCCGTTCTTTATCGATAAGCGGTGGCAGCCTCTTGGAAAAGAAGTCTTTCAGTGCCGTTGCCACAGCGTTGACGGGAATGTCCAATGAGTGAATATCCACGTTTCCATCTAACGGGAACGAATGTACGAAATTGTGAAAAAATTGTGATAAACGAGCGGAAAAGTTTCCGGAGTAAAAAAAAAAGTCTTATTTTACCTTCTTCGAATTTTTGAAATAGCAACTCGACGTGTGCGCGATTGCCAGGAACCCTGTAAATGCCTTCCGAATCAAGACCCTCATCCTCAATGAAACGCACGCATTTTTCAAGAAAAAGTGGTATCCGGTTGGTATCGCTTTGGGCAAAGTCTTCGATCAAGGACTGTTGCGATTGGCCGGAAATTGTTCCACCGCTGTTACCTTTCGTCTGCTTTATTTTATCTTGTTTCTTTTTCTCACGTTCCTTCTCCTTTTCCGCATTTTTTTTCAGCTTTTCTTCTTTCTGCCTGCGTTTCTCCAATTTTTCGTCTTCCTTCGCCTTTTGTTTGTCCTTCTTTCTCGACAGCTTGTCAAGGTCTTTTCCCTTGGTCAGGATGCCAAACTGCACGTCACAAAAATACTTTTTGGTCAAAATAATTTGTCTTTTTTCCTCTTTTGAAATTGAGATTCGATATTTTATGGAGAATGCAACTTACGCTCGGTGAATTAATTTCCCTCGGTGAAGAGACATCCAGACTCGACTCGTCATCTGGAATGTTACCGAATGTATTTTCACTCCTCTGCTTGGCTATAAGAGAAGATTCGCAATTTTTATAAACAAAAGAGAAAAAAAAAAAATTGGAAAAAACGATCTTTGGAGGTTTGGAGGTCCATGTATGGAAATTTCGTTCGTGGTAAATATTTAAAAAGCTTATTCATCTCAACTTATGTAACTTACAAGCTGCACTGAACATTTCCTGGGTCATGTGTTTGAGGTTGAAAGGATGTTGCAACGTCGCTGCCAAGTGTTGATGCTGGAGAGAATTTCCAAAACGTTTTCTCAAACTGACCGCTGCGTGTTTGTTCTGTTTCGATCTTGATCGCGTAGCGTGTTCCGGTTCACTCGATTCTGAGCTATCCGGAGTTTCACTCGATACTAAAAAATAATCGACTGGCTTAATGAGAGATCAGAATTGACAACGAGATTTGAAGAAAATAATTCATTTTTCAACGGGAAGGAAGAAAATGTGGATAAAATTGGTACCTCGTTCGGTGGGGTCGATTCGCCAATTTTTGTCTTCCTTGAGGCTATAATTCGGACCAACTATACCATCGCCGCTGGCCATGCTCGCTAACGACGGTACTTTCGGCGTTGCGACTGGAATTGCTATACGTTTCCTACGCGTGCGCCTAGAACTCGGTAATTTTACCCCCGAAACGCCTATGACATCCATCACCCTTTGTCTTTCCAACGAACTCCACTCCGAGTCCGAATCGCTGTAAGCTGCAAAATCCCAAAAGAGTCGAGAACGTTCACACTTGTTTGTTGTTATTTACCGAAATTTTTCGGTGCAATGTTTTGTTTGTTAAAACTGTCCAAGTTCACACTTTCATACACACGTCGGAGCCAAAAAAAATCTGCGCGACAATTGAACGACGAGCGATGAGCCAAAAGCTGCTTAACAACCTGGGGCGACGATTTATCAACCTGCCAAGTGTCTCGGATGGATTACTTAACCCTTTAACATTCTTCACTTCGATTATAAAATAGCGAATAATTTTCGATGCTCGAGATAACTCCGAGTTTAAATCTAAACACAATGTAAACATAAAACATAAAAGAAGGAAATGTGACGTGCAAACATCAATATGAAAATATATCAACTATTTCGTATAAATACCTGGAAATTTGGTATTCGGTGGGAACCACCACGTTCCCACTCATCGTCAAAGGGTTAATTATCCTCCTAATAACGGTCTAATTTTCCGACTACAAAGCGATGCTAGCCTTTTTCTTCTTCGTATATATCAATTTCCGAATAAAGAATGAAAAAATTGTTCTCTTTTAGAAAACTCTAATATAATCGGACAAATGGATTATTGTTTTTTTTTTTTCCGGATTCGATTGAATTTTGGTTTAAAAATGCAAGAGTTGAATATTGAAATGAATGAACGGGAAAAATGTGATGTAATCGAAAAATTAGACGAATGGCCATCTCTCTGCCGATAAAATGAAACGCCTCAACTTACACGGCTGTTCCTTCTCGCGTCTGTGACGCAACTTGGACTTGTTGTTAGCGATCGAGTCCTGTACAAGCGCGTAAGTGTATTCGCCGTCGTAATCGGAGGAAAGATTTGTCACGACGTCCTTCGGGTGTGCGTACTCGGAGCCGAGATCAACGAGCTCCGGTATCGCGAGCGGCGCGTGTCCAAGGCTCATCTTTGACGCGTGCTCGTCCTTTTCACCGATAGTCATACGCGCTATCGCATCCGTAACGTTCGAGAAATCTTTAAGATTTATTTTACCCGGTTGCTTGAGGGTCTGACTGTTTCCCTTTGGTCTCGGCTTCGTCTGCGATATATGTCGTCTTCCGGTTGTGAACGCCCTGTGCGAATAACTGTTGGTAACCCCGTCTTGGTGCGTGAAGGTGTCCTTGACCCAACCTGTTAATGTTTTTTTTTTTTTTTAATTAGAATCATAGAAACAAATCGTTCAACGAAGAAACTATTTTTTGTTCGTTTGGTTAATCGAAAAAGGATAAGTCGATGAAAAAACCAATTACCGGATAGTTTGTTGGCGAGGTCGCCCCCTTTGAGCAATTCGCGTTCTCTTTCCTCGCGATGAAAATCGACCTGGCTGTAAATGTCACTGTCGTCGCTGGGGGTCGCTCTGTTGTCGACAAATTGCTCGTTCAATCCGGTATCCCCGAGATCACCATCCGGCGTCAATTGCTCGTATGATTCCGAACCGCTCCTAAAAGTTACAGACATACTGCTTCGCGTTAGACTTTAATGGCATTTCCGAGCTCCGGAGATTCGAAAAATTCAAGAAGAAGGAAATCATTTAAATTTAATCTATTTCGTGTTGAAATCTCTTACCCATCATCCGGCGTTTGGAGATGATAACTCTCGTGACGAGGTGGTGGCATTGGATGCAGTGCCGAATACTCCAAAGTTCCTTCGCCACTGTCGTTCAAATTACCAGGTTCTTCCATATTGAAAGCTTGCTCTATTTCCGGTTTTTTTTCCCACACTTCTTTAAAGAACGGAGTGTAAAATGCAGCTGAAAAAAAAAGTCGTCATTGTCAAAATGTCGTTTACGCCTTTCGAAGGTTTTTATTTATTCATTATTTATTATGACTGGGAAGTTTGCAACGTTGAGATTCAACAAAAAATATTTTCTATTAATAATTTATTGAATTTTGAAAATCATGACAATTTTTCGTGTTTATTGAGTTTTTGGTTCGCAAGAGAGGATCGTTTCAACGATGCAAACTTCAACATCATTTATTTATTTATTATTTTCCAGTTCAGTGGGTGTTTGTGCAGTTTTTTACTTTTCTGTTGGCAACTCGATGCGGAAGTCATGAAATGTGCCTGCAACCTATCAGCAGTAGCGTTTCCTTCGGTGATGAGCAAATGACTGAGTTCACTGCTGAAAAAGGCGTTGGCTCCGCCGGTATCGGTCACTGCCATTATTTGAATAGGCAAATTTGGAATGTTCATTGAAAATGCGCTAGAAAAATAAAACAAAAGATGTAAACGTTGGCAACAAGTTTTATAGGATTTTGCGACAGTTTTGAAACGAATGTTTTCAACGAACTTGAGAGTGGCGAGGGAAGCTTTCCTTTTCGTTGAATAAACGAGAATAAAGCCGTGGACGAGTTCGTCCCTAAACGCATTGGCTCCGTGAAAACTCGATATTATAACTTCAACTCGTCGCTTCGATTCTCCGAGAAAAGTTTCGAGGACGATAGATTTTTCACCGCTGAGAAAGCAACACTGGTGACTCAAAAGAGGGCCGAGGACGTTTTCCACCGAGTAAGGATCGCCGCAGAACATGCACATAATTATCCTGCAATTCGGAGAGACAAAGTTATTTATAAAGAAATGTGTGATTTGAAATAAATAATTCGTACCTTATATCAGGCTCGAGACACTCGATGACACTTTGGTAAATATTGAGAAAGCCCGCCCGATGATTGATCGACTGAATAAGTTGTTGAAGAGCGTCCTTGACGAGAGGTGTTGGGAAACGTTTGTCTTGTTCCAAATCTTCGATGCAAACGTCGATGAAAGGACATTGCAAACTGTCAGCGAGACTCTGGCCTTCCTCTCTCAAGCGTATGGCTTCCATTTCATCGATATTCGCATCGGGAACGAACATTATTACGATCGGTAATCCTTGGAAAGGTAATCGATCCTCTTGCTCCAAATTCGACAACAATGTTTTCTCCAATGACGAACGTATGTATTCGAAAGAATCCTCGTTCGCGTAGATGCAGAATGAGCCTGCAAAACCACACAACGACATCAACAAAGAACATGAATTTCGTAAATACATTACGGTGCCAAGACAATTGTAGTTTAAGGAGGTTGGCTACATACGAAAATATTTTAACATCAAATACGATGACACAATTTTTTTCAAATTTTTCCTCTACATAGTTGTCGAATAATTGGAGTTTACAATATGCAAAACATATACCTATATATATCTGAATGCTATGCTTATGCATGTAAACTCTAGTGTTGAATAACTCGAAAACTATGTAGAAGAAAAATCTTAAAAAATGTGTATATTCATATTTAATGCTAAAGAATATACTCACCAAATTTCATTAAATTCTAATCATTGCGAATTTTCCTATGCTTTTAACATGGCGACATTGTTGTGTGTGGCCAACCTCCTTAAGGTGATGGATCAGTCGACTCGGATTTTCGAAATTAAAATTCTTCGATGTCGTTTGACTAACAAAAAAAAGGTTCTGTCAGCGTACACAGGACGATGGCAAAAGTCCGCTGACAGGGGCTTTTTTTTATTGGTGAAACCGTGTCGGAAATATTTAATTTCGAAAATTGCAGCTATCTCTCTCGCACTCACAGTGGCGAGATAGCGACTGCTCCATCATCTTAATAAGAATCGTGAATGATGTAATTGTTCGTAGTGAGAGAAAAATGAGAGTAACGAGGCAAAGGTGGGAATGACTCACCGTGAGGCATGAAATCGGAAGTCGTGAACGAATTATGAGGCAATCCAACGTCGCCATCAATAACTCGATAACCGAGTGTGTACAACTGACAATCGATCTCAACCTCATCGTCTTCCGTTTGAGTTTTCATCTCTCGAGCGAATTCACTGCCGAGTCCATTACTGCCTAATATCACGAGATTCAATTGATTGTTGTCGGACGTCAATTGCCATTGACTACTGTGATTCCATGATGACGGTCTGTTGGAAATCATCGAGTTCGAAGGATCAACCGATTAATTAAATTGTCTCGCGTCAATGTCGTTCGCGTAGAAATTCATTTTTCGTTCAATTCTTCAAATATAAATATTTCGGCCACTTGTTTTTGTAAGAAAGAAATAAATACAGATTGTTATATTTTAGGCTTGCCTGTGAGCTTTGGTTCCAAGGATTCGTTCTATGAGAGCATCCATACAATTTGGAAATGCTGGACAGTGTTCCCTGATGGGACAATGTACGAAACCGAGATGCTGAAAAAGCATCAACTTCCTGTCTTGATCGAGTCTGTCCAGCGCTTTGTATCTACGACGAGAGGAAAGTCCACACGGTCAATAAAATAAATTCCTAGAGAATTTGACTCTTTCGAATGTGAATAAATTTTTACCTAAAATCGTCGAGTAACGCATCCGTTATTTCTTTGATGTCGTCTTGGGTGATGGTACCCGATGGTGCTATGCTCTTGAAATGATAAAAGAGATCGGCGTGTTCCAAGAGCAATTCCTAAAAAAAAAAAAAAGAAAAAAATAAATAAATTTCATTTTTCCAATCGATTCATAGACTCGGATTCGTTAGTGTCACGACGTCGAAGTTCGCATCGTTGAAAAGCAACGAAAACTCATTATTTATAAAAGAAGAGCGCAAAATTTTCTTGCAGTATTTGTCAAAAATAATGCGACAGCCTTCTTTGCCATTCGAAAACTAAATTTACTAAAAAATTGTAAAAAATGCAGTAATTATCAAAATAATGAATAAAAAAATATTTCTCGTTGTTTGCCAACGATGCAAAGTTTCTTATCATTTAGTGTCACTCATACTTGAAAACTATGTTTGGCCCGTTCGATTATTTCCTTCTGATGTTGATCGTAAATTTCCTGGCAATCGTGATGGGAGAGAGCTTCGAAACATTCACGACCCATGAACAGTACTCTCACCTCGGACAAATGTTTACCGGGTGTGACGTAACCGGTTTCCTCGAGCAATTGCTTGAATTGTTTTTTCCATCTGTTCGATAATAAGCGAGAATTGATGTTATTTTTCCGATGCAAAAATTTTTTTCAGACTTTAAAAAATTCATGAAAAATTTGGGACAAGTGGGAGTGGAGAAAAAAAAAACGAGTATCGTCATGAAGAATAGAATTACATCGTACGACTGTAGAAAACCGCAAACCACCGTGATAAATATCAGATTTCTTGTCTCTATCGTAATGCACCAAAGGATTGACGGAGTTGTAATCGAAGACATACCGTATTGGTTATGACAAACTTATCGAATAGCTCCATCGAGAGAAATAATAGTGCGAGAATAAAAATTATTTTTTCATTAGTGAAATAATAACGATTTCTTCGTGAAGCCCCGTTTTTTTTTTCTATTACGTCCACCACGTTTCCTCGCATGCGACGTTTGTTCGAAAAGGACGTGAGAGAGAAAGAAAGCCTTTTTTACCTTTTTGGAAGCCTGCATTAAGAAACGCCACCCAGAAGGAAGCAAAGCATTAGTAAATTTTTGTACAATTAAACATTTAAACATATAAGAGAATTGATGAAGAAACAGTGGAATGACATTTTTTTTAGTGATTACACCGACAGAACCCACATGTTTTTTCTGCTGTCCCGAAAAAAAAAAACATTTAAAACTATTCTGACTCGAAATAATTGGCAGAATTGATGAAAAGTATTTGCTCTTGGTTTTGAATCCTCTTTGTTTTGTTTATGACAACAAAAAAATGACGTTCGTTTGCGAGATGAGAAACGAGAATGGGATTTCACTCACTCGAGTCGTCTTTGCTCCTGTTGCAAAGCGTTAATGTGATTTTTAAACACGGTCTCGGCTTCCGGTGTTTCCAGAACGTCGTATGGCACTTTCGTGCTATTATTTTCACCAAAGTCGTAATCGATCCACGATATATCCTCCGGACACTCGTAAAAGTGTTGGTGAAAGTCGGGATGTTCTTTTATGTATTGCTGCACGGTTGACCACTCTCTGTAGAAAAAAAAAAGAAACAGAAAAAATAAATAAAACGAATGACATGAGATGCGATTACGAGGTTTTAAAATTGAGAGAATAACTTACTCGTTTATTAAATTTGATATATCGGGACATATTTCATGGAGTATTTCCGGTAGCATGTCCAGGTAGCCCTGAATTTTCTTGGCAACTTGTTCGTCCTTGAGTTTTTTAATGTGTCTTCGAAATAATCTTTGGGTAGCATCGATACCGAACAATTCAACGAAATTTGTGAATTCTTTGTGCTGTCCAAGTTTTTTGGATGCTTGTGACCATAGTGCACGATAATCGGTGACGTGTATTCTAACGAGTCTTTGCAAAGACTCGGTCGACATGTCGAGAAGTTCTTTACGAGCTCTGGCTGCTTCGGCGAAGGGTACGACTTTGCTACGTATTTTAGTTTTATCGATTGTTTGAGCGAGTAGCATGAAAGCGAGATCAATATTAATGTTTTCGTGGGAAGAAGTCTCGACGATGAATATTGAATTTTTATATTCTTTCCTCATTACCAATTTTTCAGCCTCTTTGACGTATTGCTCGTTTGCGTCGTCGTTCTTGGTCGTCACGAGAACTACCGGCTTTTTCGTTTTAACCAAATTGTTAAGTATGTTTGCTACGATTTCTATTTGTTTTTCTATCGTACGATTCGGCACGACGCTCACATCGAACACGCACAAAAAACCATCGATATTCAATTTACCATCGGGTAATACCTTTTGCTCGTATTCCTTCTCGATACCCAATTGATTTTTGCAAATGTACATTAACTTTTCAGCGCTCGTTATTTTAGTCGATGCGCATCTCTTTGCGTATGGCTCCATTTTTCCACCTTTAAACGGCTGAAACGAGGCATCGTCGATAAATTCCGTGTGCTCTATCACTTGAAATTGAAACTCTGTTCCGTCCTCTGCCAATTTTATCACCTCGCCCCAGTACAAAAAATGATCGTTGTTTACTACTCGACCGCTGAAATCCGACTGAAAGATAAACATATCAAGCAATTCGTTAGTACGTTACGAAAAAGTCTGCAATAATTGATAGGAACATTTTCTTGTCAATTCGTTTTTAACAGTTCCTCTGTAAACCTTTTTCCCGCACCTTCCGTCTGTAAACCTGGACACACCGTTCTATCAGCCAGTTATTACATTCTAAAAATTCCGAAAACATTCAGGCTACTGCTCGAAATCTTCAACTTGGCATTTTAATTGTAAAATTATAGGAAAATACATTTTTTCATCTATTTTTGATCCTATGAATGGACTAATCCGCCGTATTCGCCCGGACACGAATGACCCAGGTTTACAGACACAGTGTTAATGATACGAGGTCGCAAAAGCATGCAAAAGAGACTAATTTGTTGGTTAGTTTTTTGAATAACTCGATCCGCACGGCATAAAGCATAAATTAATGGATAATGATTGGCCACCGATCAATTTGATTCAACGACATTTTACAAAAATAGTTAAGAAACTTGAAACTTTTATTTTTTCGTTGAATGAAAAGAAAGAGAGAAATAAATTACCTGTGACAAAACAGAAATGTGATCGACGCTGTAGTCGTCGCACAGAGACCTCATGAATCTGTTGCATAAACAAGATTTTCCAACGCCGACCTGGCCCTTGTCCTTCTCGATGCCGGAGAGGCCAACAACGGCAACATTTATGCTCTTCAAATTATCACCCTTTCGCGCCATCTTTAGGATCCTGTTTAGTCGCTAGATGTTATGTACTAATAGCCATGAAAATTAATTAGCGTTCTCTTGCCCTCTCTCGTTCTTGCTCCTGATTTTCCGCTGAGAATAAGGTGGAATCGAGCAACGATAAAAAACGGACCGAGAAAGAGCGTGTAGATTTGTTTTTGGTGCTTTAACAGTTTTTTAAAATCCCCTTTGGCAACATTTTTGCCTCGATCGCCGATTGCTCTGGTTTTTACTCTATTTTTCCTTCTTCCATTCTTCTTCGGCGTATCCCATTGTCAAAAAATATCTGTTACCATTCATGGGCGAGAGTTCTTTCACTTTCAAACTGTGCGTTGTGCTTTTTTCATTTTATCAAGCGTCGACTTTCTTGGCTTCTCCCGATACTACACTCTTTCCATTTTCACTTTTTATATCCCCGTGCTTCTCTTATGCCAGCGTATACATAGATATATTTTCAAATATTTATGTACGCTCGTAGATCTGTAGAGAATAAGGCAAACGTACAAATAATTTCAATATTGAATCAAAAATACAAGGAGTATGTTAATATTTGCAGTTTGGAAAATAATCAACGGCAATGGAAAAACTTTGGAAGCTCATGTCTCGTCAGAACACATATTTTGACGATGTGGTAAACTTTTAATTGTATCATTGGAAAGAAAAGAAAAGATACAAAACAAAATGTCTAATCTTTTTGCTGGTGTGAAGTAAAAAGTTGAGTTTCGTTGGAAAAAGGTAAACCGTTTATCCATGAAACGCATATTTGGGTTTGGATAAATAATTCAAAAGTCCGAATTTTCATAACTGCGACGTGTGACGAAAAAAAAGATAAAGTTTCGAAATTTTTGTATGATTTTATCGAAACTCTCGACGATCGGTAAAAAAGCAGAGCCTGAATTTCCATGGGAAAATAATAAAACCTTATGAAAATGGGAGACGATGAATAAATATAGCCGCGAGTGAGAATCCCGATAAAATCCACGCTTTCAATGTCAATTGTTTCCTCCCCGAACGTTCCTCGAATTCGTTGCACGTTTCGAGCAACATCGTACGATGGAAAAAGAACCGAAACTATATTTACCGAAAATAATAGAAAAAACGACTCGACGGATTTCGGGAGAAAGGCAAAAAAATTAAATTTTTATCGGCATGTCATCGACGTGATCGATGAACATTTTTTCCCGGTTGTCGCGGGGTGGTGGTTGGCCGTGAGTGCAGGGGAGGTTGAGGGTGAAGCACGAAAAAAAAAATATACATATATATATTGTGACGAATTTTCAAAATGACAGTTATGCCCGGAATCGATAAAAATCGTACATAGCGTAATGGTAAATTCTGCCAGAGTAAAATTTTCACCCTAAAAACGGATTCAGGGAAAAAGTATTCCTCTCCACGGCCCCCCCTCGCTGAGGCAACATTTTTTTTTTCGTCCAACAGAAATCATTTTTCTCCTTTGGGTGGATTGAATTTTGTGCCGAAATAGTAGAGCGAATGTATATTTTAAGGGCGAGTAATGCAATTCCGGGGTATATTGGAGCATGTTACCTCTCGTACAAACGCGATGCCCAAACACCGAGCGAAGCTCGCAAAGAAATATCTTGGCTATATATGTATATATGATGACTGTATTTGTGAATATCTATATACATACAACATAACTATATTCTGACCTGTCTGGCACGCCAGCCGGCCGTCCACTCTCCTATTTCGTTAATATAACACTTGTAAAATCCAATAACTCACACGAAACTCGTATTCACGCGCGCACTTACCGTCACCACTTGTATGTTTATCCGATAACTCAAACTCTTATTATTAATTGCACTCGAGATGGCTGGCTCTCATCATGGAATAACGTTGAAATTTCACGCATGTAAATAACTTCACGTCAAATATCGAATACTGCTCCGAAATGGAGCCATCTTGGTGGGTGGGCACACGGCGAATAATGTTTTTCTTTTGGTTAGTACAATATAGAATACCCCCCACTTTCCTTGCTTCCAATACTATATACGTGCACCACCGTTTTCAAAGCAGAACGCTTCCGGAGAAAAAGATTAGGCTTTTTTGTTGAAAGCTGTAATATATACTCTGTGAAGTTGCTCATGGGAAAAGCACGAATACTGTTGACGAGACGTGACAAAACTTTGATTGAAATTTGAAGGATTCTTCATTTGGAATGTGTGATACAAAAGGAAGCTTTTTATTCAAGTGTTTTTTTATTGAATGATTGGAGGCGGCTTCCCATTCATAGAGTTCTCACCAAGGGAGGGGGAAATCTATGTGACTAGTGTTTTTTGCTTTTAGGATAAAAGATAAATAATAAGCTATATTTTTTAAAATTCTCTATCAATTCAAAATAGTTGCACAAAAATTTATGGCGATGTGTGGTGGATGCGTTCAAACAAACGTATTCGCTATCGTCGAAAATTCTCAAAGTCTCAACCAATCACTTGCATCATTTCAGGCTTCTTTCTCCGCATTGGCTATGTCCGTCTTTTAGGGGAATGTTCCATTACATACAACGCGTTGTTTAAACTCGTGTTCTTCCCTGATAATTGAAAAAATTCATTGATTTCTCCATTTTTTTTATCGGAAACAATCCCACGTGTACTTTATTTGAAAAAATCCTTTACACCCGAAGATTTCAGCACTTCAGTTGGCTGCACTATACTGATGCGAAAAGAGGATCCAAGATTGTATTTTCAGCCGCTAAGCTTTCGATAGCGCCACTTTCCGATCGTCGATCCATTCTATTTCTATATAGTTATCGTACGAATGAAAACACTAATAAATATCATTTATGGAAAAAGAAACAATTTCATGTGATGATGATGCTGATAATGACGATAATGCAAATGAAGACTGATACATTTTTTGTCGGGGTTCTGTGTATTTCTATTATTTATATTATTATAGGGGACATCTGATTTGGACTTTGGACCCTGCACCTTACATACACAAGCTTCAAGATATATAATTACATGGACTGTGAACTTTGGTCATCATGTATTGCGACACTTCTTGACAAAATTCAACAGAACACAACACAGCATCCTCTTTGACTTGCTAAACGACATAAGTAAAAACAGAACGTGGAGAAAATCATATTTCACTTGAAAATGCACAGTCGAGCGTTGAAAACAGTTGCTGCCGGAGTAACAAAACGTAAGGAACAAGAATCGATCTTCGAATCGAACGTTCGAGACGTAAAAAAAAATGAAGAATCGATAAATACGTGAAAATTTAAAAATTTCTCAGGCATCTGGAAAATTGATGCCGCTCGGTATTCGAGCGCAATGAGTGCAACAAAGTACGAGACGATTTCGGTCACCGTTCCGAAGGAATTCGTGTATCATGTCGAACTCAATAGACCGGAGAAACTTAATGCATTCAGTATCAATATGTGGCAGTGAGTTTTTGATTAGAAAAAATAACAAACGATAATTCGTCGCTTGTGAAAAACAAATGTTTTTTCAGCGAAGTTGGCAAATGTTTCGAACAACTCGGGGAAAATGCCGATTGCAGGGCGATCGTTTTGTCAGGGTCTGGTAAACATTTCACAGCTGGTATTGATTTGCAGGATGCTATGAAACTTGGCTCAGAAACTGCAGAGCATGATGATATTGCGAGAAAAGCTAAAATCATGAAAAGTACAATCCAACGATATCAAAATACTTTCACAGCTTTGGAAAAGGTAAAATTGACAAATTAAAAAAAATGAATATTTAGAAAACAATCGAGTATGGAGAATATTTGGAAAAGTGCTTTTCCAAAAATCCATTGTAACATTGTCTCGATTTTTTTTTTTTTTACTTCGCAAATCACGCTCAAAATTTTCTAATAATCTTTTTTCTCATTAAATTAATAATCCGGTCGGAGAAATTCGTGAAATCAAAATTCTTCACTCCCTTTTGCCGCTTCTTGCTGTGCAAACACATTTTGTTTATTCAATCTCTCAGCTTCGCTTGACGACAGACTTTTTTGCATTTGTTTAAAGTGCGACAAGCCAATTATCGCCGCGGTTCACAGTGCCTGTATCGGGGCAGGAATCGACATGATTTCTGCGGCTGATATGCGTTATTGTACAAAGGACGCTTGGTTCCAAATAAAAGAGGTGGATTTGGGTATGGCCGCGGACGTTGGAACTTTACAGAGATTCCCAAAAGTTATAGGATCCGATAGCCTTGCCAGAGAACTTGCCTACACCGCGCGTAAATTCCATGCGCAGGAAGCTTTGACGTGCGGTTTTGTGAGTCGCGTCTTTGACAACAAAGAGCAGTAAGATAATTTTCTTTCTTTCGTTGAACATCCGTGAAAATAGCACGAAACTTTTCTCCAACGAACTCGTATATTTGCTATTAATTTTGAGCCAATGAAAAAAAAAACAATAATGATAAAAATTCTCACAAGAGTACAAAGAATAAATGTGCAAAAAATGCTTTCTGTAAAATTGCGAAAAGCGTTGGATTCGATATTTGAAAATATATGAATCCGACGGCCTTGGCTGATTGATATAGCGTCAACCCTTCGAGCGCACACTGGGTCGTTTTGACCCCAACAATTTTCTGTCATCGGCATCGAATCTTTTGGCATGTAATTTTCGTTTTCGATAAAAAATAAATTTACGGCCATAGAATATGGATAATCGACTACAAAAAACGTTTTTACAAAAAAAACCAAAAAATGCATATTTACCGGAATACAACGATTCGAAAAACGCCTTGGGCCAGATTGATCCAATGTGCATTTATAGGATGTGTGCACTCGAAAGATTGAAACTTATTCTCCCTGATGTAACATTTCAGACTCTTGGCGGAATCGATCGCGATCGCGGAGGAAATATCAAAAAAGAGTCCGGTGGCGATTCAGGGGACGAAACTGAGTATGGTCTACTCGCGAGATCATACCGTTCAAGAAGGACTCGATCACATAGTGAGTGTCGTGCATCATTCGACCTGGAAGCACAAATAATAAAGAAACGTTATGGTCTTATAATTTGAATGAGTCTTGTTTTTTCTTGTTACTTGAAAACAGGCACAACGGAATGCGGCGATGTTACTGAGCGAAGACTTTATAAATGCGGCGATGGCGGCCGCGACAAAGGGGGATCCTCCTGTTTTTGCCAAGTTATAAACTAAGGGACACTGCCGATCAAATTTTGTACATTTTTTCAACGGAAATCTGTAGCAAAAGATTGACAATAAATATAATTGATTTTTGAATTGGATAGAATTTTGAAAACGATGAGAGCGTGCTCTGAAAACCTTTGGGGCTGTTCAATTCAAGTTCATATCTTGAAAGAAACCTGGTCGCTTCTTTGGCATAGCAGCCAATCTCTCGGCTTCCATTTTTTCGTAAATTTTATACACGTCTTGGTCGTCAGGAATTTTAATCTATAATTGTAAAATAAAAGTATCGTCTCGAATCTCTTGGTTGGAAAAAACTTACGATCAAAAGATTTATGTAGTGCTCGTAATTGATTTTGCCGGATTGAGGATCACAGGCTGCGGACATCATCTCTTCGATTTCTTCTTGGCTAAACGGTTCGCCCATTTCCATCAGTGCTTTCTCGAGGTCTGCCCGCATCACGTATCCACGACTCTCGACATCCAGAAGCTGAAATGCCTTCAATAAATCCTCGGGTTCGGCCGGTTTGTATCTGAGGAAACGGCATTTTTTTATGAGCCACAAATTATTGGAGCAATAAAAATAGGAATTTTTTACTTTTGTTCACAAATCGCTTTTGACATGTAAGCAACGAATCGCTCCTGTGTGACGCAGTTGTTCTCAACATCCTCGACCTGGACTTGAATCTCTTGCAACTCAGCTTCAGAGATCACGCAGCCTGCGATTAGGAAAAAATTCATTTTGTCGTGAAATAAAGGAAACGATTGAAATTTTCGTGAACGACTCTTTACCCAAAGATCGGATAATTGTCCCGAGCTCTCGAACGTCGACTTCGTGGCTTCGAGCATTGTCGAAAACATCGAACGCATCGGTGATTCGTTTTTCCAACAAGGTTGGTTCCGCAGAGCCCGACACTACGTTAAAATGGAAAAACTTGTTTGAAGAATACATGGAAATTGTGAGGGAAATGGGGGAAGAAGAAAAATTTCATCACCAACTTTGTTGTATTTATCGATAGTCGAGATAAATGATTTTCACCGTTTTGAGCTCGTTCCTGATTCATTCGCCAACTCCACGAGACATGTCGTTTAATCGATATTGCTATGGAAATAAAATTACCTTTCAAAACTTGTGCAGCCGATAATCGTCTGGCGATTAAGGTTTTACGACTGGCTGCTCGGTTGATTGAACGATCCTCGGTATTCGGTATACTCATAGTCACGAATATTTGCGTTCAATACTCGGAGGAAGAAAAAATGGTTGTTTGAATAAAAATAAAATAAAAATTGCTAAAGATTTGGAGGATTAACTGGAAACTTTTGTCAATTGGCGCTTCGAGACTCTCATATATTTTCGTTCAACTAGAAGGTGGTCAATCCTTATTAAAAACATTGTATTGTACAAAAAACGATTTTGACGTTCGATGGAAAAGTCAAAAAAATTGACGATTTTCATTTGTTTCAATTCCATTTGACACTTTCCAGACTCTGGGACAATGCAGAATCGATATTGTGCCGTCGCTCAGTGTCTCGTTAGAAATGGGCCGTTTGTCTGTCGATCTCTATTATGTCCTCGATTATTTCAGGCACTCGGGTACCTATTTTTTTGGCTACTTCGATTTTTTCGTTCATTGGCAAGTGCAGATAACGCCATACGAGATCGCCGTCGATTATTCCTCTTGCCGGATTGCCCTGCATCCGGATGTGACTCTTGTACGTTCTGAAAATCGTTTTATTTCCACGGTGAATGTTTTTTTGCGAATAAACAAGCAGAAAATGGATTTTTTTGTAAAGAGAGATTTTGGCAAATTTACCTGTAAGCTTTCGGATTCAATCCGGCAATATGAGAAATGTGACTGACGAGAACATTCTGTAACATCAAAAGCCTTCGATACGTCTTTTCCTGGACGGGCAAAATGTAACCGAGACTGCCATCGAGAGTTGCTGCGAACACGTTCAACCCGAATGAAAACTTTGCACGATAAAATAAAGCCACGAATGGAAACGATGAATTATTTGTTTACATACCGTACATGGTGACGTGCCGTCTGTCGGCACCGGTAAAGTGTTTTCTGTCGTTGGCGGGATCGCTAATTTTGCATCTGATTCTAAAGAAGGTGTTAACTTTTTGTCCCAAGTGGAAATCGGCTTTTCGAATGAGTTTTTGGCCGCCGAGACTCTCGTGCGATTCAGGCTGATACATAAACAGTGCGATGTTGCTTTCACCATCGGCAACGAGGAAACCCATATTGGTGTTGTCGATCAAATACTCTATCGTGTAAACCTCGGACGGTCTAAAATCCTGAAATATTTCGAAAAGTCTCAATCTATCGAATCTTGAATATTTTTTTCTTCTTCGTATTTGGTTTTCAATTATTCCGATAATGAACGATGAAAAATTTGGTGCTTACCCTACTGACGAGCGACAATGTTCGATATTCTTCCTGGAATCTCAACAAACTTATCGACTTGTAAACATCCGCAACGAGAATCAAACTTTTGATGCTCAACATTTGGTGAATGTAAATTTGGGTGTCAATGAACGCGACACCCACGAGATCGTTGTCTTTTAACTGCCATATGTAGATCTGAAAAGATGAGAGTTTTGAATTGTTAATCATGAGAAAATTCGTGCAAATGATTTTAAAAACGAGAAAATTTGTTGTTTATTTATGACGAACCTTTTGACCAACGGCAGAAACGAGGAATCCTGAAACTTGTGTGATGGCGGTTATGGGACCTTTTTGCTCTTTGGCGTATATTTGCTTGAAACGATTTTTTGTCAAGGGCTGTCCGGGTTCGGGGACAACTTCGATTATGTCGAAAATAAGTATCTGTAAAAAAAAAAAAAACGTAAAAAAGGAATCTCGATAGCATTGATGATTATTTGGTGGATGAAATATTTAACGTACTCTGCCACGACTCGTGATATCTTCGCCATAATTATAATTCGTTCCAAGGACAATGTAACCCTTCAATCCTGACCTAGTGCCTTCGTAAGCCAAAGCTACGTTTTTGAGGCAAGTAACGTGTTCCCATTGGTCGAGCTCGATTTTGGTGTTTGGAATAGTTTCCCAAGAAACAGGTGAAAATAAAACGATGCTGAATAATTCTTGTGACGGAAAGAGAAACCGATCGGGTCTTTCTTCTTCGGTGAATTCCTGAAAAAATTTTATTTTTCATAACGTCTTTTCTTTCGATTTAAATGATCGATCATGTCTGCGTACGGTACAGTCGCATCGCGTTGATTATTAACAACAAATTGATTCTTTTTACCTTGTCCTCGCCATTGAAACGATAATAACTCTTCAACGGCTCGGCTGTACTTGTTATGACACAATAAGTTTTCGTCTCGACGTGGTACGTGACGAAATGTGGTGTACATCGAAGGGGAACTTTTCGTACTGGCCAAGGGGCGTCGTACGACAAATGTGTCGGTAAAACACAAATTCTTAATTCCTCCTGCAAGTTAAATCGATTAAAAACTTTTATGGAAATGTGAGTAATCATGAAATTCGACGAAATTCAATAATTTAATGAAATATCTGATGCGATCGTCGTGGATGTTTTTTTTTTTTTTGAAAATTGACTTACTTTTCTGTTGAAGTACAAAAATCCTTGTGGACAGTTGACATTATTGAAGGGTGCGAAGGACATGATACCGCCGTCAATGCCCATTGGATGAGTTCGGAGCTCGCCTCGTCCAGTCAAGAAAATCCAATGAGGATAATCACCGCAAATAAATACGCCGTTATATCCAGCGATGTTGCTGAAATATCGCATCATACTGGTCCGGACATCCGACATGTTTGGCACGTCTTCTTGCTTCGTGTTCGCTCTGCAACGAAAACAAAATTTCTTTAAATTCTGTCGATTGTTTAAAAGTGAATAGAAAAATGGAGGAAAGAAAATTTGTACAAATCATTACTTCAACTGGCCAGGAATAATGGAATGATCGAGCTTTTTAAATCGCATTTTTAAATGCCCTTTCGGGTATTTGTAGGCTTGATAAATTTGCAATTCAGAATCAAGACGTATCAACAACATGGGCCTGTTGCCGTGATGTCCAAGAGCGACCATCAATATTTCTCGTACCTGTAAAAACGAACAGTAAGATTTTATTTGAAAAAAAAAAAACTTGTTCATAAACATTTAATCAAAAAATTGATGTTTGAAAAAACTGAATTATTTCTACCAGTCAGACTCTGTTAATAGTAAATAGAGTCAAATTGGCAAAAGAACGTTTCGTTTGTGAGGCAGCGATGGCAAATTACCTGCATCTCACGATTCGGAATCTCGTTTACCGAAGACGTATGCAAAGACGTCGATTCCATACTGTCGTGAAGAACGTATTGTCCATAACCAAAGTTACGAATGAGATACGATAAACGAAGGTCCGGTAAGGAATAAATTTCCAAAGTACCACTGTCGCGATAGACGAGAAGCCAGTAAGTAGGTTTTACTTCTTGCAAATGTTTTTGCCACCTAGAATAAACTCTTGTCATGAGAAAAGTCACTTATTTTAGTGAAAAATCGATTTGATATACAAATTTGTTTAAATCGTCGTAATTGTAAGTTTTTTTTGTTTCGTACCACGGTTGCTTCTTCGCGGTGACGTCTTGGGTCTTCGGAGGTTGGATAATCGGCATTTGGAAGGTTGGTGCATCACCGTACAACAAATCATCCTCGTTGTCAACGTTTCCAATGACGGTTGGTTCTTCGAGATTTTTGTCTTCTTGAGGAGCGACGACTTCCGTTTCGCCAGCCAAACTTTTCGTGAATATACCGCTGACGTCTCGGTACGCACAGAGAGCTTCTATTTGCGGTCGCTGTAAAAATTCATTTTTAGCGACGAGAGTTTCTTTCAAATCCAAACAAACGACGTTTGATAAGCAAATGGACAAAAAAAAAAAAAAAAAAAAAGAAAAAACGTACGAATAAGAGCTCGGCTTGTTGGGCGTAGAGTCTCGGTGTACCACGACCCTCTCGTAGAGTCAGTAACATAACTTGACCATCTTCCGTCAACAGAGTGACGTAAGGATCCGCACAACTGGCGTGAATAATGGGACATCCGAGATCCATAGGCATATGTTGAATTTGTTCAACGCCCTGCATCAATCGAACTCCCATTTGTGTTACTTGAACAATGTAACGATTCGCACCGAGGTTTCCAGCGAAAATGGTCGTTCCCTGTGTACTGAAGCCGCTCTGTTCCACCTCGTTTATTTCTTGTCCGGTTTGCAATACCTGGGATGAGAAAAAAAACGATTTTTTCAAGGATAATGTCAAAACAAAATGTATCATCGAGCTCGGTGAAGGGGGCGAGAAATTGCAATTGCAAGGGAATTTTTATTTTCGAAATGAGAGTTGGATCAACTTCTTGGATAAGGAAGTCCCGGGTGAGAGAAACGGATAAAAATGAATTACCATAGTAGAATCTTCGTGACTGAGAATGAGGAAGGAGTGTTGTCCCTCGTGCTCTCCCTTCGCTTGGGTTTCGACATTGGGAGAGCCAATAACGGTCCACATGTCCTCGCAGCCAGGCAGCTCAAAAGTAGTCACAACTTGTGGTCGTATCGAACGTTGAAGGACGCACAAAGCTCCATTTTTTCCGTACCCCGAGGTCGTTACTAATTCAACGTCCGGATCTGTAGAGTGGGAGAATTCCTCGGAAAGGAAAGCTGGCTCACCCATTGAAATGTTACCACACGGTCCGATGTTCAATAAACTGTCGCATACCTAGAAATATTATTTTAAAAATTCAATTAATCTACAAAGTTTATTTTCAAATTTGAATAATTGCAACAACTGTAACGGACCTCGAAAATATACGAACTTATTCGCATGGAGGTTTGCGTCTCGTTGCCATAAACTTCTAGTTCTTCGGGATCCTTTATGTCCAATACATCCGAAGCCATCCAATCACCGAGAGTGTCTTGCTTCATTTTTTTCGCGGGTATTTCATCGCCGCTGTCGTTGTCGTCGAGCGTTATTTCTACATCTTCGCTCGGCTTGGTGATTTCGTCCTCGATCGGCTGAACCGCTTCGGGCTCTTTCTCCGTAAAACGAAGCAGCAACGAGTTGCCAAGACGCGAACCCAAGAAAAGATAATTTTCTTCGTACATGCAAACCTGAAATATATTGGTCGATTGAAAAAAAAAAAAAAACTACATCTGGCAATTTTGAAAATTTCATTTTTTCACACAAATTGCCTACTCACGCATGACGTCAAAACGCTGGCGGCAGCTTTGTCGAAATGAAAACCACGCACGGATCTCATACTGTCAGCGTAAAGTGACAAAACGTACAGTTCACCAGTTTTCAAAGAAATTACCAAACGATCGGGCGATATAAAACACACCTGAGCTCCTTCCAGACTCATTTTCACTCCTTCCTGGGCTCCTGCGAATTTTTCACATTTTTAGCCATTTCCATGGAAATATAACAAAAACATCAATCCCAGAATCAGGAGAGAATCCCAAAAAACAATCCCAACCTTCGTCTCTTTTTCTTGATTTACTTGGAAAAAGTTTACGAATCGAGTTTTTATGAAATTTTCGTTGTAAACCTGATTGAAAATCTGTAAAAATGATTTTTCATACTTACTGAGAGGAAAATTAGTGCTAGCGTCGGTCAGGGTATTGAGGGAAACCCCATAAGGCGGTATACTTTGATTGAGATAGATCAAAGAATTGACCGCCATTATGAGAGTGCCACCGAGAGGTTTTTTCACAGGCACCGCTTGGACACAGTCGAAGGGTAAATTTGAGACGGACCAAATAATCGGATGAACTCTTTGTTGAATATTGAGTGATATTGCGACCATAGCGCATGTGTCTTGTCTAACGGCGATGCGTCTGTAAGCCCAAAATCCAATTGCAATGACGATTAATGAATCTCCTTGCCGCAAACTTGGAAAGAAATTAATAAATTGATTCTCACCCGGCAAATGTGCGGACCGGCTCGTACAAAATTAGCAGAGTGGGTTCGTAATAACCATAAAGAAACTGCAAATCAATAATGTTGTCCATTTTTTCTTCTAGAGTCTTGAGTACGATCATGTAAGACGATAATATCGGAGTTTTATGGTGCGCACTCATTTTTGCAGGATCCATTAAATCAGCGTCGTCCAATGATGGGTCTTTGCGGAAAGGCAATACTACCAATTTTCGTCCGTAAACCAACATCACGGCGCATCTGCCTTCCGGATCGACCCTGACGATTGGAATGTGGTGATGATGAGTCCATCCGTCCTGGTGCACAAAAAATTCATCAGCTCGTTACAGACGCAGTAAAAAAAACCAAAATTCCTTAGGTAAGGATGAATCAATAAAATTTAGTAATTTACCCTCATTTCTTCCTCTTCGAAGTAATGCAAAGATACGGTTCGGAGATCGTGAGTTTCAAGGTCGTATTCGACGACCGAAAGCTTGGCATCTCGGAAACTGACGAGCAGCGAGTCTCTCTGGGATCCGACCAAATGGACCGCTTGGAGAGACATAACGTTACCCTGTAGCGTGTACTGCCCCAAACATTCCAGTTTCATCTTGGGCGATCGCCCATCTGTCGTTGATAATGGAAAAAATAAGAAATTTCGGGGTCAAATTATCGTCCTTGAAGTATTTTCATCGTCTACTGGGTCACAGCGACCCTAGTCTACTTTTGAAGAGTGCCGATACAATTGAGATTATATTTTTTTTTTGGTCAATAAATATCGAGCTGTGACAAAATACGTACCGCAAGATTTTTCCCGTTTGCTGCTGTCGGTATCCGGAATTAATCGTAATACCCGGATAATATTGGCGCCTGCGACAACCAAACATTTTTCCGTTCTATCGAAAAAATAACAAGTTATCGCGTGTTCAACGCCAGTCGCCGGATGCGTACTCTTACAAATAGAGTACATGTTTGAAAGATTTGTTATTATTTCATTCAATCACAAGTTTAAAGAGAAGCGTTGAATATAAAGCGAAGAGTGTAAATCCAAGCAACATTGAGGTTAGATTTCATAACCTCAAAAACTAACGCGGCTTTTCACGAATTATGCTAGAACGTATCGAATTGTCGGACACCCGAGTCAATTCTCAGGTCGTATCGAAACACACTGAAAGGACAATTTCAATACTGTATTTTATTGAACATAATCGACGATCACGGAGAATCATGGTTCAGCGACCATGTCGAAAGTCAGCTCCAGCACCGGTAAACCGCGTTTTTTTGTTGTGAATTGTCAACTCGGCGAACACACTCGGCAAAATTTTGAAAATTAAGGCAAGTTTTTAACCGGAGCTGTCGCGAACTTTTAGCGCGATGCAAATGCCCCTTGAGATCAAAATAAGTATCCTTGCTCGCTTGTCGTGCGAATTCTCCCCGCCACCAAATATCATATGCGTTTGACGTTTCTCCCACCCGTGACTAGAGCGCATTGTTTGGAATGGTCTGCGAGATAACAAAGAGAAGTGTGACGAATACGCGTGTATCTGTTAGGAACATCAGGAATAAAAATCAACGATTGTTTCTTCGCTTTTACTACGGTTGTAACAATACTTGTCAAAAGTCTTGTTTATCCTTTAGAATTTGACGAAACATTCTTTCGTTCATTAATAATCTAACAAAGTCTTGGAATAAAACAAAAATTGTTAATTATCGCGCGCGAATCGAAATGAGTTTTGATACTAAATTTGTAGCCTGCTGCAAAGAATTTCCGTGTGTGATCACTGCTTAATGAAAAAGAGAAAAATACGTTATATTTGTGCAAAATGTGGAAACCCTTTGAGGCTGGAAGTTCGCCGGTCGATTGGTGCGAGGGAAATTATAGCATTTCACCAAGCATCGCGGAATTCTCAAATACGGTAAATTACGCGATGTTTCTTGCTCTATTACTCTTCACTCAAATTTGAACGTACTGTTTTGATGGGATTTCTGTGCAAATTCACGCAGTTTTTTTCCTCTCAAGCATCGAATATTCAATACGAACGACCAAATCGTTTTTTAACTTAATTGTCACAACTATTTTATGTAACAAGTGTTTATTCGTCATCTCACGATCGAGTATACACGCGATGGAGACAAAAAATCGTTTTCGTAAATTCTAACAATGTTGAATCAACTCAAAATCCATACGAATTTGAAACGTCATCAGAAAAATTTGAAAAATAAATTGCTGCTATTATTTCGTGAAGAATTATCGATTCCCTTTGTTCTTCCAAGTCCACATTATTCATAAATGGACCAGAAGTATCTTATTATTTAAATTTCAGCTTTTTGTCTACGAATTGTTTCCCAACCATTCGCTTCTATCGATATTGCCAATAACGTTTTTTTTCTTTGGCGTTTTCTTTTGGTGCGCTTTAGCTGAGCAATGTTATATTTCTGCTGCTTCCGCCGGTGCTTATGCATCTCTTTCGAGATTACGGGAGATTTGTGAATCCAGGAATCCACGTCATTTGGTTTCTGCTAATGATCGTAGGTCTCAGCAGCGCTTATTTCCATGCGACTCTCTCGCTAATCGGTAAGATTTCTAATGAGATATTTCTTCATGTTTGACCAATTTGCACATGAAAATAACCAGTCGATTGTTTTGTTATATCGCAGGTCAGCTGCTCGACGAATTGGCTATTCTTTGGGTCTACACCGCCGGCTTTTGTATGTTCTTTCCACGAAGATACTTTCCAGCAGTTTTCAGAAACAATAGGAAAAGATTTTCTCTCTTTGTTCTATTGCCGACGCTGGTGGCAACCGGATTGGCCCTCGTCCATCCGGCCATCAATGCTTTTGCTCTGATGATTCTGGGCATCCCAGCATTTGGATTCATGGGCCTTGAATTGAAGAGGTAAAATCCAGTCAAGTTTTTATTTATCAACTTTGAAAAAATATTCGAATTTTCTTCATTTTTTCCTTTCAACTACTTTGATTATTATTTTGTTATCATTTTTCATCTTCTCATGATTCCGTAATCAATATACGCGTCCTTGGAATTAAACATTCCCAAAAATTCTCATGGTTTTTCTTGGAGAATCGTTTTAGCTATTACTATCACGAAACGACTTTATTTAGTGTTCTTTCAAAATTTAGTATAAACGTTCTTGGCACCAAAACTAACAGTTTTCTCCATGAAGAAAAATTTTCTGACGTTTAGAATTCGAGATATTTAATTTCCAATTTTTTTATTTTTCCCATCTAAACGCGTGTAAATTGAAGTCACGTTTCGTTAAAATTTACACGCGTTTAGATGGGAAAAAAAAATTGGAAATTGAATATCTCAAATTCGAAACGTCAGAAAATTTTTCTTCAGAGGAGAAAACTGTTAGTTTTGTTGCCAAGAATGTTTATACTAAATTTTGAAAGAACCCTAAATAAAGTATTTTTTATATTTTATCGGGAGATTTCAAGAAAGGACAATTTTCATGTTCCATCTCTCGTTTCGTTTTCCAACGAGTTCTCAGCCAAGTCAGCATTTTGTTCGTGACACTTTTTCTTTCTTTTCCTCGACGATTCAGCGGTCGTCGTTGAGCAGATCTATCGACCGAACCAAACTCCTAGGAACGTCGATGATTCCGTGAAATTTTGTCGCCACAATACGAATCGATCGTTTATCGATTTGAATTTTTTAGGCTTCTCACACAATCATTCTGGACATTGAATAATACTCACTTGGCTATTGCAAGGCAGCTCCGTCACCCTGCATGCCCTTGATCATTCGTGTGTTGATTTTTTTTTGTTATACACAAAGCAAGCAGTAATTCCGGTGCGTTTATCAAGCGTCATGATATTTTTAAATCTTTCCATTGTTTCAATTTGCTAATGAAATTTGCTGATCCAATGATATGATAAATGTTTGACTTATTTCGATCGTTTGTATTCGCAACACGTGTTATTGCTTCGTGATAAATAACATGCGTCATTGTATAACATTGAGCTAAGAATAGGCGAGTGCGAGCTGTGCCAGTGTGTCGTTAGAGAAACTGAATTTTGAACAGTTGGAAAGATAAATTTGAAGAAATCGTAAATTGAAGAAACAGAATAAAAAGCTCAAAGAATTGAATGCAATAAATAGAAAAGAATCGTATTTTCGTTTGGCTTTCTCATTGCAATTTTGTTCAATGTTTCATTCTTTTTTTCAGGACAAAATCGCAGAGAGTATTTCGTCTGGGATTGCGTTGCGCTGCAGTTTGGGTTTTGGCAGTGGCTTGTTGGCTGAACGATCGTATGTTTTGCGACACTTGGTTAAATCTTAATTTTCCTTATTTACACGCGCTCTGGCATTTGTTCATATTCATCGCGAGTTACACGGCGGCCGTGCTTTTCGCTTATTTTTCGGTCAACGAGGAAAAGCCTCATCAATCCCCGGTGCTGAAATATTGGCCGAGAAACGATTTCGAACTGGGCATTCCATACGTCACTATTAAATGTTGCGTCAAGTTTGATCCGAACAGCAACATTTAGTCAAACATTTTGTTTAATTTTTTGATATCATTGAAACGTTGATCCGCGAGGTTCGGAAAAAAAAACTACACTCATGGAAAAACTATTAGCAAAGAAACTTGTAACATTATGAATATCGATCTCAGTGATTTCGAAAAGTATTTAGAGAAAAGATAATCGACGGGGCTTTGTATGCACTAGTTTTGCACAGGGAAAATTACATTTTTCTCAATTTGCATAGGCATGACGCAATTGAGACAATATTTTTTCACGACTGTGCCGTAACGTTCCAAGAATCATTTATTCGTAGGTGACATAATAAAAATCTGTGATATTCAAGTCCATATAATTTTTATCTACCGATGAATAAAACTTACGAAATGAAAGGTGTATGGAAAAAATGTATTTCAGAAAAATAATGTGCAACGACGTATGGAAAAGTACGGAGAATTAAACGTACGTTAAGAAATCTTCAACGTAAAAGATACGCCGAATTTTTCACGCATTTAAAACGATCGCATTCGCTTAAATTGTAATACGATTTTTTGGCCTTTAATAAACACGATTTTTAACGTTTCTGCGAACGCCGAAATTTTTTAATTGTCACGATATTTTTTGGTTGGGGACTAACAACCAATTTATCCCACCAAATAGTTTTTTTTTTCTCTGTATAGAACTTTACAAAATAGTGTAAAGATCACGAGCAGTAAAACTCTAATATTTGTGCATCAGTTTTCTTGGCATTTCGACCGAACCAAAAAAAATTGAATTTCTTTTGAAAAGTGTGCGTTTGAAAAAGTGGAATTTCTTTTGAGTGCAAAAATCTTGAAAAATTCGAGGTTTTTCCTTCACTCTTGGAAAATGACGCTTCCTGAAGAATTAACTTTCCCCACGACCCTGCAGTGCAATAATAAGAAATCGTGGGAGAAGACGATGTCCCTGGAGAGGATTGTACGATTGTGCTCATGATTTAATCGTACGAAATATGCAGTCATAAATCGATTGCATGACGTCCAGTCCCATGTCAACCCAATAATTCCAGGAGGCATCCAACTTCTTTATAATGGCCGTTCTGTCTACCATGTTCATGTAATCTTGAAGACCTTCGTGAGTTTGGAGGTAGTAAGCAGCTTCGATGTCTTTTGCAGCTTTGCTGATCTGAAGAAAAAAAAAAAAACATGGAGAGGCTTTATTTTTTAGGGGCAGTCATGGGGATTGTAATTTGGGTGTTTTTATTGTGCGTTGGGAGACTCGAAAGGTAATGGGCAACGGTTGCAAGGGAAGGGAGCGACTAGTCGCTTTCAGTTTCGAAATTGCTCTGCGGATCAAAAAGAGTAAATCTTCTTTTTTTTTGTATTTATTTTATTCGGTTGCTTCGTCGCGATCGATTGCTTGCGAATAGATATGGAGAAAAAAAACGATATCCAGACGTGTCTTGACCAAGTCCCACGCCAAAAAGAAGAAGGAAGTTATTCAAAAGTTTTGATTCATTCGAAAATGAAAGATTTTGTCTGAGATTGAAATAAAACAGGAAGATGGCCTGAAAGCCTCGAAGAAATATTGTAGCAGACTTTTTTGTTTGTTACTTACATCGTTACATTCGAACTCGTTGCACGTCTTTGCCCGAACACTGAGGTTGCTTATTCTACTTATCTCCTCATTGGTCGTATGTAACAATTTTCCAATCTTCATAGTCGCTTCGTTATAGACTTCATAGCATACTTGCTTGAGGAGCTGCTGCATGTGGGCCTTTACTGCCTTGTTATAAACAGTGTAATTACCAAGGCATGTCGTTGGATCGACAGGGCCTCCTCTCGACACTGCAACGTAGTGATTGATGAAGGATTCCAACTGGATCGTAGAGTTGAACAAACAGACGATTATCAATATCATTCGCAGGGTTATTAAGGATTATTTGATTGTTTACGGTATTACTATAACAAAACAACTTTATTTAGGATTCTTTTAAAATTTTGTACAAACGTTCTTGGCACAAAAACTAACAGTTTTCTCCTGTGAAGAAAAATGTCAAATTTTTTATGTTTCCCATTTAAACGCGTGTAAATTGAAGTCGCGTTTCTTTTGTTTTTTTTCTTGCAACTTTTTAACGAAAATTTACACGTGTTTTCATGGGAAAAATAAAAAATGGGAAATTTCTCAAATTCTAATGGTCAGAAAATTTTTCTTCAGAGGCGAAAACTGTTGGTTTTGGTGCCAAGAGCGTTTATACTAAATTTTGAAAAAATACTAAATAAAGTTTTGTGATACGTTAAGGACGATAAATTTGAGGTTATGTTCTTACCGTCTCTAAATGCGTTGATACTTTTAATGAATACGGCACAGTAACCGACATATTTTCTTCACCCGTCTGCGGACCTAATTGGATAACTCGTCTGTACAGGTCCGCGGAGCGTTCGATAATCTTTTCGATCGATTCGTTGATGTGGCGATTGACTGTTTGTCTGTTTATTGCAGCGAGTTCGACCGGGTAGACAATAACCTTTATAGCCTTTTTCGCAGCTTCAAGAAGTGCGGCCTACGGTTTAATTAATTTATTAGTTAATTTTTATTAAGCATCTGAATTACTCGACTAGTTATCGAAAACACTGAGTTACAATTATAAACAACTTAACAACAACTTATAAACAACTAAGTGTGAGCTTAGTGTACTGAAATATTCAATGGTCATCATGAATGAAAAATTAGCATACCTGATTGTTCCGATTGCGTGACGTTTTCCCAGCAGAGGCCTGAAAGAAAAGTTTCAAGGGTAAGAAAAGTTTGAGGCTTGGATGAGCTTCCCCTGCGTGTGTCTATGCACCGGAGATTCGTATTTCCAACGTCTCGAGGCGACAAATATTAAAAATAATAGAATGTTGAAAGGGCAGGGCCAAAAAGTTAAGGACGCTGATTCCAAAATCGCAAATGATAAGAAAATTCTGAAAATTTGGCATGTTTGCCACGACCATTAGGAAGCTCGTTATTGAACAATTAACATTGATAAATAAAATGTAATCAAACGTAGTTTTATGGAAACTGCTATAACTTTGCGATAAGTTTTTTTTTTGACCTCTGAATTTTTTAATATCTACAAAATACTGAAAGCAATAGAAACAAAAGGAAGTTTATTGATAAATATTTTTTGTATTTGTTTAAAAAATTGTTTTTAACGAAATGTTAATTTTTTAATAACGAGCTTCCCAATCGTCGTGAAATTTTTCACACGATCTCTTAAATACTTCATACAAAAACATTCGAAATTTTTAGATTTTTCTCATCATGTTTTATTTAACCCTCAAGGTGGTCAAAGTAATGATGATAGAATTCTTAAAATTTCGAATGTTTTTACATAAAGTATTCAGAAGGTCGTGTAAAAATTTCCCGACGATTAAGAAGCTATTTATTGAACAATTAACAAGTTTCTTGGGTACTCAACGTCCTTGAGGTGACGAATCAGTCGATATCTCGCGCTGCACTGTGACTGCGAAAGAAATAGCAGCAATTTTTGAGCCTTTTTGTGATTAGTCAAGCGACATGGAAAAATTTTGGTTTCGAAAAGTCGAGGTGAGGTTCGGTGACTTATCAATCGTCTTAGATCACGAGGATGTTATTGAATGATTAAAAAAAGATGAAGGATAATTACCGAGACAATGATGGCTGCAGCGTAAAGAACGATTGCGAGCTTCGACATTTTGATGATGTTTCTTCTTCTTGTAGCTGAGTAGAGAATAATCGGTGGAGCCTATGCTATTTCGACTTTTATAGCTAATTTGGGATACAAAATTGATATTAGGCAAATAACTATAACAGAGTCGATGATGATCGTTCCTCTTAACAAAAATATTTAAAAGATGAGGCACTGTAATGCGTCGAAGGTGGGATCTTGCTTTCACATGCAAATTAATTGGACGATTAATTATCATATTGCAAATTAATTGGACGATTAATTAAAATATTGTTGTAATTTGAATGGAAATCTGATAAGAACGAACAAAGAAACGCTCGCCTTCTCTTTCGAATGCGACACACGTGATTGCCACTTGTTTCAAATTGGGAAACAACTGCGGAGCCATAGAATCATGTCCAGTTGTAAGGTAACGGATTCGAAAGTATTGAAATGTGAATTTTTTCCAAGTGACCACACACGGTGCAGGGGAGGTTGTAGAAAAATTCTCGTAACGCGACCTCCAGACACCCCGGAAACACACTGCAGCCTTCAAAAGATTGGCCCAGTCGTGGAAACGAGATCCTTTTGTCAAGATAAATAAAAACCCCTAACGACTCTTTCTGCGACGTCTGGCAAAATGATCCATCAATTTTAATTTCCAATTTTTTTATTTTTCCATCTAAACGCGTGTAAATTAAAGTCAAGTCATTTTTCTTCAGAGAATGTTTATTGTCAAGTATCCGAAACATTGAAACCACGGATCAATGAACAAATAATTGGAAAAAGTGATTGAATTTTTATTTATCCTCATTATTCGATTCTTTCATTTCCCAGCACGAAATTGCAGTATTTTGTTAGGTAGGAATTTCCTCATGGGGGTGTGCGAATGTTGACGCATCGTTGTTTGGACGTTCGCAATTCGGTCGACGCTCGGAGATCGATCTTAATTTTTCTTTTTAATCTGTTAGCATCGTGGATTCTCTTCTGAACTCCTCGATCACGGGCTGCCCTTCGTTTTAATTTTAATTTTAATTTTTTGGGATACTCCTTATTTTCATTTGTCAAAATAACGATTTTTCATGAACAAGAACAATCGATTTTGTAACGATTCGCATTGGATGTGGCTGCACAACCCGGAAACCCTGTTTTTTCAGCGATGCTTCGTGATTTTTTTTTTTTTTTTCAATCTCCTTTACGTATATGTTGGGAAAGGATTAGGGACGCGCGTGTCCGCGTGACATTGAAGCGCATACAAATCGCAAGACATGACAATACACGAGACAATAATTTTTAATTATTAATTTTTATATTTCCTGATTATTTACATCAATAATCGATCGATACAGACAGTAAGAAAAAAGTTTTCATGCCTCTTCGGCTCGCGTGTCATTTCCGCAGGTTTTGTATTTTTTTTTAAAATCAGTAAAAAAAGCTCCAGATTTGAAAAATACAATTACCAGAAGAAAAAACGTCGCCGTGATTTTCAAGGCGACGTGGCAGTCGCTTTCGGATTGAGCGCGCAGTTGTAAACCAATTGGAGGACCTCCTGTCCCATGTCAGTATGATAGTTCCAGTTATATTGAAATTTATCAACGATAGCCGTTCCCTCGGCCATACTGCCATAGAACTTGAGAGCCTTAGTCGTCTCTGTGAGAAAACCATCGTAGATGTTTCGTGCAACGTTACTGAGCTGCAAAAATCAATTGAATTTTGATGAATTATCATCTGGCAATAATCGGCGTTACGAATAAGATGCAGAAGACGATGCAGAACGAAGACGATGCAGAACGAAGACGATGTTCGTAGATGACGAATGAAGAGTCTTCGAAATTGAAATCTCGATTCTTTGCTATATACTTACATTGTTGCATTCGAATCCTTTACACGTGGCTGCCGGAACTTTGAGTTGGTTCAGTTTATCTTTTTCAGAATTTGCAATATTTAATAATTCTCCAATCCACATGGTCGCGTCGTTATATACTTCGTAGAATAGCACATTCTTCAGATTCAGAACTTGTACGTTTATTATGTTGAGATAATCGTTCATATAACTGATACATTCTGTGTCATTGAAATAAATTCCTTTTTTCTTTCCCATCATGATGTAATGTTGCCCCGAGGATTTGAACTGCATCAAAAAATCAAAAACAACGGAATTTAAGGTGCTAGCCCCGGTTTAACTTGCGAGTATCATTTTCTACGTTGTATTCTCACCGTTTGAAGATGTGTCGATACTTTATTCATAAGCGACGAAGTAACAGGTATTTTTTCGCGTCCGTTCTGTGGACCGAAGCTGAGAACTTGTTGATACACTTCTGCGGAGCGTTCGTTTATCTTTCCTATTGCTTGATCGATATGACGATTTGCTACGATTCTGCTAATTGTCGCGAGTTGCTCCGTGTACTTTGAAATTTCCTCCCCCGCAGCATCCACGTTCGCTTGCTATTAAAATTTTTACAATAATTATGTAATTAGTTGCAACAGCTCGTTGTTAAAAATCCGTGAAAATAATGACTGGCCTTGAATATGCAAAGAAAAATAGTGTCATCGTATTTGATGCTAAAGAATGTTGTCACCAAATTTGATGAAATTTTTATCATATTGTCGTATGTAGCCAACGTGCTTAAAAAAAAAAAAAATAAAGATTCCGATGAAATTGAACAATTCGGAATGAGGACGATTGAACAAATGGGCAAGTTTAATTACCGAGCCGAGGAAAACCGTAGCCCAAAGAACGATTCCGAGCTTCGACATTTCGATGGTCTTACTTTTCTCGTAGATGATTAAAGAGTAATTCGACCCTGTATTAGTCCAACTTTTATAGTCATTTTTATATACGAAGAATCGATCGATTACGATACAATAAAAAATTATGACGCTGAGCGTGTCGCTCAAAACGCACAAATATGCATATGAAGCGGGCTAACATGTCATAGACATGATCTCGCTTTCTCATGCAAATCGTTTTCGACATTTGATTATAAATTTTTAGTCATTTCAATGGAAATGATATGAAAATGAAATTAATTGACGTGAATTTGAATTAGCTAATTAAAAACAAGTGTTCACCATATTTCGTTAATTGTACTCAATAACGACTTGCATAATTGAGTTCGAGCAGTTTTTGCCATTAATTTCCAGTTCATTTCCCCACTAATCTCTCCCAATATTATAAATGCGAAAGTAATATTTGTCTGTCTGTTTGTAATCTCTTCAAAGGGCTGAACCGATTAACGTATTACCATCACAAAGCGACTTTATTTAGAATTCTTTCAAAATTTAGTATAAACCTTCTTGGCACTAAAACTAACAGTTTTCTACTGTGAAGAAAAATTTTCTGACGTTTAGAATTCGAGAGAATTTCCAATTTTTTATTTTTCTCATCTAAACGCGTGTAAATTGGAGTCGCGTTTCTTTTGTTTTTTTTCTTGCAACTTTTTAACGAAACGTGACTTGAATTTACATGCGTTTAGATGGGAAAAAATAGGAATTTAAATATCTCGAATCGTAAACGTCAGAAAATTTTTCTTTTGCGATATTTCTCGATATGATGCTTCCCAGCCGAAAATTTTATCGAATGGCCAGCACCGTCGTGGTCCGAAAGGGTACCGGATAAACTCTCGTATCGTAAAAGATTGATATGTTTGCAATTTGACCGAAAAATAACCAAAATTTTGATATTACCGATTGACAGAATACTCTTGGTGAAGAATAATCTAGAATGCGATAAAAAGGGAAGAGTCGGGCTGTCCGAAACAGCAGCTCGTTTTCATAGTCGGCAGATAATTTACGATTTTGTTGAAAAAGATGGATATTTTGTTTGATACGTTCGACTAAACGTTTTTTTTTGAATAATCCCAAAAATGGTGTCATTGCAGCAAGAAATATTCTAGAAAGTCTCGTCGGAAGCAAATTTTTGTCGTTGCAATCGTAAATTTCGCTGACGATTCCGTTAGAAACCAGATATATTGCCAAAATAACGAAAATTTTGAAATTATCCAAAAATATTCAGTTTATCGTGTTCAAAAAAATATCAACAATATTTTAAAAAATTCCATTTCCAGTCTTCCGAACTCCTACGCTCTTCGTGCTGGTAAATGGATTTTCTATTGATCGATTCGACCGGAAGATCTTTGGATTAAATGTCTGACTCGAACGAGCCCTCATCGTGATTTCTGTCATTCCCCTTCCAAATATATCGATAAGTCTGTGCTATTAGGTGAAGGAATTGAGCCACCGCTGACCCAATCTGCTTCTGCGGACAGTGTATTGAGACAAAGAGACGAACCATTCGCTTATTATACGAATTCAGTTGCTGCCACTATTGCTCACGTATTTGAAGACGAAAAATTCTGGAATACCTTCCATAGATTCTACTTTGAGGCTTCATACTTATTGTTATAATTTTTGCATTTATTTTATTTCGAAATAAAACACGTTTTAAAAACAAGAGTTTGGAAAAAACGTTGTTGGTGGGATCGAAAAAGACCCGGAAGATCCGTGGAGAATAAATTCCGCCGTCCGCCATTGTTCCCGAATGCCAAATTTTCAAAATTCATCAAAACAGTATTTTTTATTAATTAATAACAATATATTTATTAAAATTAGGTCGTGAGACAGTGACAATTTGAAATATTAGTCAGACCGAAGTACACAATCAGAGGTCGCCCGGAGGACATCCTGTCCCATGTCAAAGTTATAATCCTGATAAATACGAAGAGTTTCCATAACAGCCTCACCTTTCGTCATGTTTTTATAAAATTCAAGTCCTTTGCTGGCGTCTGTGCAGAAAAGATTGTGCACATCGTTCGCGGCTTCACTGATCTGAAAAAAATAAAATTAAAAATTAAGAAAAAACATGATCGCGACCCTTTTGAAAAGCTGACAAGTGAAAAAAAAAATATATATATATATATCAAGGACTCTCGGTGCATAGTTCCCGAGGCCGTTGTGCACTGGAAATGAAATTTAGTTAAAAATCGTCGATATTTTTTTGAACACGATAAACTAAATATTTTTGGATAATTTCAAAATTTTCATTATTTTGTCAAAATATTTGATTTCTAACGGAATCGTCAGCGAAATTAACGATTGGAACGAGAAAAATTTGCTTCCGACGAGATTTTCTAGAATATTTCTTGCTGCAACGACCCAATTTTTGGGATTATTAAAAAAAAAACGTTTAGTCGAACTTATCGAACAAAATATCGATCTATTCCAACAAAATTTTGTTTTCAGTGTTTTAAAATCGTTGAAAAAAATGTTACTGAGAGATATTTTTGCACTTACATCTTTACACTCGGAATGAATGCACTTATTTGCCCGAAGTTTGAGATCGTTTAGTTGACTTTTCTTCAGATTGGCTGAACGTAACATTTCTCCAATCCACATGGTCGCCTTACTGTATACATCCTCGAATACGATCTTCAAGAGATTCATCATTTGGCTGTTAGATACCGAAGCGTAATTGGCGAAATAACTGAGACAGTTTTGTTCATTCTCGGGTCGTAGTTTTTTCGCCGCTATGTAATGAGCGGTAATTTTTTTAAGCTGCTCCGAAACATAACAAAAAATGCAAATTATAATTAATTAATTAAATTAAAAAAATGAATAATTAATTATTAATTGTTAATTAATTATTAATTAATAAATAAAGTAATTAATTGTTATAACGATGGATTCGTGCGTTTTATTCTTACCGTATCAAAATGTCGTGACACTCGTGAGAAATGCGACGCAGTACAGCGGTTTTTATCGCTAAGGCTCTGCGGACTTAATTCCATAACTTTCCGATATATTTCCGTTGAGCATTCGTCGATTTTCTCTATTGCCTGGTCTATATGGCGATTAGTTAGTTTCCTGCTGAAGCTAGCGACGTCAGGGAAATAGTAAATGTCCTCCGTTTGAGTCCCCGAAACAAGGACTTTCATTTGCTACACAAATTTTCAACAATCTTTGTTAGAGATCGAGTGCAGTTTGTAGAAACATGCGTTTCATCGATGCACCAATTAATTGCAATAGAGTTTAAAGTTTCTATAAATTTCGTGATCGACACGCCTTGGATTTGCTCAAAATGTCACGAAACCAACTAAAGAATCAAATTTTTCATTAAGGACGTTGTATTCAAAATTTTCTATCGATAGAATTCCTTTGAATTTGTACCACACAAAGAGAAAAGTGTCATTTAATAGCTCGTGCAATTTCAAGAGGTTTCACCATGTAGAAGTCGAGATATTTATTTATAAAAATCACAATTTTCAGTAGTTTCTCATAAGAGCGTGTGTTAAAAGTCGCAATTTTCAACATTAAATATTTCCATTTCTAAATGGTGAAGCTTCTTAAAACTTTGCACACACTTTTATGTAACATCGAAGAAGCTTTATTTAATTTTTCGAAAAAATCGGTCGTAAAATTATTTCGAAATTTTGTTTATTATACAACAAATACAGATTATCTCGAAAAATCTTGAATTTAGAGAATATTGTTCTTTAGACAATTTGTAACAACTTTTGTTTAATGAACTTGGGCTCGCAAACCATTTTGTATGTAAGAAAAACAGAAAAGAAAAATTTAGATCTGATGGTCGCGCGATACAACGTCCTTAAAACAATATTTCCCGATGCATTCCAACGTTACGAACATTCCTACGTATTTATTGTACGCAGCTCACAAAAGTTGCTGCGCACGAAAAAAAACGCAAGAACGAATGTTTTTTTTTTTTTTATGTATTATGAAAACGAAAAATAGCTCGTGAATTTGGAGTAAAAAAAAATCATGATCAAAAAAATTGGAGTTACAAAAAAATGGATTAAAAAATTGAATTAAAATGTAAAACGACGCGAGTGTTTATAGTATTTTTTCCGGCGATATCGAATATGTCATTGTTCTCGTAAGCAATCCGATGGATCCTTTTCGTATAAGCAGCCTCGATAAAGAAATAAAATGAAAGATATTGAAAAAGCTGGAAGATAATTACCGAGGCGAAGAAAACCGTAGCACATAGAACGAGCGCGAGCTTCGACATTTTGAAACTGTTTCTTTTTTCGAAGCTGACTAGGAAGTACCCTGGAACTTACGAAAAGTCTGCATTTTATAGTGAATCTTAGAAACGAGAGAATATTAAATTGACAATAAAATGTTATTACGAAAACTGCAAAAAAAATCCTAATGTAAATATAAAGCGTATCACTCATGCCGTAAAACGTCAGAAACGAGATGTTGCTTTGACATGCAAATATCTTTCACAATTGCCTGAATAAATTCTGATAATCGTTGAAAAATGGATCAGCTAAAAATATGGGTAAGAGGTCGTACCGTCACATTTATATAACAACCACATGTGGTCAACATCTGTTACAGTTAGGGGAAAAAAAAAAAATGACAAAAAATTGTGTCTAATTGGGATCTTGGTAGTAAATTAACCGATTCGCAACGAATCCTTCTCATTATTAGCGAATTTTATAACTTTTCGAATGAGCCTAGTCTGGACTTTGATTAATTGCGGGGTAACTGTTTGATAGCACAGATAATGGAAAAAAATAGAAACGTTTATGAAAATGGAATTTAAATGGAGTTGGGAAAAGGAAACCCCGTTGCTTCCTGTTTGCCAGGAAAATTGGTTAAAATTTTGAGAAGATTTCGGGCGTTTTTCAGGAATGCCCCTTTGGAAAAATTTCAAATTTCCCGCGTCGAAACGCGAAACGTTCCGTTTGTTGTTTTTTGAAAGTTACAGTTTATTAAATTACAAGTTTTGTTCCATTTTTTCTGTCGAGTTTGAATTCAAAAAAGGGCGGGAAAACGCGAGAACTTGAGGTTGAAAAAAATTGTATTGATTTTTGGCTTCGGGCACACGATGATTCCAGGCAAAAACTTGACAGAAAAGAGAGACTAGTTTCCGGAGCAGAAAACAAACCGAACGAACTATCAATTTATACCACGTGAATTATTTCCCAACGATTCGAGATATTTCTCTTTCAAAATATAACTGTACTAGGGTCCATCACGCGCGCTGAAGCGCGCGAACGGTTTTCTGGTAGCGCTGCAGCGCTCCTTTTATGTATAATAACTTATCGAGATATGTGACCAACTTATTTATGAAATTATTATTATTATGAAACCAACTTATTTTGGAGCAGAATTCGGACCTCCACTTTTTCCTAGTGAAAACCATGGCTCAAATTTTTTAAAGTTGGCGCCGCCACAACATTTTTTTGCTCTATAATATAATTTTTCAGACCTCCACTCTTTCTTATTGTGAGTGATGGAGGAAGTCTCTTCTAGTAATTTGCGTTCCTGGATCATATTTGATCCACAATTTTTGAAAAAAAAAATATGTATATATATTTCAACCCCGAAGCTGTGGCTCCATGACGCGTTTTCGTAGATCTGGCGATTCTGGGTGATGAAGGAAGTCTCCCTGCGTGCTCACGTGAAGAGTTCTAGTCGATCGCGTTCCTTGATAAATTTTGATCCACGATTGTTTAAAAAAAAATATATATAAATTTAAAGCCCGAAGCTGTGGCTCTGTGACGAGTTTTCGTGGATCTGGCAATTCCCAGTGATGGAGAAAGTCCCCCTGCGTGCTCTCGTGAAGAGTTCTAGTCGATCGCGTTCGTTGATAAATTTTGATCCACGATTGTTTAAAAAAAATATATATATAAATTTAAAGCCCGAAGCTGTGGCTCTGTGACGAGTTTTCGTGGATCTGGCAATTCCCAGTGATGGAGAAAGTCCCCCTGCGTGCTCTCGTGAAGAGTTCTAGTCGATCGCGTTCCTTGATAAATTTTGATCCACGATTGTTTAAAAAAAAATATATATAAATTTAAAGCCCGAAGCTGTGGCTCTGTGACGAGTTTTCGTGGATCTGTCAATTCCCAGTGATGGAGAAAGTCCCCCTGCGTGCTCTCGTGAAGAGTTCTAGTCGATCGCGTTCCTTGATAAATTTTGATCCACGATTGTTTAAAAAAAAATGTACATAAATTTAAAGCCCGAAGCTGTGGCTCCGTGACGAGTTTTCGTGGATCTGGCAATTCCCAGTGATGGAGAAAGTCTCCAAGCGTGTCCTCGAGAAGAGTTCTAGTAAATTCCACTTTCATGCATACGAAAAAAAGTTTTATTCCGATAGGAACATATAACCGCACGCGTATATACGCAACTGTCAAACCAACAGCCGGAACTGTCAGACGAGAAATTTTTTTTTTCTAGTTTTCAATGTCAATTTGCTTAAAATGTCCCAAAACATCGAAAAATCATATGTAGCAAAAATGTCCGTATGTGTGTGTGTGTGTGTGTATGTTATGGCACTGTAAAATTGAAACCTTCGTAACTCGAGAACGGTTTGAGCTGCAGGACTCTCGTTTTGCACAGACGTTAATCCATACAAGCTCTTCATTCTCTGAGATTTTTGTTGGAATTGATAGAAAAATACGAATTCTACGGCATTTTGAAATTTTCAAAAAAAGGGTGTCGACGCTTTAACTTGCGTAAATTTCAAGATTCATAACTAATTTTTTTTTTATAAATAGAGTATCATAATAAGAAGGTTGGTATTGAATTCGGGGAATATCGGTTGAACGGTTTAAATTTTATGATTTTTCGAATTTTCGAAAATCTGAATTTTTTGAAAAATCGTCCAACCGCTCTAATTTCTGCAAATTTTGTAAAATATTGTGTAAAAGTCTGTACTTGCTCTTTACTTTCTAGAAAAATTGTCGAAATGATAGAATTTTGAATGTAAATACACAAAACGCTGCAAATTGAAATTTGCAAATTACTTCCTCAAGATGCTCAAGATGCACGATGCTCAAAGCTCCCTCTATGAGGAAGCAAATTAAATTAAAAATATAGCTTTCTAAGGAAGCAATTTGTTTTAAATATTTTTTTATTATTGTTTCGTTTTTACAAACGAAACATATGTACAAAATTCCTTGAAATAAATAAGACAACTGAATGGGTGGTACGATTTTTATTTCATGACATCGGAATATTTTTTCAAAGAAAAAAAAAACAGAGTTTATTATAATCTTGAAGCGTCCACATTACGAGAAAATTAAAATAAATTAAGAGAAAAGTGACATTGTTGTAAATATTTAAAAGCATATTAAAACAGTTGTGACTTTTGGTCAGTGTAGGAAAAAGATGAATAATATCAAAACGTGTATACATGACACGGAACGCCATTCGTCGAATTATCGTTTGGGTGAAAAAAAAGTAAAAAAATTAGTTCAAGTTTTTAGTGTTGTTGAGAAGCGTGTCGAAAATTTCTCAACGTTTTTGGGTTTCGCGTAATTTTGATTTTGGCGAGTGGACGTGAGCGAATTCAGCAGAACGAAGTGGCAGGCTGGCGAAGGGAGAGCAACAACAAGAAGAGGAGCGCGTTTGAGCGTCAGTCTAGCCAACACATAAGAAACGCCCGTAATGGCTGCGTTTTCATACGATCGCGCTGCTTGACACAGGCGAGTTGGTCAACAATAAATGAAAAATCTTCGAGTGTCTTTTTCTGACGTCAAGAAATTTTCATATTTCGTAACGAAACAAAACGACGAAATATTCTCGTGGTGAGCGACAGGAAGGGAGACGAAGCAGGCAAACTGCAGAATTAGCTTTCTTCTAAAGAGTTTCCGACCGAGTCCGACGAAAAGTTAAGTGGTCGACGGAAAGAAAAAAAAAATAAAAAATGCCGCGAGGTGAGTAACGCGCGACGTAAATTTTTTTTTCTTTACCCGTCAAATTCACGATTCTGATGCGAATCTTTCGGGCCTTTCGTTTTTCTTAATTAACACAAACCACGTTTTTTTTCCCCTGAGAAAAAAGTACACGATTCCCGTCTGCCGTAATTTTGCATTGACGTTCCCCGCGTGTATCGGTTTTAAACAGTTTTTTTTTTTTTTCATCAATCAAATAGGAAAATTCGTAAATCACAAGGGCCGCAATCGTCATTTCACCAGTCCCGAAGAATTGGAGGAACAAAGACGACAGGATGAGGAAAAACGCAAGTGGAGAGTGAGTATTTAACTTTTTTACTTTTTTTTTTAGGTTATAAAAAATACTCGGAATTGTCTGGGACGAAATAACGCGTCGCCCACATTGGATAACAAACATAATATGTGTCAAGGTGAAGTTGTCCTCTGTTTGATCAATTTTCTCCAAAGTATGATTTTTTTTCTCGAATGTACTGTGTTTTCAAATCTACAAGTCGTTCGCTCTCCGCTTTATCCTCTCAACCCTTTTTATTTTTAGTAAAAAAGCGAAATTGAAAAATTGATGAAAATCTTTAAAAAATAAAAAAATGAAGCAAATTTGTTAGAAACATGTTTCCTGGAGAAGAAAACTGACGTTGCAATTGAACGGATTTTCAGCAATCGAAAGGCGGCGAATCGACCAGCGAGGATGAGGAAGAACCCAAGAGTTCCGGCAAAAAAGCGGAAAAGGCCGGAGACTCTGAATCTGGAAGCGACAGCGAATCCGATTCGGAATCAGAGACCGAGGTATTGCTTCGATCTTGAAAAGTTTTTCTTCGCCCAAAAGAACGACAATGGCATTGTCAACGGCAAAGATTTTATAAAGTTGCGCGTTCCTTTTAACTTTCTCAGGATTTAATGTGAAAAATGTTGTTGCAGGGAAAGGCCAAGGGAGTCGAAAATTTGATCGAGGTTGTGAATCCCAACAGGGTACAGAAAAAAGTTAAAAAATTGTCTCAAATCAATGAGATCCTAGCCAAATCTTCCAAGCCCGAACTATCGCGGAGAGAAAGGTAAACTAACGAGTTTGCACGCAACAGAAAATTATTTTGACTCTGAAAACCCTGGAAAGGAGGAAACGACTTGAATTTTTTGAGTAGAAACTTTTACTTTTGTACAGATTTCATTATAAAATGTTTATCAATGGAGATTTTTCTGTGAACTGTTTTTTTTTGTTATGGAAAAACAAAGAAAACGGTATATTATTGAAAATCTCAATTTTCAGCCTCTTTCCAGGATGTCCCGTTTGAAAAAGAATATTTTGAATGTTTTGAAATTTTGATATATTGGAAAGAAGATGGAATATCATTTTTGCATAAACATAAATAGAGAATTAATATTTATTAAAATTTTTAAACAGGGAACAGTTGGAAAAGCAACAGGCGTACGCGAATTATCAAAAATTGCATGCAGCGGGTAAAACGGACGAGGCACGCGCGGATCTGGCTCGATTAGCAATAATAAAGCAACAGCGAGAGGAGGCAGCGAAAAAGCGAGAAGACGACAAAAAACAGAAAGATTTAGCAGCGCAAAAGAAAACGGAACAGACGCAAAAAGCTTTGGGGAAACGAACTTGAATCAATAAATTTTCTTCGCTGTGTTGATTTATTCAAAAAAGAAAAAAATGATAAAAATATTAATAACTTGTATACCGAGGATGTTATTATACTAATACCCAAATGGTTCTATCTCTACTTTCTTATCAATAAAACGTTTCCATCTAAACCAAATTCATATTTTCCATCGCGGTATTACGACTCAATATTGGCTCGATCGTTCTTGAGTGTTGTGAAGAGTGTCGAACGAATATGAAGCAAGAAATATCATTCAAAAATGCTCAAGTTACGTGAACTAAGATTTTGTCATGAGCAGTTTTGTCGTCTCGAGAGCAACGCGGCTGTACGTGTGCAACAAGAATGTCATTGAAATTATTCGAATTACATTCCAAATGTTCAAAGAATTCCAATCATCGCCAAAAGTCGTTCGGAGTCACGTAATTGATTTCTTATTGAAATCGTTTGTGTGGCATTCACATTTGTTTGCCTCTCCTCTCTTGGAAGTTGCATTTGAAAAACCTGATGTCAGCGCTCTTGGCGGTCGAGTTGGTAAATAAACCTCGAGGCCTCGGCAGAGCCTCCCGATTTCCACTCTTTTCTTGGGCGACTTGGTGGTTGTACATCTCGTACGATCACTGCTCCCGTGCCGGTGCCAAAACAAAATATAATCACTCGGAATCCGACTTGTTTGGCAGCGGTCCCGGTCGACAGGTACAAAGGGAAGGCGACAATTTTACTGTGCAATTAATCAGACCGTAATCAATCGCGTATTAAAAGTCGATAAATAACAGAACGAAATTCCAATCGATCGATAACCCATGACCGCACACTGACGTTTATATTTTGCACAAAACCGGTAAACAAACGAAACGGCAATGTTAAAACTGCAAGTAAGAACGTTCGAGTCCGTGTTATCGCGTTCGTAGTAATAATAATAACTACTGTTTCAGAATATTCTATCAAAACGCTTTTTACTCCATTCACCACGTACCCCGACGACGAATAAACCATTTATTATAAAAACTTTTACAACGTCGACAAATCCATCTTCGACCATGTCTGTCGAGGAGGAAAAACGTGAGTTAATAATCTAACGTTTTTTCTCATCATCGAAGTCTGATATTCTCGTTTGCGAAAAAAATAAATTGATTATTATCAAATTCGTCCAGCAATATTTGCGAAAATATCGATGTGAGGACAATAGTGAAAAAAATTAAGAAATTAATGACAGAATGATCCTTGAACAGCAATTTTTGGATCCGTCGTTGGAATTGCGACATTAATCGTCATTCGCATCTTGTTTTTGTGTAGAAAATTTTTTGAAAATGTCGCTGGAAGAAAAGAGGAATCATTATCAAATCAATGCGACGACGCTCGATCAGATAATGAGTTGGAAAGACTATTGGTTGAAGAATAAGGCGGCCATATCAAAAACTAGCGTAGAGAATCCAGAAAAAGTGGAAGAAGCTTTGGCGAGCAAAGTATCCATGTGGCAGGGTGATATAACTTCCTTAGAAATCGACGTCATCGTCAACGCGGCAAATTCGAGTTTGATGGGCGGTGGAGGAGGTAAGTTAACGGTTGCGCGCCTCGTTATCAAAGTTTCACGAAAACGAACGAGCAAAAAAGGCGTTAAACGTGCTCAAAAATGTGATGCTATTGAATTTCCAGTGGACGGAGCAATTCACAGGGCGGCCGGACCGAGTTTGAAAAAAGAATGCGCGACTTTGGGCGGTTGCCGAGTCGGCCAGGCCAAGATAACCGGAGGATACCATTTGCCGGCTAGATGTGAGTTGGCACGCCGTGTAACAAAATTTCAACCGATTTTGTAGTTTGAATTCTTTTTTGTAATCTCTGGAAATGTTGCAACAAAAATTTTCATTCTTATCGCTGCAGTAGTTTATTTTGGCAGAGAATTCGTAGATTTATTGCCTAAATTCTGATGGACCAAAGAAAAAAGTGATTGAAATATTGATCGGGCGCGGAAAATATCGTTGAATCAATTGTCAAGTAATTCCAGAGGGAAATTTCTACTCTGAAGACTAAAGAATAACGAGGCCCGAAAATGGGCATTAAGAGAAAAAACAAATGACTTATTTTTTTTCTTCCAATCGTATCGAGCTCGCGCTTTTTCTTCCATTTAGAGCGACGAGCCTTGAAGTTTGCCAGGTCCCAGAGACCGATGACGGCATCAATTGGCTACCAAAAATAATTGTAGCCTGTGACAGTGGAAAAAGTGGGAAAAGTAACTCGAAGAAAAAAATCAAATGGGTATTTTGGCTGACTTTTCAGATATCATACACACGGTAGGACCACAAGGAGAGAAACCGGACAAATTGCGAGAGTGTTACGAAAATAGTCTGCAATTGGCAATAAAAAATGATTTGAGGACCATAGCATTTCCTTGCATATCGACAGGAGTGTACGGATATCCACAAAAGCCAGCGGCTAAAATAGCTCTCGCCACGGCGAAGAAGTGTCTCCAAGAAAATACGGACAAAATCGACCGAATAATATTTTGTTTGTTTCTCAAGAGCGACAAAGATATATACGAGGAGTTGCTGCAAAAATATTTTGCTCTTGAATAAACGCGAACTCGTTGATGACGTGCTTATGATTTTTCGAGTCCGTCGATACCATCACTGTCTCAATAATTCGATATCGAAACCACGAAAACGAAAGGATCGTCTGATAGTTTGAACTATAAAAATAAATTCATTTTCATTCGCTCGGATGAAACTCTTCTATAATAAATTGAATCATTTCGAAATCGTTTCCTCATTTTTCATTCGCATATTTATTTCATCTCTAAAAATAAGAGAATCGTCTTTTTTTTTTCAAGTCGCATATGACGTTTTATTAAGTTAACGATGTACTTTGCTTTGAGCTGTGCTCAAAATATGAAACAATTGCTTTTTTACTAATAAATAATCCTTTTGAAAAATAAAAGAAAATTGTTTTTGTCCGTCGATCGAAATTCCCGCCATTCGAATTTAGTATTTTTTTGAACGCAGCAGGAACGATCCATCGATCGATGCTCGGCCAATGAATCGTCGTTTTTCTCTCAAATTCTAAACCGTATCCGTTCTGTGATTGGTCGTTTCGTTTTTATTTCCGGAAGAATGTAAAAAAATTGGACAAATACTCGTGTTCGCGAAATTGCGGAAAGAATGTAGTTTAAGGAATTTGTCCAACTATCGTGGGGGGAAAAAAAAAAACATTGAGGCAGGACGAGAGTAAACGAGGGTGTTCCTAAAAAAAGCTGCTCGAAAAAGCCGTCATGCAGCGCTGCTGGCAAGGATCGGGCGGCTCGGGTATTCGCGGTTGGAGCTCGATGAGTTTGCGAACGCCCGGTGCAGCGTTTTTCTCCCGTGTTTTCTGAAAAAGCACTGTACAGTGTGACGCGTTCGAGTCTCGTGTGGTGGAGCCGTGTAGACTAGCAGAGCGTAGAGCGTCGCTGGGCTCTCCTCGTCGTACTAGCGCGAGAGACGCACACCGTACACCTCGTAAAATCGAATAAATTTTACTGGCTGTACGGATCGTGTGCGTACGAGTTGAAAGTAAAAAATATAATAAAATAAAAAAGAAGAAAAAGGTTGAATGGGAAGGATAGAGCTCGGTTGATATCGCGCGGGGGTTCGATTCGTCGGTTTGGTGTACGGGAGAGAGTGCGGCGTTTTTTGGTGTATACATGTGTGCGTTTGGTTGCACTGTTCGGAGTGCGGTGTGCCGTCAGCGCTAAAACTTGGGCATACTGCCGCAAAATCTTGCTGCTGCTCTCTCGGGTTGTGTTCTCGCTCCGTGGCCTGGGGACGGACAGCGGGGTAGCCATCTTGAAAAATATATCGGAAGTGTGTAATGTCTGCATGTGGGCAATAGGTGGGGGACGGGTTGTGTGGTTAATGTTAGTGCATTTCGTATCGGAGAAATCTGTCACAAATGGGTAAATATCGTTTGATAATTACGAACGTATTATTGTGATAATCGATCGTTTCGTTTACTTTTGCATTATTACTTACGAGCGCTTATTTATCAAGTACAAGTTGTGAATCGAGGTAAAGCGAGGGAGAGGCGAGAACGGCGGGAGGGAGGAAGGGAAAAAGACAAAACGAGAAACACGGAAGATATATAGGAAAGAGAAAAGAGAGAGACGAGATCGCGGGGACTACGGAGTATATCGAGAGATTCTCGTGTGTTGTGTGCTTTCGTGATGAATTCGTCGAGGAACGAAGAATAATAAGAGAAATTGAAATGAAAAACAAAAAAAACGCATAGAGAGGCGTTGGTATAATACTGTGTTCGATCGCGAGTGAAGTTAGCAGAGGCTGCTTCTCTCCTGAAGTGTCTGCGTGTGCGTGCGTTTTCCTCATATGCGCGCGAGTGTGTGTGTGTGTGCGTGTGTGTGTGTGCTTGTCATTCGCGTTTTATTTTTTTGTTCAATAAACTTTTCCAACAAGAAATTTCTTCGTGCAACTTTTATTTGTTTCTCACTCGTTCCTCTCGCTTTTTAATGCTATTTTGTTTCGGCGCGGACGCGCGCTTATTCCGAGCGAGCCACGATCCCACGAGTTTGCCACGGAGATGCTATTTCACGTAGTGAGTGTTCCGCCGACAATTTGCTATGAAAAAATACCAAGAGAAAATTCACTGTGAATCTTTCTTCGTTTTTCTCTCTCTTCTCGCTCCTCCTCCGAGAAGAAATATTTTACAATCCTCACGACACACCTAAAAGTTTTCGCCGTTGACACAACAAGTTTACTCGAGAGAGTGTACCTCCGGGGAAAACGAGATTGTTCTTTTACCCGAAAAAAGAAAAGATACGAGTGGGCGAGCATTTTCGTTCGTGTGTACGTGGTTCTCTCCCTCTGGCTCTCTCTCTCTTTCTCTTTCGAAGACTGTGCGTGCGCGCGCGCGTCTGTATGTGTGCGAGCGTCTCTAAAACGAACGACAGCTCAAAAACCAGACGGACGAAATATTTTAGCCTCGATATTACACACGAACATAAGGGGCGGGGAAAAAAGAGGTACACACACATACACTCTCTCGAGAGACTCGGGTTGCCACGGACCGACGTACGGACAAGAGTCCCGTAATCTCGCTGAATGGCCGCCAAGCTTTCTAGGTTACTGACGGACAACCGTACGCGGTGAATTTGCCTCTCTCTCTCTCTCTCTCTCTTTTATTCTTTCTTCCCTGCTCTCCCCCTCTTTTCGCGCATTCGCTTGCATTTTTTTTTCAACCGTTGACAAGTAGTTTTTTCGAACGCACAATACATTTTCAATACTGACTCTGGCATTCTAACCCTAAATTTTCGTACTTGTTTCTATGTGCAGTTTGTAATGTACCGGTATCCGCCATCTATGGTGCGCTTCTGGCTAGTCCATACTGGATTTTGACTTTCCTTTGTCACAGTCTTACGAAATTCAGTCTTTTTCTTCAAATATTCGCTTCACCAATTTAAAAAATTTTGACAACTTTTCTAGAAAGTAAAGAGAACGTACAGACTTGTACACAATATTTCACGAAATTTACAGAAATTAGAGCGGTTGGACGACTTTTCAAAAAATCTCAGATTTTCGTAAAATTCGAAAGATCATTAAATTTAAACCGTTCGACCGATATTTCCCAAATTCAATACCAACCTTCCTATTATGATACTCTATTTATAAAAAAAAAAAAAAAATTGGTAATAAATTTTAAAATTTGCGGAAGTTAAAGCGTCGACACCCTTTTTTTGAAAATTTCAAAATGCCGTAGAATTCGTATTTTTCTAGCAATTCCAACAAAATTCTCAGAAAATGAAGAGCTTATTAACATTTGTGCAAAACGGGAGCCCTGCAGCTCAAACCGTTCTCGAGTTACGAATTTTCGATTTTTCGATGTTTTGGGACATTTTAAGCAAATTGACATTGAAAATTGAAAAAAAAAAAAAATTTCACCGTCACATAGTTTGCTCTATGAGGAAGCAAAATTGGTAACAATCTTTTTCCATCCCTTCCGGCACCGTTAAATTTATTTGAAAAAAGTGGCGATTCGAAAGCGTTAGTTTCTGGTTCGAAGCGTGGAAAGACGATACATTTTGAAGGTTATGTTGTTGAGTTGCAGCTCGACGATGTTTTTTTTCCTCATCTACGATCCGTATTCACGAAAGCAAACGTCGAATTCTTCTCGATCGTTATTTTATCGTCTCAACAAAAAATTAAAACGAAGAGTAAGAAACATTTGGCGTTTTTTTCGAGACACAGAGTTTCGCGACAGGACTTTTCACCTTTTGTTCGCTGCGGAGAAACATTCGTAGCCGTTTCGTGTCAAGTTTGAAACTCGGGTTTGCGTCGACGAGTGAAAGAATCGTTGAAACAGTTCGTACCGGGAGTGTTGACGAAGAATTTATATACGAGCAAGCACAAAATAGTGTGAATTTCGTTGTTTACTCGATCTCGACGTGTTTGGAAGTTGAAGATAAAAAAAAAAATCGAATTAATTTCTTCGTCTGTTATTTAATCGGAAAAAAATAATGATAAATTTTTCGTGCTCGTGTTGAAATTCGATCGTCAGAAATAATGAATGCAAGGTGTGAATAATTTCGGGATTTGAAATTCCTCGAGCTCTGTAAAGCGTTATGTCATTAAAAAGCCCGTTTTATTTACATCTCACGCATACGTGCGAACCTCGAGCAAACGTTTTGGCTCGAAAGCACCAGAGATATATTTCAAATCGCTGACTAAATGAAAAGGGCGTAATTCGTGGTTTTCGAAGCTTCGGGATCGCGCTGTTTCGAGTGGCTCGTTAATCGACACATTGTCTCGAAATTCGATAATTCATCGGTGAATAACTCGGCGGACTACGGCGATTGTACAAACTGTGTGTGTGTGTGTGTGTTTTTTTTCTTTCCTCGATACACATCAATTTTTAGGCTTTGCGTTTTTTGCCAAATTTGGCAGTTTTGTCTTTTCATAATAAACAGATCGATTTTATAAGACTTTTGAAATTTTATACCATTTTTATTAATTCAATCATTCGCAGCACAAAAAATAAACAAATAATAATCGACGATTGATTCTTTTCGCTCATTATACAGCTGAGCAATTTTCTTTCGACGATTTCACGAGGAAATTATTCTGTTATGGCATCGAATCAACCACCTCGCCATTTTTTTTTATGATTCTTTCTCTTCTTCTACGTTTTTTTTCTCTATGTACCAAAAAATCGTAACGACCTCGCGAGAAGAAGTTAAAACTCCCACGCGCACGCAAACACACACATTATTCGAGGTCGGATCGAAGATTTTACGTAGCGCGGTGCGATACACTCGGCCAATCCCTTCACTTTCTGCGGATTATTTCTGCGAGACCACACATGTTTATTATACGTACATAAAGTCTCGAAGTTGTATAGCTTTTCTTAAGACGATGGATCAGTCACCTCGAATTTTCGAAATTAAAATTCTTCGATGTCGTTTGACTAATTAAAAAAAGGCTCTGTCAGCGTACGCAGGACAATGGCAAAAATCTGCTGACGGGAGTTTTGTTTTTTTTTGTTGGTGAAACCGTGTCGGAAATATTTAATTACGAGTAGCGAGATAGCGACTGGTTCATCACCTTAATTCTCACTACCACCGTTTCCTTTTTTCCCTCCTTTTTTCCTCCTCGTCACTGTTGACATTTTTTTTCTTTCTCCCGCGAAAAATTGCTAGAATTTCATCTTCTCGCAATTTCCATCGAAAAGTTACTTTTTTCGTTCTTGCTTCAATTTCTGAAAACGATCTTTTCCGAATTTGCATCGTTCACACGCACCCACGATAGTCTCTTTGTCCACAACGAAACACTTGCCTTTGGGGCTCAACAAATTCGAGTACTTTTTAAGCATCGAAAATATAAATAATAATATGCACGACAGAGCTCGAGCTAGCGATGTATTACTATCACAAAACGAGTTTATTTAGGATTCTTTCAAAATTTTGTACAAACGTTCTTGGCACCGAAACTAACAGTTTTCTCCTCTGAAGAAAAATTTTCTGACGTTTAAAATTTGAGATATTTCCAATTTTTTATTTTCCACATTTAAACGCGTGTAAATTCAAGTCGCGTTTCTTTTGTTTTTTTCTTGCAACTTTTTAACGAAACTCCAATTTACACGCGTTTAGATGCGAAAAATAAAAAAATTGGAAATTAAATATCTCGAAATCTAAACGTCAGAAAATTTTTCTTCGTAGGAGAAAACTGTTAGTTTTGGTGCCAAGAACGTTTATACTAAATTTTGAAAGAATCCTAAATAAAGTCGTTTCATGAGAGCAATACCTTAATTTGAAGAAAAAAAAACAAATAATGTGTCAAATAATTCGGCTGGATTCGATACTTTCTCGCTCTTTGGGATTTTCTTGAATAGCAACTTTTACACGAGAGATCGTGTTCTTTATTTTGAGACAAAATTTCATCACAATTTCTTGTTCCACAAAGGCGAGTGAAAAATTCTTCTTCATTTTTTTTTCAATCCTCAACCGTCCACACGTTTTTTATTCCAACGGATCAAGCATGTGAAAGATTCAATTGTTTCCCATACTCTTTAATTATCACAACGAAGAGTGACGGATCACGAGAATCTCGTAGACCTTTTAATGTCTCGATGCGAGGAAGAAATGAGTGTGACCGTCCGCTAGTACGCGCTCGTTCGGATGGAATTTTTCATTTCAATGCCGAAGTTTTCTTCGGGCGTGGGATATTTGTTTTTTCTCATTTCTTTCAAATTTTTTGAAAGAGACGAAATTTCAAAAAAATTCAATTTTTACGAGTCTTTGTGATTGTTTAATTAATCAAGTTTATGTTGGACACACCGTTCTTTCAGCCTGTTATTACATTCCAAAAATTTTGAAAAAATTCATCTTCAACTTGAAATTCCAATGACCCAGGTTTACCGACGAAGTGTTAACAATGAATTTCTGGGATATTCGTAAATTTAATAGAGAAACGGAGGCTCTGATCGATAAATTATCGAATTTTGTAAATTTGTAATGAATTCATTGATTTTTTGACAAATTCGTCAAGTTTACAAGTTTTGAGCGAAAATGTATGGCTGAAAGGATCGATATTTCGGAACCCCCGCAAAATGGTCTTGTTCCGTTATTTTTGGAAGTCACTATGTTTTTATTCGTGCAGGGATGTTTGTTTACATATGCTTACGAGCATTGTTCCTCGATCGATTTCCGTATCGCGCCCCCTTCGTGTTTGTTTTTTCTCAGGCGTCTAGGTCACGCGTGATGTTACTGACCCGGCTCACCATTTGCGTGTGCCTTCTTATAATTCGGGCAAAAATATTTTCTCGATCGATTTTATTTTTTTTTTCACCCACAATTTTCCAAATATTCTGAAAATTGTGGCGCAGAAAATCGAGCCTTTTTTATGGGACCCACGCACGAGCCATTAGCTTGAGAAATTTTCATGACTTCGATAATCAAGAATTTCCGCGATTATTAATTATGTGTTAATTTTTTTTTTTTTCAATCCCGAAATATCCTGGAGGATGCGCGATAATATTTTTCCACCAATCGCCGCATAATCCACGATAATAAAATGAAAATAAAAAAGAATTGCTGTACGATCGCCAATTTTCGATGAAATCGTTAAAGCGACTCGGGAAAAATGGATCAATTGATGTAGCAAAGTTTAAGCGTCGAAAAATATTGACAAATTTTCACAGCGATTATTTACGAGATTTCGTGTTGTCCATTTTGTTTGCGTTGGGATGAAAAAAAAAGTAAAAGTTGAGGTTTCGAGATTGAATCAGTACGAGGGACAAAAAATCGATGTGACCGTCGGGCTTATGTGCCACGAGAGGAGGATTGAAAATCGCAAATTTCAAAGGTCAAATCTATTCGACGAGAGTTTCCATTTTCTCTCTGGAATTATCGTCGACTCTGCGCGAATACCTGATGCATTTTTATACAGCTTTTCCTTTCGCGTTTCCGCCCCCCCCCCCCTGCCCTCTCGGTAGAAAAGTTGTATCGTGTTTATTAAAAAAATTACTCGTAGGATAATCGAAGTGAAATCTGGGCCAGTAGAAATCGGAGATGGGCAATGCAAAATTGATATGATCTTGATGGGATTTTAATTATTTACCGTTGTTCTTAAGCTCAAGAAAAACCTGAACACTCATCGGACAATATTAAAAAGTGAGAATTAATTAGCCAACGATTATTCGTGCAAAGAGAATATTTATTCATTTAATTGTTAAAACTAGCAATTTTCCATTGTTTGAAAATATAATGTTTCTGCCAATATTATCGAGAGAGAACTTTTCGCTTGGAAAAAAAAATTGTGAACACGAGTGGCAAATCGTTCGTATATTCTCGTGCGCGTTTGATACTTTTATCCCCAGCAATTTTTTTCTTCTCCAAGCAAAAAAACGTGATTCAATGATCGCGACTTAACGAAACCATTTTTTCCGCTCGGTCTCGACGCAATGACAAAAAAACTGGACATTGCTGATTCTCATTTCGTTTGAAAAAATACAAATCGAAAAATATTTATTTTTATTGACCATTTAAAAAATTTTCAAAGACATCCAAATTTTTCGAACCGATATATTTTTTGAGTGGCGAAAATCGATCGTTTTACATTCGTAATTACATTCTGCATTTTAATAATAAGCTTCGCCACAGAAAAAATAGAATTTCGTTGCATTCCAACGATGCAAACTTCAACGTCATGATTTATTCCCTCGTGAAAAAAAAAAAAAAAACACGTACATCGTTAGATAGTATTCCGAGTTAAAAGAATCCGAGAAAAAATGAGATGAAAACGCCTACTCCAGCCTCCGTTATCTCTCTGAAAATTTCCTGATGTCTAAAGAACAATTATTTAATTATTATTATTTATCGAGAGTCTAGTCAAATTTTTTTCGACGAAAAAGTTTTTCTGTTTTTCGTCGATTGCTCGTGTGATGAATGAAAAAATAAAATGTAGCAAAAAGGGTCATCACTGTTGACCGTTTGCAAATTTGCTTTCGTTAAAATTGAGAAAAAGAAAATGTTTTTTTTTTTTTTTTTTTTCAACGATCGAAAGCCGTCCCCAAAGTCGCTAAAGATTGCAGGCGTCAGCGGGCGTGTAACCGGAAAATGAGTGAAAAAGAGTGATCGGAATAGTCAGCAGGCAGGCAGGCAGGCAGGCAGGCAGCTCGAAGATACGGAATGAGTCACGCACATCTACCTGAAAGTAGGACTCTCGATCCTCCGTTTCACGCGCGAAACATACAGAGTGTCGAGCGAGTTGTGCTGTCAAGTATTGCGGGGCAAATATGCCCGTGAAAAATTGAATGGAAAAAATTTTAAATGAATTTTTTCTGTTGTGGATCATTAAAAAAATGATAATTTATTAATTAACGATAAGGCAGGTAACGATAACGGGAGTTTGGAGTTAGCTCAGCTCCGCGGAGTTTCCAACGCGTAATTGTTGAAGGCTGTTCACGCCCCTTTTCGTATCATCGATCCACCGGATGCCTTATCATTCAGTATAATTTCAGTAACAAAATAATTCATTCTCAAACGATGAAAAAAAAAAAAAATTTAAAGAAATTTTTTTATTTCACCACTTTTCGGACACTCTGCGTAAATTTTTGACTATTTTGCTTTGCAGAAATTAGAGACACACTTAGTGATCGATTCAAATGCACGTGGTAAAACCTGATTAACGGATTTCTATCACAAAACGACTTTATTTAGGATTCTTTCAAAATTTCTTATAAACGTTCTTGACACCAAAACTAACAGTTTTCTCCTGCGAAGAAAAATTTTCTGACGTTTAGAATTAGAGATATATCAAATTTTTTATTTTCCACATCTAAACGCGTGTAAATTCGAGTCACGTTTCGTTAAAAAGTTGCAAGAAAAAAACAAAAGAAACGCGACTTGAATTTACACGCGTTTAGATGTGGAAAATAAAAAATTGGAAATATCTCTAATTCTAAACGTCAGAAAATTTTTCTTCACAGGAGAAAACTGTTAGTTTTGGTGCCAGGAACGTTTATACGAAATTTTAAAAGAACCCTTAATAAAGTCGTTCTGTGATAGTCGAATCGAATAATCACAGTGTAAAACGATAAAAAGTTAAAAAAAAAGCGATACGAACTTTTTTAGAATTTTATCGAGAGACTCTGCAGTTTCTAATTTGTAACCACAATGGTTTTACGATGAGAACGTTGCTGTGAATAATTTTCACCTATTCTTATCAAAACCTTTTACAAATAAATGTTTCAACGTTCTCCGCAATTCTTATTATTACTAAAAACTTTTTTTTGTATTTTTTTTGTTTTTTGTTTTTGCGGAGATTGAATTTTTCCGATAAAAATCTGTACGAAATGTCACGTACGTGTGTTTTTGTTAATTTACAGGCGTAGGGGTAGAGGGTGCAACATCGAAGGGTTGGAGGGTTTAGGGCAGTAGAACTGGCTGGCCTAGAATGTTCACTAACATGCGGAGCACCCTGCAAACTGTTCCCGAGTCCGTGCCCACTGACCGCGTCACAAATTCAAAAGTAAGTTTCAACAACTTTTCGCATTATTCAAAAATGGCGCATGTTTCGACTTTCATTCCAACAACGATCATCGTAATAACGACAGTAATAATAATAATAAGTACTACAATTTTCATTATTTTCGGTATTTTTTTCAAGAATTTTTATTTACAAAATCAACGCCAATCAAAAAAATCAACGCCTATTATTATTATTGTCGTTATTGAGAAAATAGTTTTTAAGAAATTGCACTAAAAAGAAAATTTTGTTCAAAAATTTTGTCATTGCAGCAAGAAATATTCTGCACTGAAAATTAAATTTTGTCAAAAAACCTCGATATTTTGTTCAACGCGGTAAACCAAATATTTTTGGATAATTTCAAAACTTTTGTAATTTTGACAATATTTTTTATTTCTAACGAAACTGTCAGCGAAATTTACGATTGGAATGACAAAAATTTGCTTTTCGAAGAGACTTTCCAGAATATTTCTTGCTGGAATGTCAACATTTGTGTGATTTTTCAAAAAAAAAGTTTAGTCGAACGTATCCAACAAAATTTTCTTTTCAGTGTGTTATGCGAGGGGAAAAGGGCACAGCAATGGTATATCGTGTTGCCACAAACCGTCAGGAAATGTAGTGGGTACGAGTTTCGATTTTTTAGCTGCAGTGGTTGAGCTGAAAAATGATTTCGTGGTTAACCAAAGTTGGACAGTTCGTTTTACATTAATCTACTTTCGTGCGTTCGAACCGAAAAAAAAAAAAGAGAAAACAACGCGGAGAATCGATCGAAATTGGCCAACTGTTGGCTCGATCGGGTAAAGATTTCTATAGTGAAAATAAAAATCGAAAATATTGTGTCGTACCCACGACATTTCCTTTGAGCAATTGCGTTGGGTTCGAAATTGCTTTGTTTATTTTATTTATATTTGGATTTTGGATTTCTGTTTATTTTGATTTAATCGTTATTAAGTGCAATGTCGTCGCGTGTAAGAAATGTCACATCACGATGCTCGAGCTGCATTATCACTGTTGACACATTTTTGACGAGATTAATACGTAAGAAACTTTGTTATTAAATTGCGCATTCGTTTTTTTTTTTTTTTTTTTATCGTTGAGGGGCATACGTGATCTCTTTGAGAGCTGCTGCTTGACGTGTCGTCCTTCACTATTATAATGGTACAAGGCGCTCCAAAGTGTTGCTCTATTCATATCCTATGTATGTATTCTTATTACGTGTACGAATTCATAGATCAACGATATTGGCGCGTTATTGACGCGAGGTGTCCGAAAACACGAGTTTTTGGTTCGATATTTTCGAGTGAAAAATTCCAATTTCATTTTTTCGTCAAAAACTAATGAGCGGAAAGGCTGATGAGAGATCCACTGGAAATGAAATTTTGTTAAAAATCGTCGATATTTTGTCGAACGTGGTAAACTAAATATTTTTTGATAATTTCCAAATTTTCGTTATTTTAGCAATATATTTTTTTTTCTAACGGAATCTTCAGCGAAATTTACGAATGCAACGAATAAAATTTGTTTCCGAAGAGACTTTCTAAGAATATTTCTTGCTGCAATGACAATTTTTGGGATTTAAAAAAAAAAAAAAACGTTTGGTCGAACGTATCGAACGAAATATCGATCTTTTCCAACAAAATTTTTTTAAAAATGGTCGATATTTTGTCGAACATGGTAAACTAAATATTTTTTGATCATTTCCAAATTTTCGTTATTTTAGCAATATATTTTTTTTTCTAACGGAATCTTCAGCGAAATTTACGAATGCAACGAATAAAATTTATTTCCGAAGAGACTTTCTAAGAATATTTCTTGCTGCAATGACAATTTTTGGGATTTAAAAAAAAAAAAAAAACGTTTGGTCGAACGTATCGAACGAAATATCGATCTTTTCCAACAAAATTTTGTTTTCAGTTTCTTTTAATGTCCTTTGTATTTGTACTGTTTCTTTTGACTTTTAGGACACCCCGTATATATTTTCGTATATTCGACGTACATAAGCAACGACGTTAACAATATTATCCATCCGTTTAAATCGATATTCGTATATATCCGTTGTGCAATTCGTTGCAAGGTGAATTTGAGCCCTCGGCCTGAAGAGAAAGACCGAAGCGAAGACGAATCAATCTCGCAACGTTGTTTCGTTCGAAATTAATCGCGAGACAGTAGCGACGCTTCTTGTTCCGTTTTTTTTTTTCTTTCGCGATATTGAGAGTGGAGTTGCTAAAATATTAATTTTGTTTCGAAGCTCTCAAAACATGGATTTTCGTTGGCGTTGTTGATCGAAAAAAGTTTTTAATATTCTCGATATTTACTCGTTGAACTCGTGGCAGGGATGACTGTCGGAGGAAATAGCAGCAAATGGCTTTTCCGGTCTTTGAATTCTGCTGGTCGCTCTGTGAATTATTTTTCATCCAGAATTAATTTGTCCATTAAAAACGCGAAAGAAAATAATGACGAGGTTGTTGGTGAAAAAATTGCTGCGACGATGGATGGAAAGAAATTAAAATCGATGTATGTATTTAAAAAGCGTACACACTCGAAAGTCTGTGCGGTTAGTTCGTAATGTGTGCACGATGTGAAAAGAGTGAGAAAAAAAGGGAAAAGCCACAGCGCCAGAATCCAGCTTCTAAAAGTCATGCTCGTGCATGGATCTCGCGTTGGTTGCGCTGCTGTAAACGCGTTACGGTAAGCCTTGCCTTCTTCGTAAACTGAGAAAACTCTCTCCTTCTTTTTAGCAAATGTATATAAATCCTTCAACCCTCTCCGTTACTTTGCTCTCGCAAACTTTTCGTCGCGAGACGAAAAACTCGTCTATTAAATATTTCTCGTCTCTTTAAGGACGTTGTATGCAAAATATTCTATCGACAGAATTCCTTTAAATTTTCACCACACAAAGAGAATAGTGACCTCTAATAGCTCGTGCAATTTTGCGAGGTTTCACCATGTAGAAGTCGAGATATTTATTTATAAAAATCACAATTTTCAGTAGTTTCTCATAAGAGCGTGTGTTAAATGTTGCAATTTTCAACATTAAATATTTCCATTTCTAAATGGTGGAGCCTCTTAAAACTTTGCACACACTTTTATGTAACATCGAAGAAGCTTTATTTAATTTTTCAAAAAAATCGGTTGTAAATTTTTTTCGAAATTTTGTTTATTATATAACAAATGCAGATTACCTCGGAAAATTTTGGATTTAGAGTACGTTGTCCTTTAGACAATTTGTAACAACTTTTGTTTAATGAACTTGGGCTCGCAAACCATTTTGTATGTAAGAAAAACAGAAAAGAAAAATGTAGATCTGATCGTCGCCATACAACGTCCTTAAACTTTCCTTTTACCTTTTTTAAGAGAAAACATAAAAAAAGAAGAAAATCGTCAGCACTTTCGTGTCGTCATTTTGGGCTTCCGTAGTTGGTCGATTATTTATATAAATAAAAATGCAAGTTAACTTGATTCTTTTTCTTACATTCTAAAACATTATTCTCCGGCACTAATTATCATTTTCTTATTACAATGATAATTGGAAGTGAACGAAAAAAATGATTTCTTCATTTTTTTTTGCTCCCCAAATTGTTTTCAATTTTTCTCAGAAACGATATTTTCTGGAATAAAACTATTTCGTCGCGGTCCCTCGCGTATTCGTTTTGGAAAATTGAGAAAATTTGGTCGGTGCATCGTTCTGCCGATAGATGGCGGGATAATACCGCGAACGTGGTCCGCCAGAGTAACGCGAGGGGGCGAGCCACCGAGTGGGAGATTCGAAACGTTCGCGTTGAATAAACCGAGTGACTGCGGCGAGGAGGAAGAGAGGAAGAGTGAGAAACAGTAATATAAACCGAGTGGTACGAGTTTTCTGTTTGAATCGACTGCAGAGCTCGTCGGCGACGAAATATTCCTGTGAAAAGTCTCTCGAGTCATTATAGGTTCTCCAAGTCACTTGGCATTCCGAAATAATAAACATTGCGATTAGGTGAGGCTTGGTAAACTTGTAATTTCGCCTCGTCTCTCAATTGCCTCAATTTTTTTAAATCTGTAACTTTTCGTCGCGCTTTAAACCTCCGGAAACATACGGTCAAGGATATTTCAAAGATTCTCCGAGGCTAATGAAAAAAATGCTTGAAAAGTATGATTTTTTATATTCTCATAATACCTGAGAATTGATTTTTTGAAATTCATCGTTTCCCGCTGATTTCATCGACTGCGAAAATCATTGGGCAGCAGCGTTTTTTTTCCACGCAATCGATTTACTTGATTTTTAATTCTACCGAAGGAAGAGACGATGAAAAAAAGTGGAAGAAGCTGGATTGGGAGTAGTGGGCAAGCGGAGAGTAGAGTGGTCCGGTCGAGCGTGTCGGCAGACAAGAACGCTCGAGGACATATCGGGGCCGCCGGTGTCTGGTTTAGCCCGGCGAGTTATATGGGCGACGACACACGGGCCCGCGAAGGCTCTCCCGATGGTAGGCCCATAAATGGTCGCGGGCAAAGAGGGACTCGCCACGGGAAATATAAAAATCGTGCGTGTACAGTACCACGAGTTTCCGTCTCTCCTCAATACGTTGGTATATCTGTTTGTTCGGAATTATATATCGAGAAGTGACGACGACGCCGGACCACACCCGACAATGTCAATACCTTTCGATTCCCTCGTCTGACTCCTTCCAACTAATTTCATACAGTCACTGCAGTCGCTCACCAATCGACAACTTCCTCTGCACCCATCTTCTCTAATCTAATCACTCGATAATTATTCAAAATGTTAATTTCATTTTCGAGACTCCGTAATGACTAATTACGAATTTAGACTAATTCTAATGGTGACTCCTGTTCAGGAGGTTGGCAACATACGACGATATGATAAGAATTTAATCAAATTTCGTGATGACGTTCTTTAGCATCAAATACGATGACACTATTTTTTTCAAATTTTTCGTCTACACAGTTTTCGAATAATTCGAGTTTACAATATGCAAAAGATATACCTATATATATATCTGAATCCTATGCTTATTCATGTAAACTCTAGTGTTGAATAACTCGAAAACTATGTAGAAGAAATTTTTTTAAAAATTCGTATATTAATATTCAATACGAAAGAATATGCTCACCAAATTTCATTAAATTCTAAAATAAAATTTGGTGATGACATTCTTTAGCATCAAATACGATGACACAATTTTTTTCAAATTTTTCGTCTGCATAGTTTTCGAATAATTGGAGTTTACAATATGCAAAAGCTATACCTATATATATCTGAATGCTATGCTTATGCATGTAAACTCTAGTGTTGAAAAACTCGAAAACAATGTAGAAGAAAAATGTTAAAAAATTTGTAAATTCGTATTTAATACCAAAGAATATACTCACGAAATTTGAGTAATTTTTGCAGTAATTTTCAAGTGTCGATGATAAATTTTTGGGCGTCATTTCGTTTCGTTTGAGAAAATGGGTTCGAATGACGAAATTCGAGAGAATTGTGAAAAATTTGATGATTCAAGCTTTCATTTTCCCTGAGTCGCATGCAAAATTGAAATTTGAGATTCCAATTTTGAGTTCGAAAATCGATAAACTTTTAATTTCGACAACGAGGGCCAATCGATTTCGAGGATCAATTGAATTTCCACTCGGCCTATTGGTAATCTCCTGTTACGATTACGATACAACTTGAGGGGTCTCTCTGGCCTTTGGTGCGGGCTAAAGTCGAATATAAGCTCGTTTGTTAGCAGTGCTGGGCGCCATCTGTAGTGCCAATTTAATTCGCCCGCTTGACACTGATTGCCAATTAACTTAGCGACCTCGGTTCTCCTATATATTGAAATTAAACGGCGTTATATATCTGTGTATTTAAAAGATGTAACGTATGGATATACGTACGTAATATGTTAATCGAATTGGGAAAAAAAAAAAATCCTTTCCCAGACCCTAAAAATCACAAACGGTGTAAATTATAATTTAAATGAACAGTATCGATTGCGTTTTCAAAATTTCTCTCCGATTTCATTTTAAAAAATCCCCCAGAGAATCATTTTTTTATGCAGCATCTCAAGTTGTTTAAAAAATCGTTAAAACTTGCAAAATTTTTCTATTAAGTACAAGGTTTGTTTTGAATTATTTATTGTTTTTTATTTTTTTTTTTTTTTTACGTCTTCTCGTTGGTTGACACGATCGTATGAAAAATAAAATAACAATTGCATCGAATGCAGCAGCTCCTGACGACTCTGACGCCTCTGGTGAAGTCGACGGTCATCAACTCGAGTGCATCTCGATGAGACTGCCGTACCGACTGCCGATAAATTACGTTTCGAAATAAGGAATCTCGTTTGAAAATCAAAGTTGTCTCCTTGGCCATGGTAAATACCAATGTCACTTGGTCCATTAGTTTTTTTTTTTACACGCCAGAGATGTCACGAGAGTCTCGGTCTCTGTTTCTCTTATTCGAACATTAAAACGTGTCTGTAGCGTGGGATTTTTTCTAAATGGAATATTCACGTTTTTTGCTAGTCCAAAATTTCTGAAAATTGAATGAGAATCCACGGTTGATTTTTAAATTCCAAAGTATAAACAGCAATTCGTGCAAAAAAAAAAAATCTTCATTGAATCGACTAAAATGGCATGGGATCTTGAAATTTGAATGAAACAGCAAACTGCTTGAAAAAAATTGACAAAAAGTGGAAAAAAAAGAGAATTACGTATCCATTGACTCAATCCTACAATCTGAGCGAATCGCGTCGCGTTCTGTTTTACGTATCGTCAACTTTCCGTAAATCCGGATGTGGGGGGGGATACGTCATCGTTGGTGATATTTACGCTCTGATGCATGCACCTTAACGTCCGATGACGACAAATGCCTTAGGTCAGTTATTTGTCACCCACAAAAAATTTCAACAAAAGTCAACTTTTGTTTAAAACTTCTCGACACTCTCTTTGTGTCTTTTGACTTTGCTCAATTTTTTTTTTTTTAAGGCTGAGATTTGCAAAATAAAAAAATGTCTTTGTTATTCGCGCCTTTTTTCACTGCAAAAGTGGAACGCTCTTCGGTCAAGAATACATCGGAACAAAGACCATGCAAAGTTCATTCGTTAGATCGATCATCGTATACGCTTTTGTTTAACCTCCTCCGTAAAAAAAAAAAGGCCTACATATATTTATAGACCTTTTCTATCGTGTGAGGACACGTGATATAAAAATATAGCTTCGACATAAATATACTTTTCGCCCAGCGAAGAAAGTTTTAATAGTGAATTGAAAAAATGAGAAAAATAAACGTTTTTTTTTCTTCCAACAAAGTTTTTATCAATAAATGTTTATCTAGAAATTTTCGTGCATCGTGTTACAACAGTTGAAATTCCGAGGGCAAAAAATTTGATGGAGGCAACAAAGTTCGGGGACGAGAAAAAAAATGAAACCCAACGGGTTGTCGATGAAATTTATTTGAGGGGAATAAAAAAGTTGAAGCATTATCGAAGCTCTTTCATTACTCGCTACGACCTTGAACGTGGAAAGCTCCGCTGGGATTAATATCCGCGAAATCAGGAGCTATCAGTATAATCCGATGATAGAGAGGATAATGTCTTGGTCGTTACATTGATATTCCTGTCAAGAGCCCCAGAGAAAGAGAACGATAGAGAATGAGGCAGTGAAGGAGAGAACAGGGGAGGAGGCATTTCGCTATAATAACTGTAATGGCCTCGGAAACGACGTAGCTCGTTCAGGATCCTCTAGAGTTTTTCAAAACCCATGCGTACACTCCCTTATTATGCAACAAATATTTTTCAAGCAAGCACAGCGTCCGGTATTCACAAAATGACCAAAAAATCTTCTCGTCAAAATTGCACCGGTGAAACGTCAACGAATGAAAAATTCGACAAATGGAGAACAAACGAAAAATGCAAATAATTCGAGGATTGAAATTTCAGGATTAATTTTTCACATTTTTTAAATGTGTTTTGCTTTCTTTTCTTACTATAAAATCACGAGATTTGACTATTTTCAAAAATTACTGATGCCATTCAAAAATTATGACCATCTATATTTTTGGTACGTTTGTGAATGCCCGAAGGCCAAACCGGACACCGTGGGGCTCGAAAAGTTAGCAGAAAAGAATAAATGAAAGAATAGCAAAAAGCATAATGAATTTTTCATGAAACATAATGAACCTCGAAACCGAAAGAACTCATTAATCCATCGCCACGAATTGGTTGAGCTAATCGGAAAAAAAAAAATTAAAATAATTAAAACGAAATATTCCATTGGAAATAGAAAAAGAAATGGCATGGATGTGTTTGGTTTCAAGAGATACATGCAGCAGGAGACGCGATTAATTTTCCTAAGAGCCAAAGCGACGAATGCACAAAGATGAGCAACGAGAGTTGCATCTATATATATATATATATATCTATTCACATACATATTTACATGGTGGTAAATTGAGTCGCGGTGTATTGAGAAGGCAACAAGTTTATCGTTGCAAAACAAATGCATCTCTGAGCGAGAGAGTTACGAAGGCGCGGTTGGGACAGCAATTTAATTTTCTATTCAACGCTCCGCGTCGTTCGTTCTCGGCATCCGTTGAGTTTTTCCATACGCTATACACCACGACCTCCCCGGCACAATATGGCACCGACGTGTGCAGCTCAACTAAGCTTGTCCAGCCAATGCTTACCAGGTATCTATAAAGATAGACCAAGAGAACGAGTGAGAGAGAGAGAGAGAGAGAGAGAGAGGTACGAGACGACTAGATACTCGTACGCGCGATACCAACACAAAGCACGTTCACTCGAGCGTCCGGCCTCGTTCGGAGCGTCGAATACCCGTACGACCCTTAACGACTCGACGAGTAGTTGATACACGCAACGTTACACACATCCATCAAGTTCCAAATGGTCATGACACCATATTACACGATTTAAACAAAAAACGCTGCACGAAACTTGTCTCCGGAGTGGTGTTGTTCATTTCCGGAGGAATTAAGATGAAGTGACATACCGCGACTGAGCTGCTATTATAAATGCCCGAAAGATTCGAAATATCGGTTCAATCGGCATCAGGAGAGAGAGCAGCATCGTTGTTTTCAATGTGCCGCAACACAGCGTGTCAAATAACGAGTTGAAAAATAAATACGAAAACGACCTCGAGCCTTGTACGATTTGGGAGTCATAGGAATGTCATGTTTACCATTCACAATAAAAGTTTCGTCGCAAAGCAGTCCTCGTGCTATAAGGTTCCGATTCCTGACTTTCGATTTCTAGCGAAACTGTAACAATTGCAATAACGGGTACATAAAAATGTTTGTCTGCTAAATGAAAGAAATCCGAGTCCGAAAGTTGAATTGGTCGTTACGATCGAATGTGGAAAAAATATGCCAAACCAGAAGAATTTTAAATTATTTTACTTATTTTTGTATTTTTTTGTTTATTTGTAATTATTGTTTGTGTTGGAAATTTTTGCTGGACATTTTGGAGACGATCGGGGTCTGGATTAATTAAGGATATTCAGTAATCGTTGCAGCATTAACGTGCATTAATCCGTTGCCGAGAAACAAAAAGGCAAAATTGTTATCTTTGGAACGAGGCGAAGAAAGGCATTGATAACCGTTTTGTTTTAGCTCATCGTTGGATATGCGTGTGTACATAGAAGACTGAGCTAAAAAGACACGGTCGAGTGTATTATTCGTCATGGGTACACGCGTATGAACTCATTGCAGGCTCCGTGAGGCCGCACACAACTAGTCAATGTGTGTGAATTATAGCATCTAGAGGGGGACCGTGCTTCACACCAGTTCGAATAAGCTTCACGACAAAGTGATTAATATTCACATTATTGATGTATGCGAGTGTACATGTCGAAGGATGTACATAAATATGCGTTGGAACTACGAAGCATGCGATGATTGGTACTTCGAGCAAGTGCAGTATCACATTCCCTCGGGCTCGTCACGTGATTCCATTTAATTTGGTACTTACGTCGATAATTCACCAGCAAATCGATCCATTTTTCATTCGACTCATCAAACTAATTGTAAAAGTATGAGAAACGAGTTAAAAATGTGGTTTTTATAAAATTGCTCGTGGAAAATAATGCCCGGTGACCCATATCACCCTTCGACTTTCCAGCTCATCGTTAGTAGCTTTTTCATTTTCTTCGCGCTTTCTTTACGCCCAACACGCCCCGTAAGCAATTTGCTAAGTAGGCTGCAAATTCACTAGTGAATTGTCGATAATCGTAAACCTCGTTCCGATCTACCGCCCAACAATCCTTCCAGCACCAACGTGTGTACACACAATCGCTATATCGCGTGTCTTACATACTTTTATGCATTACATATGGGTGCCTTTATAGTCATTAAACTATTCGTATAAGTCTAGTCCAGTCGCCCTTCTCGAGAATCAGGACAACACCGAGGATTTAATAAAATGGCAGATTTTGTGAAACACAAAATTGTGGCGTTTGAAGAAAGAGACACTCGGTGACCTTGAGAACGATGTTTAATTATATGGAACGAAAAATAATCAAATTATAAATGATTATTCGGTGTTTTGTAATTTCTCAATGTGTAATGCGAATCCGTTCGTCCTGTGGAACTTTTAACCCAATCTGCGGGAGATTCGGGCAAAACTATTTGTAGATTCGCATAGTCTCAATATTCCGCGCGAGACTTTTTTGTTTTGAGCAACTGGATTTTCTCAAATATCGGAGCAATCCGTTTAAATCTTTCCGGAGAAAAAATGCCATTTCGGAGTTCGCAATCGTTTATTGGAAAATGAATACTTTTATGAAAAAAACAGGGTATTTTTAGAATATAAAAAAAAACCATTGAAATGGCAGTTGAATAATCGAAATCCTGGAGAAAAAAAACGATGCGAGTTTGAGAATGATCAGAGGATTATCGTAGTGTGAGTTGGGAACCAAATGAGCCATAAAATAGAGTTTTGAAAAGCCCTGTACGGGCAGGAAAATCCAAAACCACGAGCATACAGAGTGAGGCTCTCGTCGAACATGCTTGTGCACGATGATCGAGAGAAGAAAAAAAAAGCTTTAGGGAAAAAGAGTGTACGGCCTCGCGAGTCAATGCGAATGAAGCGCTGTATAATATACACGTGTAATATCGCCGAAGTCCAGTAACAAAAGCTGACGACCGGGCTCTTGGTTTTCTCGCGTGTCGCTCTCTCTCTCGAACGATAGCTCACGCGGCAGCGAAACCCAAGTAAAGGCAGCGAGAAGCCAGCGCGATAGAAAGAGCGAGAGAAAAAGAGAGAGAGAGAGAGAGAGAGAGAGAGAGAGAGAGAGGGAAAGAAAGAGAGTAGCAAAGGCTCGAACCCGAGCTTCGTACGCTGGCTCAGTTAGCACGAGGCCCGCGATCGAGCAGCACGCATTCAGTCGCGGTCACACTGTGTTATAACTTTTTTCTCTCTCTCTCTCTCTCTCTCTCTCTCTCTCTCTCTCTCTTTCTTTCTCAAACTCTTCCTCTATCTCTTGTCCGTTATCGCGCTATTATCGCTACAACGAATTTACGTTACAGTGTTGATCGTTTTCAAACGACCCGACATATTTCTCCGGCTCCAGTGCTCTGCCCGCTCGACGATCAGTTCGTCTATGCTTTTTGGTTCTTTGTTTGTTTGTTATTACTTGTGTGCACGTGTCATCGCTTCTCGCTCGAGACAGTAACGGATTTATTACTGCGAGCAAATATTTCTCGGCGTACACGCTCGTGGAGCTTCCCTGGATTTTTCGTACTGCTCAACATCGTCGAGTGCGCGGGTGTTTTTTTGTTTTTTGTTCTTTCCAAGTGTTAGAGAACTGGATTTTTTTTCACCTTGATTACGGTAATATACACACGCAATAATCTGTACAGTGACGTTCATGTGCTCGCTGCCGACTCGTGAAATTATTTTCACAAAGTACACATTAAAATCGTTTTCTCTTCGAGCTGCGAATTCCTAGTTTCGAGATCTCTGGAAAAGTGTTTCTCTGTCTTCGGCTCTGAAGAGCCTTACCAGAAATAGTTGCGCAGGCAAATCCCCCAGATGACGAAATATAACGGTTCCCTAATGCCGAAAGTTTCTAAATTTCGAAATAATTTCGACCGAGTAACGATTTTTCGTGTACAAATTTTTTTTTCGATGAAATAACCGTTGCGAATTATTTGCCAGCGATTTCAAGCATTTTACGATGAATTTTCGCATCGTAAACATTACTGCGCTTTGGATTTCGTTCCGGAGAAAATTATTCTCGAATAATTTGCCCGAAAATGAGGGAAATCGCGAGGAAAACAGCTGGAAGACGACGTAGAACAATTGTGGATAATAGGCTGTAGCATATGATTATACAGGTGCAGGTTGAGAGGCACAAACCGAGCGATTGGTATAGAAAATTTCGTTGGCTATAAATAGTCTCGCGGAAAGTGGGATCGCGCGTGAGGGCCGACGAATGAGAACAGTTGCGAAGCGATGTTTGTAGTATATAACCTAACGCAGCACGTGGCCGGCAAGTTCCTTCTTCGAAAACACGTTTGCCCTACAAACTGTTGGCGAAACTACCTCCAAATAGCGTATCCATGAGTGTGGAGTCGAAAAGTATTATTATTCCCTTTGAAAATATTTGCTTAAGGAGGTATGATAAGAATTTAACAAAATTTGGTGATAAAATTCTTAGAACTTCGTCTGTAAACGCACCTTTCGTTTGTAAACCTAGACACACCGTTTTTTGAGCCTGTTATTACGTTGCAAAAATTCTGAAAAAAATCAGGCTACTGTTCGAAATCTTCAACTTGAAATTCCAATTATAAAATTTTTGAAAAATATATTTTTTTCGTTCCTGTTTGATTCAATAAATAGACCGATTCACTGTATTTTCCCGGACACGAAAAACCCAGGTTTACAGACGAAGTGTTAAGCATCAAATACGATGATACAATTTTTTTCAAATTTTTCGTCTACATAGTTGTCGAATAATTAGAGTTTACAATATGCAAAAGATATACCTATATATATACATATCTGAATGCTATGCTTATGCATGTAAACTGTATTGTTGAATAACTCGAAAACTATGTAGAAGAAAAATCTTAAAAAATTTGTATTTTCATATTTAACACTAAAGAATATACTCACCAAATTCCAGTAATTTTTGCCGCAGTAATTTGTGTAGCCAACCTCCTTAATCGGAGCGGTAAGAAAAATAGGAGAAAAAAATATTGTATTGGGCAAATATTCGTTCTGACGTATTTCGATTGTGTTGACATAACAAACTGTGAATATACGATCGCGAGGAGGGGGCAAATAATTACAAAATGTTGGAAAACAGCGTGTCGAGCGACAAGTTTCCATCTCTTAGTTAAACTTGATAATGACCTTTCCGCGTACGGGTCGTACGGAAATTCACCGCGGCTCAAAGAAATCGCTTTCGCGCAATAAATCCCTCGTATTGTTACGCTTGTATGGCTGTCTCTGTGTGAAGAGATCTGATGTAATTTCTCATATGGTAATATTTACGTTATGCGGAATGGCGACACGGGCGTATACACATGTATGTGTGTGTTGAAATGATGATTAAGCATTGAAATCGTAAAAAACGTACGATTAGAACTATTCCATTCAGAGTGTCAATTTGCACCAGTCTTTATTCGGCAAATATCGTAAAGAAAATTATCTTCCGAGGAAAGGCGTCAGACTTTTTTTTTTACGATATATTGGGATGGAAATCTTCTGTAGGATAAATTTTTTTTTCTACTCTAATACGCAGGGGCAATGATTCTTGAATGCGGAAGAAAAATACAAAGTTTACTGACGTCCTGATTTTTTTTTTTCAATAATTACACTGAAAACAAAAGTTTGTTGGAAAAGATCGATATTTTGTTCGACTAAACGTTTTTTTCGAAAAATCCCAAAAATTGTGTCATTGCAGCAAGAAATATTCTGGAAAGTCTCTTCGGAAGCTAATTTTTGTTCTTCCAATCGTAAATTTTGCTGACGATTCCGTTAGAAACCAAATATACTGCCAAAATAACGAAAATTTTGAAATTATCCAAAAATATTTATTTTAACGTGTTCAACAAAATATTGACGATTTTTAACAAAATTTCATTTTCAGTGCATTAAGAATTTTGTCGTTCAAACAGTCGTTCAAATTTCAAGCAGTGCAAATTTCGTTGGAACGGATTCTGAACCGAGTTCATCGCCCTGTATATTGTTGGATCAAATAAAAACTTGCTTGTCAATTGTTTCGTAATGGTTGAGAAAGGAAAAAAAAACAACGAGAAGTAAAAGCTGCAAATTAAAATTAGCACATCGACTCGCTACAACTTTTATCCATTCACGAATCTTTCTACGCGAGCTCTTGGCTTTCACAATTGGGTCTTGTGCAAAAATTATGGCGACGGTGCGAGCTAGCCTCAATTTGCACCTTTTTACTCGCTTCCTTAGCGTCACGACACGAGGTTCCCGCTGGTTCCCGTTTTTTTTTCTTCTACGTAGCCGAAAGCAAGAAATAAACTCGCTATTTTCTACACTGTAAATGAAATTTTGTTAAAAATCGTCGATATTTTGTTGAATACGGTAAACTAAATATTTTTCGATAATTGCAAAATTTTCGTTGATTTGGTTTCTAACGAAATTATCAGCGAAATTTACGAGTGGAACGACAAAAATTTGCTTCCGAAGAGACTTTCTAAAATATTTCTTGCTGCAATGACACAATTTTTGGGATTATTCAAAAAAACGTTTAGTCGAACGTATCGAACAAAATATCCATCTTTTTCAACAAATTTTTTTTAGTCATTCTCTGGGATCGTTCTGTCGAAATTTCTTCACAAATCAATTCCACCTGAGAAAGAAGTAATCGTGAGTTTTTTTTCCGTCAACCGTTGACTCTCATTGCCCCCCGAAAACTTATATAATCCTTACGAGATACGTGAAACAGTCTCGGTTCGTAAAAATCAAGTTTTCTAATTTTTCTTCAGAATGGTCAACATTCCAGAGCAGCGACGAGAACCATTCGTAATTACTTTCTTCTCTAACGAGCAGCCACATGGCGATTCGCTTTTATTGAGACATTATGAATTTTGAGAAAAAGTTAAAATCTCGAGTATTGCCACGACCTTGAGTTTATGGTGGAGGCGAAATTAAGGGAGAACTCGACGCAATTAGTCAAAAGTTTCTCAGGACAGTTTTTTTAATCAAAGCGGAATTTCAATCTCGATGTGAACGTAGTTTCGAACTAGTTTCGTGAGAAAATTAAAAAAAAAAAATATTCTAACGATGAAATCTGCCAAAGTTTGGGACCTTGAACGGCAGCCTTCTTAATGAGCATCCAGCAGAAAAGTCGATACGAAACGGGATTTAGTGTCACGAGATGTGAGCACGAACTAAAAATTCTTCCAACTTTTAGAGAATATCTCTTTTGTTGATGAAACTCCGGGAGTGATTTCCGGTTTCAGTTGAACGAGAGAAAATATTTGTCAGCAGGAGAAAAGGAAAGGAATGAATTTAGACTCGAACGTCTTTTTGTCTTTGTTGTGCGGAGTACCCTTAGATATCGAAGCTTCACAGATCGTAGGGAAATTGATCTGCAGCCTCATTTGGTTCGCATGCTGTCAGAAGTTTGGACAACACGCGTTCCGAATCGAGGCGCCCATGCGGTACGCTGAGAAAATAAATTTGTTGATACAACAAAATGTTTGTTGAATCAAAAAATCCCGCGGTCACGGAGGACGAAAAAAATATTTTGTTCATTTTACAAAACAATTAAGTTATTTAAACTGCCCAAAAATAGACAACCCATAACTTCCAACCCACAGCTGGTCCACCCAACAACTCAAAAGTTGATCAAACTGATGATTTAGTTTATACAACTGAAAGTTTTGTTAAACGGAATGCACGGTATTTTTTTTTCTTAATCTCTCAAATCAATGAAACATTTAGTCAACCAGAGTTTGATTTTGTTATTCAAACGACTTGATTTGGTCAGAATAAACGAGTAAAGGTGTTGAAGCAACTGAACGAGTGCATCAGGATAAATTGATTGTTTTGACCACCTAAATTATTGCCTCAACTACACATGCGTTCACCGCAACAAATTTCTTTTCTCAGTGTACTACGAAGCCACGCGTGCTAAATAATTGCTTCGCGGTATTCATAAAGCCCTCCAACAAGTTCCGGTCTCTATTTCCGCAAAGCTTTAGCGCCTCTGCGTATATACGAACAAAGTTTGAAGTAAGCGTGTTACGAGGGAACTGTACGCTGAAGATGGATGATGTTACGTATGGCTGGGGATGCACTGCTCCATGCGTTACCGTTTAAGCCGGGCGTGTGAATGTGGAACGTCGAAATACGTTAACTCGGTTACACTAACGACATTAGGAAGTCCGTGGTTCACAGGGTGTGCCTGGTGAAGGCACATCAGTGTTCTCCGTACTACGTTGCTGATTTCGTTCTGGCGTTGACTCCAGAAATGGCTTGGAAATGTCGCGATTACGAGCACCTTGTTCCATCACCATGGCGTGTTAAAATTTCTACACAGTTGGAACAACACGATAGCAGCCACCCGCGCATCCTTTCGAATCGCGCAACAATCGCCATGTCTGACAAAGTTGGAACAAACTAACGAGCTCGGCACTCGCTCATTAAATAGAAATTGCTTCGATGCATTTCGTTATTACGCGAACTTGACGTATCGTTCGTTTGCTCGAAAACTCTTCCGAACCCTCGATCATCGTTATGAGATTCTCCATTTTCTATTATTTCATCGCGTCCTTCGGACCAAGGTCGCTCCGAGGCCTTGATAAACATCAAGGTCTCCCTGACCGAGAACACGGTTTAGCGCGTATTGGAAGTGATGGAATTCAAGTTTATCGGGGCGACAGTGATTGAAGACAGATTTGCGAAATCGTAAGTGAGGCAGGCATCGAAATTCATCTTGGCTAATGCCGTTATCCAAGCCACGACCTATCAAACCCTTGAGAAACCGGATTAATCTAACGAAAGCTTTATCCACTGATTCACATACGCGTTCAAAATTCGTCTGAACAACGCGACGTTTTTAGCCTCCAATCGTCCCCGTCACTCGTGTAATTCTATTTTTTCGGAATTTATTAAAAAACGAACACAATTGCTCGATTAAAATAAATCTTAATTAATTCAACTAGACAAATCTAATAAACTAGATAAAGAAAAATCTTAAAAAATTTGTATATTCATATTTAATTCTAAAGAATATACTCACCAAATTTCATTAAATTTTAAAATAAAATTTGGTGATGACATTCTTTAGCATCAAATACGGTGACACAATTTTTTTCAAATTTTTCGTCTACACAGTTTTCGAATAATTCGAGTTTACAATATGCTTATGCTTATGCATGTAAACTCAACTGTTGAATAACTCGAAAACTATGTAAAAGAAAAATGTTTAAAAATTAGTATATTTAATACTAAAGAATATACTCAGCAAATTTCATTAAATTCTAATCATTTCGAATTTTCCCATGTTTTTAACACGGCAACATTGTTGTGAGTAACCAACCTCCTTAAAAATTAGAGGTGCATCTAAAGTTGGAAGCTCCAACGTGACTGCTCGATGGAACATTCTCTGAAAGCGTTATCGAAGCTCATGTGTGCCCAAGTATTTAAATATACAATCAAGGCTGCCTGATAAGCCTCTTAGAGAACAGATCGAAGGGAAAGGAAAAAGAAAGCAAGTTGACTGAACCGAATTGATGAAATTAGTATTGTGACGTGTATCCCAATTGTGGATACAATTTGACGAATGGGATAAAATAGATGCAATCGGTTTACACTGGTGTTGGTTTGATGCTTGGTCGTTAAAGTGCTCTCACGCACATACGAGAATACAATTGCAATATGTCGAACGTTACGCGTATTGCAAAAGTGTTTAATTGAACGAGCTCGATCGTTCGCCAGTTGTAAATGAGCGTATAGAGTTTGATGCGAAATAATTGGCAATTAAGAGTCACCCGATCGCGGAGACGAGAGGACGAAGAAGGACGCGGTGGCATAAAGAGAGGGACGCCCTCGTGCTAGGCGAGCACATGTTGTTGATTCCCGGTCATCCTAATAATAGGTATGCCAGAACGACACAAGTTCCGATGTAGCTAATTATTCCTCTTATATATCGCGCATTTATTACTTCCTCGGTATACAAACTGTGTGTACACAAAATGCCTAATGCCTCGACTCGACCGACTGTTATTCTCGTCGACTGAGACAGCGAAAGGAAAATCTCCGTTGTTGCTCGATTTTATAGAGACTCGGATCTGTCAATATTCCACAATTTCTTATCGCAAATTCTTCTTCTATCGCTCGAAACCATTTCGTCGAGTTACAGCCATTATAATTCTATTCCGTGACACAGAGATCACAGATTCTTCGATAAATTAAACATTTATCGAATCGATCCTATCGTACCGAGCAACCAACACTATTTTTTTATTTTTTTTTCTCAATGGTTCGAGGTTCAATGCCGCCATTGGCACTTTGGTATCGACGTATGCTCCACAATCTTCAAATTACGATTTTATTCGATTGATAATTATGAATTATTAACACCGTTTCGTGGAAAGACGAACTAGACACTAAGGAATTTCCTCATTTTTGGTGACGATTCAAATTCCCGTGCGCGCGATGATCTTAATGATTCATTAATTATTGATTATTTTTTTTTAATTGCAATGCATTTCCTTTCACTTTGAATGAAAATGTATTTTTTCAATCCTATCATTAAGGAGGTTGGCTACACACAACAATGTTGCTATATTAAAAGCATAGCGAAATTCGTAATGATTAGAATTTAATGAAATTTGCTGAGTATATTCTTTAGTATTAAATATTAATATACAAATTTTTTAAGATTTTTTTTCGACATAGTTTTCCAGTTATTCAACACTGGAGTTTACATGCACAAGCATAGCATTGAGATATATATAGGTATAGCTTTTGCATATTGTAAACTCGAATTATTCGAAAACTATGTAGACGAAAAATTTGAAAAAAATTGTGTCATCGCATTTGATGCTAAAGAATGTTATCACCAAATTTTATTAAATTCTTATCATATTGTCGTATGTAGCCAACCTCCTTAATGAAATTTGGTGAGTATATTCTTTAGTATTAAATATGAATATACAAATTTTTTAAGATTTTTCTTCGACATAGTTTTCCAGTTATTCAACACTAGAGTTTACATGAACAAGCATAGGATTCAGATATATATAGGTATCGCTTTTGTATATTGTAAACTCGAATTATTCGAAAACTATGTAGACGAAAAATTTGAAAAAAATTGTGTCATCGCATTTGATGCTAAAGAATGTTATCACCAAATTTTATTAACTTCTTATCATATTGTCGTATGTAGCCAACCTCCTTAATTCAATATGCGTGTCGAAGGAGTCCGGTGTTTTCATCTTCTCTCGCTCTCGCCCCCCCCTCCCCCGAAGACACGCTCCCCGCTTGTCTCGTTTCTTCTCCCCTCTCTCTCTCTCTCTCTCTGTCTTGGGCATTCATCGTCGTAGGAACAAACGCGTGTGCCTCGTTTTAATATAAAATACACACATACAGTACGTCCCGTTTGAGAGGTGATGTGCTGTTCCGAGGACGGAGCGTATCGCCTCTCATCGTGCATCCGAGCGCCCGCACGATTCCAGCTTGACTTTCAGTCTTGGTCCCAACGGACTCGCGCTCACGTTCGATCGATGGATTCTCCCGGACGCGCTTTCTTCACATTCTTTCGTGATCGGGCTACGAAAATTCATTTCATTTTTATCCTCGTCCAATAAATCGAACGAAAAACGATGGAAAACGATTGAGTTTTGAAATTATGTGCCAACGTTGTTTAAGCGTTGTCGTGAGTTTTCTGCTTTGTCGTTCAAAGTTGGCTAAAAAAAATTTGTTAGATCTCGGGGAAGGTTAAAAAATCGTAGAAACGAATTTTGATTATGGGAAAAATCTCTAAAAAAAAAAAAACAAAACAAAACAAAACGATCGTCTCTCAAGTTCAAAGTTTAATTATCGGCATAAAAATTAAAACAATTTTCCATTTTTTTTCTCATTACGTGCCGTTTTAAATGGCGTTTTTTTTTTCTTCGTTAACGGAGAAAAAAAATGATGTACTCCGAAGTCATCATCGTCGATTGCATGTGAGCTTCACACTGGACTCGTGACAATGGAATTTGTTGTTTCGCACTAGGAAGTTTCGTTGTACATATCAGATGGTTAGTCGCTGTTTCATTTTGTTGAACGGCCTCGTTGCGAGGATAGAGTGTCCGGTATGATAAAACGGATTCCAACTAACTGGCAACAAATGCGTCGCTGCTGTGTGTGAATGAATGAGGAGGGAAAATAATTACGATTGCCGCAGCCCGAAATGACGTTGGAGTGACGTCAACCCATCATAGCGCTGATCCAACAAATCACACGCATAGATGTGCGCTCAGCCAACGAGCCAAGCTAGACTCTGAGGCTCCGCAACACAATTGTGTTCTTTTTTTTTTTCATTTTCTCACTCGTCATCGTTTTTTTTTCACCTCGTTGACATTTCTGTTCATTCTTTGAACAACCGAACGAATAATCGGTTTTTTGTCACTCTCAATGCGATTATCTCGAAAATAAATTTGGCAAAATCAGCAAAATTAATATTTATTATGCAGGCCACGGTAGCGAAGCCACGATCACAATTATTTTCCGCAGAATCCGTACAATTTGACTAGAAAGTACAAAGTTGCTGTGTCGGAGGCTCATTCCCTCATTTTTTTACCAACTGCACGGAAATCCAGAAAGCTCAGATATTTGGATATGAAAAATCGTTTTTCGAGCAAGAGCGAGACTGTCTTTGAACTTCGGTTGCGTGCGAGGGAACTGCGAGCCGAATTAGATACGAGCTTAGACTCGGCATCTTTTCAAAAGCAATATTTTGAATTATTTGGATTTTAAATCATTAAATCATTTAATGAAATTTAGTGAGTATATTATTTAATGATAAATATGAATATACAAATTTTTTAAGATTTTTCTTCTACATAGTTTTCGAGTTATTCGACACTAGAGTTTACATGCACTGAAAACAAAATTTTATTGAAAAAGTTCAATATTTTGTTCGATACGTTCGACTAAACATTTTTTTGAATAATCCCAAAAATTGTGTCATTGCAGCAAGAAATATTTTATAAAGTCTCCTCGGAAGCAAATTTTTGTCGTTCCACTCGTAAATTTCGCTGATAATTCCATTAGAAAAAAAACATACTGCCAAAACAACGAAAATTTTGCAATTATTCAAAAATATTTAGTTTACCGTATTCAACAAAATATCGACGATTTTAACAAAATTTCATTTCCAGTGTGCATAAGCATAGCATTCAGATATATATATGAATATCTTTTGCATATTGTAAACTCGAATTATTCGACAACAATGTAGACGAAAAATAAGAAAAAAATTGTGTCATCGTATTTGATGCTGAAGAATGTTGTGACCAAATTTTATTAAATTCTTATCGTATTGTCGTATGTAGCCAACTTCCTTAAGTAACGATTTCAATTCTTGGCCTTAATCGATGAATCTGGTTATTAAAATAATGAATAACACTCTTCGCTGTCTCTCCCAGTCTCTCACTCACTCAAAGATGCAGTCGATGATTTTCTAGTAGTTATTTCTTCGTTCGAAATAAACTAGACCCCCTTTGAGCGGGGTCAATGCACTTTGAGCCACGCTGGAGGTAAATCACTTTCCTTTTTTAAATATACGCAATTTAGCTCCTTCTAATCTGAATAGGAAAAGTCTTAAGCTTCTCGGTTTCCTCTGCTAAATGGAAGATGAGAGAGAGGGAGAGAGACATACAAATTGTTCGCTAGAGCGTACAAATTGAATTATGCACACTGAATGAAGTTCCGGGTGACCCTTTATGCTCGTCTTTCTCGTCTCTCTCTCTCTCTCTTTTTCCTTCTGGGACTCGTGTACGAATTGAGATGGGAGCTCACTTCCGCACGCGGTGTTTCGAGCACACGCAAATATCTGTAGGCCAAAAATATAAGACACCGTCCCCGTTGTTACCGAAAGTTTATAAATTTATGAGAATTCATGATTCTGAAGTTTGCATCGTTTGAATGCAATGGAATCCCTTATTTTATTATATTTTTATAAAGCAGAGCCAAAAATTTTCATGCATTATTTATCTATGAAAATTATTGGCAAATAAAAAGCTGAGTGTCATAAAAAAATTGAGGAGTTTCCAAAAATCTAAAAAAAATGTGAGTAGATAAAATATTTTTCGTTTAGCTCCAACGATGCGAACTCGAATATCGTGAGAATTCTCGAATGGAATTACATTTGTCAATTGCTGATTGGGATTGGGGATAAAATTTAATTTTATTAGAAGAGAATCGAGATTAGAGAAATCACGACAATTATTCCAAAACGTTTCACAGTGGCTTTTTAAAACTTGTGCGAACATCGAGTGAAATCGTTTAAACATTTAATGACGTTGATCGTTCGTCCCTGCTCGCATTAGTGTATGCACGGAAGAGATTAAATAAAAATAAATGTCGGATAAAGAAAAAATCTCGAGGAATAATCGTTTCCGAGTGAAACTTCGAGGATTCGAGGATCGAGATTAAGGAAAAAAAAAAAAGTGATTGGACAGGAAATAAGTTATTGGTCGATTGACCTCGAGTTCGGGACAATTCGAAGGATCAAAACAAAACGTTGTGTTTTTTTTTTTACGACACACATTTAACCCAGCCCCGGATCAGCGTCGTTGAATTATCAGAAATGAATATGCAGACTTAGGCATGAGCCGATGGGTATCGATAAATAATTGTTCGACGTTGATTTTTGCTAGAAAATTAATTGAACATTTCGGCCTCGATTCGCTCGCCAATTGGTTCCGGCGTCAAAGGCCTCTGGAAACTTGTTTCGTCGTTAAAAAATCGGAACGAAAAAGACGCTGAAAAATTTCGATTGCGACTAAAGAGACTAAATAATTAATTCGGTTGAATATAATAAAGAAATAAAGCGGAAAGAACAAGTGGAAAATGTATGTGATGGAGTCAGGAGGCCACAGAGTGGCTCCTGTGCCCACGAGGCTCAAGAAAGTCGTGGATTATAAATCGGGCAACGAAGCCGCAGTCGTAAGCGGAGGCGTTCATGGTGGCGGTGGAAATGTCGTTGAATCACGCGGCGGTACACATATCGCAGCAACTGTCAAAAATACCGTTCGTCGTTTGCTAAGACGTACGAAAAGTCACCGGGACGCACCATCGGTTCCCTCCGCTGTGTTGCCCATCAATCGGAATTCAACAATTACCGCACCGACTACGAACGTCGTCCCTGCCAACAAAAATCCAATACCAAGGATTACTCCCAGCAATATCAACGAAACAACCGCCAGAAAATCGCGTTTACAACAACAACAACAACAAACACAACAAACAACCGCGAATTCAGCGACGCATCAACAAAATGTCAAACGATCTTCTAGCACTGCACGACGATACCCGAGACCCGGAGCTCGACTGCAGGTAAGATCATCAAAAGTTAACACGACAGTTTGCATGCACAAGTTTTTGTGCTCTGCTCGCTGATTACGAAACTCATGAGCTAGAATTTCAAAAAATCGGCCGAGGTTTCGTAGACGATTTTCGAGTCTATTTTGAATCGTGGAAAAATCAAATATCTCAACTTTTCTGATAAATCGATAGAACATTCATTTTTTCATGAAAAAGTGCAAACGAAAATCAACGTGACTCGAGGGTTGAACATCGAACGAAAATTTTTCGCACTTTTAATTCCAATCGCTGATCTGCAAAATATTCTCCAATCTTTTTATTTAAATCAACAAGAAAAAATGCGAAATGAAAAACAAATTCTACGATATTTTTAAAAACTAAATATTAATATTTGTGTTGTTGTTTCGATCGTTTAGGAGCTCTTGATACTCCTCATTCGTTCTGATCCAACGATAGAGATCAGCCCTCTCGTTGCTGTGTTAAACACGCGACGATTGACTCGAATCAAGACAGATTGGAACGGTGTGACGCAATTTAAGGCTGTTCGCCTAATATCGCAATGTCACGTCTGTATTTTTATGATGTACAAATTAATGAATTACCACATGAAACCCCATAACTCATAACCGAAATCACGTAAATCGAAAGAATACCAAACGAAAAAAAAATAAACTTTCTGCTTCTAAAGTTGGAACTCTGGTAATTGATTAACATTTTTTTTTTTTCATCGTGAAATTTCGTCTTGGATTTGATTTGGAATTTCTACAAAGGAATCTCGAATTTGGAACTTTATAAACACACGGAGTATTTTTATTCTCAATTTTAATCGTTTCTAGTGGTCGAACAGCCTCAAAGTATTACAATTACAAAACGACTTTATTTAGGATTCTTTCAAAATTTAGTATAAACGTTCTTGGCACCAAAACTGACAGTTTTCTCCTGTGAAGAAAAATTTTCTGACGTTTAGAATTCGAAATATTTAATTTCTAATTTTTTATTTTTCCCATCTAAAGGCGTGTAAATTGAAGTCACGTTCGTTAAAAAGTTGCAAGAAAAAAAAACGTGACTTCGAATTTACACGCGTTGAGATGGGAAAAAATGTAAACGTCAGAAAATTTTTCTTCACAGGAGAAAACTGTTAGTTTTGGTGCCAAGAATTTTAATACAAAATTAAAAAAAAAAAAACCCTTAAATAAAGTCGCTTTGTGATAGTAATACCTTGAGAACGAATGGCCGGCTTGATCGCCACGGACCTCGAGGATATTACTCGTTCACTCAATGTGTGCAGTTCAGTTATGACACGCACTTGTGCAGTTGATCGTCGATGGGGAGCTGCACATTCGAGACCTTTGTTTTTTTCGCTTCTATTCTCTTGCCTTCTCTCTCGATAGTTGTTGCGAGAGAAGAGAAGGTTGCGAACAGAATTGCTTATTATTCGTTCAAATAATAACCAATTTGCGAATCATTTTCCAACGACACATTAAGGCCGTATACGCATAGCAAGTTCGCCAACATTGGCGTTTTTATAAATTCAACAATGTCACAAGGATTTTTGTCTCGTTTAACCAGTTTTTGTCTTTCTTCTCTCCCTCATCGTCTCTTCTTCCTCCGACATTGAAATATTAATGAAACTACGGGAAAAAAAACACACACACAAACGTACTTTGTCGTTCTGGAGATTTTTAATAATAAAAAAAAAAAAAAAAAAAATTCACGAGTTAAAATTTAATAAACGCTTCCAAAGCTCGTTGTTCATAAAAATTGAATAAATGCATTTTTTTTTGTTTTACCGTGGCAAACTTAGAACGTGAAATTAACGAAAGAATTAAAATATTTACTTATGAATATTTGAGACAATGATTGGCAAACATGTCGCGTTCCAAGTTCGTATCGATCGAATAAAAATCATGGTTGTGAGATAGAGATGTGTGTATAGAAGTACGCGGTTTCTCAAGGAATTCCATTCAACGTGGCTGTCGAGCAGCAATCGAGAGGACTCGCTTTGGCTCGAGGTCGTCAAGTACGACCCGCGCCTTTTAGCTCTGTGAGGAGAAATATAAATATATGTATAAACGTGTGAATATATAGCATGAGAGCTCAACTGGGAAGCGCTCGACGCGCATTGTTTACAGCGAACGCGCGATGAAACGTTTTTGCGACGATGCAAAACTCGGTGAGCGAAAAAATGGCGTTCCCGTTCGATTCAAATGCCCATGGGAGATTTTGCGAGTTTTTTTCATGCAAAGATTTCGTTTGAGAATGGCGGAGAATGAAAGGAAACGAATTGCCCATTTTGAGCGAGAGTTCGTTTGTACTCTCGAGCAAGTTCGACGAATTTCGTCATCCCGATGACGAATTTCCAAAGCGAAAAGTTCTTCGCCATTTTTCTCTACGACCAACCGTTCGGGAAATATTAACCGCGCTCGCTTCACTCGAAAAAAAAAAAAAAATTCAACATTATCTCACGAACGGGACGTCGTAGAGAAAAATAAAAAAATACTTTTCTCTGCAGAATTTCACGATTTATCAAATTTACAAATCTTAAAAACAACGAGTTCTTGCAACTCGTTATTAACAACCCATCAACGTACATCCGTATTAAAAACCTGCACATCTTCCGTGTTGCACTCAGGCCGTCGGTAATCACCCAACGCATTTAGAATTCTTGCTCGAATACTCACACTTGATTCTCTATTATTTCCCCTTTTATTTACATTTCCTCGCTCAATCATTGGTCGGAGCGAGTCTATCGAGCAGTCTCAACGCTACGAAATAATCGTAGGTTTTCACCATCGCGTTTCCTTTCACTATTTCGCCCGCATGTACGTGCAATTCTGCTTTATTATATGCTCCATCGATCACAAAAAGAAAAAATCACGAATTACACGATTCGACACTTACTATACGATCTCCATCCGACATATTTGTTTACTACCTGTTGGTAGCTGTAATATACTTGATCGTATGCAATTATCCATCAACGAGCTTTGCCTCGAAGCGTAATACCGGCTGCTTCAGCTCGTGAGGTCAATAAATCAAAAATCCAATTTAAAGGATTAACATTTTCGATACTATTCACTAATTGCTTCCTCACAGAGGAAACTGTGTGACGGTGAACATTTTTTTTTTTTCCATTTTTCAATGTCACTTTGCTCAAAATGTCCCAAAACATCGAAAAATCATATCTAGAAAAAATGTCCGGATGTGTGTGTGTGTGGCAATGCAAATTTTAAGAAAAAAAAAAATTTAATTTCCGCAAATTTTAAGATTTATTACTAATTTTTTTTTTTTATAAATAGAGTATCATAATAGGAAGGTTGGTAGTGAATTTGGGGAATATCGTTCGGACGGTTTAAATTTTATGATCTTGCGAATTTTACGAAAATCTGAGATTTTTGAAAAATCGACAAATCGCTCTAATTTCTGCAAATTTTTTAAAATATTTTTTTCAAGTCTGTACTGTACGAATAATTTAAATTTTTATCAATTTATTTTGGTTTACTACTTTCTCATATTTATTCGATATTTATGCATCTTTACCCACTCGCACGCCGAGCGATAATTCGCCTTCGACATCTATGCAAATACAGATGGCATTCTTGGCGTGTTCAATACCGAGGAATCGTGTTGTATCGAGAATAAGCAACCGTTTGTGCATATATTGTGAATAAATGCTCTGTCCTCTTGTCGCGAAAATACCAAAAGGAACGAGTGAGAGAGAAACACTGAAATTAGAGTCAGTCGTGCAAAGAAAAGTCTGTCAAGGTCCGAAGTTTAGCTGCCGCTGTACATTCGCCAATAACGTTTCTGCACCGAGCCTCGCCTGTTTTTTCAAAAGCCATGCATGTCGACTCGCGCGAGAATGCTAAATTATCCATTTGCGTTTTTTCAAGACAATTCCCCGGGACGAATTTATTATACACGCAATAAATATTGCAAATTCGAAAAAGTCTGAACTCAATTGAGTGAAAAACCGAGACTTGCGCGTCTTTATTTTACTCGACTATCAACGTACATGCGAATAAATGATAAATCATTGCTGTTACATTTGTGACACGAAGAAAATCCTCATACGACTTGATTCGCTGAGAATTATCATTGCAAAGTTTGCATTCGAGATCACGAGCTTTCTCGCCTGTATTTTTGTTATTTATATACTTGATGTTTTTTTTTGTTGTTGTTATCGCAGTGGTTCGTCGATAATAAAACAAATTATCTTTGTCGCGACGAGCGGCGGCGGCGGCGACGATGATAAATTTCTCAATAATTCGCGTCAATAATGATCCATCAAATTCTCAAAAGTAAAGAATCGCGTGAATGTTCACTGGAGCGAAATGCACTTTTTCTCTTGGCCAATTTTTATTCATTTTTAATTCATCGAATCATCTGCTTCAGCCCCGAGACGAACAAACGAAAGAACGAAAGATGCAAAGTTCTGTAGTATTATGAAAATTGTCGTTTTTGCTCAAGGCAGTCGCGAGTCTCGCTTCAACTTGTTGGAGAAATTATTCCTAAATAATCCTCCAAAAATCTTGAGTCAGTTCGAGAAGTGACGAAAAGAGTGACACGAAAAATGTTCTTGGAACAAGTTGTACGTCTGGGGCACCAAACGAGTCGATTACTCTGTTTTTCTCGTAACAGCGGATGCTCCGCTAACGGTGGCTCTCCTCCGACTGTAATACATATATGTATATCGACGTTGGAAGCTCAGGGTGTCCAAAAAGTCATGCAATCAAAATTCCAATCCCCATTGACTTCAAACTCGAAAAATGAGGTCAATTTTTTTCATTGAAAAACTCGTTTACGTTTCCCTGAGTTTTTATCATCAAATTTTGACCGAAAATCACTTTTCCAGACACCATTCTCTTCGTTGAAAAAAATCAAGGACATTTAGCATTTTCGAAGCAGATCCTCTCGTAGGAAAAGCATTTTTATGCCAAAAAGGAGATCCAGCTGTTTTTTCAGCCGGTTTTAAAGTTGAGGTTTTTGAAATTAAAATTGCATATTTCTTAGTTAAAAAATTATAAAATACCACGAGCGATAAAGAATTTTCGTGAAAGTTTTTCGAGATATTTTCTTTCCCTTGAAACTCTCGTATTTCTCGCACTTGCTGGTGTTTTTATTTCCGACTTTTGGAACACCCTGTACGTATGACCGTATGACCTGATGCGATACGCTACATAAATTTCTAGGAAGACTAAAAGAGAAGGAAAGATGTGAAGGGTGAAGGACTGGAGGTGGGTTAATGAGACTAGACTCTTGAGAAGAGGGCTTCAAGGGGACAGTGAAGATGACCGAAAGAAAAAAAAGTGTGGTAGAGTTTAGTTCTCATTGCCCCTGGCATTGCTACCGTCCTCTGCTCTTCTCTCGGGTCTAATGACCCAGAGCGCACACTGTTGTTCCAACACTTGGAACGTTTCAATGTCACTGTACCGAGAACACTCGCTCGGCCATTCGCATTAGTATCGATATGCGTCGATCCCCCGAAGAAAATCGATTCTACGAAAAAATCGATCCGTTCTCTCAAACACTCGAGCTTTATTATGGAGAAAGCCAAACAAAAAAGAACACGGTGATTGGGACGAATTTTCGAAGTGACGTTTTAAACATAGACGAGCGTATCGCGTTTGTGTTCAGAAAACATCGATCGTCTTTTGGGAACGTTGAACTTAATTTTTTCGGGTTTCAATTTTAAAATCGTAAATAAAAATAAATCGTAAAATAGCATTGGTCGCAAATCTTTCGCAGAGTGCCCAAGGCAGAACCTTCGCGCATTGAGATGTCTTTTCTCCGATTTTCAACATAACCTCTTTGGTGCGCACACACGTGTGTTACTCGAAGCGATAAATCGATGGCTCTGGGTGCGCCTCGAGAGAAACCTCCCCCTCCTCCTCACGCTGCAATTTAATAATTGCGATCATTTCCCAGAATCGAGCTGATATATTGTGCGTACGACGCTGACCTTTCGCGATGATTGACACAGCGATTTGGATGGTTAACAATGTGTGCCCACCAAATTTGAGTTCTTTGACTTGGTTTTTTTCCACCAGCGTTCTACAAAATCCACTAGAAAGTCTCACACGTTATTTGGGTAAAAATTTGTGAAAAATCGACAATTTGCATCGCTCCGCAGATCACTGTTGAGTTTTTATTCATTCAATTTCCATCGCAGAATATTATATTCTCGAAGGTATTGAAATTGGGTATGTCGTGACACGTAAATGTCCTTGAAACATCGTGTCTTCGTCAAAAAATGAAATACGAAAAAAGCGAAGCGATAATGATGCTAAAATTTGAAGACGAAATTATTAGCAAACTACGAGGTGACGCTCTGCCACGACTGGGAGACTTCCGAGTGAAATAAAGCGTCACTCGGCTGTCGACGTCACCACCAAACACCTGTTGTGTTTTTACCGCACAATATATTTATATATGTGGAGGTACGTGGAAATTCACTCAGTTGCGACTATACGGTTGCCATAACGCTCGTACAAATTTATTTCGGTCCGACAGTTTATCAGGTGTTCCTAAACGTGCGAGCTTTGTGGAACGTTCGTGTCGACTCGTTTGAATGGAAGAGAGGGGGGAGAGACCGAGATCGAACGTTTGCTCGGTACTTTGTGTTCGGAAAGTTACCCGCAGTCGGTGCTTGTGTTTTCCTCTTCCGATTAACGTTTTTTCGAACGCAGAAAACATCCCGAGTACCCACAAATAAATTTTTACCAAAAAACATTTCGTTACGTTCGAAAGCTGCAAGATCGTACGAAATGATAAATAAGTTTCGTGAGTGTTGAAACATTCTAGAACGGAATAGACGCACGAGTTTTCGTCAGAGACGAAGGAAAAGCGTGGCTCACAGTGGCCCACTCTGCAGGACGCGGTTGGAACTGTCGGCTCTAATCTTGCCTCCTTCTCGCTCCCCACACTGTAGCTCGCTCGAGTTTAGGGCACGATCGAAGGGACTCTCAGAGCCACGAGAGTTTCCACGGGCCTACAAAGTAAATTGTGGTGTCTCGTTTGCTGCTGTTTCGTGCCTCCCGTAGCGGAAGAGCAAGAAGCAAAGAGAAAAAGTAGGGGTAACAGCTTCGAAAGAGAATATGTGTGTAGAAGGAGAAAAAAAAATAACCTGACGCGTTCACGAACTTTCATTTTTATCCAAAGTTTCCCCCACCACCATTTTTTCCCTCACTGCTCGGGACGGATGGTATAAAGCAACTAATAACGTGGGTAGTCTCTCTCTCTCTCTATCTCTTTCTCTCTCGGTTACTCGAGAGCGAGTTTCGTCAAGCGAAATCTTACCAACGTTTTCAGACTTGGTGTGTTGCTCGCCCGGCGTGGCAGGAGCCCAACTGCTGGATGGTTCTTTGAGAGACTTTCTAACCTCACCAGCCTTACACTCCGTCTCTCTTTCCCACTCTTCCGTTCTTTCTCTCTCTCTCTCCCTCGAATCTCTCTCGCTCTTTCTCGTTCAGTATCGCTCGAGGCTTCGCGTCGGCCGCGTAGTAACATAAAGTCAGTAACCAGTGTACAAATCATTACGTTCTACGTACTACCCTCGTTCTTTATTCATCATATAAATTGACGTGTGCACGTGCGTGTGTACAAGTCTCGACGAGACGTCGATAAAAATTGGCCGTGATTTTCGATAACCCTCGAACCTTGAACACCCTTTCCCAGTGAATATAAACAACGAAATCATCGCCTACTTTCTACAAAACGATTGTTAAGGAGGTTGGCTACATACGACAAAATGATAAGAATTTAATAAAATTTCGTGATGATATTCTTTAGCATCAAATACGACGACACAATTTTTTTCACATTCTTCGTCTACATAGTTGTCGAATAATTCGAGTTTACAATATGCAAAAAATATACCTATATATATCTGAATCCTATGCTTATCCATGTAAACTCTAGTGTTGAATAATTCGAAAACTATGTAGAAGAAAAATCTTAAAAAATTTGTATTTTCATATTTAATACGAAAGAATATCCTCAGAAAATTTCATTAAATTCTAATAATCTCGAAATTTCCTATGCTTTTAACATGGCAACATTGTTGTGTGTAGCCAACCTCTTTAAAATGTCCAGCCATCGAGAAGCTCGCGATTGGACGTTTTTTTACGACGAAAAATAGAATCGCCCGGGGCGAAATGAACTCTCAGTCATTCTTACACACCTGCGAGTTACGTTCGTGCGTTCGTGCATCCCACAACAACACTCGTGTTCCAATACAGTGAACATAAAACGTGCGGCTCTTCGTTTTGTTATGGTGAATTCGTGATTCAGTGTTTTTACCCATGTAACCTTCGCCCTGCAGATGAATGTCAAATACTTTCGTGGTGCTCGCATACACACATTCGCCCAATTTCACATGAAAAATTACTATGCATTTGCTCAAATTTCTCAGAGGGACGATATGGTACCAGGGAATTATCATAGCACAGTTATTTTTTATATAATTTTCTCGTCGACGTCTCTCCGTGTAGGTATGAATACGTGAGGATTTTTACGTCTGTATATAAAAGTGATGACTCTGAAGCTTGCAACGTTGAGATTGAACGAAAAGTGTTTAGTATATTCATTATTTACTGAATTTTTAAAATCATGACAATTTTTCGTGTCGATTGAGTTTTTAGGTCGCAAGAGAGGATCGTTTTGTTGTCCAGACTAAATATTGAATAATAATTATGAGCTCTACTGAAAAAATAACAGAATTTCGTTGCATTCCAACGATGCAAACTTCAACATGATTAAAAGTGGTAATATCTTGGACAGTCCACGTTGTCGTACGTTGGGCTTGTGACGCATACGTGATAAGTACCGACCGCCTTTGGTTATGTGCTGCAATGAGACACTCGTGAGCGAATCATCGCAAGGATCAGTCGCGTTAAAAATAAAAAACAAAATAAAAAATTCTAAAATTATCGAATGAATCCTCCGGCAATCGAGCTTCCCGGGTATTTATTAATTCCGTAATAATTTCGATTTATTAGGTTGAGAAAATAATATTAGTTCTCGAGAAGTAGAAATTGTTTTTTTTTTTTGCTTTTCATCGAATTGTGCAGACTCGAAAATAAATTTTTATTGTTATTGAGATTTCGGATAAACGTCGACGGTTTGAACGATTTTAATTTATTCAATGTACTTTTTAAATTGCAACAGCTGCGACAACATGCGAGTGGAAAGTTTTTAGCGATTCTCGTACCGGGTCGAGGGGAAAAAATATAAATCGCGCGTGTATTTTTCCGAGAAAGCACGATTCGATGATGAACGTATCGGTGTAGTTTCATTATCAATAATTCTTGTGTTTTTTCTCTGTGAGAGCGATTTCGAGGGATCGCATTGATCGACCAATGACTCGCGTTTATTCGTTTCTCTTCTCTCTGCCTTTTCTCTCTCGATACTCGTTTTTCTTCCTCGATCCAGATCTCGAGGCTCGGCTCTCTCGGGCTTTTCGCGTGGGTGCTAATTCCACGATCGGTCAATTTTTTTCGAAACCGGAAGTGGTTGCCCACCGTAGACTCGCCTCAAATCTCCGCGCGACCAAATACACAAAAGGCAGGGCCCGGGAATTTCCGCGTGGTACGATTTCTATATTTATTGAATTTTTAATTAATTAATTAATTAATTAAAATATATAATTATATATAAATAATAAATATATTCATTTATTTAAACGATTATCGATGGAGATCAGCAACTTTTCGCGATTCCGAGGCTTTTGTTATTTCGATTGATTGTTTATTCGATCAAATTCTAATTTCTCACTATTTAATCGTTATTTCGACACTTACGAAAGTTCCAGGGATCACGTAGTGAAATGGGAAAACGCAAGCATTGCTCGAAGGATTAATCGCTCAATTATTTTCTCATTACCATTTTTTTTTTTACAATGCTCGATACTCATCGGTGGAATGCGATTCTCTGGATCGTCGAAAAACGAAATAAGCTTGAGTAATGGGAGCCGGAACGACGATTAGAATCATTGCTCTTAAGGGGTCTATCGGAGTTGAGGAATTGTTTTAATTATTGGAGCGAGGTCATTAACGGGACTCATTAACAAAGCTTTGTTTCTTTTCGATGTGATTAGTCACGAGAAACCGAAAAATTCTCGTGTTGGAATTATTTTAGATGAAGCGTTGTCGGTTAGAAAACGTCGATCTTTGTCGGTGTTATTCATCGAGGCATCAAGTGACAATGAATCTGGAGAACGTAGAGTTTTTGACTGTAAAAAAATTGTGAGCCTGGAGCTCGAGAAAAAAAATTCAAAGATTAAATTTGTACAGGGTCAATGTCACTTTTTTCGCCGGAGCCAATTTTTTATTTTCTTGTTCGACATTAACGCTGTCCGTTCTCCCTTTTTTTTTTTTAGGAACTGTGCAATTTATCGAATTTTTCAATATTATTTGTTGCAACAATCTCGGGCGTTGTTTTCATTGTTTCGTTTTTTATTAACAATAATAAAAAATCATTTTTATCCATCACTCAGCGCAGACTCTCTTTCTATGGAGCAAAAACTAGTTTTTTCAATATTTTCAGATTTTTTAATCTCGTCCGAGTACAGTAAAAAAACGTCAGGACACCACAGACCCATGTGTGGCTAGGGCCCTAATTGTCGTGTGTCTCCAGAGAATTAATAATATATTTTTTTTTTGTTTTTATTTTCGAGCGTTATTCATTCAGAGTCGCTAGAGTTTCGTAATTCCTTCGTAAACTGGTCGGTTTGCTCCATTTCACCTGCAAAATAAATTGGAACGTTGAAATGGAAAGAGAAAAGTCAGGCGTTCAGATTATCAATAAATTTATCAGCGTCATCGTACACTCGTTACGTGACTCACAAAATCTTAATAACGAGCTTAGAAAAGTAAAAAAAAAAAAAAAAGAAATGGAAAAAAGAATTGTGTTGCCTTTTTGATCAATCGCTTTCCTGCGGTTACGTTCGAATGAAGAAAAAAGAAAAGTTTAAAAGGACCGGTCCGCTTTCGTGCGTCCGCTTTCTCATGGGCTTTGTATCTCGACAAGCCTTTGGGCGATTCCCGGCATCGACGAGATAGAGAAACGAAGAAAAAAAAAAAAAGAGATGGAAATGTTCTCGTGACTCAGAGACTCTTGAAGAAACGGTGGCCCTTCACGCCGCTTGGCTCTTGCTCTATACTCTCCTCTCCTCACCCTTCTTTCTCCAGATACTTTTATTTTTATATCTGTATATGTTGTACGTATAATGTTCTATAGTTTCGCTTCGCTGCCTCGTCACAGCTTTCGCTCCTTCGCTCTCTCGTAACGGCGCGATTGTTCCTCTTGTTCGCCGCTCCTGACTGCGAGACAACACGCATCGTCATCGCGGGGTATTCGGTTCACGCTCTCCCAACTATCCGTCCGTTATCGCTCCATCCTGAACACTAGTCAAACAGAGTTAGTTCGTCAAACCTTATGTCTCTCTATTTCTTTCTTTCGATGTCACCTGCTGCTTGCTTCTCATTTACTCTAATAATTATCAATACAATTTACCAATTAATTACCAATAATTATAATAATGCACACTGGGAAAAGAAATTTGTTGAATCAACAAAATAGTTGCGAACAAATTGAAATTTGTTGATTCAAAAAAAGTAATGTTGCGGTGAACGCATATGAATAGTTGAGGCAATAACTTGGGTGGTCAAAATAATCAATTTATCCTGATGCAGTCGTTCAGTTGCTTCAACACCTTTACTCGTTTATTCTGACCAAATCAAGTCGTTTGAATAACAAAATCAAACTCTGCTTGACTAAATGTTTCATTGATTTGAGAGATTAAGAAAAAAAAATACCGTGCGTTCCGTTTAACAAAACTTTCATTTGTATAAACTAAATCATGAGTTTGATCAACTTTTGAGTTGTTGGGTGGACCAACTGTGGCTTGGAAGTTGTGGGTTGTCTATTTTTGGGCAGTTTAAATAACTGAATTGTTTTGTAAAATGAACAAAATATTTTTTTCGCCCTTCGTGACTGTGGTATTTGTTGATTCAACAAAAATTTTGTTGTATCAACAAATTTCTTTTCTCAGTGTCTTCACTCCAATTTTAATTACATTTGCTGCATATTTTTTCAAGTATTTTTCGCACCAATGCATTTGGCAAATTCATCCAGGTATTCGCTTCGAAATCAAGAGCTTGATAACAAATTGATACGTATCATATTTCTGCTTGCTGATTGCCAAGGTATTTTTGTGCTCGGTATAAGTAAATGCTGAATATGTTTTGCAACTGGTGAACGCATCGAGTTTTTCCTTTTAAATTTTGACACTTTTTTCTGCCTCATTTCCACGTCGTTCTTGAGTTGTCGAGTAACGAATGCACGAGACAGTTTGGAATAGAGTTTGAGATTCTGCTGGTCAGATTTTTAAAAGAAAAAAGAAAATTATTTGAACGAAGGATCGTAATAAAATTTCAGTGTAAAATTGATCAATTTTGAAGTCGATGGAATTAGCGATTTAGAATATTCAAGGAGGTTGGCTACACACAACCAGGTTGCCATGTTAAAAGCATAGGAAAATTTGAAATTATTAGAATTTTATGAAATTTGGTGAGTGTATTCTTTACTATTAAATATGAATATACAAATTTTTTAAGATTTTTCTTCTACATAGTTTTCGAGTTATTCAACACTAGAGTTTACATGCATAAGCATAGCATTCAGATATATATATGTATATCTTTTGCATATTGTAAACTCGAATTATTCGAAAACTATGTAGACGAAAAATTTGAAAAAAATTGTGTCACCGTATTTGATGCTAAAGAATGTCATCACCAAATTTTTTTTTAGAATTTAATGAAATTTGGTGAGTATATTCTTTAGTATTAAATATGAAAATCCAAATTTTTTAAGATTTTTCTTCTACATAGTTTTCGAGTTATTCAACACTAGAGTTTACATGCATAAGCATAGCATTCAGATATATATATGTATATCTTTTGCATATTGTAAACTCGAATTATTCGAAAACTATGTAGACGAAAAATTTGAAAAAAATAGTGTCATCGTATTTGATGCTAAAGAATGTTGTCACCAAATTTGATGAAATTTTTATCATATTGTCGCATGTAGCGAACCTCCTTAATGGAAAAGAAAATTTCTTCAATCCTTTCGATCGATCAATGGTAACTTTGAAATTTTAAATATTTACCTCGGTTTTAAATTCTTTCTTTGATGGTATTTTATAACTGAACCTCGCTCGTTGCACAACTCTCGAACGCTCCTTGTTCCCGGCTATGCCGTACCGGATGCGACGACCTGCCACCGGCCCATCGGTGGAGGGGAAAACTCCCGGATTCGTTTTTGTTAGCGAGCAAGTCGTGAAACAAACCTCGAACTTTGTTGACGTATATTTTGTGCCGGGGCTCTAGTTCACGAAACAAAAGCCATTGTTATCATAGGCTGGCGAGTGTCATTTGCTAAAGCAATAATTAATATTATTCATCCTCGAGAGTAAAACAAAAAATAAATCGCAAATATAAAGTCAATTACAAAAAGCATGCTTAGACTTTGTCACGAAAAAAGTATTTTTCCAAAAAGTTGATTCTCTCGGCAAGAATTCGGAATATTTAGTCGTTTCCCAAAGTTTCTGTTTTCTTTTTTTCTGGAAAAATTCTCATTTTACGGATTCGCTATTTAATTTTTTTTCTCCGACGAAATGAAAACTGAGATTTGACGATTTTTGTCGTTGAAAAAAAAATTTTCTTGTCTCGATCAAATAGTCTCTTGTTTCGTGATTACGAGCCGCTACAATTTCGAAGAGTATTCATCCATATATTTAAGGATTAAATGGATTTTTGAAATGATTTTTCGAGACACTTTTCCGACGTCTTTCCTATCTGTATTTTTCGTTTCTCGAGTCTCACCAGCGAGATTTTTGCTGTCTCTTGTCTACGTGTACGCTTCGTGTACGTATACGTGTTTTATTATAAAATAGGGATGTGGAGGTAGGCTATCGCTTATCAGCATCTAGCCGAGAGAACTGATAACGAAACAACGCGCGAGGCAGCTCGGCTCTTTCGTTGTCGTTCACAAATGGCGTTGCTGTCGTCGTCGTCGTCGTCGTCGTCTCAGCGGTATAGTTCTTTCGTATAAAGGTTTCTGTGCGTCCTCGAGAAATATCGAATCCACGTTTCTTCCAAATTTTCCATCAACTTTTCTGTCGGGTGGACATTTTATTTTTTCAAATCTCGTCCACGTACTATCGAATTTTGGCTCTTGGATATTTTATTTTTTCTGCCGGTAAAAAAAATACTTTAACACATTGAAATAACGTGACGCGGTGTTGTAATTTATACGAGTACGTCGTCGACACGATAACGGGAGAGCACGTAACGGATGAATGTGTGACCGAATTATTTTTATTTCGTCGCGATTTTCTCTTTCAATTTCAAAGTTTCGCTGGTGAAAAGTGCGCGTTTAATTTTTTTCCCTTTCCCATAAAATCGATAAATAGTGACTCGCGTTGTTTTTTTGTTTTCGTTCGATTGGAATTTAGCAAATAATTATATAATCGCGAACGCAATTGGAGTTTAGAAATTCTTGTGAAATTTGTCACGTTTTTCTGAAATCTAGTTTCTTGCTTCGAATTCGTATTTTCGAATCTTTATGTTTGTGCAAGTTTCTCGATGATAACCTACTTAAGAAACGATCGAGACTCGACTGGTCGGGTCTGCTTTGAAAATATGTATGTCGAGCTCCAACTTATGCGCGAGTTACCTATAATCTCGGAGACGGCGATACATTTTTCTCGTTGTATTTTCTCCCTTGCCGCGTGCTTGCACTGCTTCCAGTCGAAATGACATTCGACGAGAAACTTGCACGAATCGATAAGAGTTCGATCGCGACGTCTATAAGGAGGAAAAGAAACAATTTGCGAGACTCTTTTACCATTTCTCTCTCTCTCTCTCTCCTGTGTTCGATAAGTATAATAACTCCTTGCCTCGACTCCTCTTTCGAATCCCGGTGACGACCTTGAGTCACGAGAAAAACGGTTCGGCGACAAATAGAAAATGAAAAAGATTGAAATTAATTTTTAGCGATTGGAAATCGTAGCTGATAGTGATATTGCCACGTTGGGAAATGGACGAAAAATCATTCGCTTTTTTTCGCTTGCTTATGTCGTCTTTAGCAAAAAAAAAAAAAAATGAATTTGTTTAAGGAGGTTGGCTACATACGACAATATGTTAAGAATTTCATAAAATTTGGTGATGACGTTCTTTAGCATCAAATACGATGATACAAATTTTTTCAAATTTTTCCTATACATAGTTTTCGAATAATTCGAGTTTACAGTATGCAAAAAATGCATGTAAACTCTAGTGTTGAATAACTCGAAAACTATGTAGAAGAAAAATGTTAAAAAATTTGTATATTCACGTTTAATACTAAAGAAGACGATCACCAAATTTCTTTAAATTCTAATCATTTCGAAATTTCCTATGCTTTTAATATGGCAACATTGTTGTGTGTAGCCAACTTCGTTAAATTCGCACTTCACAAAGCCGAAGAAAAACTTGTAAAAAAAGTTTTTTCTTTCACGTTTTTGGTTGAATTTACAAATGCATTTTTGGAATAATCGTTGATTCGAGTTTGGGTCGAAAAAATTGTGGGCACTGCGTCTGGGAAGCTCGTATCGGGGAATTCATTGGGATGTCAAAGTATGCGAAAGATAAAAACTGCCAAATAGGGTGTCATCTTCATTGCATTTGTCCCCACACGGGAAATTGTCCGTTGTCTTATTATTATTTGTGGAAACATCGTTTTTCATCTCTTTCATATTATTGATACATACAACGTTTTAAACGTTGATGCGGCTCTCGCAAAGTTGTGGTAGAAAAAAGATCGCAACACGCCGATGGATTACGAGGGTGTAATGTGCCTGTTTTTTTTTTTTCTTCTTTTTTTCCTTACGACAGAATTTAATCGTCTGATGAGAGAGTGAGAGCGAAAAAGACGAGGCTGCATCGACCGAGTCAACAAGGCCCAGGAGAGGATTATTTTTTTCCGCAAAAAGAAAAAAGGAAAAATTTAATTTCAAGATTTTAACGATTTGAAGAAAAATTGAAATTAAAGGCGATTAATAAATCAGCTGATCGCATACGAATATATAAAGCACAGTCGGAATATTTGGCCGGTAATGGCCGATCGTGAGAAACGAGCAATCGAGGCTTTCGGGCGCGATCATCCAGCCAGAAACTCGATCGGTCCATCGAGCTCGACCTCGCGAAGATTTTTCCAAAGTCCCATTTCAAGAGGTAGGATTATTTCAAAAAGGGAAAATCCCGATTGCGACATAACGCTCGATGCTACGGACTCGGTAAAGCCTTTCAACAAAACTGGCCAAGTTGAGAATTTGAAACAGTGGGAACTCGTCCGCGGAGATCGCGGCGCTCTCCAAGTCGTTGAGAAACGCATCGACGATCATTCGTACAACGATAAAATAACAAACGATACGAATTTGACCTTCACCGACGATTATCGCACTTTCGAACAAGAATTGGCTAAAAAGTTCAAGGCTTTTGAAAAATCGAGTATCGTGCAGGCTCTTCCGATCGATCACGTCACCATATCAAACGCCATGAACGTCACACCGAAAATCATGAAAAAACCAATATCGACGAATGTTTCGAGAAACGATAACGAACGGCTCACCGAACGCAAAGTTCCCATCAGTCTCGATACTATTTTAACCCAGAAACGAAATTTCAACGATGCCGCTGCCGCTGCATCCTCATCGCCCAACGTACCAGCTGATAATCCAGTCGATAGTAACGATATGCTCGATCAACTCGAACGACAAGTAAAAGCCATTGAATTGGGCACTATCGAAGCCGCCAGAAACAAGACAAAAATTGATAGTTGTGATTTCGAACCGGAGATTCAACTTCGTTATAGGGAGCACGAGGATCTCCTGAGGAACGTTACCGACGACGAGGCTGAGGGGTAATTTATTATTTCTTTATTTTTTCCACCTTTTTTTTTCTCCAAACAAAATCGCTCAACGGTGACAAAAAAAAAACTGTCTCCCTCAAAAGCTCTTAACATTTTTCAAGTTTCTATCGAGAATTCAAAAAAATGGGAATCAAATAAAAAAAGAGAGAAAAGAAAATGAGAATTTCGTAAGAAAATGATGAGAAAATAAATTTGTGGAAATTGCGCGGATTTTGTTCAGTAATTTGCACGATTCAACGAGAGAAATTAAAATCGAACCGCTCTCATGCTCGAAAAATCGGTTTCGTTAGTTCTTTTGCCCGGAAATTTGTAAAACGAACAATCGAATTTGTCTCAGCGACGAATTTCATTTTTTTTACGAATTTCTCTCGATTCTGTGAGTTTTAAAAAATTTAACCGGGTTTTTGGGGACTCTGGATTATGGAATCGAGGATTCCTCAATGTCAAAGAATCTTTCAGTGATGATGAAAAAAAATAAATAAATGAAAATAGGCCTTCGCTGCAACGTGGCGAAACGACGAGGAACTCGACCGGAAATGCGGGAATAACGACGAGACGACACGCCGTTCAATTGGCACGTACAGCGTCGGACACGAGACGAGGCGTAAATCATCATCATCATCATCAGGATGGCGAAATGCCACAAAAGGTTCATCCGAGGGTACAGCAGTCTCAACGTACCGGTGGATTAGTTAGGCCAATCGTGACTAAAAAAGAGCAGCAACGTGGTCAGCAGGAGCCTCGGAGGCTAGTGGGTCCGTTGAACGAAACTCTGCGAAAGGCGCTCATGAACGGATCTCGTGATGAGGTATAAAAAAAAAAAACCATTGAAAAAACAAACAAAAAAAAATCTGCAATTCGTCACTCATCGTCTTTACATATCTGCGTAGTTTTTTCAACGATAAAGAATCGTCGCGACCAATTGCTGTTCCTAAGTGATAACACGATCGTTCTCATACCGAATTAGATCAACGAGGTCCCCTTTTAAGCCCTGCGACTTAACGACTACGATTAATTGCCACGCGCTTCGTAAATTTTCTCATTTTGTCATGATCGAACCGACCGAGCGTTCGGTCACAATTTTCGAGCTCGAATCTCGTTCCGCAAAAAAATATGATAGAAATCGATGGGGAACGGAACGATTAAGATTGATTAAGAAGTTTCCAATTTATAAAGTTGAAATTACGTCACGAAAGTCTCGAAACACCTCGTGCGAAAAAAATTGACTAACCGTAAGGAAAATCCGTTTCTTTCGATCAGCAAAACCCGAAATTTCGACAATGTCAAGGTTCAAGATCACTTTGAGCACAAAGCAAAAACAATTGCTTGAATTATAAATTCTCTTTGCGAACCATTTTCTTCCTCGTTCCCCCTTCTCGGACTTTTTTTTCTTCCCATCATTGCTCGAACCGATTCTTTCCGTTTTCCCGATATTTTTCGCCAAATTTTAATCGAAAATGATAGATTAGCCTCCCTCGTAGTACCGACGTATATTCATACGATACAGCAAATACATAAATCTCCTTGATTAGCCGAACAAGGTCGTCCTTGTCAGCATTAGATATAGAAACGGCCAAGCCCCGTAGAAGGACGCGGGATGAAAGCTTTGGCTGGCTTTGGTACGCGTTTGTGCTCGGAACCACCCACTAAGAAGAGCGTCTCTCTCACGAAGTGTATATCCACCAAATGAGAGAAGCGTTTCGAGGCTCCGGCAAGGGTGCACCGAACTAATGTCGATCGTGGCCGTTTGTACGCTATGCTTCATCTTGTGTATATCAAGAGGCTAAATACGTTTATATTTATTGCATGATAATGTGTGTAACATTTATACACGCGTATTTGCAATATCTAGCGACGTTTTTATTATCAGCGAGGCGATACGGTTTGGCTCTCGAGGTCAACGACGTAAAAGCCACAAAAACCGCGATCTATGGAGCTGCGCTCCTGGATTTACAAACTCTTGCTAATATTCACGTTCGTGGGACATTTCAATCTCGAGATATAAATGAAGAGCACTGGGAAAAGATATTTGTTGATACAACAAAATTTTTGTTGAATCAACAAATCCCACAGTCACGAAGGGCGAAAAAAAATATTTTGTTCATTTTACAAAATAATTCAGTTATTTAAACTGCCAAAAAATAGACAACCCACAACTTCCAAGCCACAGTTGCTCCACCCAACAACCCAAAAGTTTATGAAACTGATGATTTAGTTTATACAACTGAAAGTTTTGTTAAACGGAACGCACGGTATTTTTTTTTCTTAATCTCTCAAATCAATGAAACATTTAGTCAACCAGAGTTCGATTTTGTTATTCAAACGACTTGATTTGGTCACAATGAACGACTAAAGGTGTTGAAGCAACTGAACGACTGCATCAGGATAAATTGATTGTTTTGACCACCTAAATTATTGTCTCAACTATTCATATGCGTTCATCGCAACATAACATTTTTTGAATCAACAAAATTGTAGCGAACAAATTGAAATTTGTTGATTCGACAAATTTCTTTTCTCAGTGAGGGACACCCGATTTTTTATGGCTCTTGCGACAACGTTCGAGCCATAAGATAGTTATACAGCGGTTCGTTATTATCAATGATTTTTGTAAACAAAAATCGAACCTCGTGAGCCACAGCAGAACGAACGTTGACGCTTTTATTTTTATTCTCTTTCTTTTTTTTTTGTTTTGGCAAAGTGTCAATTATTCCACAGACTCAGTAGCACGCTCCAACGAGTCGGAGAGAGAATGTTTTCACGCGGTCGATTTCATCGCGAAAAAGATTGAACAGCGATAATCAACGAGGCTCAAAAACGCGCCCGAGTGATGAGTGGTTTTGAGTTATTCATACGCGACGATGAACGTATGGCTCAAAGAGAGTGAAACATGATCCTCCGTAAAAACGAATTCCTACCTATTCGCTCTCACGAGACAAACATGACTCATGGACCATCCGGTGAGTCCGAAATTCCCAATTTTTCCAAAAAAACCGCATTTCCCGGTTTGATCATCAACGCATTCGATAAAAAAATTCTTTTTTACTTCCAAACTTTGTCGAACCACCTTCCCCCAAAAAACATCAGTAACTTGTCGAACAAAATCAAGAAAAACGCTCATCCTGTGTATTTTTATGAAAAAAAAAACTTGATTCTGCGAGACAGAGTTTATTTTTTCTTCATAAAAATAACGTATGACATACTCATCGTTGCTGAATTTGTCACAAGAGCATGCGCGAACCGTACCACCCCCAATATCAAGGGGACGAAGGCGCGCGCGCGCACATTCCACCCTCGCGCGGAGTGTCCGGTCCTTAACAGTCTTTTTTATAAATATATATATATTCACCTACATTTGTATTTTTTCATGTTCACGTATAAATGTGTATCCGTGCCCATGTATATAAACTAACACACAAACACACACACACACACACACACACACACACACACACACACACACACATATATATTTATATCGTTGAGGCAACGTTGGTTCGCGCAGAACTTGCCCCATGGTTTTACGGCGAGTCGGGCGTCGTCGCGTATTGATTCACCCTATTATCCTTGTTTCACGTACAGCGCGAGCCTGGACTGCCCCTCGCTAGATGGCGACGAGCCGCCCCTCTCTGCTCTTGACTCTCTTCCGCCCTTCGGCGGGGGTGAAAATTTAACCGAGCAACCACAACGAGATAGCTGCGAGAAGATACCACCACCGACTATCTCTCGCAGTCGTTGCGGGATTGTTTCTGTGCCAGCATACACGCGCCACGAAACCCCGTAGCATCTCTCAGTCTTTTTTTGTCACGAGCCTCCCTCCTCACCCTTCGTACATAAGAAGAAGCAGTAAATAGAGGAATTTTTGGGGATTTGTACGGTGCGCAATAAAAAGTTCCGGGAGAGAGAGAGCAAAGGACGCATCATTCGTCTCGATGCTACCGATCAATTCATTCCGATGAATATTATTTGAGCCAAGAACGAGCCTCTTGTAAATATCAGCTCGTATCTTGCTCGTTCGTCACACGATTTCACGACAACGACTGCGCCGTAATAATCCTCTTTCCGTCACGGGGGATTTGGGATTTTGATCCGCAGTGAAAAAAAAGTTTTGCGAATCGTGCATCGAACTCGTTACTCAATGTACAAAGTGGTGCTCGTGGCTGCTAACATTATGTCGTTTTTGCCGTACGATACGAGGACTAACGTCGAACGAAACGACACTTGTGCTTTTCTCGGTATAACGATTTATCGAGTCTTTCGAAACTTGGAATGAGACTCAAACTTTAGAAAAAGCGACATGTCCTTTTTTTCTTCTCATTGATCGTCAGTTCTCCCAAGTTGCTGATTGAACGATTGATCCGTGGTTTTTGGTCGGTGCAAGGAATACTCGTGCAAAAGCTTCACTCGACGGGGACGAAATAGTTTTTACGACCGTTCGGTCTTTATCGACGTGCGAGGTTATGCGCTTCGTCGCGGTCATCGAGGCTGTGAAAATATGAAATTCTCCATTTCCCTTGCTGCCAAATTTATTTTCTCAATATCTTTCGATCAATTTGTTCGGGAGTGATTTATTTTTTCGTTCAAAGTGAATCGATTTTTCGGACAGCGTTATAAAATCGTTGTTGTCAAGCGCCGTCCCGGTTTGACTCTAATTGGGCCATTCACTCGGGAAATCCGCAAATACTCCGTGTGCACAACGTTCGCCCAACTTGGCTGAACGAGGTGGCGGCGGCGGTGGCGGCTTGAGGTTACCATCGATTTTCTCCCCGGCGATCGATTAAATTCCATCATTCTCGAGAATACTCGTGGCTGGATTAAATATAAACAATATGGAATAATGTTCGATGAATGATAAAATTAGGAAAAACAAACTCATTCGGATCGGCATTTGCCAGAAACATCTGTTCGATCGAGAGTCTCGATGCAAAGACCCTTAACGTTGAATATCTAACCAATTACCCCTCTGACCGAACTCTCTCCGACGAAAAGTCCATCAGTTTTTTTCTAATTGAAAAAAAAAACAATAAAAAAAAAACAATCTTCATCTTTCTTTCGTAAAAGTGAGAAAAAAAACGTGAAAATCGACGAATTATGTGGTCGAAGAGGACGCCGGTACTCCTCGGAAGTGCAATACCTATTTTTGCCCCGAGTACGATTTTTTCGTCCTCGTACTATGGTCACGAAGATGAAATAAGTTTGTAAAATTCGTCGTCGTTATTGTTTATTTTCATTTTTATTTAAATTAAATTTTTGTTTAAACAATCGTTGAAAGGTTGACGTCAAAATATTCCAGCGAACATTTCGTGGTTCGCGAGTTTCCCAACAGGGTGCACTCGTATATATATATACGTATATAGTGTTTATTATTATTATTTTTTTTATCTAACGTACGTATTCGCGAAAGGGTGCGTCAATCGAGCTTTCAAACTGGCGGCTTCCAAGGTTGCAGCAGTGACCTCGTGTAAGATGGTCACGCGTGGCCTTTTACGGGTAATAAATAATCGTACAAATAGATTCTAATCTAAGGGCGTCAGAATTATTTGTATGTGTTATCAAAATTAAACGGAAGTCATGAAAAGATATTATGAATGTTGTCGATTTCGTATGTTTTTCAAATCGTTTATTTTAATCGTCGGTTATGTATTCATTGAACATAAAAATGAAAAAAAAAAAAAAACTCTGCACGATAGTTCCTCGTTAGTGCGGTGAAGTAATTTTGATTGAGTCTCATGCCGTGACAGGCAAAAACTTTTCATCAAAGTTTCTCGCCATCGAGTGGAATTTCTTCAACGACTTTGTTTTAATTTAGTTTTTTTTTTTAATTTTAATTTTAATTTTTTTTTTATGCGATCTACAAGCTTCGAGACAAACGATTATTTTTTGATACATTTATTTTAAGAGGATTTTGTGCTTTGCAGCAAAAGACAAATTTAACGTTTGTCCATTTAACGAGAGAGGAGCGATTTACTGATTTGGTTTTTGTTGTTGTTGTTGCTGTTTAAACAGACAGGGGATGGCGTCGGAGTGTCGAGCAGCGGTGGTCGACTGTCCTCCAGAAGCCGCACCTCCGAGGAGCCTCACATTGGAAAATATAAATTGCTTAAGACTATAGGCAAAGGAAACTTTGCCAAAGTCAAACTCGCCAAGCATGTACCCACCGGCAAGGAAGTGGCTATCAAGATCATTGACAAGACCCAGCTGAATCCTGGAAGTCTTCAAAAGGTACATTGAACATCTCAAAAGTTTTCAATTTTTATTTTCCCCAAAATCTTGATTTTTTTCTCTCCGACAAATTCATTACAAAACTTTTTTATTTTACTTTCTATTTGGACGCTCCAATAAATATTTTGCTCCTTCCGAGCAGAAAATAATAATTTTTCCTTGAAAATATTGTTCGATGAGTTTGGAGCTCTGCCCTCGAATTTCCACACTTTCAAAAACATTTATTTGCAACATTTTGTTGGTCGTTGAAAGGAGTTTCGATATTTAAAATTTTTCCTCATTAATCGTGTTTTTTTTTTAAATTTTTATTGTCACTAATTTTTTTTACAATTCATAATGTTTCCGTTTGTTAAATCAACTTGAAATTTTGACCAGCTGTTCCGCGAAGTAAGGATAATGAAGATGCTCGACCATCCGAACATAGTTAAGCTTTTCCAAGTGATCGAGACTGAAAAGACATTGTACCTGGTGATGGAGTATGCGAGCGGTGGCGAAGTATTCGATTATCTTGTGTTGCACGGTAGAATGAAGGAAAAAGAAGCGAGAGCGAAATTCAGGCAAATCGTATCAGCTGTGCAATACTGTCACCAGAAGAAAATCATACACAGAGATTTGAAAGCGGAAAACTTGTTGTTGGACAGCGAAATGAATATTAAGATTGCTGACTTTGGATTCAGCAATGAATTTACGCCAGGCAACAAATTGGACACCTTTTGCGGCTCACCTCCGTATGCGGCGCCCGAATTGTTCCAAGGTAATTTAAAAATTCTTCGTGGATGAAAATCCATGGAAATTTTGTAATATTTTTCACAAAATTATGAAATAAAAATAAAATGATTAACGTGTTTATTATGGCAAACAGGAAAGAAATACGACGGGCCAGAGGTTGATGTTTGGTCGCTGGGAGTAATCCTCTATACCCTGGTATCGGGTTCACTGCCATTCGACGGTTCGACCTTGAGAGAGTTGAGGGAAAGGGTACTCAGAGGGAAATATCGTATTCCGTTTTACATGTCGACCGACTGTGAAAATCTATTGAAGAAATTTTTGGTGCTCAATCCGACGAAACGGGCCTCATTAGAGGTACGTGGTGATAAGGTTCGAATCGCAAATTGTCTCCGCACTTGCATATTTCGTAGAAAAGTAAAATTTACCAAAAATCGACACGAATATTGAAATTTCTACAAATGGCGTGTAGTACAAATCAAGCCAAAACGTTTATTTCGATTTAATTGAGGAATGCTGTGTAAGGTAGTTTGGAGCATGTGTTATTGAAGAGAAAAGCTACGAGGACTAAAATGATTTTGTTGTTGAAACTTACATCGTTGAACGAAATAAAAATGATTTTTCCATCTCCAATCATCGAGAAAAATTGGTAAATTAACACTTTGTCTGTAAAACGAGCAAACACGACGGATCGGTCGATTTATTGGATCAAAAATGAATGAAAAAATGTATTTTTCTACAATTTTATAATTGAAATACCAAGTTGAAGATTCTGAACCGTAGCCTGAATTTTTTCCGGAAAAAAGTGCGGAAAAAACGTTTATGGACGAAGTGTTAACGTGTGTAACTTTGGCTGCAATTGGAACGATGTAAAGTTCAACATTGTCGTTATTTTGACACTCCAAGTGGCGCTGATGTCTCATAAACCCATGATTAAGAAAATCGATTGGTTTGTTTCAGAATATAATGAAGGACAAGTGGATGAATATGGGCTACGAGGATGACGAATTAAAACCGTACTTAGAACCCGAACCCGATTACAAAGATCACAAGAGGATAGGTGAGTCTGCCAGTATGTACATAACAATTTTTCTACCTAACCGTATCTAATTATAATTAATAATTCCATGTATTCTTTTCTTTTTATGGTTGTTATTGAACACTCTGGCTTCCCGACGTTGCGATGGGTTTCTCAATCTCTTTGTCATATTGATGTTGTCTTTTTTTCTCTCTTTTTTTTTCAATGTACTTCCACAATAACTAAAAGGAATCGCCCGATTAATTTCTACACATAGAAGATTCGTCTCAAGTAAGAGTGTTCAAGTTGCGTATAATTGTCGTACGTATACGTCGCGACGATTTTCATTAGCAGCGTCGTTTATCGGCAATTGGCGAAAAACGAGTCCCGTCACCTCGAATCCTCAAAATATGTCAATTTTTTTTTGTTTCTTTGTACTCGATTGTTCTCCAAAGAGGAAATTTAATCTTTCGTTAAATTCCTTTCGCAGTCGACTCGACGCCAATTGCTTCAATTCCGGCAATGCTCTAGTCTTATTTTAGTAAATGTGCATTCTTGCATGCGTAATTATCATTATTATTATGTATGGATGTCGTACTACATTGAAGATGAGAGAAAATCGTTAGAAAAGTTTGGATAATCGGAACGCAGACAGTTTGAATATATAACGTATACTTATAAAAAGAAAGAAAAGCAATGGGAAAGACATAGAATTATTTATAAACGTTGACTCGATTGGATGTAACTATGCCTGTGACGAATGTGTGTTACAGAGGCATTAGCTAGTATGGGATATACGCGAAGTGAAATTGAAGATTCCCTCGGACAGGCAAAGTATGACGATGTCTTCGCCACATATTTGCTACTCGGCAGAAAAACGACCGATGTGAGTATCGACTTATTTATCACGTAGTCTCATCAATTTTCAAGATTTATTTCCAACGAAATTGAAAATTATGAGCTGCAATGATTTTTTATGATTTTAACGAGATATGGAAATAATTTTGTTTTGTCTTTGTTGTTGCTGAAAAAATTAGCCCGAAAGCGACGGTTCACGATCCGGCAGTTCACTCTCGTTGCGCAACATTCCGCCACAAGTTGGTTCGGGCGGTGGTAGCGGTAGTGGCGGCGGTACCGGAGGAGCTGTACAAAGTCCATCGCACAGAGGTGTTCATCGGAGTATTTCTGCAAGCAATCCCAAACCCAGTAGACGAGCTTCCTCTGGTGGTGAAACTCTTCGTAAGTCCCTGCAACCGACTAAAATATTAATACCGCAAATGGATTGCCGCTAATTATTTATCAATTTTTCTTGTGGATTTTTCACACCCCTCTCCGAGACCCCTAAGCCCTCCTCTTGTAAATAAACAACAACAACAACAACAACAACAACAACAACAACGACGATGATATCTACGGCAACAACGAGAAAAGTAACGACGATACACGAGTCCCGGTACTCACGTCGATCGATCTTTCTCATCTTTCTATTCAATTGTTCACTCTTTCCTCATTCTTCATTTGCTTATCGTCATTCAAATATACTGAGACACTTGGGAAGGGAGCTTCGCTGGAAAATTTATGAAAAAATCTACTTGGTCGATTTGGTATGCTCATTCGTAAAGTTCTTTTTAAAATTCAAATTTGAACAATATTTTCCGAGTGTACGAAGAAAGCTCGTGGGAATGAAAATAAATAAATCACAAAGAATTCAGCGAAATCGCTCTCTCTTTCGAAGAGTCTCAGGAAAATGTATTTTGGCTCGAGGAAGCCTTCGAAAAACATGATAACATCATTGAAAATTGCCGAATCATATTCATTATCCATCATTTTTCGATATTAATTTGACATGCCCCTAAAAAAGGAGGAAAATACTCGAGCCGGCCCATCAATAGATGTCACATTAACAAAGTGTGTTCGTAACTAATAAATTATTATCCCCATGCTCGGTTTTATCCACGCGGATGATCAACGATAGGCGGAGCACCGAGTCCAGGTAATGCAACGAACCACAATCATGCGACGGCCGTAACCGGTGGCACGGTCACCGGAAGTGGGGGTAGTAATTTCAAAAGGCAAAACACCGTGGACGCAGCTACTATTAAAGAGAATAGCGCAAGAGTCTCTGCCACGAGACCATCCGCGCCTAAAAATAGTCCGGGGCAACTCGATACCAGTGAGTTTTTTCATCCTCTCCCACCATTATCCTTTTTTAGGCTTTTTATCAGCGATTCGCAAGGCTGCAACGTTGTACACTGCAAAAGCATTTTTTTTTTTTTTTAATTTTTTTTATTACCTGAGAGACACACACTTCTTAGCAGTTTTCACAAACATTCTTTGGGGACAAGACTTTTCGGGAAAGTTTTCAAATTTGCAAAAAAAAGCGTCGTGCATTATTATAACGATGTCACCTTTAGCAGCAATTCACAAATCACACCTTTACACTATTTCATCTTTATTTTTATTTTTCATTATTATTATTCTATCTTCTCTCTCTCTCTCTCTCTCTCTCTCTCTCTCTCTCTCTCTCTCTCTCTCCACTGCTCTACCTTCTTCTAATATTTACGTTCATACGAAGGTTTTCTCTGGTTTCCAAATTTATCCAAACTTGCTGTTTTTTTTTTCTGTACATAAAATGTAGAAATTACGCTAATTGACACGTTAACGATAATCTTTTTCACGGAATCAATCGAATTTCGATGTAATTAATTATCATAAGATTCACCATCGACACAATAACTGGTCAAACAAACTATTTTTTTCAACGACAAACTTTTTCATTAAACAACTTTCTAGATTCATGAAATTGGTGAGACAAACGCTGCAATTAAAATGTCCTGTTTGCTTTTTTTTTTCCCAGGATTTTATACGCAAATTTTTCGTCATTTATCATTATTCAAAAAATTGAAGAAATATTTCATCACATCCACGTTCTCGCTGACCAATTTGTAATATATTTTTCATTCTACTTATTGTCGTTATTGTTATTTTTCCTCGTTATTCCGTTTTGCTCTATTTTGAATTTTCGTACCTCTCCCCTTCCCCTCGTCTGCTTTCTTTTTTGTCGTGTGTCCTCTCTCTCTCTCTCTCTCTCGCTCTCTCTTTCTTTTTTTCTCTCTCTGCCTGCATTATTTTCTTTCATTTTTTGAAAGTACGTTTGCTTTGTTTTGTGTTGAACCATATCTAATGAGGCTTGCAGTGACAATGTTCATTCTAGGCGTTGGTACAAGTCCCGGAGGAAAAGGAAGAGCCGCCAAAAGTAATACGATAAACACTGGTGTCGGTGGCGTGCGAACGCTGACATCGCCGGCTCCTGGCTCTGTAGGTCGTCGCAGTACGATATCATACGAACAAACCGCCAAAACAGCCTCTTCGTCTACGGAAAGAACAAACGACGTGCCCAGGTACGGAGTTGCAAAAAAAAAACAAACACTTTTATTTTCTCGATTTTCATAAGCAATATAAAAGATTTTTTGTGGCAAATGGAATTACTTGCGAGTGTTTGCATCTTTGAGAGAAAAAGGAATCGCAGAAAATATATTTCGCCATGAAAATTCAAACTCTGTCAATTCGCATTCGCATGTAATTTTCTCCACAAACGTTCATCATTGATCCAAGAACGATTGAGGGACAATTGTGAAAAAAAAAAAAAATACACGTACTAACCGCAACATTCGCATCTGGAGATGTGCGTTTTCGCACCAAACAAATGTTTGCGCTGCTGGAAAAAAAATTGAAATAAGAGGAAACATGACTTTCGCACTAACAAATCGAGTAGATGAGCGTAGAGTGTGCCGTTTTATTTTTATTTTTTCTAGGACACACGTAGATTCAAAAAAACATTGTGCGTGAGGATCAGGCCAAGAAAAATTTTGAATTTCGAAGGATGAAGAAAATTATTTATTTGTTGCATTGCTCTAGCATGCTGGCTGCTGCCTGCCAATCATTCTTCACAATGTATTGACGCACTCATGGGACTTTTCGTGAGAAAAAAAAAAAAAAAAACATAAATTCAATCCAAGAAACGATCCTTCGTTTCTCGAAGTCGGATCAGGTTTCAAAAAACACTGAAAAACTTGATTTTCGGAAAAAAAACAGTGTTTCCTTTTCGGTATAGCGCAGTCTTTAGAAAATATTGAATTACTTTTTGTGAAATGGCCCATGAGTGTGTCGTTAATGTCAAATCATTCACTCCATTCACGAATAATCGAATTTACTTTGTAAATATATTGTCATACATCCACAAACGTATGGAAGAAATAGAAACATTGAGAAACGAGCGTGTATACTATTGCTTGTCGTTATCACAACAAAAGTAACCGCAAATCTCATCGATCCGCGACTCGTGTAGAGATTCATCTTTCTGTCTATTTCACACACTCTCATTGCCATCATTATGCATCATATCAAAAAGTCATACTCGTGTAATATCCAATCAACAATTATTGCGTCTAAACTAGAAATTTCAATAAGAACATTAAATATTTCGCGATAAACACTCCACTTTCGATATTAGAGGAGATTTTTTTTAATTCTACGACAAAATTTCAACGTTGACCGTATTCACAGGCCCTTGCAAGAGCAAAGTTAATTGGAAAAATCGTTTGTTCGACTACACCAACAAAAAGTCTTTGTGTTTTTTCGTAATTCGTTCTTTCTCGTCGCGAGCAATATTCAACGAGTTGGAAAATAATTTTTTGCAACAGACGTCGAGCCCTAATCCAGAAATTGGTTTCCTCGTGGAGGAATTGTAAAAAGGAGAATTGAAAAAAAAAACAGTCAGGAATTTAGGGTCGGGAAAGTTTTTTTTTTCCTTTTTTTGACGAATTTTGTGCGCAGCTTGGGCGAGGGCACTAGGCCGACACGGGGTCATACCAAGTCTGCGAGCATCAGTGCAGGTCACCGCTCTTCAAGTGGCGTACCTTCCAGCGACCACTCGCTACTGGACACTCAGCCACGCAACGTTCACAACTCCCTACTTGCAACAGCTGATCCTCTTAGGCAGAGGTACAGGTTCCCCATTATATCCTCGTCGAACTTAACGATATCTCAAGTTATTATTTTCTCATTATTTTATTTATCGTTCTTTCCGTTCAATTTCTCTTTCCTCTGTAATAATATTATTATTATTTTCAATGGTTTCTCGTTCATTACTTCTCGGAGCTCCCTCTTAACTTACCATCGGCCGCTAACTCTTTTGGGATATCCAGTTCTTTCGGATTTTTGCCAAGCCCCTACCGCCAACGATCCCCGCACCGCCCTTATCAAACCCTCAAACAACACGGAGATAAGCGCTACATTTCTCGGCAAGCTTCGTCTCGCCAGGGTTCTTTTTCGTACACTCAAATTTAAGTTTTTTCGATGCTTATGGATTCAACAGACCTTCAGCCGCGTTAACAAAAAAAATGCAAAATAAAAAATCTCCAGAATTTCACGAGAATTCGAGTTAAAATTTATTTCGGATCATTCATTTTACAGTTGAACAATTTCTAAGTAAATCTACAATCAATCATCACATTGCTCATCAAACATTTATCGTCCGCGCACTCACTTTCCGTGAGATGTAAATTCTAGGATCGTTCATACATTCGCAAGCTTTTCGACATTGCTGTACGGCTAATATTTATTACACAAAGTTTTCACAATTTCCGAGTATTCAGAATTCACATCCGTGACGCATAATTCTCGTTGCATTCAAAAACATTATCGTCCACTTTGTTCTGATGCAATAGTCTCTCGAGTAAAGTCGAGTCAATTGATTTTTATTTTTGGGCAACTTTTTTCGTTTCTATTTGCCGACGTTTTTCTTGTGTTGAAAAATTTGGGAGAAAAATTGATGATTAAACGAAATATGATTGTATGGAACACGCTTTTGACGAGTAAACCGGAGAGTTCGTCCATCAACGTAAAATTCTTTTTAGTTTGCATGCCATTTTTCGTTTCAGTTTTCCGCTCGGTATTTCGTACATTTCATTCTCTCTGTTCCCATCATTGCAATTCGTACCGCGTTCACCCAAGAGCTTCGCAAAACACACGCCCTCATTCTCAGCCATTAATTTCGTATTTTTAATTTTTTCTGTTATACTTTTCATTCAATTGTTTTTATTTTATTTTATTTTTTTTTTTTTATTTTTGTATCACGTTAGGCCAATCATCTCCATCAATTCATAAAAATTCAATGCATATATCATGGCATGCCTCATGGCTTTTATAGATATGAATGCAATTTTTTGTGCTTAAACGAATAACAGATAAAAATTAAATCGCAACGACACAAACTCGTCTTTACTAACTCGACTGTCTTACGGTTCTGGCGACGATGCGAAACGTTGAGCGCAACGATGATTGATGCGAAAAATTGTCCATTTTCATCTCAAACTCATGATTCTCATTTTTATGGTTTTATAAATAATTTAGTCTCGCAAATACTGACTTTTCGCCACGCTCAATTGTTCTCGAAAAATGACAGAACCGTAACATTTGGATTGTGTTGAGGATTTGTTTTGGGATTGTAAAAATTTTCGTTTATAATCCTCGAAGATAAAGTTTCAACGGATAAATGCTGCTAATTTTTATCGAGAGAAACGCACAGGTCGAATGGCCAAAAATTTGATTATTTCCTTGTCTTCGATGACATATTCACATTATTCTGGTAAATGTTGAATTTTCTCTTTTTTTTCAAGCGAGTCATACAATTCCTGGGCGTTTCTGCTTAACGTTTGATAAAACTAGAAAAAAAAAAACAACATAGCACAATAGACGCGCACGCTTTGAGGCGGTTAACGTCTTTTAATTATTATTTAACGCGTAAAATTGTTGAGCACAGTAGTTAGGTCGCTCTTAAAATTAGCGAAAAAGTTTCGTTCCATGATGTTGGCGTTAATTAACGGGATTTTCTTAATTCATTGTTAGACAATTACGTATGTTTTTTGGAGTAATGCTACTGTTTTTTCTCTTTTTGTTCTCTTACTCTGCTAATCGTATGAGGACACCTTGTCAATATCAATCACAAATCAATGACAAATGATTTTTTTTCATCAGCTTGGGTGTACCACCAAGTAATAGATTGGCAACGCCGACGACACCAGCATTTCCCAGGAATGTTCCAAGCCGCAGTACGTTCCATTCTGGCCAAAACAGGGCACAGCGCAACAATGCTCAGGTTCGTAAACGTTCCAGGCACACAATTCTCACTAACACGGGGCGAGCATAAAAGGAGGAATTTTTAAAAGATTTTAACATTAAAAAATCAATTTCCGGTTTCGGTGCAACTTTTTTTCTCAATCTTTTTTTCCTTTCCATTCTCTTTGAATTTTCCTGCAACACTAATTTACTGAGAAACGTTGTTTCGATATGAAGCCCGTAGCCAAAAGTATTGAGCCTCAAAAAAACCAAAAGTGTTTTGTATTCGCGTTAGCAAAATTTCGTTTTCGAATGTTGATTATATGGACACTTTAAAAAATCTCACTTTTGCCACTCTGATGGTATGTGAAGAGAGGATCGTACCAACTGACTCGGCCATTGCGCCATATATTAACGAAAGATTTTTGTACGATTCAGTGATTCGAGCCAAGAATTTTTCCCTACGTGTTTTATTTTTCTAAACAAAAACCAAATGATGAAAAATTTTGTAAAAATTCCGTAAAATGCTTCAATACCTACTGAGTTGGTAGAAAAATTATCATCGCGATGTTCATCGTAGTTTGTTAGGAAATTAATATTTTCCATCGTAAGACACGAAATGCCATTCACACGTGACATTTGTGCAACAAGCAAATAATGACTGTTCTATTTTTTTACCATTTACGAATGTCCAAGGAAAATTAAAAAACGAAATAATTAATGCTTCTTGTTTGAACAATGATTTTACAACGAAACAACAGCAAATCAACAGGCGGGACGATCTCGTTATCGTTAAAACTAAAGTCTATGTTAACGATTTTCCTAAAATGGATCGGATCGAATTCACATTCATAAAATTCGCCAATACCTTTGGCTGCGGCAGTATCAAACGTTTCGATAATTCTCCTCTTATTCTCCCGTATCGGCAATAAGCCAAAACCAAATCGCGTTTTGTTGAACTGAACCGTGTTCAAAATTCCAGGGTCACACACACACGCAGGACACAAACGCGATAAGCCCGTTAGCAAGGCCATCCTTTTTCTCGAAACTTTCGTCGAGGTTCTCCAAACGGTGAGTTTTTCAACTTGGATCAATGATTTGTTAATTATTACAGAGAAATACATAAACTATTATCGCCGTTTATTATTGTTGTTACTATTATTATTATTATTATTATTATTATTATTGTTATTATGTTGTTGTTATTATTATTGTTATTGTTATTGTAATTATTATTATTGTTGTTACTATCATCGCAATCACAACTATTATGATTATGATTGTCATTGATTAACCATGTAAGCGGTACATCTCTCGGCATGCTTTACTAACTAAACTTTAACGTCACAGAATATGCCATTGTCGTGTTCCAATCGTCTTAACCCCAATCCACTTGATCGAGTGCTTTCTCTCCTTCTCTCTCTCTCTCTCTCTCTCGCTCTAATTAGTATTCTTTACTTTTTCTCTATTTGCTAAATAATTTGACAGAGTCGTATCGTTATCTTGAATATTCCAACATGAAGCTTGAGCAGCATTTTCCCTCAGCCATTTCCGGTTCTTCAATCCCGTCTCCGAATCTCCTTTTTTTTTTTGCGATGAAACGGGTTACCCTGATGGGAGCTTCCATGATTTGCACTCTAATTTTTCTTCAAGCGTTAACGAATATTGAATTTTTATTGATTTTGACGAAATATTTTGAGAAAAAATGATTTTACAAAAATTTTGATAGCTAATAGCGAAATGTGCTTTCTTCGTCACTTTTGGTTCGTAACAACTTGTGTAGATTTTTGAATAACATTCGGAATGAACGCATCATTTGCACTGAAATGATCAACAATCGAAAAAAATCAAGTTGACTAATTTCTCCTCGAGTTTTCATCGAGTTACGAAAACAATAAGAGAATTTATTGCTTTGGAGGATCGTATATTGAGCTTGAGAATTATCGAGTGGGCAGCCTGCATGAGAATCTCTTCCGTCACCCTCGCCTCAAGGCTTCGCGATGAGGAAACAAAGTCTTTTTTCATTTTTTACAAAAAAAAAAAAAAAAAAAAAAAAAACCCACAAAACTACCGACAACTAAATTATTCGGAAATTAAATAATACGATGATTCGAATCCCTGATAATCTTTGTATAAATGTGGTACAAAACGAGAGATCGAATAAACTGCAGCTTTGTGTATTTCGGGGGCATGTTTACCGATTCGATATTTATACTTGCATGAAATGTGTCCAATTTTTTGTCTCATTTTGTTGATTTTTTTTTTAAATCCACAAAAAAAGAAGAAATGCATTTTTATTATCGTTGAGTTATTCGTTCGATCGTAATCCTAAGGAATATATAAATTTACGTACGTTGTGTATGCATGCTATTTACGATGTTTATGTTTTAAGGATGCACAATGACTATGTGATTCTGGAAGGCCTCGTATTGATTTATTATTATTTTCTTACTTTTCGAAAAATTGTTTTCATACGTGACGAACCTTAATTGAGGATAAAAACGCGTTTGTTTTGTTGATGAATACCCAGTTGGGTTTATTCGCTGTACATCCAATGAGCTAGCAGCGACCATTATCAGTGAAAGCCATGTACATCGATACATATATATATATATATGTATGTGAATATATATATATGTATGCATCCATGTAGCTCATGTTATGAAATCTTTGCAATGACATAGACTGACTATCGTTCATCGCAGTTTCAAAATTCCTCAAAAAACATTTAAATTTCATGACGTTTAGATAAAACGTTATCGCGCACGTCTATATTTGTCTATTTCTCTGTTTTCTCTTATTAAGTACACCTGCTTGAGAGGCGTCATTTTAATATTATTCCCTTATTTTTTTATTTCTCTATATGTAAATATAGTGGTTTTTATTTTTCGTTTCATTCCATCTTACGAATACTCACGATGATTTTGCCAAGCCAACACACAATCCGTGAGATTGTCTAGATGTTAGAGAGTGTATCTTAAGAATTTATCTTAAATCTCGCAAGTTTTATCATCGGAGATATTCGTGCTTGAAATTTGTTCAAATTTATGCAAAATTTTATACAATTTCATTTCACGATTCCCTTATGGACTTTTCGATTTCGATTACCAATTTGTGCTTTACTGTATTTGTTATATTTGATTTTTTTTTTTTTTTGGAAAAATTGACTGCCAGAGTCATCGAAAGTGGGAAGATTGTCGGAAGTTACGGTTATTAATCTTTCTCTCTTTCTCTCTCTCTCTCTCCTCTTTTTTCTCTTTTATTTTCGTTTCTCAATTTTCATTTCGCCACCCGATGGTAGCGATTAATTGTTGCGATCGCGAGCCGATTTTCAAGAATACCCAGTACGACGATGACGTTTTTTCGTTACCATGCCAAAGTATTAAAAATCAGAACAAATAAAAAAAGAAGGAAATTGATTTCCAATTTACCTGAGCAATAGAGAGAAAAAGAGAAACATAGAAGGAAGAGGCGACGAATGGGCGTGAGTGTGAATGCAGAGCGTGAGTGAGAGGAGTAGAAAAAAAAAACGTAGTTCAGCTCAGCCTGGCATACTCATTGTGCATCCCTTCTTTGCGAGATAAAAAGGAAATGAAACATTAACACAGCGAGGCGTTTGTAGATACAAGTATTTATGAACCTTGGTAAATTTGTATTTTGTATGGGGTTTAGTTCATTTGTCGGGTACTTCGAGCGAAAGAGGGAGAGAGTGTGAGTGAGAGAGAGAAAAAGTGAAAGAGAGAGAGAGAGAGAGAGAGAAAGGGATGAATGGGATGCGCGTATCTCAAGAAAGTCTGCAAGCTCTCACAGCGATCGAGTGTTATGCGAGTGTTATATAAATATATGTATATGTGTATGTATATGCATATATATATATATTTACACGTAAAGAATGAAAGAGCTGCAACAGCCACAGAATAACGAGAGTAATCGAGCCTACCGAAAAAAAAAAAAAACTCAAAACTAGAGCGTAATGATAAAATGAATTGTCTTTCACGAAATGGTCACTGTACTCTCATCAGTCGATAACGAAATCGTCTAATTAAGAAGGCCAAGAGAAACCCTCCATTTCCGTTCGTTCCATAAGAAAAAAAAAAAAAAAAAGGACATAGAATCTGGTGTGTCCTGCCAACGGTCGGACTGCCTACACAACATAGCCATTGTTGCATCAAAGAATTATCATTTCTTATTTCAATAATAGATCTTTTTTTCCTTCAATTTCCCTTTTTTTCTAATTTTTTTTTTTTTTTTTTTTTTTTTTTTTTCTAATTGTTATTCTTTCTGTTTTATTTTTCATTTTTCACTTTTGTAATCGAACCGTTCTCGTTTGAGAGCAAACCAATTAAATCGGTATATATTTACTCTATGCTGCAGGACTTGAACCAAGTAGATTGGCTTCGTCTCAAGTTCCACGATGGCCAAGGCCATAGAGACGCGAGTCGCGGTAAACAACAATACACGATGCGCGCTGGCTATGTGTGGAGCGTTGACGCAGCTAAGAAATCGTATCCCTCTAGCTCCCCCCCGATGAAAACAAAAACAAAACAAAAAAAACTCAATTCGCACAACCTCCGAAAACACACCTAGAAACACTTAAAAATAATAATAATAATAATAATATTAATAATAATAAATAATAATAAGGATGATGATGATAATGAAATAACGACAACAACATCAACAACAATAATAATAATGATAATAATAGTAATAAAAATAAATAACAATGATAAATAATAACTAATAATTTTAATTGAAAAAAAAAAAACACAAAAAAAAAAGAGTTAATACAACAATAAAAATAGTAAAATTTGAAAAGTGCAACAATCCTGTGTGTTACAATCCCGTCGCTCAATGAATTTGTGATGCGCAGAGAAAAAGAGCGCTAGAAAGACAACAAAAATCGGACGATTATATAAATTGATAAACCGATTATAACCAAATAAAATAGAAAAAAGAAGAGAAAAGACAATTTCGGCTCCGTTATTCTGTGGTGCGAGTGTGCTTGAGAGTAGAGACTTGTTTTTCTATGGTTTTCCTTATTCTCTTGTTTTTTTAAAAAAACATTTTGTTTCTTCTCAATGACTTCCGTGTACTGGACATTCGTGAAAGTTACGAGGCATATATATTTAATGAACACATTCAAATATTTAGACACGCTTATGTCTATATATATATATATATTTAAAATTAATGTCTTCCTGTTAATGATGTACAGGAGGGGTCGCCTTGTGCACTTTAGATACATAGCACACTAAATTCTGTGCCTTTCCTTTTTTCTATACCGCTTCGAATATGCTACTCATGCAATTTTACACAAATATGTAAAAAGGAAACGAAAAATAACGTTCTATTGACCTTTCTTAGTCCCAGCCCTCTTCTCCCTCGTAGCCAAGACCCTTTAATCATATTTTTGTATTACTCGGCCTATTTTTCGTCGATTGATCGTATAAACGTTACCTCGTTGGAACATCTAGACTGTGTACACTCTCGATAACATTGGATATGGATATAATCCTCTTTTTTTTTTTTGCAACTGGCTTTGTCGTTTAGAAACAGCTGTCCATCTTTCCTCGCCACATCTTATTTAATGGAAAAACATTTTTATTCTTTTTTTTCCAATTTTTTTTTTTTTTTTTCAATCATCTCATCTTCATTTTTCATTAATTGCCGCACGCGTCAAGACGATAAATACCATATTCACTTGTGAACTTTGACGCTTCGATGACAAATAAATAAAAATTTATATCGTCAATCGTAGGTGCCAGCTCGTGGATAACGATCAGGGTAGCAAAATTCCCTTTGCTTTTTTTTTTCTTAGCTCTTCATCGTACAGTAGGAGATTCTTCGTACGAAAATTAGGCTCATTTATTCGTTGTTGTACCTTTTATTCTCTCATCGATTTTCGACTTTTTCTTTCTACGTGTTTTCTCTGTAGTACTCACTCGGGCTCCATTGTCAAAAGCTATTAGTCCAGTTTAAAATCACCCTCGCGATCAGCAATAATTTGCTTCGTACGATCTTCCATCAAACTTCATCTTTGCTCGTTTCCCATATCGATTCAGATATTCTGTAACGAAAATCTTGTGTACATAGACATTGGTATGCATATATATATATAAAAAAAAATATATATGTATACAGAATGATCGATCTCGATGTCGATTCGATAAGTAAATTGGCGAGCTTTCGAAACGATAAAAAAAAAAAAAAAGAAACGTTGAACACAAATTAGATACGAAATTTTTTTGAAATGTGACCAACAATTGAATAAAACATAATAATCCGTGCATTGACAGGTTTTCTAAGTGAAAGGCGAAGCATCGCCTTGTTTACCCCGAGACGAAATGAGAGCAATCGACAAACTGGATTTCGCACGCAACGGCAATCTTGCCAAAGTGGCTGCAATTATTAACGAGATCCTAAGCAAAACGAACGAAAAAAAAAGATACAAAAAAATCACAAAAATTGTCAGACACACATTTATAATGATAATATGATTTTTTAATTTTTTTTTTTCTCGACACATTCATCTAGAATATAATCAATATGGAAAAAAGATTGAGAGAAAAACACGTGCACTCGACTGGTCGTTAAGTGATAAGTATTAGACAAAAGATAAAAACGAAAAAAAAACAACATAAAATATAATTTGAATATAGAAAGTCGCGATGTAATTATAAAACTCGTATGTGAATAATCAACAAATTACATTAACAATATCGCGCTTCTTACAATCAGTGTGTGCGTGTGTAAAGAATCATCGATTTTTCCTATTCTTATTTGTTTTTATTATTATTACTCTTCGACACATCGAAATTCATAAATCCTTTTGCTTTTCTCTTCTATATTCGACTGTGATGTAGATGCTCTTGTACATTTCTCATTGACTCAATACAGTCGTTTCCTTACTTTTTCTTTCGTAAACTTAATAATATTTCCTCTTTGCGAACTTGAAATTTGTAATTTTTTTTGTTTATTTTATTGAGAAAGAAAAAAGAAATCTAGATAATGTACTTTCAATTAATTTCCAATCGAGTACAAACTTATCGATAGTATTGAATTGGAAGTCCGGTTGGTACGAATTCATTCTTCGGAAGAAAAATGTCTCACGTTTACATTTTACAACATTATTACGAATGATTTCGACGATGATTAACCTTTATAGAATATATCGTTTTTTTTTTTTTTTTTTTATACCGGAAAACAAACAAACACAGACAAACACACATTTTTTCTTTACGTTTATTTCTATTTCAATGACGTGCTGCATCATTCTTTTTTCATCGTTTATCCTTACGAATGACTACACGCAATAAGACAACGTGAATTATATAGCAACATGAGAATAATCGATTGCGATGTTCATTCAATTATCTTTCTTCAATTGCACTTCTGAACTGCGTTTGTTTTTGCATTATTTTCTTATTTTAATAACCGATAAGAGATTGTATATAGGTATTAAAGAATTTAGGGAAACTTGACGGTTCGAATTTCACAACGAGAGTTTCGCTATTTCATTACAATTTTCTTAAACGTTCTCTCCTTGTCTACTTTTTTTTTTTTTCTGATCGCCTTGTTCGCTCCTTTTTTCCACACACCCAGATCGAATGAGAGATGAGGAAGGGAGGGAGAATGGAAATAATATTGACAGAAAAAGAAAACAAAAAAAATGGAATCATCCCAATGACTGAAATAAACGGCATATCAAATTGGAAAAACAAATTCTCAGGATCTCACGGGTATTAGGCCACGTTTGTCAGTTGATTAAATGTTCTCTTAACTTTGAATTTTAGACATTTGAAAAGAGTAGACGAAATGATTGAAACTATAGCGGAGGAAAAAAATAAAAAGCAAAAGTTTGATCGATATCGTGTGAGTTTTTTGGGAAAATTGATAATGAGATGGCGAATGATTCTCAATGTACATCGTCTCCAATATCCTCGTTTATAAAGTAGGCTGGCAGAGGAATTAGATTGAAGAATGAAAAAAAAAAACAAAAAAAAAAAACAAACAAAATATATAATGAAAAAAGCACGAAAGAGTGAGCGAGAATGAGAGAATAATCGAAAGCTCGATTAACCACGAGAAAGCGCCTACCGTGAACAAATTTAAAATGCAAAAAAATTTAATTAATGAAATAAATAATAATTACAATAATAACGTCTGTCAATTGTTATTCGACCAAACAGACAATTAGTTATCGCGATTAGTATTTACGCTTCGTTCGACTAGGAGCTCATCACATTTTCGCTGACCATTTTTCCGTCTCGGAACCGATCGACAAGTATATCGTTTTTCTTTTTATTTTCTCTTTCAATTATCCGAATGAAAGGAAATCAATGTTTTCAGTGTTTTTCATAATTCTCTTACCTTTTGTTTTTTCTTTCTAATGAACCGGTAGCATGATTCATCGGATGCTGTTCATGTTTCACTGTAATCAAAGTGCATGGATGATTGTAGAATAAAAAATAATAAACACGAAGATTTGTAAAGCGATGATAGACGAAAAGAAAGAAGGAGAACAAATGCCCGAGGCCATCCGGTAGATCGATGTTCGTAACAAGTGAAAGTGAGAGTGTGAGAGATAGATAAAAATATGGGAGAGAAAGAGATATTAAATAGTTTAGAACAATATATATTATATATAAAAATAATGAATAGAAAACATTTATATTAATGATATATAAATATGAGCATTAATATACCTGTATATGAGTCGTTACTTTTGTCTGCACTTCTGTTTTGAGTGTCTCCCAAAAAAATTCAATTTAACTATCGAATTGATAAATCGATTTCCGTTTCGCCCGCAATTCCTCAATTGTTCGCAAAACCGAACGTAATTATATATGTGTATGTACATAAATACACACACGTGTGAATTTGTTTGGGTGTGCGTGTGTGTCGAGAATAAATCGTTGGAGAAATAAATGTAAACAGAGGAAACAGAGACAGAATATGAAAAGAGTAGAGTGCAAATAAATAATGAGGCCTCGCATGGAGGAGAGCAGAGAATAAGCAGCGAAAATTTTTCAGGATAGAATTATTATTTAATAATTTTAAGAAGCAATAATAGTAATAATTTCATAATAATAAATATTTTAAAACTGTCTTGTACATGTTGTACCGATTTTATTTCCGGTAACCTATTCATATACATATATATTGAGAGCAAGAGAGCGAGGCTGGGAGAGAGAGCAAGAGAGAGAGAGAGAGAGAGAGCGAGAGAGAAAGGAAGAGAGAGAGAGAGAGAGAGAGAGAGAGAGAGAGAGTGGAGAGGACGTTTCGCTGTCATATCAAAACGACAGAGACAACCGAAAGAATTTGTTTTTTCTATACGTAAATTTGTATACACAAAAAGCTATTTCGTGACTGTAATGCATGTAACTATTTGTTTTGCAATGGCAATGTCATAAACTGGTATTGCTTTATTTTTATAACAGTATTGTTATTCATTTATTTTTTTCTCCATACAATTATACTTTACGTATTCATATATACATAAATATTACATATTATAATGCACAAGTGAACCGTCAACGCGATCGTGTGTCTACGAATGTTTAACGACTCCGATATGTAACACGAAATACACATCCGCGATATTCATACGGTGAACGTTATACTTTCATGTTTTATTACTCATTCGCTCTTGGTGCCTTGGTGAAGAAAATTATCGTGAAAAAAATAAATACATACACAAGATATTGGGAATGAATATGATAATAAAAATAGTTGCGTAATCGAACGATTAATTCAATTGCCATCATCTCTAATCTCGTTTTTAACAGGCTCAATAATATGCGTTTCGTTATAACATGGTAACGACGGAATATATACAGAGTTATTATTCACTCCAACAATATTTTACCGAGAATCGCGCAAAAAAAAAAAAAAAAAAAAGTATGAAAGAATATATGGAGAAACGTCTATCTAGCTGAACTCTCATTCATTTATCGAGTTTAGTGTTTGTTAGCAATTGCCTTTGTTTTGTTATTTCAGCCCCATGGATCCCTCCGTACCTCCCAAGCACCCAGTAGTGAGGTACGTTGCTGCATACCGATTATACCACAAAAAACCATTATCTTTACAAGTTTAATTTTTTTTTCATTTCCATTTTGTTCGTTTTGTCTTCCGAGATGATCGACAAACGCTGCCGCGAATATTGTTTTATCAATCGCCATGTTATTTACTCCAAAAACCATTGTACTTAACTTATTTTATTTCGAAACGCATACCTGCATTTGCGCATGATTATTACTCTCCCCTATCACTGACATTGCATTGTTGTTGATGAATTATTCTGTTTTCCTTTATTTTATCAACCCAAAGTGCAATTTTGTCCTCTTCTACTCGAAGCATCAGAATTCCTCAACCTCAATTAATGCTCAGTCAACGATCATCCCCAATTCGATGCAATCAATTAAATAACAATATCATTTTTTTTATGACGTTACTCACAGTATCCCTCATTTGCACGAATCGTTGAGGAATGCAAAAATTATGCATCATGCAGTTGTCAGAGATAAACATTGATATTTCATTACATTACGTATTAATTTATGAATTATGTGTATTAATTTTCTTGTTCTCGACACTCACTAAATTTCACAACAAATTCACTCAGTCATTGTTTATTCGTGTCAGCCAAAACTAAATTTTTCATCTTCCACTTTGATAAAACAGTTGAGATTCTTCGAAAAGTGCTAAGCTTTCGATATCCAGCAGGTCTGCTAACAAAAAAGTGCATTAAACTTGTCTGCCCAAAGTTGACAATCGTATATTCGAGAAAACAAAAGAAGACATTATGACATGATGAAAAATCTTTTTTTTTTAATTTTTTTTCGAGTATCTGTTCATCATCGACGAAGAACCGACTCAAGATATGTTTTTGTTGCAGTGGTGCGACCACTAACGACGAACAGGTTAAGCCTCGTAGCTTGCGCTTCACATGGAGCATGAGGACTACGAGCAGTCGAGATCCCAACGAGATAATGTCTGAGATACGAAAGGTAAAGAGTTCCTCGACTTTTCGAAAAACCACGATGTAAATAGTGACGAAATTTATTTTAATCCCGAAGCAAAAATAAATGCGTGTTATTTGCTTAATTGATTTACTTTTTCCGTAGCAATTATAAAATTGTCCTATTTCCTTCTGCGTCTATCGAAGTATTGCCAGTCGATTGATTTGCTGTTAAAAATATACTTATTGACGATATAATGTTTTAAAAACGAATTATTTTGAATATTTCGAATTGTCATATCGTATTTTTAATTATAATTTTTAATTATTGCATTCTTTTTTTTTTTCATTGCCACCAAATCAATAATCTTAATAATAATGATAATCTTAAAATAAACAAAAAGATAAGGATTGTGATTGTTTTTTTTATTTTTTTTCAAATCTGCAGGTGTTGGATGCGAATAAATGTCAATACGAGCAACGGGAGAGATTTCTATTGCTGTGTTCACACGGTGATGCAGCAACCGACAGCCAGGTACAATGGGAAATAGAAGTATGCAAACTGCCACGTTTATCATTGAACGGAGTACGCTTCAAACGGATTTTGGGAACGTCGATAGGCTTCAAGAATATTGCGAGTAAAATAGCGAATGAGCTCAAGCTGTGACTACCGGCTTCTGGCACCCTGGCCAATCAAGTAAACCCATAACCCCCACGTGATCTTTGTCAATCAGTGGCGAACTCTGAGGAATTTTATTCGTGTTTAGTCTGGGACTCGGATTCCGAATCCGACACTCGTGAAATATTCGTATAGCGGAATTAATCATGAAAGACATACAGGCGAGACAAAAATTATACAAATTTCTAAAACACCAACGATCATTGGAAAAGAAAAAAACAAAACGAGATGCAAGGGGGACGCAGGGAGACAGATCGCAAAGAGAAAATCGATTATCAAGTAAACAAAAAGCCAATGAAGCTTGAAGTTGAATTCTTTCTCGATTTGCTGCGATCGAATCCCGAGAACCCAGAACATTATTGCCATACGTGTGTCCAACTTTCCTCGTCGCCGATGAACCAAAGGCGAGAAAGAATAAACCTGATTTTTCCCTCAGACAGATGCATCGTCATTGTTCTCGAAAGTATGATCGAGCAAACGAGCTCATGTATGAGCTGATAGGGTGTGTTGAGTGGAACAAAAGAGACATAAAAACAATTCGAAATAACGATTGCAACGACGAAGAGGAGTCAGGCTGACGTTGGACCCAGATCACCGCTCGGATCTCGACGATTGAAGAAGACAGAGCTCCGAAGAATCATGTGGCTAAGAAAATGAAAACGAACAAAGAAACTAGACTTCTATACATACGGTTATATATTTAAAAAAAAAAAAAACAAACAAAAAAAAACGAAAAAAAAAACGGACAAACAAAAAACAATCGAATTACGGGGTCAGGGTTCACAGTTCGTAGCAGTATTATTCGCTCGGCGTTTTTACTCCTATAGAAACAACAAAAACAAACAAACAAACAAATACGGAAATGACAGTGGCCGAGAATGATAAATTCCCATGTCCCTCTCATCTTGCTCTCCCTCACTCTCAATTCCGATCAGCCTTTCGATATTCCGAATAATATTTTAAGGAAAAATGCAACTCAAGAATCTGAACCGCCGTAGCTGGACTCGTTGGTCATGAGAAATCTTTTACGATCAATATTCATAGCCCCAAGTTCTAAAAGGAAGAAAAAAAATAATAACCATGCTGGCAATGATAAAGCAGGCAGATTATAATCTCGGATTATATTTTTTCTAACATTCAATCAAGTTCGTTTCTACTATTATTTTTTTTCTGTGCAGTACGCACCTAAACGCGTCAACCAACACAAACAAGCATCAAGTTGATCGGTGTTAATTGTCCTGAATTAATTAGTGAATTTAATCAGTGAATAATTTCATGATGACGATTATTATTCTTATTTTTAATTCAACAAGAATCCACGAGTATGTCGGGCGTCTAATAAGAGACCGGAGGAAAACAACGTCGTAATGTTGAATGGGGCTGGCGAAGAAAAGAAAAAACAGCATCGAGGAACCGAACTGTCTTCTCGAAATTCTCGTGGGCATAATTCAATTACATAATTTTTTGGAAAAACGATAAATAACTACGAATCGTTTGCCGGAGAATGAAATGAAAATTATACGAAAAAGGAGAAGATAATCTTGAAACCATACACTACGATGCCAAGATCTGCTGTTTCTACTGTGGATGTTTGAGGATTGAAAACCCGAACGAAAAATAAGTAATAATAAATGTAGGTCTCGTAATTGGCTATATTGTAAACTCCTTACCCTTTCACTGGCAAGTTCCATCCTTGCCGTTGACTTGACTAAAGACTTTCGAACGGAGAAGAAATTTTGAAAAAAAAAAAAATTAATGAAATAAAAACGGAAATGTGAATATGAAAAAAAAAAAACAAAAAAAAAAAATACAAAAAAACCAGGTACGGGAGAAAAAATATTCAAAAAATATATAGTGTTTGTAGTGACGAATTGCAGGCTAGAGTCGTGCTGTATATAATATCATAATAAAGGTACTAAAATAAATAAATAAAATTATAACGAAAGAGCCTCAAAAGAATACAGTCGCACGTGCACCACGATAGATCTTCGGAGGGTGAGAAAAAAAGAAGTAACACAAAAAAAAACAACAGAGAGATCACAAAGACGTTTTATAATTGCCTAAGATTAATAGAGAGGACGAGGGTGAGAGATTAAGCAAAAAAAAAAAGAGAAAAAAAAAAACAAGACAACAAACAAGAAACTACGTTCAAATACATTAGGCAATGACTAATTTATTTAAAAAGTACACAAGCGCGTTGATTTTTTCACATTTCTATAATCTTGCTACGATCAATGCCGAGCAAATTTTCCAAGTGAATGACTGATGAAAAAACAAGATAACGAAGAAAATAATGTCGTGTATGCGTTCGCTAGTACAGAGCGCTCGAAATCGATAAACGACTGATAGAAACTAAGAATCATCCACGATAGCGGTCTCTCAGGAAAACAAAAACCCTCGTGTTGAGACGATCGAGGAATGATGGGACGAAAAACTCGATTCAAGACGATGACTCGGAAACAAAAAGGCGAGAATCAGGAAAAAAAAAAAAAAAAACATTACACACTCATGGAAATCGCGCGAGACGAGTGTATCAATATAAATATATGTGCGTGTATGCATGTGGGTGTGAGTGTGTGTGCGTGTGCGCGTGTGTGTGTACAGAGATATGTACGGACGCACGTAAATATCTATATATGCTCGTACGCGAACACGCGATCAGTGGCATCGGGACTTACTTTCCGTGGATGTGAAAATGTGTATAGTTCCAAAAAACAGATCCTCCGAATAACATTAGAATCTTTGAAATTCTTGACCTCGAGATAAAAGAAAATGTAAAATACGATAAAACGCTTCATCAAACGCATCAATTTGGAAATAAGAACATGAAGAAGAAAAGAAAATGCCCTCGTTGATATACGCAGATAATAAGTTTATGCTCATTGATGAAGAAACGAAGAAAAAAGTAACAGGATTAAAAAACGTTAAACGAATCATCATCATTTTAGGATATTCGGTTAAATAATACGTCACTGACTAATGAAAATATTAAAAAAAAAAAAAAAGAGGACGAAACCGATTCACGCAACAATGTTAATTTAAAAAAAAAAATGTATTTCCGTTATTGTTCGCGTATACTGATATGTATGGTGCGATACACGAGATACTTGAAAAAATGACGAAATTGACACGACTGTCCGGGAGACAGATAAACAAAATAACAAAGTAACGTCGAGGAACGTCGATGCGGTCGTGCCAATGACACGCGATCATAGATATACATATATGTATACTAAATAATCGTAATTATTATTAATATCATTATAATTATTATCATTATTAGTGTTACGAGATAAGAGCCCTTGTAGCATTAATTATGAATTCCCGAAACATAGAGACACCGCATGGAGAAGATGAAACCATCTCCCATACGCACCGACATACGCGAGAATAACGCGCGCGTTAGATAAAAAAATAATTATTTAATTATGAAAATATACCCCAAGCCCCTCCCCCTCTCCCTTAATCCCCTCTGCGATTGCTTGCTTCAAGAAATTACTGTGTAAAAAGAACTATCGATACTTGGATTAAGAGCGAATAATCTTATGAAAGTTAAGAGTCACTCACTACTCGTATTAAGTTGATAAAAACAAAGGAATGATTTTTTATGGACGTTTCCATACAGACAATGATCCCTCTCATGAATTGCTGGCATTGTGAGTAGAAATTCGTCGCGTTGTTCTAACATGAAGGAGAATAAGGAAATTATTAAAATAATTAACAATGACATCCGAATCCGTATTTGGCTGTACATCACGCAGCTGACTTACATTATCTATAATTAACCGATTCGGAAAAAACGGATCGCCCATGCGCGCGTATATCAACCAACTAACATACACACTAACACAAAACCGTACATACGAACCTCAGTCTCTGTAGATAAGTACATACAGCTTTGCTAAGTGTTTTCTGGTGATCGGTATCTAGCCAAAATGTAGCAGAACAAAAAAAGAAAAAGAAACGTTTATAATAAAATGGTAACACGTATTGTTTTCTAATCGTGACTCCTCTTCGGTGTGAAATATTGTGCGAGTTTTTACATGTATTTACGAAGCCTGCGCGTCGTTGCTGCCTTTTTCAACTGCATCCCATTTTTTCATTGAGGTAAGTTTATTTGACTCATTTTCTGGCGTTAAAATCTTGGAGCCACAATTTCTGTCACTCATTCAATATCGATACTTGACGATCATAACAATCACGTAAAAATCTGTTCTGCCACTGACGATATGTGCAAGATTCTTCATAATCCTATGAAAAAAAAAACGAAGGATTTTTAACCGATCGATCGCGATTATATGAGCCGCCTCGTTTGAAGAGATTAATTAATTTTCATTTTAAGACTTTGCACGTTGTGACATCTAGCGGACGCGAATCTCTGAACGGGGCGATCAGCACCATTCGCGAGCTCGATCGATCGCAATTATGTTAACGCGCGGAAATATCTATATCGGTTGTTTCAAAAATTCTCATTTTTGCATTATACTTTTTATCGATTGATTAAAAAAAAAACACTCTAGGTTTTAAACTGACCCTCAATCTCATTGCATCTCTCCATTGCCCCTTCCTGCTTCAGCAAAACCTTTATCGCTTGTTGATAACTCCTGGATTGATTATCTGGTAGAAACAGCAGACGAGGTTCCTTGTTCTGATTTGTACATTAGATTTAAAAATGTTTAATCTCCCTGCTAAACTACCCGCTTGTTTTTTATCTATTTTTTTTTTTATCTGGCGTTTCGATCTTTGTGGGTTGAAGGGTTGTCTGCCTTTGAATGACAATTGAAAATGTTAGTCGGCCGAGATATAGTTTGATTGAAAATTGCTCGCATGGATCTGGAAAGGTCTCTTTATCCCTGCGGGCCTAAAAATAATAATTGTAAAGTGAAGAATCTGAACGTTGCGGCATCTAGCGGACTCGGAGAGCACTGCACCACTGTAATCTTGAGAACGAGGCGCGAAATATAATTGACATTTCGATGTGGTTGAAAAATCGTTGTCAACAATGTTCCGGAATAATTGAAAATGAAAATGCGTTTTGCTATGAAAAGTGCATAAGGGATTATTCATTAATCTTAATTTATCGATAAAACATCGAAGCTCAATTATCCGTGCAACACCCAAAAATTCTGTAATCCATTTTCGAGGCCTCCAATAAAAAATTGCACGCGAGAACCGCAGATTTAACGTTTGTGTGGCTGGAAAAAAAGCCGTGACCTCGATGTGACCCGAGCCTTGATAAACAGCTGATTGAGCAAAATTCGTCATTTCACGTTTTTTTCTGGAAGCCTTTTCTGGAAGAATCTTTGGGACGACGAAGTGCTAATGCCAATTCTTCACTAAAAATGTCCTCAAACATTCGCCCATCGACCCTGCACTGATTAGTCCATCCAAACGTTCAACGATGTCCTGAAATTACGTTATTGACATTCTCAGCACAAAAAAAGCATGAAAAAGAATCTCGAGCCATCTGTAATCGAGTTGACATGGAGTTTAGTTGACACTATCGCTATGTGGAGGCGCCACCCTACGCTCATAAAAATGTTGCCCGAGTTGCGCAATACAAATCGCCGTGCCGTGATCGTGGTTCGTGCGACTGGCACGAGCTAGAGAACGCGCTTTTCATACGCAGTCCGTGGTCTGCTGGAGCCGTGAGTACAGACTGAATTTTTTCGTCCGTTCCCGTTGTAATTAGTCACAGAGAGGAAGTAGAAACGAACAGATATATATATGTATATATGTAGAATCATATATGTATATATATATACATGTATATATGGTAAATGATATAAATGTTAAGATACACTCGTCAAAGAGTTGAGGTTTGACGTTTCTCAGCTGGGGAATCTTTAGCGAGCGTGCAAAGAGGGCAAATATATATACGACAAGTTCAGTGACAAGAGAGAAAGAGGATTATATCGATTCCCAGTGCGTTGAATAAAGAAGATAAAAAAACAAAGATATTCTCCAAATATCGAGAATTATTTTTCAAAAGTGGGCCATTAGTTGATTCGCAACACTTACGGAGAGGCTATCAAGACCACGATGTTTTCCGGCTTGACGAATCAAGTGTCCAATTGGATGGGCAAGAAGGGCGAGGACGGTACCGAATTACCAGGAGAAGAAAAAGTCTTGTCCCCCGGTGCCGAGGGAGAACTCGATCTCGAAAAAAAGGATAGCAGGTATTCCAGAGCATATGTACTTTTTTTTTTTATATTTATCAATCCTTGTGTGTGTAATCATACGGGGGCAATGTATTTGCGTCGTTAAAAAATCGTAATTTCAGCAGAAAACATCGATTTTCACTACTTTCGTGTATCGCTGATACAACGATTCGTTTTTTCAGTAAAATCACAAGTTTTCCAAAAGAAATATCTGAAGATACTTTGGTTCGCGATTTTTCGATGAAATTCCTTTTTTTTTTGGTTCTCGGGTTTACGCTTCTCGTTTAATTTGGTAGTGGGCGAAGTGTGATTTTGGAAACCAGGAAAATTCGATAATTCCGCGAATCGACGTCGATAATCTTTGCAAATTTTCGTTGGAATCGACGATTTTTTTCGCGTCACAGTTTTTTATACGCAAATCGGTTATTTTCTGAATTAAAAAAAAAAAAAAAAAATTCTGGAACAGCGTAAATTAGATCGTTAAAGAAAAAACATCGTGCATGAGAGATAAAGACGTTCTCGATGCTTTCGGCTCACGTTTTCCGTGTATCGATTCATGCTGATGTCGCGCTGGATAAGCTCGTAAACCACGTCGCGTAAACTATAGCTATACATGTCGCAGATAATGTCACGGATGGAGGAATCCCTCGTAGAATCGAGCGATTCCACGTAAAAGCGGTGGTCGCAAGTTCCGCGTATTTTTCGTAAACAAAAAGTGGTACGAATTCTTTGAAATATCTCTTTTTTTTTTATTTCGGGCTAAAAAATAACCGAGAATCCGCAAATTTTTCGTTGAAAAAAAAAACCTCGAATGTTCCATGTTCCAGAAAGACCGATATCACGAAACTCTCATCGGCTTTTATTTTCGCTTGTTTTTTTATTCATATCGTCCAAAATTTCATTCGTTTCGACATTTGTGAACGTGTGTGTGTGTGGATGTACGCGATGCACACAAGTGGCAAGCAATACTTTATTGGGTGAGCGTACTAAACCTTCTCGTGGGACCTCGTGACATCGTCTAGTGATCAATAAGTCTTTACGGATCCACGAATGTACCGAAGGCAGATATATATATATATATATCTGCCTTCTGTGGTATACAGGGTCATTCGAGATAAAATAAAATAGGCTGTAATTCTCACCCTTATTTATCTTTTGCCCTATTTCGTGTTATGTATAGCAGCGAATAAAAGCTTCGTTCACATTTTTGTCCCTCAATCGCGTATATCTCTGACCTTTTCGTAATAGTTATCGAAAAATATGTAGTTTCCTTGAACAAATAAAAAGTTCGTCGTCCAAAGGTTTGTTTTATTTTTCGTAAAAATTTGAATTTGATTAAAAATCTTTTGAACTCAACGTCAGATTTCCATTCAGCACCTCTCAGAAACGTCGGAATCAAAGTGTTCTTAGATTTTTCTACTTTTTTCTTCCGATATGACTGTGGCACGGAAAATTATTTGTCCCGTCTCCTTCTCGAGGGTTCAACCCTCGCCCTTTTCAATTTTTTACTTCCATTTTGACATCGCAGGGCGATAGGAAAAAGCTTTCAGCTTAGTGAGGCCCCAGAGTTTTCAAGAGTGGAAATGAAAATATTGGAAAAACGAGCGTAAATGAAATAACGTGGATTATTGTTGGAATTTGCGATAAAATTTTTTTTTTAATTTAATTTCAATCAAAGTGATAAATTTTTTTTTATTTTCATTGAAGAATGAAAGAATTTCGAGGTCAATCATTTTGTACGGAATGCTGATTTTTACGCTGACAATTTTCGCTCCACTCGGAATTTTGAGCGAATTCCAAAAAATAAATAAATAAAGCAAAAAAGAAATAAATTTCGTGCCAACACCGTAAAAATAAATACGAAATTTGATGTTTGAACTAAAAGAAAAAAACGAGTCTAGACCCTCGACCGATCGATCGTTCCACGAGCGCAGGAAGAGCCAGCCACTGGTTTTCCACGTGCCAACAAATCGTCCAGACTCTCACCTCAATTCTCACGATTCTTGGATATCGTTTCGCTAGTTTCTTTCTCCATCCATTCGTATTCATCGTTCTGCATCGATTGTACTTTATTTTTCGATATTTACGAATCATCTTTTCGATAAATACTAATAAATAAACAACAAAATCGCATAAACTTACGCAAATGATTGAGATTCGAATGTTTCACAGTTTCTGGCCACAAAAACGACACGAACGAATAAGAAAAAAATGGGCTCGTTAGAAAATCGTTATTTGAGATTTTCATACACGTTTTTCTGCGTATTTTTTTTTTTTTTGGCAATGGGAAACAATGGAGCAACGTGTTCGTACGGTTTCGAGCGAAGCCACGCCTTAATTAACTTCCTCGAGAGTCTCGGGATGCAGAATTTTTAATACGAGAGCTCGGCGAAGACTATGAGATTGTAAAATTTAATGTATTCGTTTTACCAAAGGCACTCGACTGTGTACCGAATATTAATATCCATTGAATTACCTTCTACGAAAAATGATTTTTTTCCTTCAAATTATGTCGCGAGTCTATTCGCGAAATGAACGTAAAAAAAAAAATTCACGATTCGTTTCGGGGAAAAGAAAATTTAAGATAAAACTACGGTTCGCATCGTTTGCTGTTAATTGCTTTGTGGATTTCTAATTAGGACCGAGAACTCCGTTGCATACTAACGACAGAAAATTGAAAATGAAAAAAAAAAATTATACTTTTTTATGCACGAAGTTATTTTTGAATTGAATGAAAACTGGTTTTTCATTTTTTTATTCTCGAAATAATCGCCATTTTTTCTGCATCGATTCTTTTGCGTTTTCATGACCAAATGATATTTACGGCCAAAAGATTGATCACGACACTTTGCATAAACATTTGCTAACAATATTTATAAATTAATAGATTTTCTACGATACACACTGAAAAGAAAATTTTGTTGGATACGTTCGACTAAACTTTTTTTGAAAAATCACAAAAATGTTGACATTCCAGCAAGAAATATTCTAGAAAGTCTCTTCAAAAAGCAAATTTTTGTCATTCCAATCGTAAATGTTCGCTGACAGCTCCGTTAGAAATAAAAAATATTGTCAAAATTACGAAAGTTTTGAAATTATCCCAAAATATTTAGTTTACCGTGTTGAACAAAATATCGACGTTTTTTGACAAAATTTAATTTTCAGCGCAGAATATTTCTTGCTGCAATGACAAAATTTTTGGGATCTAAAAAAAAAAACGTTTAGTCGAACGTGTCCAACAAAATTTTATTTTATTGCAAGGAAAAATAGTTTGCAAAAGCTTCCACCAGGTAGGGCTCGTTTATAAAACTAGTAATTAACTAATTGACGTCGGTATTGGAGCCACGAGCGAAAAGCTTTCTGCTTGAAACTCCTACCACGTGTGTGTATGTGTGAATATGTCGGTGTGTACACCGAGGACAACAACGTGGTGAAGCAAAGTGGAAATTACGGAAAATACACAGCAGCTCATAGTTTATATCACAAATAAATACACCACGGTAAACGATCCTTTCACGAGCACTTTGTCACTCGATATTTTGCAATATATCGATGAAGTTGAGGGAAAATAATTTCGTAGGGAATATGTTAATTAGTTGTTCAATATTTTTCACACAAGCACGTCTTTTTATGAATATTCATCGAGAAAAAAGTTGTCCGGATTTTTTTCGACATATTTTCAGTCGCAAAAGGTTTTTTCAAAAGATTTTTTTACCTTCCTCAGCAAAGAATTCTCGGGCTCATAAAAAAAATTATTCATCGAACCTTTTCTCTTATTTTTATCGCTGTTTTTCAGTCCGACGAAAACCGGAAGCAAGCTCGAGATGCTGGCCGGTGTCAAGTCGCAAATGACGGGATGGCTGAGCGGCGGGATACCCGGACTTGGACGTGGTGCAGCCGAACAAACGCCCGAAACAGGTGATCCACAGATGACCGGTGAGACAAACGACGCATTTGCGTCGCGGGATACTGTCCAGGCCTCAGGCCCCGATAACGTAAAAGACGATGACGCAAGCAGGTGGGTTGCAGGGTATGTGGGTTCTATAACTACACGCTACTGTAAAAACAAAAAAAAAACTTCATTTTCATTTCCTTTTATTCTCCTCCAATAACTTACGAAAGAAAAATTCCTCTGACCTTTTTTCCTCCTAAACTTTTTCAAAATTTAGTTCATATCGCGAATTCATTCGCGGCTCGAAAAGATTTTGACTCATTTTCGTTCCCCCTACTTGACAGTGCGACCAGCGGAGCTGACAGCGGTCCTGCCAGCCTGGAAGGTACACCGATCGACGACAAAGATGGAGCTCAGCACTTCGGTGGTGGGGGTTAGTCAATTTTATGTCGTCTTAGCTATTCGACCAATTAGCCTAATTTCTTCCTTTTCTTTCTGTAAATTAATCGCCATTTTGAAAAATCTAATATTTTATTCATTATTTTTATTATGACTGAATTTAGGTTTGAGAATACAAAGGAATTCTTAGGCAATTTGAAAATCCCTTTTGTCATAGTTTTCTCTATTTTTTTTTACTTACTTTTTTATATTTCTTTGTTTTTTGAGCTATTTATCGATCATTGCACTTTGAATTTTCGCTCTTGTCGACTCACGATCGATCCACGTATTTTTCCATTATTCTAGACGCCAAGGCACCCGTGCTTTTTCATTGGCAACCTGTTCGTTGGCGATTTTTTATAAATCAAAAAGCGCACACCTCGTGATATGATGCAGACATTTTTTATTCTTCGTTTCACACTTCTTAGGACTGCCAGTAGATTCTGTCGAGTACACAGCTTCATAGAAAAGCATCGAAATTTATTTAGTTTTCAGGAGCAACAATTTTATCCGAGAAACAGCAAAATTAGCGACTTTTCTTCCTAACGAGGAGATTTGCACGTTGCATGAATAACGACGATATTCAATACGAAAAGCTTTTTTTTTTTACAGGAAAATCCTGAAAAGCGTCGATGGGAAATGATTTATGGGAAAAAATAAGCGAGGATTTAGGATTGCATAGAAACAAGGAGGCTGGGACAATGTCGAGGAACATATTTTTGCCAGCCAAGGGCATTCCTTTTTTTTCCAAGGCTTTGGAAATAATTTTCAAACTTTTTTTTCTGTCGATCTTCTTATCAGACCGTTCCATATTTGTGGATCGTGCCGATTCCGAAATTTTCACAATTCCACACAGAAAAAGTTTTTCACGATATTCGAGCAGATTTCTCGTACATTTTTGCTCCTTGGACAGGAGTTACGAATATGAAATTTTTCTCGATATGTTTTCGTCACGTATGTTTGAGAATAATGCAATTCTGAACATTTCTCGAACTAGACAGATTCCTATGGGAAATCCAACCACGTCCGATATCATAATTCATCAATCTCTGGAAATTCGTTGCATTAAACTCGAATATCCGACAATATATTAAAGAAAATCAGCGGATTTTCAAAATTTATTCAAAAAGAAATAAATTTCCTGGAGAAAACAAAAAAAAAAAAAACATAGAGAATCCGTAACGAAATATCAAATTCGCCGAGACTTTTCGATGAAACTCAGGAATTTTCTTCGCTTTTTTCCACACACGAAATCCATTCGTCGAAACATTGAAAAATGGGAAAAGTTGTGAATTATTTGAGATTGAAAAGTTGGTGAAAATTTGTAAAACAACAGCCGAGTGAAAAAATATCCCCAAGTTGTCTCGCGCTAAAAGCACGTCAGTTAAAATCGATGCTGTGAGCACTCCGAGCTACGGAAATGGGAAAAAACGTTGAACGTCATGGCGGATGAACAAAAAATTGACTAATCCGTGTTTCTCGAATAAAGCGGAGGGAGGAAGGAATTGATGAAAAAAAAAGAATAGAAAGAAATGAACACGAAACGCATGCCAAAAATGAGAAATTGCGGAGGCGTTTGACTATTGCTCGTTGGTCCACTGAGTTTCAAATATCTTCTGGAAAAAGAGAAAGAAATGGAATGAACGAAGGAAAGAGAAAGAATTTCCAGAGAAGGAATCTCCGCAGTCGATGAGAGAACGTCCTCCGCGGCTGGGGTTGCTCTCTCACATCCGCTTACGGATCAATACCTTCCAACTTTTATCTATATCTGTATACAGAGATATACAGGGTGACCCAGAAAGGATAGTCATAAAAACTGTGTATCGAATTCGGAATGAAACATTAAGCCGAAAACATAAAAATCGTTTAATTTTTCATCTGAGCACGTGCTGGTGGTTTTTGAATAAATTATTTTTCGAGGTTGTACCTTTTTATTGCCCGTAGTGTCCAAACGGTTGGATATAGAGCAAATGTGTATGGGACCAATTTGGTAGAGCGAAAAATTTCCTACAAAAAAGTCATTTATACATTTTTTTCTATCTTCAGTAGTTTCGTCTTGAGAGTAACTTCAAGAATGGCATTGAAAGACGTATTTTTAAACTCGTTTCCATGTACGAGCTTTTATTGCCCGTAGTGTCCAAACGGTTGGATATAGAGCAAACGTGTATGGGACCAATTTGGTAGAGCGGAAAATTTCCTACAAAAAAGTCATTCATACATTTTTTTCTATCTTTACTAGTTTCGTCTTGGGAGTAGCTTGAAGAATGGCATTGAAAGACGTATTTTTAAACTCGTTTTCAGGACTGAAAAATTATGAATGGAAAAAAAACCGTTGAAGCTTTCTTCTAGGAAATTTTATCCTCTACAATTTTGGTCTCATGCAGTTTTGCTCTATCTCGTACCGTTTGGACAGTCTGAGCGGTAGAAGTGAAAATTGCTTTAATTTTGGCACCTACGAATTCTAAAGGCAACGAAAATATGGAATTAGACTTTGTGTCGGGTATTGATCATCCGCGGTACGACAATCTTGCTCTCCAAACTCGAAATCTCCGCGTTCTGTTAAATTCGATCGTCGATACTTTTCCATCGTCCCAATCACTCCTTTTTGCTCGTGCTCCGCTCCTTGAAATCCAGTCTTTTTTTACACTCGTCTAAATCTTCTTCCTCGTTAACTCTGCCAGAGACTTTTACGAGCGACAAGAACACGTTTTCCGATAAAGATAGTAACGTTAGTTTTCGATACGTTGATTCGTTCACAACCCCATCAGAGACACTTCGAAATCGATATTTTTCTTCCCTTATTCTTCCAGGCTCTCTCCTCGTGTGTGAAAATTTTTTACATCGACGACCGTCAAGATAAACTGTGAAATTACTTACGAAGGAAATTTTTTCTTCTCCCTTCGTTCCGAAGTCTTTTTCACAGCGATTCTTGGCATTTGAACGATCCAATTAATCAGTATGTTTCTTGGCATTCTGTTGCTTTGGAATTGTAAAAAAATCTCAATTAATTGAGGAATTTATTGAGCGATATTGAAACTCATAGTCTCGAAGTTTGACGAAAAATTCAATCGAAGTTAAAAGTGGGTGTGGTAAAAATGTTGTTGCGAACAATTCGACACTCGACGACTAGGTCACTCGAGGCTTCCTCGAGATCGACAAACCCCAAGTTACCGTCCAGGAAAACTCGAAAATTTTTCCAAGGTGCAATGTTTTCGAAATTTTTCAGCAGAACTCGATAAATCAAATTTTACTTCTTGATCATTTATTCCAATGATAATTTAGTCTCTCTTTTTTTTTTTTATCTGTGTCTTAAATTCGTGCAAAAAAAACTTTATTATCACTTTTTTGTTTGGGTGCTGTTTCGGATTTCGATCTGGCTAAAAATAATGAGATCCTTCGTTAATTTTCACAGTGTCGACGAAAGCTCTCGCAGGGGCAAAATCTCTCGGTGGTTTTCTCTACAGCGCCGTCAACAAGGCCGGCAAAAGCGTAGTCGAGGCGAGTGCGAAAATCAAGAAAACTGTCGAGGAAAACGTGAGTATTCGAAAAACGCTTCGTTTAAATAAAATTTCTATTTTTTTTTTCACAGCCTTCCAATTATTATTTTTTCTTACACGAAATATTCCGACTTGTTTCGACACATCGACGCACCGGAAGCCGTTCATCGGCGTACATCGTGGCTTGCGTAACTTTTGTCCGAACAAAAAAAACCAAAGAACATTTTTTTTTTTTAAATCAGAAACTGAACAAATCCATTTCGAACACGAAAAATTACGATTTTGGTAAAAAAAAGAATCTTCTGATTCATTTTTAATAGAGAAATCTATCGATTTCGTTGGAATGGTTGCCGAATGAATAAGAGTCAGAACTCTGGTTCACATTTGACAAAATTTGGCATTCGTTGGTTCAAGCTTTTCATTCAGTTTGTTGGACTCGATGTGAACACGATCGAAGTTGAACGTGATAAATTGGCCAAATGGTACGAGAGAAAATGATCGGTTAACGGGATATTGTAAAGCTTCGGAAGTTTCTCTATGAAACGTGTCTGTTGATTAGATTGTTCGTGGAACTTCCCTATTGATTAGCCTCGAGTCACGTGTATCGTGACGTTTACGCTTGGGAGGAACTTTGACGTTTTCATGTTCGGATCCTTGGCCTGGGGGGTGCGTTCTAAATTTTCCATGTCGACCTAATCGGCGGATTTGCTTTCGTCCTGCTAAAACTCAAAAACGCGAAAAAAAATGGAATATTCGTAAATTTGGGTAAATTAGAAAAACCCGAAAATTCATAACCAAAAGACTGTCTCGTGATTTGTTTTTTCCAGTTTTTCAAACAAACTAAAAAAATGCCTCATTGTTGAAATAATTTTTCAAAAAATCCCACTACAGGTTTGAAAGAAAATGAAAATTGGATTAAAATCGAATTCAGGCCGAAACAAAGCCCCCTCAACGGTTTTGCGTTTTTCTCTCGAAAAGCATAAAAAAAAAATTGACAACATATAATCATTTCGTGAATTTACGACTGTCGTTATTCCAAAGTAGCAAATTATCGCTAATAACTCTCTGTGGGATGCATAGGAAAATGAGAGAAAGAAAAAGTCGAAAAGAAAAATGAGAAAAAATGGTTGGAACACAGAGTCACTCGCAACACACACGAGGGCAAAGCTGCAGTGTGGAGAGTTGCTTTAAACGGCGGGCGGTTGGTGCACACGTTGGGGCGAAGAATAAGGGCAGTTCGTATTGATCCGAACTCTACCACAACCCCCTCCCACATTCGCCCATGCTCTCTTTATATATACACGAATACATACATCTATATATTCATTCTCTCTGCCTCTTAACACGAACAGATTCCCCAGCAGGCGCGAACACACACAAACACGCGAAATACCTCAAGCCATCGTATAAATTGCTAAAGCGAAAACTATTCCTTCTGACTGCTCTTCCCTAAAACACCAATAAATACAAAGGTAACAGACCATTTGGCTGCGCCTCTAAAACCGAAATCACGTTCCTCACCTCGCCCTTTCTTTTCAAAAGTTACACTCACATTTCTCTAACGCTTTAAAAATTAGATGAACACTTTGAAACACTAGCTAACGTAACGTAACGTTAGTCGATAGTTTGAAATTTTTCAAAAATTAAAATCTCTCCCATCGAATCTTGTTTGAATCGTCGAGGAATATTCAAACTTTGCTTTTTCAAAATATCCCGAAAAGAGGTGAAAATTTAGCTGAAAAGTGCCATCATGATGTGTGAACGTTTTCGAACGAAAACAAATCCTCGATTCTCATTTGGTTCATAATGCTATTCGATTAATTACTAATTATCATAATCCCGTGCTCAATAAATCAAAGTGTTGGAACAAAGATTCACAGGAGAAACACAGCAACTTTTGAAATTGGAAATTTTCGGATGATCGAGGTTTTGCAAACTGTTTTCAATAGAAAATTTGAAGTAGGAAATTCCAAAAGCTCGTCTAGGCGTTGAGAATACTGTCACATGGAATGCAATTTGTAAGAACAAACAGGAGGATGGAAAAAACATTGGAGACATGGAAAAAAAGCTCTTCGATCACAAAGCAGAGTCTGGCTCACGGTCACTCGTGCACTCACACCTGAGCTAAATAATTTCTCTCCCTCTCTCTCTCTCTCTCTCTCTCTCTCTCTCGGTGGTGATGAATCGATCGGCGAAGCCTTGAACTTTAACGTGTCTGACGATTCTCTCGTTTCTCACCTCCTCCGCCAGTGTGTCGACTCTAATCTCGACAGTCAAATAATAAATATTCAAAAATATAAATTTTTCAAAAGACAGAAATATTGAATTTCTAGTAAACTGATTTATTTTTCGAAAAATAATTCAAAATTACAAAAAAAACTGTTTTTCTCATTTTTTTAGCTTTTCTCGTGACGCTCGAAAAATTCTATGAGGATTTCCTCAGAATAAAAATGTCCAATGTTCAAAAATGTGATTGAAACATGAAAACGTTTAAACTGCTTGACGTCTTTTTAAATGAAACGAAAGTCACGATAACGAAAACGATTGAAACTCATCGTAAGCGAGCCTGACAATCATCAGTTGAGAACAATTTTGGTCAGGAGTTGAAAAACGCATGACACAATGTGTGCCGAAGCGAATCGAGGTTGCGAGCTCGTAATTGTCGTCGGCGAGTATCGAGAGGTAACCCCATGGCGGAGAATCTATGAGGGTCGTTTATCGAATTCCGTGTTTCGGGGCACCGCTCGAGCAAGCGGTAAATCAATTTGTTTGGTGCTTGGCACATGGACATAATTTTCTTTTTTTCATACGTGAACCAATATCAGGGTGTACGACAAAAGCAAACAAGGAGAGAAGAGAGGGGAAAAAAAAAAAACAAGAGAATTGCGAAACAATAAACTTGACTCGTTCGCCAATTTTTTAACATCGACATTTTTCCAATCTCCACATTTTCTATAGATCTCATAGTTATCGAAAAGCCTCGTTATCGTCTGCAATCTTCCACGGAGTCATTCGTAAGGTCGATGCGACTGACCTATGCCTCGCGAACTTCCGTGTTGTTCCTCCTCCTTTCTTTCCTCCTTTTTTTTCTCTCATTGATCGCAATCTTTTCACGCGACGTTCCCAACGATTCATCCTTTTAACGTATTACTATCACAAAACGACTTTATTTAGGATTCTTTCAAAATTTTGTATAAACGTTCTTGGCACCAAAACTAACAGTTTTCTCCTCTGTAGAAAATTTTTCTGACGTTTAGAATTTGAGATATTTAATTTCCAATTTTTTATTTTTTCCATCTAAACGCCTGTAAATTGAAGTCGCGTTTCTTTTGTTTTTTTTCTGGCAACTTTTTAACGAAACGTGACTTGAATTTACACGCGTTTAGATGGAAAAAATAAAAAATTGGAAATGAAATATCTCGAATTCTAAACGTCAGAAAATTTTTCTTCATAGGAGAAAACTGTTAGTTTTGGTGCCAAGAACGTTTATGCAAAATTTGGAAAGAACCTTAGTAGGCTCGATTCTCGGAGCATCGATCGGCCACTCGAAATCTCCGCGTTTCTCTCTATTTGTGAATTATCTCGTCATTTTATGGTCCTGAGTGGAAAGAGGATGAAAAACTGCAAACGAACAGTTTGCCAGTAACAAAAAACATATTTCACTTCACACGTACAATTTTTATTTTTTTTTGTCCATTATTTTGTCGAGGACGACCAACTTTTAATCCAAAACACGAAACCTTTTTGTCGAATGGTACTTCGCCAATCTTTATTGTTGATTTCTCTCCTTAATGGGCGGCTGTGTATCACGAATTCTGAATTATTTCCTCGCAGACATTGAGGGACTAAGTCGGACTTATTGATAGGGCGATCAGAGTTATGAATCGAAATCATTTCATGAAAACGAAGCTGCGACGAGAAACTCGTGAAAAACGTAATTTTTTTCGATATTCATTTGTATTCGGAATCGACCTCTCGCACGACGAGTTCTCGTGTCAACTTGTCAAATTTCCTAATTCTGCATTTGATCGTCGATTTAATTTTGATTCGATGTTTTTGTTGTTGTTATCGTGATAGCAACTCGAAATTCGATCGGACGATCTTCAAATTAACTCGATTACTCCATTTCCTTTCATGTCTGCGACACGGACCTCTCACACTCATCCACACACATATCTACGACATTGAAACAAAAAAGGTTAACAATCAGGTAAAGTTTAGTCAAAATTTATGCATGGTTTGCTGGCTTTATTTTCTCTTTCCTCAATATCTTTCTCTTTTCTGTGTGTGTGTGTGCTCTTGCTACAAAATGAATTGATGACAGTGTGTGCATAAAAAGCGAATTACCAGGTAACGTCAAATTCGCAATAATGCACATTTTTGAATCCGCACGTTCTTTGCGGAATTCTCGTTACAGAGAAAAGATTTCCTTGTGCAAGAAGCTCGATTTTTGGAATTTAATTCTCGATTCCTATTTTCTTTTTTCACTTTTCTTTCGAGCATCAGAATTTCAATAACACTCCATACACATTGATAAACATTTGCGATGAGTTTGGGATTGCTGGAATATTTGTTGTGGAAATCGACTGGAAAAATTTTTGAGAAAAACCATTTTTTTTCACCTCTTCTGATGCATGCCAAGCCCTTAAATTTGCGGGCAATCTTTTCACTCTGCTTTCTCGGTGATCCCTCTACCTGATGCGAAATAAAATGAAATTAATTTGGGGACGTTATACCAGCTCGTTTTCGACATAAAAGAAGACAAGCGACCTATTTAGGTTTCTTAATCCTTTGCCTCTGCTACGACTATAAACGCGAAGCAAAATGCGAATCTATACGACGTAGGAAAATGGAGCAAACTGAGAGAATAAATTATCCTCCGCTTTCTCTATGTCTCCCTCTTTTTTTTTGTTTGGGATTAGAGAGATTCGTTTTGTTATGAGAACCAGCCCAGGTGGTTGGTAAACGGTTTCTTTGGGCGAAAGCTTTCCTCTGGTCGCACAGATAATTGTCACGTGCACTGAAAATTAATTAAGATGCTTTAAACACCTTTTTCCAACATTTTCCTTGCAATTTTCTCTGACGATGACTTAATAACAAGAAAAATAAAATTTTCTGTCTTGACCAGTCAATTGCAAGTTCTTTCTTGTTACACAATGACCTTTAAAGGAAAATGAATAACGTTTTAGAATTTTATAGTTTCAATTCCTCACCCTCGTAAACATTTCACTCGATTTTCTCTTCAATATTTTTCCTCGCTCGTCAATCGTTGATTGAGAATGGCTTTTCCACGAGCCACTTAATTCGTCGTTTCACGTTCGAATTTCTTCTCGTTATAGGATACATCGTTTTTTTCAATCAGCTGTGACTTTCTCCTCGTTCTGAATGTCACTATTTCCGGACTCTAATGAACTCTGACTAGCCAATAGGAAAATTGTAGGTTTCTTTCTTTCTCTCTCGCTTCGTGATTTTTTCCAACTTTTATTTTTCATCAAAACTTCTCTATGGAGCTTTGCCTGGAAAATTCAATTATCCTCTCGTCTGCTCGCAAAGTTGCCTTCGTTTTCTAGCGACTTTCGTTATTTTTTACTCTTTACTTTTTTTTTCACTCTCTATGCCAAACCATCGTAAATGTCACCAGCATAGACGACAACCCGCAGAAAAAACTTCAACTGGATAAAACGACACTCAGCTCTGTGCCAACCTATGTATAGGAAAAAAATCGATTTTTATAAAGTTTAATCGAGACTCATTTTTGGAGAGAAAACTTTAATGCATGCAAAGGAATGAGTGACTTCACGCAAGTTTTTATTTCTGTGTTTGTTTGCATTTTTCGTATTTTATTGAGAGTCGATCGTTCTACAGGGTCTTCCGGGGCCGATGCTTCGGAATGAAAACTGAACTTTAGGACCAAATTTCCAGTTGAGGCTTCTGAAAATATTTTTGCAAACTCATTACTTTTCGCTGATTCTTTAATTATTGAATTTGAAGAATCCGCCTCCTATAATCACCCATACAGTCGAAACGGTTGACAATAGCGAAAAAGTGCATAGGACCAATTTTGTAGAGCACAAATTTTTCTACAAAAAAGCTCCTGACGACACTTTTCTATCTTCAGTAATTTAGTCCTGAGAGAGGTTCGAACGAAGACCAGGTTTCAAGGTTTACAGAGGACGGATTTTATGAGGTATTTTTTCGAGCCTCTCTCGGGGCTAAACAACCGAAGCTAGAAAAGTGTCGCGGGGAACTTTTTCATAGGAAATTGAATCCTCTACAAGTTTGACCCTGTGAACTTTTGCTCTATCTCCGACCGGTTGGGCAGTCTGTGCGTTAGAAAAAAGTATAACCCGAGAATGGAATAATTAATAACTCATCAGGAAAGAGCCTGATGAGAAAACCTCACAGGACTTTTATGCTCGAAATTATGTTTTCGAACTCGAGTTTGCATTTTGAACCATGAATTTTGTTCTTGCATGTCGCAATCGTTACGTTAAAATCAATTAAGCAGCCACTTTACAAGTTTTAACTTTAGGCATTAAAAGTTCCGAATATTCCGTGTAATAAATTCCGCTACGTCGAATCATGCGAACTTGGCAAATCTGGGACTCATCCCCGGAGGCTCGGGAGCCAAGAAAATGTGGTGAGAAGACCGAACGACAAGTATTTACTCTCCCGACCAATTTTATGGTGTCTCCAGAGAGTAAAGTGAATATTTTGCGCCATTCGCAATGCTCTAAGGTTACCATAATGGCAAGGTTTTCTCATAGCTCGACAAAGACACGGATTGTTACTTGTATTTTGACGTATAGCCCTCTTTCCCTGTCCCTCTACTTGCCGCCTATCAGCAGAAACGTCGGTGACGTCATAGGCATCATCTAGGTCGGGACAAACTCTGTGACCTACTTCCTACAAGCCTTACTACTCCTTGGTACATTGTGGGGCTGCGTGAGGCGCTTCTACCTTTTCAGCCACACCGACAGACCCCCCCTCGGTCTTTTATATACGCGTTATTTGTGAGTTTCTGCCATTGCAAAGCTTCCGCCACTCCTACAAAAAAAAAAAGCACGTTCCATTTGTACGTGGACGCCCAAAGTACTGAACCAGCATATTCTGTCTACGTCTTGTAAAAATTAATTTTTCGTTCCTTTCAACACAACTGTTTCGAACAGACTATAGAAAAAAAAATCTGTTGCTTTTTGTTGTTGTCAAATGACTTTTTAGAGCTTTGAGGCCCTATCGGTTGGTCAATTTCTGGGGAATTTCTGTCGAATCGTTTGCAGAATATTTATTAGGTGTCGCTGACCCCCTTTACAGAGCATTTTATTCCCTAGACATTTGCATATTTCATGTGGAATAATACATTCGTACATGTTTGAACTCTGACCGTTGGGAACAAGTCCAGAAGCTTCTTCAATCACAAAGAGGCTCTGCGAAACTCGAGCTTTGTACAATCCTCTTTGATCATGATCGTTTGGGTAGCGCGTTCATTATTAACGCACCTCGCAATTCTCGTCACGATATTCCACTCATCGATTCTCTCTTTCTTTTCGTTTGCGTCGTTTTTTTTTTTGTATGATCTTGTGTGCAGCGTGTTATCGATTCAGGGAAATCCACCAAAAACGATTCGACTGGAAGGAGCCACTCGATTTAGCTCGAAAGCTATTCAGGTTAATCGCCTAGTGAAATGCCTGCGAATCTCTCTCTCTCTCTCTCTCTCTCTTGGTCTTTCTTTCTTGGCTGTAAGCCCAGGATCGAAGTGCTACTCCGTCGAGGAGGATCGCACCAGTCCCTATATGAGTTTAAAACCTTTCGCAACGCTGCAAAAAGAAATTTTGACTCGATGACCTGAAGATCTCTTTCCTGCTCTCCTTCATTCTCCTATTCTCGTTTCGATCAAATTGACAATATTACCATAAGACGACGAGGATTTGCATTCACGATTATTCCAGCCAATTATCGCGATTCAATTAATTTAACTCTCAGCTCTATTACGATTATCTCTGGAATCGAATTTTCACTATCGAAATATCATTATCTTGGAGCAAAAGTTTCTCCAAGAACTCAACTTTGACCCAGTGGAAAATTTTTTTATTTTTATGAAAATTTTCAGTCTAGGCAGTAAAAATTGTCTAAAGTTTGAAAAATCAAGTTTTTTGACCTTGCGAGTAGTTTGGAAACCCTCAACTGGACGAATTGAATGTTTGCATTGATTTTGTCGAGCACTCTCGAATCTCACATTCGAGTAAAGTAATTGTTGATCGTATTTTCGAATGGCAATGAATCATACGTTTTTCTCGTACGTTCACAAATTTTTTTCTTCGTTTCGTTTTTCACTATTTGCAGTCAAGTTTTCTCGTCCCTGAAGGATTTAGCCCAAAGGGAAAGCTTAGCGGAGAAGAATAAAAGCCGTTTGCTTGTCTTTGACGATTGTTATCCACCTGCAGGGGAAAAAGTCTCTCCTGTCTCCCACTCTGTCTCTGTCTCGTAACCTCTAGGATGTCAGCTCAGCTGGCCCCTTTCGGTGTCGTTTTATTTCCGGCATCTCCCTCGCTTCACATCCTTAATGTTCTCTTCGTTCGCTTGGCCAATTAAAAATCTCGGCGCTTTTATCTTCAAGCTTCCTGCGACGTTACTATTATTTTTTTCTTCCTTTTCACTCTCACTGACAAATGCACTATATCGTCTCCGATCTTTGCCCTGCAGATTCTTCTGGAAGAGACTGTTCGAATGGTAAGTTCTTCGCACATTCGAAATTCCCGTCTATTTCCTGATTCAAAATTCGACAGTAATTCTCAGATTCAAAATCAAACAATTCGACTCGAAGTTGACACAAAAAAAAACACTCTTTCTTTTTTTATCGTTGGATTTTTCAAATAAAGACTTTTATTTTTCATTTTTTGTAAAAATGCAATTATATTTTGAGAAATTCTGCTTCCGCCACTTTGAGCAACGTGAAAGGCGCTGGAGACGAAAATCTGAATAATTTTCTATTTCCCGAGGGCTAATATGAATCTTGAACGTTCCTCTCGCACTCCAGACTTTCCTCGTTTTTTGACTTTTCACCGTTGGAGGTTACGTCATTGGACAGTCTCCCTCCTCTCTCGCTCTCTCTCTCTCTCTCTCTCTTTTGCTCCAGTCTTTGGTAGTCGACGTTGGCCTGGATCGATACTATACTCCTTTCCAGGCCCCACAACTCGACGGAGGTCATGCCCGTGCAATCTTCGAAAGCTCCACTTGCTTTGCTGTGCAACCCTCTTTCGTTCTTTCTCCCTCTTGCCTGGCATTTTTATTTCCTTTTCACTCTCTCCATTCTTGCTTCCCTTTTGTTATTTCCTTTCCCCCTTTTCTTGCCTACGATACGATCGCCATTTCACATCCTTTTTCCCAACCTAGTTGCCCGAGCTAGTTACATGTGTTGACGACTTTTCGCAATTGGCATTAAAATCCCAAATGCTTATGGAAAAAAATTGTTTCAACTTCTTAAAACAACAGCTTTTCCAAAATCTTAAAAAAAAAAAACTTTTCACCCGTTATCTCGAAGTCAAAGTTCACGTAATTCAAAAGTAAAAATTATTTCTATTATTTTCAAATTCGGTTACTTCTCAACTTTCGAGTATTCATTTCCATTTTTTATGCTCCGGTTTCGAGAAAAGATTTTTCGGAAAGAAAAATCTTCGGTTCTCGATCAATCTGACACATTTATCAGTTTACGCGTCGGATCGGATCTTTTACCACCACTTTCAATTCTTTCCGATCCAAGAATCCGTCGTAGAGCCCTAACAGGTTCGAGGGCTAAAAAAATTGCAGTAAAAGATCTGTAGATTGCGAGGCGATATTTTCCAATGCCGCAAATTGAATTCTCTCGTCTATTTCCTGCAGGTTAGCCAATTGATATGGATAGCAACTGAAAAGAATTACGGCAAAAGTCCTGATAGAGGAAATAAAACATACATTCGTAATGAAAATCCACTTCCCTCACCGCGGAACGACCACAGAAAGAATTTCTCTTGTATAAATTTCTCCCTACACAGGCAGTCGTTTCTCAGGAGGGAAGAAAAATACTGATGGGCATTCCAAACAGTTCTGACCATGAGAAATTTATACAGTGTCCTGAAATATATTTTTATCAAAACGGAATATGACGGTAGATAAAAAAAGATAAAATTTCATGACGAAATAAATGAGACAAAAATGAAATAAACATCGAATACAGAAATGATAAAAAATGTTGGTTCGTTTTATTCGCACGGTTTCTCTTGTCCTTTGCACTGAGAATTTTTTCGTCGTTTCAATTAGCATATACATATTAATTGGCCTGATGGATCGATCAACAGTCTTGATTCCGAGCTCGTTGACCTAATTATAACTCGTCGACTACAGAAAGCACGATGTGTTGGAAATATCCACTCTTGCGAAATGAGAAAAAGCAAGGACGAAAAAGCGAGTGGAGATAAGAAGTGGAGGGTGATTGATTTTCGCTGAGCTGGTCGAGGAAAATGACACCGAATGTTTTTTGTCGACTTACGAAAATTTTCAAGACATTTCGATTTTACTGCTCGTTCAATTTTTTTCGATGCATCCTACGATCGGTTGGCACTTGAAAAAACTCCACAATTTTACGATTTTGTCTTGTTATACGAAACAAAACATTGCAAATGGAATTAAAAAATTTTGCTTCGTGTTTTTGATATTTTTCATTTGTCCATAAAGCGACGATTCTCGAAATTCTAAAATTTACCCTTCAGAATTATTTATTCATACGAACAACTTGATTTTTTTTTGTTTTCCAGAGAATCATCGCCGAACTGAACAAAGAGCAAGAGGCTTTCATCGCTGGTAAGCAGAACGAAAAAGGCGAGGCTGTTGCTCCATGGGTCGGGGCACCGAACGAGGATGCACTTCGCGAAGAATGCTTAGCCCTTTCAACCGTAAGCTCTTGTGCACATATAGATATGAAAATGGTGTATAATCCATCTTGCAGAAAGCCTTTAGTGGAAAACACCCAACGATTAATCTTTTTTGTTTATCGTCGTATTAGGATCGACGCAACTTTGTAAGAGCTCCACCACCTGGTGTCGAATTCGCGTGGGACTTTGAGGCCGTACAGCCAGTGGCACAAGCCACCTTAGCGCTTGACCCTAATCTCGAGACCATGAGGTTCGAGCTGGTACCAAAAGTGTAAGTTGCAAATATTTCAAAAGCTGTCATTGTAAATATCAATTCATAATTCACGATGTTCATACGCATAAAATATAAATTATTGAAAAAATAAACGAAAACATTTCAAATACGCCGAAAGGCAACGAAAAAGAAAATACAAACCAACGTACAAAAAACAAATTTTCCTATACCATAATTGTTTAGAGACTAAAACAATAAAAACAAAAAGATTGAAAGTTGTCAAATCGAGAATCATTCAAAAATTTCTAAATAGAATCAACTTTGCCAAAACTTTATCAACTTCGTGGGTCCCTTTTTTTTTATTAGCTTTTTTCATTCAATAGCAACGGACAAAAGAAAACAAAAGGTTTCCCCTTAATTTTGTTGTCTTTCTCCCATTCATTACGATTTGGAACCTCCTGCAAGATTACTCAGAGCTTTCCCAAATGGATTGAATGTTATCGTCTTCGTTGTTTTCTTTTTTTTCGGTCGACATTGACTAATGCAGGATAACCGAAGAGAATTTCTGGCGCAACTACTTTTACCGAGTATCCCTACTCCGTCAAAGCCACGAACTAAACGCAATGGCTAGCCAGGCGGAAAGCAATCCAAACGCTGCGCTAACATCTACCGGTAGCATCGATCATACTCAAGGTAAATAACTTTTCTGTCTCTTTTTTTTTTCTCGTAGTCAATTATTCTAACGCTTTGAGTAAAGTGTCTAGATTTCTTTGTATGCATCACAAGTATTGTTATCGAATGGCACTCTGATTTCCGCACTTTATATTCCTTTAGAACAAAGAGCCTGAAAGTCGTAAATAATTAATTTCAAAGAAATTATGAAATTTTTGTCAAAAATCTTGTTGCAAGCCGAGGAAATATTTTCATCTGGGTAATTTGTATTTTGATCAATAATCCCTTGACATTATGTCCACGAAAATGTTTAAAAAGTCGTTTTTCGTAGGCAATTAAAAAAATAAATAATTGCCTCAAATATTGGTTGAAACCTTCAGAAGTTTTCGTCGAGACGAGCGACTGTAAAAATCGACAGAAAGGTCGGGATTGAAAAAAATCTTTTAACATTTTTTCAAAAGTTGATTAATTTGCTGTGACGTGTCCTTTGAGCACTGTTATTTCGTTAGTTCGATCTAGCTCGTATCTCTAGTTTAGATGTGGCTGTTTTGTGTATCTATAACGATGCTGGCAATACCGCAGTTCGAGTTGAGGCAGTCGAGCCACCGAGCAAAGCGCTAGAAGCAACGAAAGAGTCACCGATCCATGAGTTTGTTTCCGACAGTGTACGAGCCACGGACACTGACATTAAGGAAGTCAGAGAAGGCATGAAAAAGCTAGGAATGCAAAATTCCAACAAAGGTCAGTAATTCCATTTCATGGTGTTGGAGTTTGCAAACGCTGGAGTCCACCGAAATATCCTTTTTCGATGAAATTTCAAGCTGGCAATATTTCTGAGCAACTTGCGTAAAAAAATGGGGGGGGGGGGGGGGGGGGGCGAAAAAACGAATCGTTGGATTCCAGGGGTCGCAACTTGTATCCCATGACACCAAACTCTTAAGGGGTTAGCTGCAGTTGTTAATCAGCGAAATTGACATTTGTATTGTAAAAAATGAAATTCCAATTTCTCTCGTGACAACTGCACACAAATCCGCAAAGACCTCGACGATGTACTCCAGAAAAAATCCATAAACAACGTTAACCTCGGATCAACTCAAATTTTTAAATCGTTGAAATATTTTTCAACTCGAATAACGTAACGGATGTTTTTTCTCGTGTAAAATCTTTTCAACGGTGCACGAAAGGTAACGTGATAGAGACCAATAACCATCAAAAAATTGTGAGTACGAGTGAATGAATTTTGCATTCTTTTTTTTTGTTGATATATTTGCACAATTGCTGGCTATTCGTTGTTATTGTTGAGACAGCATGGTAACGGACCCCAGAGTTCTCCAATAAATTAGAAAAAATGAAATAAACTCATGTTTGGCTCAATGTCGTAGAATAAACCAATGAACTTTGCAGACGTTATCGTAGACTTGTAATTAGATGAAAAAAGTAGATAGAAAAATGATATATTTTCATATTCTACGATTAATGGAATTGGAAGAAAAAACAACAATTTTCTATTCTATTCTGTCTACAGCCTAAGAAGAGGAGAAATAGACCTGTACCATTATCCAAAGCACACCCAAAAAAATCCAAACGACATTTTCGTTCAGTAGGAAAATTCCGATCATAATTTATTTGAATTATCATTTAAAATATTGTTTCGCAAATCACTTTCTCTCCTTTCCTCTCTCTCTCTCTCTCTCTCCCTCTCCCACCCTCTCTCTCTCTCTCTCTTTGTCTCCTTTCCACATCGCAATTCACTCTAGATTTTTCGTTGTTTTCTTTCATCACGAACACTCGCAAACACACATACACACGCATATACACACAAAGATAAAAACGATCGTAAAGCTGAGAAGGTTGTTTACGAGAATTTTTGTTATTTAGCGAAAGAAATTTTAAAAATCGATCAATCATTTAGAACGCAAAATTATTACGATAAATTACTTGTAATACGAAAACGTGCTCGAGTCGATTAAGATAAAAAACAAAACAAAACGAAAAAATACGATAATGAAATAGGGAAAGGGAGAGAAGTAATAATTGTGGGATAATGTCTACTAAACTCCTGAAAGTTTAGCGTTATTTCATTTAGTCCAGCACTCGGCATACTTTTCGCGATTCAACACTACATTCAGATCAATCGTAGTGATTGAAAGAAAGGGCCCTGTGAGGTGATAGCGAGACAGAGAGAAAGAGAGAGAGAGAGAGAAAGAGAAAGAGAGAGAGAGAGAACGAAGAAATATTAGTTCGAGACATTGGGCGAAGTACGAGAATTGATTCGTTTCATTTGCGACAAATACATATGAATTTATAAATATAAATATTTGACACAAATGGAATTGAGATCGAAATTAAAAACGAAAATAAACCAAAAAAAAGAACGAAAAACCCCTTAACAACTGATATATTTGACTATACTGTCTGTCTGTTTGTCGTCTGTCTGTCCGTATGTCTACGTCAACTACTTACCTTCACTTTGTTCTCTCCGTGTTGTAAAAGTTGTAAGTAACAAGAAAAAAAAAAAATCCAATGAACTATAAGTAATGATAAATTAAAAAGTGAATAAATAAATTTAATTAAATAAAAATAACGATGACGAGGAAGCGATAAAACTTACTAATAGGTACCTAATTAAATTTGTTGAATGACAATACGTGTTTTACCGGATATAAACATTGAAAAAAACGTTTAATTGAAGATAAAAACAAAAAATAACAAGAAAAACGTACGCATGTGGCATGAAATATTTCTCGCGAGGATATTTCAATCGCCCGCTCATCATTACCGAACGCCCGTTCGCGCTTGTCTACACACACCTTTTCGGTTTTTCTTTTTTACTCGAATGGGCTCATAAGAAAATTTATAATAATGAAAAAAATCGATAAAGATTGCAATAAAAAAAAAAAATAGGACCCAGAGGTGGCACTTGTTACTTTGAGAAAAACACGATTCCTTGCTTTGCTTTAGTAATCTAAATATTATTTTAAAAAATCGTCATTCACAATGGTGATGGAATTTTTATTTTATATTGAAAAAGAAAAGTGGTTTTACAGGAATATTTAGATGGGGATTTTGGATTTTTTTGTTGAAACACAGTTTCACTGTGATTTTGGGTTTCCATTTCATTGGTGATCACTTGTTTTTTTATTGGTTGATTGCTGGAGGAAAATTTGTTCGGAAAATCTGCAAAGAAAAGTACAGGAAACACTCGCTTTTTCAAAGTAACCGGCGTCGCTTGTTTCCGGAACCGCAAGAGCAAACGAGCAACCGCGTGATCAAAGCGGCGCAAGGGGATTGCAATACACGATTAAGGTGAAAAAAAATTAGTGGTTTATTGAGCTTTTGGTGGACGAGCCTTTGTGCGCGAACAAGAAACCGTGGAAGAACGCGAAAATATGTGGGACGAGCAATTGTTTATACGTAAATAAATAAAACGATAAATTCTGGAGCTTATGCATAATAAAAAGTTTTAGAAAAGTTGGCACGAGTAACGCGTAAAAAGAGATTCTCGAAGCAAAATAACGGAAACAAGGAAATTCTCAAAAAGCCAGATTTCCTCGATGTGAATCGTCGCTAATTCAACATTTTTGAATCAACTAATTTCTCGACTGGGGTCCCGAATACCGTTGTCAAAAAAGAAAAATTTCAGCAAAAGTTTGCATTGCTTTGCATTTATTTCTCGTACAAAAAAAATACGCGGAATTCTTACTTATTCAATCGTTACTCACCTTCTTCCATTATTATTATTATTATTATTATTTATAATTTTTGATAAAACGTTCGTTTATTGATTTTTGGACCTCCATTAATTTTTTTTATTATTTCGACCCCACTTTTCCCAATGTCTAATCGGTCATCTTGCAAAAAAACACACACACACACTGAAACATTACACACATAAACAAAATATGATTTGATCACGTGTATATAAGACACAACGTACATATAAACACGATCCAATGGCTCCTACCTGGAAAATAGCTACAAGGCTGCTTGTGAATCTCCGCAGAAGAAGAATGGGAAGGTGAATTGGAGGCCGAACTGAAGGATTTTGAGGTCGTTACGGGCCAGGGAAAGAATACAACGAGCGGAAAGGACGATTGGGAAGAACAAATGGACGAACTCCTCGGCGAGGATGGGGATCTTAAGTAAAATTAATTGAAAAAATATAACAGACTGGAAGAAATGGGAAAAAAAAAAAGTATTATTGTGAAACGTTTCAGAATACTCGATCGAAGGGTATTCACGTGTCGTTACGAGCCTCCGCTCAGAGTGATTTCTTCACAATTATGTGATGAGAAAAATCCAACGATCCTCCATTGTCTGAGTTCATAAACGAATTCTTGTTCTGTTTCTTCATTTCTGATTGTTTAACAGCGAAGATATTTTTACGGAGATTTGTAATGATCGCACAAAATTGATCGTACGTCTGTCTGTCTGCATTGCAAATCTTGGTGAGCGCGCATTCTTTTTGCAAGGTTTCCCTTAGAGAACGAAAGATCCAACGATTGTTTATAAGGGAAACGTAACGTTGAGCGAGTTATTGAGAAGCGGCGATGAAATGTGAAGAATTAACGTCAATCGAGACGAGAAATAACGTTGTTAGTTTTGTCTTTTAATCGATTTATTGCGTTGAGTTATTTGTAAAAGTGATCAACAGAATTTGGTGCGATTTGTTTCCTTATTCGATCGAAATGTTGAGAATTTTTGGACGTCTCTGTTTAAAAAACGAGGAGATTAGCTTGGAGCTGCGTACGTGGCCTATTTAAAATCGTATCTTCATATTTTCCGTGTAGCAACGAATGCTGTCGATCACTTATAGCGAAAGATCCTGCTAACGATGTTTGTACGAATATTGAGCAGTTTTTCATTCTTTCATTGCCAAAGTATCGAAGTTTCATTTGTTTGTTCTATAGATTCGTCACTCGCGACTCGATCGCCAAAGATATGACGTCTCGTGACGAGTCTTCGTGCGCAGACCATTCTGCACGTTCATCATTTTGGTGAAGCTTCGTTCCCAATTATTTAAAAGCTAAGATTGTACTTTTCGACAACGAGATTCCTGGGAGTAAAAATAATAACTCGAGAATGCCCACGAGAACGTCTGTTTTCATCGGTCAACGATTTATAATCAATTAAAGCTTCTGATTGTACTTCCAGCGATCCAGCAAACAAACACATCGTTTCTAACTGCTAGAGAATCTCCCAATTACATGCATCGGCATTTCTTCATTTTCTTTATTTCGTCTAACACAACCGTGAGCTCCCATTGATCTTGTACATTTATTATCCACTTTTAACTTTCGAGGAAATCCAGCTGGTCCGAGCAACGTGATCTCTCTCGGTTAAGCATATTTTTCAAGCACTAGATTTAAGAATATTTCAATCAGAATAATGTCAAGCGGAGTCGTTGAACGACACATTCTTCCACAGCCAAGCAGAAATCTTTGTTGCGGAGGATTATTGATCGTTGGTCGGAAAAAAAGAAAGAAAGTGCTAAAGAAGAATCGATGCCATTGCAAAGAATTAAATTCATTTCCCACGCCCAGTGCAAAATGATTATTTGCAGAATATCTGTTGTTTCTTTTGCATTCTCATAATTTGTTAATTGCTGGCAAATTCTGTAAATTTTGCTGATCAAACGATCAAAATCTGATCGAAAAAATGCTCGATTTGAAGATAGTGCGTGAAAAATATTGAGTCGATTCCGAAAACAGTAAAAGAGTGATTTTCTAAAGATTGAAAACTAAAGTGGCAGGATCACGAATAATGAAAAATGATTTAAAAATAATGTCGGCGAGGGGAAGAGGACATGGTGGAAAAATGTTGGGTAGAAGAGCTGCTTTTACGAAGTTGCAGTTGTGTCTCAGGAGGGCCTAAAGGATCAGGCGTTATTTAGACAAATAAATAATCACGATTAGCGTGTTTAATTTAAGTTGGCCTCGCGCAAGAAACGGAACGAAAAGCAACAACAAAAAACCATGTAAACGCATAGTGGAACTTGCGTTGAAGAAAAAAAAACACACACACATGAAAAACAATTAAAAAAAAAAAAAATGTAATTGTCGTACTGGAATCGCGCGTGCATCGAGTGCGCGTATCGATTGATTTTTACGACATTTCTCATAGCGTTCCTTGTATTCGAATATGTTTAAATAACAGCAATATACAACAGCCAAAAACCAAAAAAAAAAAAAAAAAATGTGCGGTATATTAAAAGAGAAAAAGATTTTAAAATATTTAGAAAAAAATAAATCGAGATATTCCCGAGTGCACACCGTTTTGTCACTCTGAGACTCGGGGAAGTAAATCGCTATATCCTCCGATGCAATGCATTCACTCATAAAATATGAGTATACACCTGGTACTTGTATGTATATACACGCGTATACATATAATATACATATATATACACATATACATATATGTTGTTGAATCCATTGAAAGTATGATAATATATATTATATGACTATTAATGAGAAAATATAATGATGCAGCAGATTAAATTGAGAAAAAAAAAACACTATTAAGGAAATAATATTATAATTGCGATAATGTATTATAAATATACAAGTCGTGTACCTCGTGAGAAATAAAAACAAACCGAGTACTCCTAACGTGTGGATTTTTTTTCTTATTCCATTGTTTACGACCTTTCTTCATCGCTTTTGTATGTACGCTGCAGATTGGATTATTGCGTTTATTTTCAGACGAGACGAGTCTGTAGATTACGGAACTGGGCTCGAAACACAAAATTTGAAAACAATCGTGATGGATATATCGCACGATATTGTGCAGCAGAAATTTTATTGCATCGCTTGTTACTGAATAGAGTTCGATTCGAAATTCGTGTCAGCTTCAAAAAATGCCGCGTTTGTGGTTGCAGGTGCAACAATATCAGATAAATTTTAATGATTGTAATGCTGGGTCAACGATTCTCCCACAGATTCGTCGACAAAAGGTTGCTTTAGGGTGGAAAGTTGAATGAATTCAGTCCCATCGAAAAAATACTTGACAATCCAGTTTATTTTCTTGCCTGGATCACATTATTTTCAACCAAAATTTATGCGGAGAACGCCGCGTGGCGTCATATTTAGCTGTCTCTTTTTTAAGTTGGCAACATATTGCCGCCACACAGAGAATGATAGAAAGATGGTGTCTGTATCTGTGACTCTGTGACTCTGTTGAGCGCGCGCTGCGCAGCTCTATGATGCAGTCGGAATCGTGTTGTTTGTAACTCGCCGAAGTTTTTTTTCCTGTAATAGATTCAATATAATTAAGTGTATGTCTATTAAATTGAGCGTGATGTGCCATTAACGGTGGACAATTCTCAGATACGCAGGATTCATCAACGAAATATTAAGGTGAGTCCGTATTTCAAAGTCAAGCATATCCGATTGTCTCCGCTTGCCGCTTACGATAATTGACAATGCATTTTTTTCGGCGATCGTCCTTTAATTAGCGTCTCTTCCTTTTGGGACAGCATCCAAGAATTCGAGAATCAAATTAAAACGCTCAAATATTTCAGCTTTAGAGGTCAAAGAGACAATTTATTGGGTATAGAGAAATTCTTTCTTTTTTCTTTGCTACATAACCTCACATTTATCCGCGAATTTTTATCTCCGGCAGTTCTCGATCAAACGCGTGGTCTCCGTATTCCCATCGATCGTCTTTTTTTTTTCTATTTTTTTTTTTTAATCGTTGCGTTATCGTTGGTTCATCAATGAGTTTCCAAGTAATTTCAACCTCACGTTCGTCGCCGAACTCATCTGTCAATTTTTCCTGTGTGGGCCAAATATTTTCGTGCTACTTTGATAATCAAATTTTTAATTTTAACTTTGTCATTATTCGTTCATAGTTCAGAAAAGTATTTGAAGAAGAAAAAAACACTTTACTCACTGTCAATTTTGTGTCACTCGGTAGAGTTGAAAAAAACGAATAGTAAATAATCAAATTTGAATTATTGTTTTGACATCTATGTCCCTCATCCTTCCTCCCCTCTCCTTACAGAATCATTCTCGTAAAAATCAATCCTTGATGACAGGCATAGTCGCAGATCTGTTAAATCTTGAAAATACTTTTTTAGTAGAAAAATTTGAAATTCCGCTGCTCAAGATATTTTTGTACCCAATGATTATTAGATTTCTCCCAATAATTTAATCGTTCTATATTTTGGAGCGTTCAACGCATAGAAAAAATATTAACGACAAACTTTTAATGCTTTTTCCAGCCTCAACGATTATTAGTAGCAATTAAATAGTGACTATGGACCAAGAGTCTGTAGTAACCACTGACAAGGATCCTCCTCGAGACGACAGCACGCAGGAGAATCCGGATGTTGTGCCGGACAAAGTCTCGACCGAAACTTTGGCAGACAAAGACAAAGATGATTTGGTGCCATTGAGCGTAGATGACAAAGTTGACAACGTTGACAATGTCAACAAAGACACTAGCCCGGAAAGCTCAGAAATTGCAGAAGCAACCAAAAGTCAAGGAAATGAAAAGAAAGACGAGTCGTCCGTATCCTGTGAGGATGAAAAAGAAAAAACTCCACCTTTGGCTGCCCCGGCAGATCTAAATAGTTTAAGCTCCGACAAAGACATTTCGCAGACTTGCGACGATGACGTATCGAAAGAAGAAAGTACGAGCGACCGAAAAGACAGCAAAGACCCTGGGGAAGGAGTGGATGTGGAAAAAAAAGAAGAAGAGACGAGTGGAAAGAGCGAAGAAATCCCTTTGGAAAAGCCAGTCGTCGAACCAGCGAGTGACGAAATTCCCTCGGAGGAGCCTCCGGCGGATGAGCCTCCTGCGGAAGCAACGAGTGAGGAAAAGGCGAATGAGCCTTCGGACGATTTAGCAATTAAGGAAATCTCCTTGAACGAACCAGTTGAATCAACGAGCAAGGAACCAGAGGAAACTCCAGGAGATGACAAAACGGTCGAATCTCCTTGTGCCGAGGAATCTGCCTCGGAGAATCCCGTCCCGGAAGAACCGAGCAGCATCGCAGGGATCGAAAAATGTGCAGAGGAAGAAGGTGGAGCGAAAGAAGACGAAACCGAGTTATCGTCGAACGAGGAAACGGCACGACCGAAGCTTGCGGATCCAGAGAATATCGTCGAAATTGTAGATCCTTCGGAATCCCCGTCGAAAAAATGCGTTGAAGATTCGAAATCGGATTCGGAATCAGTGAGCAACGAAGCTGATTCAACGAGCAAAGAAACACCGACCGAGAAGCAAATAGGCGAGCCGGAAAACACCGAGTTCGTACAAATCTCGCAGGACAAGCAGGACGATGGAGCGAACGAAAATCAGACCATAGAAGCGGAGGATCCGTTCGGAGGAGACAATCTTACAGCAGATAACGTGGAGCAAGGAGACGTTGATTCGCCCGCGATGGTCAACATGGATTTTCACAAATTGGGTGACCAAGCGGACAACCTGCAGGACGTCGTAAACGCGAAAGATCAGGGATCCGTAGAATTCGCAGCTGAGGACAGTAACCTCGAGGATACTCTAGAAACAAACAATCGAGAAGCAGATTCCAGTGAAACAAATGCAGAAATTGTGGGTCGAAAAACGTCCGAAAGTAACGTCGAGATCGAGGCCTCAAAAATGGCCTTAGGTGCAGAAAAAAGTGGAACCGATGTAGAGTCTGCGGACAAAAGTAGCGAAGATAAAAGCGGCGACGAACCTATGTTGGTCGACAACTTGAGCGAAGGTCAGGAGGATGAAGAACTCAAGAAAAAGGAGCAGAGCCAAGCTATGGAATCGGAGGACTCTCAGTCCAATGTTTTGCCAGGACAAGATGACGAGCTTTGCATAATCCCGGACAGCATGAAAGAGACAACGAGTTCCAGGAGCGATTCCGCGATAGATGGGGAAAAAGATAGGACGGATGTGGCGATGGAAAAGTCTTCCGAAAACGAGGATAAGGAAGTTGAAGCGGAGAAGGAAGCAACGCAGTCAAAAGATTTGGAAATCGTGGCTGAAAGCGACGAACCAATGTCAGTGGACGATGACCAGTCTGCGAGTATTCACGGCAAGGAACGCAAGAAAATTGACAAAGCGACCAGCGAGAAGAAATCTTCGACGTGCACGACAACAGCCGACGTAATCGAGGTCGATGACGAAACGAAAAGTTCGGAAATCGACGAAATGACTATCGGTGACGATGTGTGCAAACAATGCAGCGAGAAGAAGCCTTGCAACATAAACGTGAAGGTAGGCAGTGACACGTTCACCGTATGTTCACAAGCCTGCAAAGAAGCCTTCACCGGCGAGAACAACAAATCGATGGACATTCCGAGCGACGCGGTGAATTCGAAGCGTGAAAAACGATGCGCCAGCTGTCTACTCATTGTCGAAACTGGCGACGAACGCAATTTGTCATGGGAAACAATGGAATTTTGCAACGAGGAATGTTTAGGCAAATTCCAAACTAAATACGGAAGCTACTGCAGAAATTGCAACGGTTCCGTACAACCCATAAGTTTGGGCAAGTATTGTGTCCGTTTTGGCTACGACGTACGACAATTTTGTTGCTCCTCCTGCCTCGAAGAATTCAAAAAGGGCCTCAAAGTATGCAGTTACTGCCAGAAAGATATCAGCTCCGGTATCGAAGGATTCTTAGCACCCGTTGGCGATAAAGGGCAGTTCAAAGACTTCTGTACGCAATATTGTATGGAAAAATATTCACGAATGAACTCGAACGATCCACCGGCTACCGACAAGAAGTCCTGCAGCGTTTGCCAAGAGGTAACGTGGTGCTCCTTTTTTTTTTTATAGATTTTTCTCCAATGTCATTAAAATTTCAAAGTCAATTTTCGATTTTTGAAGAAACGACGTTCCAAATTCGTTCCATCGAAATTTCATGTGAACCTGAATTTTTGCGAATCTGGTTCAATGCGACGCTTCAGTGCGATGCCATTTAAATCTCAATTTTTTCCCCGTTGCAGGTAAAAGTTGTGCATTGCGAGGTTCAAATAGATCGAGCGAGCCCGGTAGCGATTTGCGGTGATCCTTGCTTCGCTGCATTCAAATTCGTTAACAAAGTCGATCCGGAACAATGCTCAACTTGCAAGAAGTTCTTTGAACTCGTTAACAAGAAAAGCTTCGTTGTTTTTTATGAATCTGAGGCACACACCTTTTGCAGCAAAACCTGCCTGAATATATTCATCATAACTAATCGTAAAATCGTACCGTGCAATTGGTGCAAAGTTAAGAAATATAATTTTGACATGATCAGAAAAGATCTCAAAACGGGACAGGCCTTGATGATGTGCAGTTTGAATTGCTTAACGCTATATCAAGTGAGTACAAAGCTTGGAAGGAATCCACGGAGGGAAAAGCATTCAGCGATATTCAATATTTACGATTTTTTCAGGTTTCGGTGAACGCCGTATCGGCGAAACGAATAAGTTGTGATTTCTGCAAAGAATTCTCTCAAGCCCAGTATCATCTGACGATGTCAGACGCGACGATACGCAATTTTTGTTCGTACAATTGTGTGATGAAGTTCCAAGGACAATATACGAAATCACCGATAACTATACCTTCGGGGGACGATCCCGTGCCAACTGGAATGCCCAAAAGAACATATCCACCGGCAAAAGGTTCCGTACAAACGGTTCAAAAGCCCAACGACATTGCCAGCAAAAAGGCAATGCCGGTTATTTCGTCGGTGACGAGTTTAGCCTCGTTAACATCGAATGGCCAAGTAACTCAAGCTCCGTTACAACAAACAACATTGAACAACGTTAACGTCGCCGCAAATGTTGTCACAACTCAGACACAATCTCCTCAAGTAATCGTGAATCAACAAGTCATTACGAGACCACCGAGCCCAGTGAAAATTCATAACAAAGTCACTCAGTGCAAACCTCTGACGCACACCAAAGGCGTCTCCGTGCGACCACATCCTTGTCACAAATCCACTCAAACGGAAGGCGATGCACGCATCCTCATACCAATTCCCGTTCCTATTTACGTTCCGTTTCCCGTACAAATGTGGAACATGCCTTTCCCCGTGCCCGTTCCCTTTCCTCTCCCAATTCCCGTACCGATATTCATACCAACCACGAGAAACAGTGCGAAAGGCATTCTCAAAGATATCAAGAGGATACAGGAGAAAATTCCAGCCGATCCATTCGAAGCTGAATTACTCAGAATGGCCGAAATGGTTGCTACGGAGAAAAAAGCCACCGAAACTGATTCCGACTCCAGCGAAGATAATGGGTAATCATATTTCTCATTATTTCACATTCCTCGATCCCAAAACCTCATTGTCGACCCTACGATTCTCATTTCTCGTTGAAATTTTCAGTCGAGATGCGTCCGCCGAAGCAGTTGACTCCAGCAATACTTTCGGCGAAGACATGTTGCAAATGGCCCTAAAAATGGCAACTGGTGAACTCGACGAGCCTGCGGTCGACCTCGAAACGGCTCTCACCCCCAATACGATAACAGCCACACAAGCAACTTCTCAGAGCGATTCTACTATGAGTACGGACGGTAAAATCTTCCTCCACACTAATTCAAATCCTTCAATGCAACTTTTTCAAGCAGGAGAATGACAAAAAAAACTGAAAGTTTCAAAAATTCGTTATCACATTTATGTAAATTGATTTTTATCCTCAAATCCACAACCGACGAGTCCCACGATAATTCAACTATTGAGATAACGCGAGCGTTACGTAACTGGAATCACTATTTATTTTATTACAGTACAACCCGAAAGGAACGTGACGGCCTCTAATCGTGGCAAAAAACGGATGGTACCGTATAAACCACGCGGTGCACCAAGTAAACGAGGCCGAAGAATATCAGGGGTTCACGATGTTCCGATGATGCCTCCGCCCGAATCACAGCCTCCAGCACAACCGAGAATGATGGAACCGATCGAAAAGCCAGATGCTAACATGGCCCTAAAATATACTTTTGGTGTGAATGCTTGGAGGCAATGGGTGAGGAAACAGTACAGAACTTTAGCAGCATTTATCACTTTTACTTGCAATGTGACATTGCTTAAGGAGGTTGGCTACACACAACAATGTTGCCATGTTAAAAGATAAGAATTTAATGAAAATTGGTGAGCATATTCTTTAGTATTAAAAATGAATATACAAATTTTTTAAGATTTTTCTTCTACATAGTTTTCGAGTTATTAAACACTAGAGTTTACATGCATGATATATATATATCGACAACTATCGACAACTATGTAGACGAAAAATTTGAAAAAAATTGTGTCATCGTATTTGATGCGAAAGAATGTCATCACCAAATTTTATCAACTTCTTATCATATTGTCGTATGTAGCCAACCTCCTTAATGTTTACTTGATATTTAAACGTCCAATCGCGAAATCGGTACAGACGACACACTCGTTGAAATCTTATATTTGCCTTTGATTTGCACTTCAACAGGTGATTGGCAAAAATGCAGAACTGGAAAAACAAGTAACGCCAACCAGAAAAGTGAAATTATTCAAAACGGATCTTCTTCAACTTACAGCTGACGAGTTGAACTATACGCTGTGTCTATTCGTTAAAGAAGTGCGAAAACCCAATGGTGCCGAATACGCCCCGGATACCATTTATTATTTATGTTTAGGTAAATAACTTGAAGGTTCCACAATATTTTGGATATATCGAAACAGCTCCTAAATACGTTTTTGTAACGTTAACAAAAAATACGCGTCATTTCCTTAAAATATCGTAGTTTTCAAACAACAAATATTTTCCATTTTTTCTTGATAATCATTTTATTTAATCGCCTGAATATTCGTTTTAAAAATTGCAGGAATTCAACAATATCTATTTGAGAACAATAGAATAGACAACATATTCACAGATTCGTACTATGAAAAATTCACCGACTGTTTGAACGACGTGGCGAAGAAGTTTTCAGTCCTTTACAACGATGCTCGTGAGTCTAGAATTTATTTTGACTGCTACATGCGCGACCGTAGATGTAAAATATGCGATGGTAATAAAATAACTCGGAATATTTATGACGTGCAGAGTACATCGTGACGAGAGTCGAGGAAGAACATCTTTGGGAATGTAAGCAATTGGGTGCTCATTCGCCTCACGTACTTCTGAGTACGTTGATGTTCTTCAACACGAAGCATTTCAATCTCGTGGTGAGAATTCATTTTCATATGTAAGCACGAGTTTTCTCCTCAACGAATTCCGCTCTAGTTTGCATAACGGGATTTTCCTCTTTCAGACCGTGGAGGAACACATGCAGCTATCATTTTCGCATATTATGAAACATTGGAAGAGAAATCCAGCAGCTCAAGCGGCGACTGCTGTAGCAGGGAAAGGTCCAGGCACGAGAAACGTTCTTTTACGTTTCTATCCTCCTCAATCTGCCCTCGGTAAATCCACACTTTTTTTAACAAGCTAATTACATCGATCATTGATATTTCGACTGTGATACTGATTTTTCAATAATTCAGAAGCAAATTCTCGGAAGAAAAAAGTCTACGAGCAACAAGAAAACGAAGAAAATCCATTGCGGTGTCCGGTGAAGCTTTACGAGTTTTACTTGTCCAAGTGGTACGTTTAATTATTATTTATTGAATTAATTGAAATATGTATACGATTGAAAACGATTATTTGTGTGAATTTCAGCCCGGAAAGTGTAAAAACGCGCAACGACGTGTTTTATCTATTGCCTGAAAGGAGTTGCGTGCCGGACAGTCCAGTCTGGTATTCGACGTCTGCACTCGCTAAAGAACATCTGATAAAGATGCTTTATCGCGTTAAAATGGTGAAAGAGATAAACGTCGCGCTGCTGACCAGTTAATTCACCACGGTCAATAAAATCCGTGATTACTCCTCATTATTATTTTTCTTCCATACAATTTTTTTAATTCCGACATGCATCGGCATCAGTCAAAAAGCCGTCGTAACGAGTTTCGAATGTTCAACGCAAAGGATTATATCCCGTGGGACCGTATGAAACGAGGCTGAACAATAATCCGTGCAAACCACGAAAATGAGTGAGATTGAGAGATAAATTCAGTTTCGATAATACAAACAAAACTATACTTTATTGTAGGATTTTTACCTTATAATAAAAAAAAAAGAAATATCTTGTGTTCATTTCACGAGGTAAACGCAACAAAAGTTGATTTTTTTTTTTTGCCATGACGATATTTTAGAAATAAGAGCGAAAAATCAGAAAACTTATTGCAGCGATCATTCATTTGGAAAGAAAATATTTACACGATCCTTTGCGATGGCATAAATTGTTATAACTTGAAAAATCAAAGTCTATGCCCCAATCCATTTCCAAACTTGACAATCTAATTAATAAATTCAATATTTCAAATCATGATACATTCTTTATTTGCAAAATTGTCATACAATTGAAAAAGTAACAATTTTTAAAGTCTTCTCTCGTTGACTACTTGTTCCTCGAGCAACGAAGACCATGCTTGCTTGATGTTTTCTCAAAAACGACATACGATTCAAGCAGTTTTCTTTGGCCGCACGAAAGTACGCTTGCGTTTCAATTTACGACGAGTTATCTCAAGACTGTGCAATTCTGAATAAAGCTCAGCGTATATTTCCTTCTGCTCCTCCTCCGGAATAGTTTCCCTGTAGATCTTCATGAGGTCATACTTTTCCCAAGGTCGTCGTGCTGCTACGGCCTTCAGATATCTCTTCCTGTTCACCCACATATCTTTTATGCCCTTCAACTCCTGGCGTTCCCATTTCTCTATCCACGGTTTTGGTTTCAATGGAACTTGAAGATCGTTAACTGGAACGGGACTCCCTTCTGGTAAGAACTCTGGCTCCATGTTCAGTGGGAATGTGCTATATTCCGGTGGTGCGTCACGCAAATATGCCAAACGTCCGTCCAAACGTTTTTCGAGCCTGAAAATTTGGTCAAAATTTTTTTTTCGTCATTTAACAACATTGAACGAAGAATTTAATAAACAGGGTGAAAAGTTTATCGAAATTTTGAATAAATTTGGGCAGCGATTTTATTGACAAGAATAAAAACTCCCAAAGAGAAATTTCAACTTTGGTTGGCAACTTTTCTCATTGTTCTGACCAAATTAAAAAATATATTGATACAAATTGCAATGCTAATCGTTACCTGATGCAGTCGATTTTCTGAATATTCGGATCGTATATTTCAAAGATAACGTCAACACCCTGATGATCAATAACGTTTCTCAATACAAATTTAGCTCTCAAGCCGCAACCGGTCCTCTCGATGCAAATCCCCAGAAATCTGTTGGTTTTTCCTGGTGCATGGGGTTCGGAATAAGTGACGGCAACGATAGAACCGACATAAAACTCTGGTATGTCTATAATCGCCCGTCGTGCCATCATGTCCATTCTTTCCAGTCTCTCCCTTAGTCTGTTTCTGAATTCAGGCTTGGGATCCGGTAAAAACTCAGGATACATGTATCTGTACTCAGGAGGTGCCAAATCCTGGGAACTTTTCGATTCGAGCTCCGCCACCAGCTCTTTCCGACTTTTTTGCACAGGGGCATTGTTGACTGCTTCTACATTCGTACTTGCCGTTGTCAAACATCGATTCTCTTTTGTTGCTACAATGACAAAAATACTCTGGTCAGATATGACGAGCACGAAGCTTTTGTCTGGACCGGCATAATCGTTGCTTCGAGAATTTTTGTTGCGTGAATACACAATGTTCATTTCTTATGGTTCTAAAACGAAAACCCTGTCGATTTACTACGTGACAATTGATGGATTTCGGAGAAAAATTATTTCAAAGTTATTTCGATCGCTATTCATTGTTATTTTAATAGATTTGATATCGATGTTTGTATTTAATGAGTGAAAATGAGGTGGAATGGTTTTAGCCAATTTGGAGGTTATGTGCAAAGATTTCGAATTATTTACGGCTATGATGAATGACACGGTGAGAATGAGTTTTCTTTCAAGAAGTAAAACTTGTGGCCCTAATAATGGAATATTTTGTTGTTTTTATAACGTACCGTACGATTTAAACACTTGCAAAGTTTTTCGAAGCTCCCTAGTTAATACTCGGCCAACGGCTGACATTTTGAGTTCTGCGTGGAAGACTAGTGCATGAGAATTTTGTTCATGTGCCGATTTTAGAAGGGACATGTTCCCAGCAGCTTTAGTTCTCGGTTATCTCGCCTCGCAACATTCAATATTTAACGTTTCTATCATTTAATGTTCCTATGTGAATGCTTGGTGCGTTTCAGCGTCGTTGAGATTCGCTTTTATCAATAAGCATTTGCTAAATCATCGTTTAATTTAAAAAAACTACATAAATTAAGGAATAATTGTTTTCTGAAATGTAAACATAACCATATAGCAATAGAGCAAAACTGTAAAGAACAGATGCAATTTGGAAATTGTCGCCGTCGCGACTCCGCGAAACAAACAAACGCCTCAAAGTGTACATCAGAACGGGGCTTTACGTTATAGTACAACCAACGAATTCAGACGTATATAGAAGGATAGTTCTTAAGGATTTTTCGTGCCAACTTTGTTGGGGACATGTCCCCAGCTAGCGTAGTTCTCTAAGTTCCCAGGTGGCGGCGCTGACGGCGGAATTCTATTGTCGCTCTTGCTTCCTCTCACAAGCTCATACGCTGGGGACATCGCGGTGTCCTTCTTGCTCTCGTTCGTCTTATGCGCTGGGGACGGTAACACTTCCGCGCTTGCTGGGGACATGCGCGCTCTCTCTCCCACCTTCATGTTTTCCTATCTCTCTGTTATTGTTTCTCTACCGCGTGGTTTCAGGGACCCCCTTAGTGTCGAGGAGTATCAACAGTGTATCAACAAGCTTATCCTGAAAAACCTAACAAACCCATAATATTTAAACCAATTCTCACAATTTTTATAATAGTTTCCGAGTTCTTCTACAGAACATCAGAGTGGCCGTGGGTGTAGCGTCATGTCACAGCGATCCGGAGGTCGAGGGTTCAAATCTTCTTAGGAGCAATTTTTTTTTTTTTTCATTAGAAATTATGAAATTGGCGCATTTTTCGAATTACAGCCTTTTTAACTTGCAGCATTAAATAATAATTAATCAATGAAATAAGATAATGAAAAAATAAAATAGTTGATAGGGCAATGAAATTAGATTTTACCACGCGACATGAGTTTTTCTTTAAGAAAATCGAAAATATTAATAATTAATGGCATATCGGAGTAAGTTTGTCAATTATTAAACAGAAATCCGAAAAAAAAAAAATTAGTTCGCGGTGAAAGAATCGAACCCAGGCTCCCCGAGACGTCGTTCCCCGACGTTGCTACCATCGCTAACCGGATCATTTATTATGAATATCATAAACTACTATTTAAGTTGTGAGAGGGCTTGATATTTAGGGGTTATCTATTTTGCCTTCTATATTTACGACATGTATATATTCACAATAATTGATTTTATTGTTTGACTTAAAAAAAAAAAAAAACAAAAAAAAACGGTACAGATGAGCTTTGATCACTCGACATAGCGTGCTTAGCTCGAGCGTGTTTCTCTTTTACCGGTCAGAAAGAGATGGCTGCTGCGCCGCGACTGCCGCGCCGCTAAGCGACAGTTTGAGTCGCAGAAAGTTTGGCTTCAAAGCGGCCATAAGAACTGTTCTTCTATATACGTCTGAATTCGTTGGTACAACTGCCGTTCGCGTTTTTGCGCGTTTGTTTACTCCAAATCGCGGGAAATACTAACGTGTGCATATTCGAAAGAGAAACTTAATAATAAAAAGTTTACGAGAGAACTACTTAATCAAAGTGAAAGAAATATAAACTGGGTATTCTCCAGAAATTTGAACAATTATCATCTTCATGAGGTCGGCAACATGGTGCGAAGGAAATCAACTGCGAGGTTTGTAGGTTATGCTCAAAGTTTGAAGCGCGGTTCAACTTGAAACATGTTTTCAAATCATTGGATGTTTAAATTGTGTTCAGGTCACAATCTGCGCGTTCTGCATCGACCACAAAATCATCAGAGCCTCCAAGGAATAATGCCAGGGTAAAGAAACTCAATTAAAATTCATATTTTTGACAGAACTTTGAAATTTCTTCAAATTTTTACAACTTGTCATTGAAAGCTAGCAAAGTTTTCTAGTTCAACATTTCCACAAACATTTTTTGCGATCGTAACTTATTCCTCTCGACCATAACACTTGAGCAAAAATTGAAGAAAAAAAACGTAATTTCTGTGATTCCTGCTGGCTGTTTCCATACTATTTTTTTTCCTAGACCGAGGTCGTGGTCAATAGGAATAGGACGGCGAAACGAACAATGCGAGCTTTACAAGAAATCAAGTACTTGAGGAGAACAACTCGACTGCTCATACCCAAATTGCCATTTGCCAGACTAGTCAGAGAAATACTCTTCGACCTTTTTCCCAGGGAAAACATATCACGGTATGTTAAAAAACATTTCAAAATTTGACAATTAAAACAATAATTCAGCAAGTTGTTCAATCATCTATGAGAATTGTCTCTCAACCGAGTTTTCAAATTTGATTGCGGCAATCCAGAAAAAACTATTTCTATGAATTGTAAACTGTCAATTCATTTGTGCTGTTGAAATATTTGCAAAAACGATGGTCGGCGAGTCGTCAAAATTTGACGCAGCTGAGTTTTTTTTTCTCTCAAATCCAAGAGAAGCGACTCAGTATCGATTATTTTTCCTCAGACTGCAAGCTTCTGCTTTGGAAGCGCTTCAAGAATCTGCCGAAATGTATCTTACCCAATTTTTCGAAGATGCAGTATTACTGACGTTCCATGCCAAGCGAGTGACGTTAATGCGAAACGACATGATACTCATGAGACGTTTGAGAGGTCGTGACGACGTAATAAATAAATAGGACTTATAAAAAAGTGCCATTAGTTCGACTTTATAATAATCTACGAATTAACTCGATTATATTGAAGGAAATTGATGTACAAAAGTGTTGACAAGCATCTACCTCGAAACTTGCAAAAGTTTAAGGTGCGAAGTATTTATAATAAGTTTACATTTGTACGATTAATAAAACTTTGATAAATGTTTATAAATCGGAGTAAAAATGAATTTCGCCAAAGAATGTGACTTTTCCTTCAATTAAAAAATCATTTCCCTGAAGTGAAAGAAGCATGTCGTACCTCGTATCGATAAATAATGTGAAGGATTATAAAAACAAAAACTCGTACGAACGAATCGTTTCCTCGTTTATTTTCATTTTCATAAAAAAAAAATTTAGCCGTGTAACAATCAGAGGGAGAAGTTGAAAATATAAACTGATATTTTCCACTGTGGTGAACCTTTGGTAAAATATGGGTAATGGTTCTTAAATAATGTATATAATATATTTATGTATATAAATAAAATTTTGTGTAATTCTATATAAAGATTGCTATAACGAAATGAAATTTCCTCCGACGAAAACTTGTCCAATGCGTTTTAAAATGATGATAAAAATACTTTAAATCAAGACTAACAACGAATATTTAAAATACAAATTTAAAGGGGTTTCAAACCAACCGAAAATACATTTTTCATGGTTGATTAACAGCTGCAATTATAGTGTAGTCCGTGAGTAAAATAACTTGAAAAAACGAATGGTAGAAAGGATTAACGGTATAACGATTATCCTACTTATATAAGAATAGTATAATACATTTTTTGTTTTGTAAGGAAATATAAAAAGCACTTGTGAAAGCCGCCTATTTTTATCAACAGTTTTTAAAATGATGGATATTTCAAAAAGCAACGAGAATTCGTAGAATTCGAGAATTTAATCATTCTCTCGATGCTGCCAGTCGTTGTACATTCAAAATAGATTTTCAGCTGCCTGATAATCAAAAATATCCTATAACGTGTATAATAAATTAACAATATTCAAAAGTTTTTTTTTCTTTTGTAGTCAAGCACAAGAAAATAACAATTATTTCGTGAGAGCTCGATTGACGAAAATCGAGAAGGCTCTCCGATGCTTTTCGACGTTGTCAAAGCACTTGGTTTCGATCAGCACTTTGTGTGTAGAAAATTAAATTAACAATTAGTCTATATCACTTGTTTATGTTTTCTTTCTCCTGTTAGAAAAAACGATTATTTCTTAATCAATGATCTCACTTTGTTCACACATTTGTTCATGAAATTTCGCTTTCTTTTCGGATCAGCGGCGGAAGTTGCGTGCAAAGAGAGTAACGAGCCTCTCTGCTGTTGCTGGTTTTGATGATTGTGAGAATTGAGGTTCTTACACGCACTTTCCTGACCTTCGGAGTGGTCGGACGAGAACATTTCGTTGTCGTCTAATCCCGCACCACAGCTTTTCGCTTTAAGGAGCATCGTGCAAGGCTTTTCGTTTTTCGATACGTAAATCGTCTCTCTGCCTTTGCCCCTATCACAGTCGTCCTCTGTGTTTTGTTCAACATCGTCTTCGATTATTTTTCCGTCAACCTTTCGGCTACTCGAACGAGTTGTAAAGTCCTCGACACTCCGTTTTTCCGTGCAATCTTCCGATGACGACGACGAAATTCTTGAAATTGCCCGCCCTGCTGCCGTTTTCGTTGCCTCGTTTAAATCCACCTTGCTGCTGTTCAATTTCGTTCGCAGTCTCGGCACAGGTAGCGGATTCAGTTCGTTATCGGAAGTTCGTGGTTCTGCGGCCACAACCGCATCGGTGGACGAATTTCCTTCGCTGCAATCGACAATATTCTTGCCTTGTAGTTTTTCCACCGTTGTATCGATTGGACTACGAGAACGTGTCCTTGCAGAAGTTTCCGGAGATTCCACGAGGCCGTCGTCGTCCAGAAGGCCATCGAGACTTCGAGATCTCGGACGCGGCAGCGGCTCGGGTTTGTTCACCGGTTTTGGAACTTTGTTCTCTGTTTGATCGATCAACTCGAGCGAACGTGATCGCGCCGATGGCGAAGACGGATGTCGAGGTGGACGACGGGGTATCGGACTTCTTCCCGGATGAGTGTGAATGAATTTAAGACGCGGAGACGTTGGCGGCATGCTCATCAGCCAATGGGACGGACTCGATGATTTACGAAGCCTGCAAATTTATTCAAACAATTATTTAATGTTCAAACAGCAATAAGTCTCTCCGGACACGGAATAATAACAAATAAGCGCCATGCTCATTCGGCTAACACGAAAAAAAAACACATCTACGCGGAATAATGGAAAAAAGATGCTTCACACGTTCGTTCCCCGCAAAAAATCTTTGAAACGTCGTTCGTTCGATTTCAACCTCCGATTTTTCGTAAAAGTTCGTCGTGTCAATTTTTACTGAAGCCTGAGTCTTGAATTTTCGGCCAGGAACGTACGTGTTAAATATTTCTAAATGTAACAACGAAGGTGGGAGATAATTTATTCGATGGATCGAAGTCAACGAGGAGAGGCGAAATATTTGGAGAAGGAAAACTTGACAACAACTAAACAACATCGAGATTGATCCTTGACTGACCTATGCAGATCCGAGCGCGTTTTAATTTCGATCTATCCGCTCGTTAGGTTCGTTTATTTGATTATTTTCTTTCTATAGGATTTATTCCGATCGATCCTCACTGCGTATGGAATAAAATGGTTACAATCGATCGAGTTAGTGTGTTGGATTCACCGATGAGGTTTTTTTTTAGTAAGAAAGTACGACGAGAATAAATCTAGGAGAAGATTTTACCTGCTTGGTATGGCTGTGGGCGGGCCCTCTAGTCAATCTCTACCATTCGTGGAATCTTTATCGCTACCTCGACTCTCGTTACTGTGCATTCTTTGATAATTCGGGGGTTGTCGCATGTTTGTGCTTCCTGGTGTGCTCGGAGTTGTGACTTCTTTCGATCCAATGGCACGAGAAATTCCGCTCGATAATTCAGGACGTACCGGTGTTTCCAAGCGCATAAACCTGGAAATAAGTCAAAAAGTGAAAATTTATTCCTTATTTCAGAATTCGACAAAAAATTGCGGAATTTTGTTCATAAATCGAAATATCGGAACCACATCCACACACCTTTCTAATTTGTCTACGCAGGCGTCTTGATAGTCGTGAATCCATCGAACGCCATTAAAATGACAGATCGCCCTCATGTCTTCAGGCAATTCTTCTGGTTCGGGCCATTGGAAGTTGTCGATTATTGGAATAATATTACATTGAGATTGTAACGCTGCAACGATTTCCTAATTCGTGGCGAAATAAACAAAACGGTCCGATTAGCAATGGTTCACGAAAGAAAATCGAAATGGAATATTTATTGAGGTAAAATGAAAACTTACTCTATGAACCCAGTCCTTGCCTTCGGTGTCCTGTGTGCATCTTTCGAGGGCTTTAGGTGTGAGTACGAGTAAAAAGTGTTTGGCTTGTCGTATGCTCTGCAGGAGATTATTATCGAATTTTCCGGCCTCGAGTCTCTCCACATCGATGAAAACGGAAAATCCTCGTAATTGTAAGTGGACCTTGAGAAGACTGGCCAATTGGGAGCCGTTGGATCGTCGGTAACTGACGAAAACGTCGAGAGATTTGTCCGGGGATTCGTCCGGTCCGCAGGGACTGAATGAATTGGATTGTCCATTTTTTATAGCGTCGAGGATTCTTAATCTATGAATGCTGTTGGTAATTCCGCATTCGGTCAATAATTGATCCTCCGAAATATTTCTAATGTATTCCTTGTCGACACCGGCATTGAGCATGCCATAAGTATAAATGGAAAATTCAACGCCGAGCTGTTGCAAGAAGCTGTTTAAATTACCGATGTCCCGGCTGCTGTAATCGGCTATTTTTTTGAGATTTTGTAATTCTCGAGTGAACCGTCGCCGTCTTATGCCGTTAGTGAGTCCAATGTCTTCGCGTAAATTTTCTTCTGTAAGTTGCAACAACAAATCACCATCAACGCGAGACTCGACAAAGTTGTTGGCGTATTCGGCGAAGCCAATTTGTTTGACCCACTCTCTGACATCCTCGCTGGACCACAATGGAACTTGCTGACTCAATTTGTGGGGAATTTCTTCGCCGATGAGTCCCAAAGCTTGGGCGGCATACTTGGAGGCAACGGCGTTCGGGCAACTAGCAACTTTTTTCAGAGGTTCAATGGCTCCGATGTCCCGAAATATTTCGGTATTGCCCTGTTGTTTTTTGATACCGGCTTCCATGCAAAAGTGAAAAGCGGCTAAATTTCGGGCTTCTTCACGTTTCGAGCTCAAAACCGGTACCAAGCGTTCGAGCCAATTCTTGCTCTGTCCGTGGGCGTGAGCAAGATTCGATTTGGCAAATTCGTACGGATTGTGCGAAGTGACGAACGGTTCAACGAGATTCAAAGTCCCGGATCCAAGGACCGCAGCTTCGATCTCTTTGTTGGCAACGAGCACGGCGATCGCTAAACAAGCGTAATACTTAATATTGTCGTCGTTGTGAAAAGCCAGCGGAAACAACCACACGTGAACTTTTCTCTTGACCATGGCTTCCTGATTTTCGGCACCACCGTACAACGACAAATTAGCCAATGCACCAGCGCAATGACGTAGCGTTTCAATGTCGCCTTTACGACATTCGAATAAAACGACGTCAAGCCCTCCCAGTCTAACGACATCGCTGCACGTGCCCTCGCTGTGTTTAAACAAATGTTCCAATATCCCAGTACCGACTCTCACGTGATCCAACGAATTTGCATTTTTCATGCATACGCAAGCGACGTTTACCACTTTTTCCAAACCGTTCTCGACCACGTGGGCACGATTTTCAGTCGTTAAACATTGTTCGAGAAGCCGCGCCGATGAGAATTGTAAATCGTGATCACTGGCCACGCAATTAGTGATCAGAAGATCGAGACCGCCTCTCGTTCTCAACGTATTGCACAAAGTGTAACCGAGCTCGTGACCGTGTGTCGGCACCGCCCATGCTTTGCGAATTATTTCATTAACACGATCCAACAACAACGGCGCTTTTCCACTCTTCGTCGAATCGTTCGACTTCAAACGCTCCACGAAACTGTTTAAATAACTCGAATATTTTGCAATCGCCGTATCGACATCCTGAGGATTCGAATTCGAACACAAACCGTCCAAGTCGTCCAAAGGCAACGACAGCAATTCATCGTCCCCAGGACGCATTCCGTTCATCAATTGATTCACCGCTGACGCTGCAGTTATCATCGATGACTTTGACGTCACACCTTTCGAAGCTATCGTTATACTCGATTGAGACGATGATGCCATGTGCTTCTCGTGATTGTAGATACCCGATGAAGAGACTGTCTGTCTTTGCTGCTGGGCGGCCATTGCTTTCTGTCAACATTCAAATATTCACATAAAAGTTTATCAAACCGTTTTTTTTCTTAAACCTTTTAAAATCTATTTTAAATCGTGTCGTACAAATTATATTTATCGTTTATTTCAGACGTTCAATTGAAAAATGAGCCAAGACTCATTTTCTCGTTTAGAAAGTTGATTTTTTAACTTTTATGAATCGTTTCAATTTTATTCAGCAAAGCCATTTGTCCTAGGAAAAGGATAGATCGGAACTTTCTTGCATTCCAACGAAGTAAACTCTACACAATGATTTTCTATCAATTTAGAAAGATGTGAAAAATGGAATTTTGAAAAATCATTTCCATCGAAAAAAAAATGGAGTTTTTTGTAATGCACGAGAAATCATACATTTCGCAATAAAGATTTTACAGTGTCGTCGTTATTCCAGCCTTAGTCACTTGAGAATCAATTGAAAATGTGGCTGTTCATTTGCAGTTGATGGTCAATCTGGTGATAAGAATAATCTCAGGAATCAACTGTGCCGGTTGAATCATATCGTCGTGGACATAACCGAGTCGAACAGATTAATTGACGATGACGATGTAAAGATGAGAAATTATCATTAAATGAAAAATTGATTCAACAAAACGTTGAATAAAAAAATGTCCTACCATGTTGGAGTCGAGACTCCATTTCCGTAGCGAAGTGTGCTTCTTCATGAGATAATCGCGATAAGATAACGAGTGTCCAGAAGATTGGAGAATCGAGTTGAAGAAAAAAAGTGAGAAAGAAAAGTGGAACGCTCCTATCAAAAGCGCGAACGTTTGAGAACTGATCAGCGTCTCGATGAGTTTCTTCGAGTCGGGTGTGAAAAGATTCTCGTTGAGATACCGCGGATCGCTTAGATTTTAAACGAGTTGAAAAGCAACGCGAGGAAAAGGAAAATTATATTATACGAAGGCTGCGTTCGCAATGTGAAATAAACGCGAAATACGAGAAGGAGGAGCAGAAGGCGGGATCGAAAAATATTACGTCTCCCGGTAATAACGAAAAGTGCCAAACGTTTCTCGGTCTCTGTCTCTTTCTGACTCGCTCCCACGCACGCGCCTTAATTTACGAGAATCGTCAATTTTAAATATTTGAGGCAATGCCAGCAGCAATGCGCGCTCTAGATCGATGTGACCGATTCGCCAAATTTCTCAAGTCGATACCTTCTTGATAACAATTGTCTGAAGTACTTTCTTGAAATGTGAACTCAGATTTTTTAGGCCAAGTGCAAATTATTCAATAATAAACAAACAAAAAATTGAACGAACTGTGAGAAATCAATTTAATTATTTATATTACAAGAGCTAAAAATTGCGAAACAATTATTGCCCATAATTCGAACGAATAAACGAAAAAAAAAAATTTTGAATTACAATTATATTTTATGAATGTCAAGTAGCAAGATGTACACGATAAATCAAATTTATGAACACGAAGATCGAACGACCTTCAAATAAATAATGTCTTCACGAGTCCCAATACTTTTGAATATTCGAGAAAAATGAAGAAAGTCTTTCGGGCAAAACGAAAGTGTCAAACTGCAATGAATTTTTCAGTATGAATTTTTTTCTCTCATTATTTTACGTCCGAGGATAATAAACGTGGGCGAGTCGAAGAATCAAAGAAGGAAATGTTCTTGCAAGAGCACGTAGTCTACGTGATAAAATTGACCAAAGTGGAATACTTGATGAAGACAAATGGTTTCTACGTATCTCGATGTCTCGATGAACAATCTTTAACATCATTTAGCACTTCGTGGTAGTGATTCAAAATTTGTATGTTTTTTTCTCGCTCGAGCAGCAGTCCACGAAGTATTTTCGTTCTTGGAGAAATGCACACACAATTTTTCATTTGTTTAACGCAGCAAGTACGAGGAAAAATGTGAAAAAAAAAAACAAAAGTGTGAAAAAATAGAAATGCCTTGATCGTAATTCTCGAAAGGAACGATCGCGAATATTTTCGATTTATAAAAACATCCGGAAAAAAAATATTTATTGAGTGTTGAAAATTTCAGTGCCATTCCATGAATAATCATTGATAAAAATTCGAGTCTCCACGTGATCACTTTCCCAGCTCGAGTGTGAAAAAAATCGTGTGAAAATTTGGGAAGGTTCAACGAATCCATTAGCATAACTAACCTTTTCGGAAGAGAAAGAATCGCTCTGGAGTTTCATCGACGATGCAGCCACATTATTGCTTTCCTGATGAGAAAGATCGCCAGCTTTTAAGCTCCTTTGTTCCTAAAAACAGACGAGAATTTTTTAGATTTATTGTTTTTATAAGTAAACGAGAAGTTTTGAGAAAGACAAGAAAAAATAAACACTCGGGAGGCTCGAAACGAAGCAAAAACATGGGTAAATATTGTTCTTGATTTGTTGCAAAGTTTTTGCACGCCTCGAATGCACCAGAAGAATTTTAAAGCTTCGTAAAACGAGGCAGACGATTTATAGGGCTGAAGAGACAAGCACCGTATGAAATAATTAAAACAATAACCATTCGACAAAATAATTCCGAGAAGTTTTTTTTTAAACAGAAAAGAAACAATTTTGCGTGATCGACGAGAGTAGAAAGAGCCAAGAAACGAGCCCAGGCTTCGAAAAAGCAAAATATGTATTTCTAGACCATCCACAATTTCCGCTATCTCGAAACTTCAGTTTTTTTTTTTTCTTTCTGTCCCTGGAACAGAAGCGTGGGTGTTTGCGAGATTGATAGTACTAAGAAAGGTTCTTCCCACCACAGGTTTTATTTACTCGGGCCCCGTGTTTTTTTTTTTTCTATCGTTAATGGAGTCGAGTTCCCGGAGCTTTTAAACGTTGTTAAAAAAAAGGGTTTTCCCACTGACCGAAAAAACTCAAATTTCTAATCGATCGCCAGAATATTTTCGATCTAATTTTCAGAGATCGTTCAAGGTCGAAAGAATCTTGACCCTGACTGATTGAATGAAACTGCGCAACTGCCACGATCCTTGAACTTTAAAACTCACCAAACCCTACACATTGCTATACAAACAAAATCACGTTCCGGTAGAAAGCAAAACGAGAAAAGAAAGAAAAATGAACATTTCGAAACATGAAACGGCCCGTTTATATATTTTGACTGCGAGATTTTTTCTAAGAGAAATTTGGAGTTTTCTTGACAATGGAAACTAAGTCAATGAACCCAAGTTTTTTTTTTCCGGGACACTTTTCTTTGCGGACAGAAAACACTCTACTCGAGGACGAAATGGAACCCAACGCGATAATTGTTCCTTTATACCGTAGAAAACGTTGTAATACCATTTCGGATTTATGGTTCTCGGGAAGCTTCAAAATCGAATTGGCATTTAAATTTTTCGATGTTACCGCTTCGTCGCGACGGGTTACAGCGTTGCGGGGATTCGACTCCGGGTAAAAAACCCTCGCGGCACGTCCAAGTCGAAGACCCATCGCGAACTGCGACACAATGTCGAGACCGCAGTTCAGAGTTCGAGGAAACTCCATAGAGGGTGGTTTGTTCGTATATATCGTTCGTTTTCCTATCGACCGAGAGGCGAGGTTGCCCTGCGCGACGGTAGGTTATGACTCAGTTGGGCGTGCATCGAACTTTCTTAAGGCGATCCCTCGGTTGGGTCAATACGAGAGAGATAATCAAAACGGGCATTTCCTTTTTTTTTTAAAGAATTTTTCACATTCCGCGAAAAACAAAAATGATTCACTTTTCCCTGGACCGAAAATTGCACAAGGTCCAACTTTCATTTTTCTTGAAATATCATCAAGTTTCATCTGCTTGCATCACCTTAAGAAAACTTGACACTTCGCCTTTCCCTTAAATCCAAATATTTGCCAAGTATTCAAAAGAAGAAAAAAAATTCGTGTTTTTTTTTGTCTCCATGTTTTACGCGATTGATCGAGTTGCTTGATTGACGCGAATCGAACGATGCGCGAGCGACATTTCCCTTAGAGAAATCTTCGATTTTATGGTGCAACGTACCATTGCGGATGCGACGCTTTTTTCCGCAGAGACACCGTCCATTTCCACTCTCGCTCTTGCCGCTGTTGCCGCGCTTTGTTCTTTGTAAGAAACATCGCCAGCTTGGAGAGCTCTCATTTCAGCGCTATTCGCTGTTGCTTTTTCCGCACTGAAGCCATCAGTGACGACCTGTTGAGAAGACGAAAAAAAATAAAGATTGATATAGTTCGATGGAAGGATAAAAAGAAGAATTATTCTTCGAGGCTCGACTGTTACGTACGACTGCAAAATAAATGATGTATCAATGCCACTTATGACGCACTCGATTATGAGAATTATTGATGAATTTCTTTAATCCCATAAATTGTCAAATTTATCAGACGTCAGAAAATTAATGCATTTTTCAATGATCACGAAATTGAGCTCGGCAAAGAGATCGAAAATAAAAATAAAAAAATATCTGGCTCGTTGCCACTTGATGAATCAGTCTCGAAATGTGTGCACGTTAAATCCACCGGAAATACACTTTCAAATAACAATTTTAACATGCAACGAGAACGGCAGAAAAAAAAATGGAATATAAAGACTCGACCTAGAATTTTCTTATCGCGATTTCGTTTAATTACAAAATACAAGTTTATGTGTGTCACAGAAAGGTGAGAAGGTAAAAAGGCTCGTCTATCGCCACGAGAATTACGAAAGCTCGCGAGGAGATTCAAATGTGCACACTGGACCTCGACCCAGAAATATATAAATAATTTTTCTTTTTAAATCATCACAGATATGAAATTTTTTCGACACCATTCGTAAATCATTTTTTGATAACTTTATTTTCAAAAATTAACACTTTGTCTGCAAACGTTTTTTCCGCACCGTTCTTTCAGCTTGAATTCACAATTATAAAATTTTAGAAAAATAAATATTTTCATCCACTTTTAATTTAAAAAATGGACCGATCCGTAATATTTGCCCGGACACGAATGACTCAGGTTTACAGACGAAGTGTTAATATTCGTGAGGTACGAACCTTCGTTTTTGAGGCGCTTGTAACTTTTTTCTGTTCGAACTTCATGGTTTCCGGTCCAGCCGGGAGCGAAGACATGTTCGGGATACTGGACATGTTAATAGTGGGATTCATATTGTGAAGATTATTAAGAGAATTGAGAGTGCCGAGTTGTGAAGGTGAACCGGAGAGTGTGACAGTGCCAGTGACCGGGGGTGGCGTATCCGGATCCGGAAACGTAACCAGCGGTTCCGACAGATCGTTTTCCTCAGAGCCACTGCCGTCCCTGTAAAAATAGAACCGACAAAATGTAAAGACAGTTAGAAAAACGAGGAGAAAATGTACTTGTCTTTGCCAGGAAAACGAAATAATTATTTTCAAGGTTTTAGCAAAAAAAAAAAAAAACCTCGAGGTGAACTCGTAAATAAAATTGCCTTGGTTCGTGCGATGAATTCAAAAGTTATTTCTCAATTTTGTCGAATGTCATGCAAATTTGGAGTAATAAAAATGGAGTTATTCATTAGGAAATAATTGGAATACCAAAAACTTTACGACTGATTCGAAACTTGAAAATTTTTATAAAAATCTTTCTCATGGAGCAAGACAAATATTTATTTTCAAGGCTGAATATTCACCAGATGGAAAGTTAAATAATTTGTAATGATTTGATATTACGAGTGATGTTATGCGCGAACATAAAATAAATCTTTATCGTTTTTCTCTCTGGAATTAATTCCCTTACCTCGGGGACAACCAGTGATAACGTAATTTTTGAATCACCATTGAAACAAATATTTTCAAACGTAACAAACACTTTGGAGCAACAAGTTATTTGGCTGTGAGAAATCTCGATTGAAAAATCAAGTGAAAGCGATATTTGAATGAGAAAACTGACCTGTCAACGAGATTCTCCATGCTGTTTCTCAAGCGTTGTGAAAAGTTGGTCGACATATTTTTCATTTCAGAAATGCCACGTTTTAATTCAGTGAGATCGCTCTTCATGGAGCTTGCCTTCATTTCACTCGACGACGAGGAGGTTAGAATCCTCTGAGAGGACTTGGCGACTCTGCTACTACTCGAGCTGCTCGTTTGGCTCTGGTTCGTGAGTATCTGAAAGTTTTTCGACAAAACAAAAAATGGTCGGTTAAGCCAAAGCGTCTGAAAATTATCCAACTATTTTTACAGAGTACAAACAGAAATAAGAGAAAAAAGACCAGCCAGTGAGCGAGTATGCGAAGAGGCAAGATTTTTTTTTTTCATCGTTACGAGTCAGACTTCTATTTCGAATACGTGGGCGCGAAAATGTCGCCTTCGAATGTGAATCATAAGCGAAGCGATCATCGCCTCAAATGCAACCACATTTCTCGTACTTTCTAACTTATTCGCGAGTAACCAGAACGCATAGAAGATTATGAGCCAACGCAGTGAGAGACTTTGAATCGTGCTAGAAATTGGCAAGCGAATTGACAAGATGCACGAGACGTTGGTTCCAACGATTTTTGATATCGCGCCAGAACTTCGATTCTAGAAACTCATCGATTTCGACCCAAATTTAAAACCCTTACTTTTCTATACCAAAGTAAAATTCCCATGAGCCTGCGAATCGTTTCCAAAGAGTCAATAAATTTTTTCGGAAGTAACCCCCAAATTAGAAAACTCAGTGAGCACTTTAAATTTGGCAAAAATCATTCTAGAGATTAAAACCGACCCACGCACTCGCGACACTCAAGTTCATAATAATTCGCAAAATTATTCAAGAACGACGATAAATTTCGTGGTAACGAGTAGCGAGACGTTTCGAACTTTCGTATAAATCTTTCCTAACATTGATATTAACCGTTAATATCACATTCTTGAGAGCGATTAAAAATTAATGAGACTAAAAAATTGAAGAACGAACGAGAATTGAACAAAAAAAAAAAAAAGCAGGAAAAAAATAAAAATAAGGAAAATATACAGCAAAAAAAAAGGGGACGACAAATTCGATCGTCGTGATGACGATTGTCGTATTTTCGGAGATTATGTAATCGGAATAACGTGGTATCGACCGAGTGGAGTAACCGAGGTGCAAATAACTCACAAGTTTCCAAGAGTTGAATGAGTCCTCTTGGTCTCAAGTGTATTTAAATGTATATAAATATATGAATCGAATTGTAAGAAGAAACGAAACGTTCGCAGATTTCCCCTCGTTCTTTTTTCGACTCGGAGAATGTTTATGGCTGATAGCACGTTTGCGTGGGTGTAGTCGACTCCTTGAAAAACGATTCGTCTTTCGTCAGATCGATCGTGACGCGTTCAACATTGTTCTTGTAAGAAAAAATCCAGGCTACGACGAAATCGCATTCACAGAGAAACCTCATTTCGTTTTTTATGAAACTTGCAGCAGTTGTCAATTTTTCTTTTAATACCAAATTCTCACATCGCTCAAGAGTTTGGAATTTTAAGGAGTAATCGATTATTTCAAGGAACGAGAAATTTTTCAGCGTTTATCGTGCTGTAACAAAATAAATAATTCATTTTCTTTTTTCTACGTGATCCACTTGAAGAAATTGTTATCAATAGTTGGCAAATGGTTATTGATTGCTGTAATTATTTGAAAAAATATAAAATTGTTATTATTTTGGAAGAATTAATTAATTGGAGAATGGATATAAATTCTTGAAAATAACTTTTCGTTCGCCGATCGAAATGACTAATCAAGAGAACAAGACACGAGGCAATTATGTTAAATATACGAATTTCGTTTCGAGGGACTCTTTTGCCATTAATGGCATTAGTGAAGAGCGTGCTAACGTGATCCGAGACAGAGAAAGAGGAGAGAGAGAAAGAGAGAGAAAATTAACCCATCTGACAAGAGCGTAACTTCCTGGTTACGAATGAGTCGTTTCTCCAGTGACTAAATCCTCACGTCTAACATCGATACGCGTTTTGTAAAGTATTGTATTAGCTGCGTGGGTGGATTTCGTCTCGTAACGGCCATTTTCAACTTCTCGTATTCGTTCGAGATGAATTACTTGGCTAGATTTATTCTATACTTTAAATTACTATCACAAAACGACTTTAATTAGGATTCTTTTCAAAATTTTGTATAAACGTTCTTGGCATCAAAACTAAAAGTTTTCTCCTCTGAAGAAAAATTTTCTGACGTTTAGAATTCGAAATATTTAATTTCCAATTTTTTATTTTTCTCATCTAAACGCGTGCAAATTCAAGTCACGTTTCGTTAAAAAGTTGCAAGAAAAAAACAAAAGGAACGCGACTTGAATTTACACGCGTTTAGATGGGAAAAATAAAAAATTGGAAATTAAATTTCTCAAATTCTAAACGTCAGAAAAATTTTCTTTAGAAGAGAAAATTGTTAGTTTTGGTGCCAAGAACGTTTATGCAAAATTTTAAAAGAATCTTAAATAAAGTCGTTTCGTGATAGTAATACCTTAATGAGCAAAAATTAGAAATTGTGGAAATTCTTATTTTTGTTAATAATCATAGGAGTTTGCTGAAGCCATTTTAATCGTATGAAATTTTAATTAATTGCGATTATTAAAATTTCATCTAATTTGATCGATCGCCATTCGTCGTTATTTTTCGTAATTACAAAAAGAATTTTCATGACTTTGTTAGCGATTCGTAATGTTTCGTTGTCATTCGGGTCAAAGAATTTACCTGTGACGAAGTCGTGACCTGTGGATGATGCGAATGCGATCGTCCAGTGACGAGATTATTTTTTTTCTGGAAATTCTCCATGACTGCCTGCATGTCTCCGTTCTCGGCTCCCTCGGCCGGGAACTCTGACATCTGCGAATAAAGAAAAACAGAATTGCTTATTATCGGACGAATAAAAAATCAGAAATAATTGAGAGTGGAAAATTAATGCATCGCGGTTTGCTGAGGTTTCAAGGTGAGAAGAATTTTTCATCGGGATCGAAAAAGCAAAAGGAACTGAACGGTATTGATTAGCAAATTTCTGTTAATTAATGTTCTGTCAAAAATAAATTAATCATCAAGTTCAAGTGGCTCGTCAGTAATTAATTGCCAATGGAATCGACACGTGGCCAAAATCAAAGTTCCATTAATTCAGAATTTATTATGAAAGTTTTTGGAACATTGAAAAATCGATTTAAATCGAAACGAACAGTGACCGGAAAGGAATTTCCAAACATAAGATTTTTTCATGTGAAAAAAAAACTAGTTTTTCGGTTTCCGATTTTATACAACATGCTCCGTTAATAATATTTTATGATTGAGAAAAAAAAGAGACAAGTTTTTATTGAATTTGAAGTTCCGAGGATGAATTATTTAGAAATATTGAATTTTAGTTAATTATCGAAATAAATCATCATCTGCGATGGCATTGAGGCGTTATCGATATATTTTTACTTTTCGATATCCTTATCGATACTCAACATTTACAGATTTTTTATGAAACGAGATAATCTTTTTTTTTTGCTTCTGATGAAAATAATTAACGGCTCCAAGTCTATCGTCGATAACTTGGCGTCTTCGTGTCAAAAATGATTTAATTACGCAGATTTTAGTTTGTTTTATTTTTTCGAGTCTATTCAATGAATTTTCATGTCGGACATCAAAGTAGTCGTGGCACTAAAAAATTTGGCCATGACGCGACGCTCTTCTCTCAGCTGTGTGTCGAGGCTGATTTTTCTTGTTTTTTTTATATCGCGATTTCATAATCCTCGTTCGACCGCAGCGCCGCCACGCGTTTCAATAATAAACACCGGGGGAAAAGTACCATGTGACATTTGCACGACGTTCGATTTTTGTTAACGTATTACTATCACAAAACGACTTTATTTAGGATTTTTTCAAAATTTAGTATAAACCTTCTTGGCACCAAAACGAAAAGTTTTCTCCTCTGAAGAAAAATTTTCTGACGTTTAGAATTCGAGATATTTAATTTCCAATTTTTTATTTTTCCCATCTAAACGCGTGCAAATTGAAGTCACGTTTCGTTAAAAAGTTGCGAGAAAAAAAACAAAAGGAACGCAACTTGAATTTACACACGTTTAGAAGGGAAAAAAAAAATTGGAAATTAAATATCTCGAATTCTAAACGTCAGAAAATTTTTCTTCACAGGAAAAAACTGTTAGTTTTGATGCCGAAAACGTTTATACGAAATTTTGAAAGAACCCTAAATAAAATCGTTTCGTGATAGTAATACCTTAAACATCGAAACAGAGAGGGTCCTTGATAGAATTTGAAAAAATGGAAGATTGAAATTCGCACACGCGGGACATTGGAAATGATAGGAAAAAAAAGTTATCGAAATTATTCAGTGATTTCTTTCGATGTCCAATGGTTTTTCCCGCCTCAAACACGTGGAAACTTCACCGACGACCTTCGTCTCGAGGCAAAGAGTCGAACACATTAGACAACGATTTACGTAAAATATATAACGTGTAACCAACATACATGCATATTTATAGAGTAGATATATAATATCCTCTATTTCACGTGTGTCAATGGTGTATCGAGCATTCCCAGCACTTTCGCCTTTTATTTCTCATTTCATATTTTATTTTACCGCTCGGGAGCACAGGGTTTTTGCGTAGGACGAAAATGCGACGTTCGTATACCACAAAACGCAGAATAATTTCACTTGAGAACTTTATACGAGTTCAAATATCACACGTCAAAGGAATAAATATAAAACCTTCGTGTGCATTAAGAATTTTTGGAAGATTCGAGTGGAACATTTCGCGACATTCTAACCTCAAAGTTTCGACATTAAAAAAAAAGAAGAGGGTAGCGATTGGATTAATAAAATTAGCTTTTGTATCACATTGCGATCCCCCTCTAGCACGATCTTGACCGAATTATATCGAAGAACGAACGTGAACGCATGGACATGGTAACAAAAAACACGAAACTTCGAGACGTTTCGAACTGCGGATTCCACTCTGAAAATACGATTCGACTATTTATGTTATTTACGATTCGGTGTTTGTTGAGGATTAATAAATCACCTGGTAACGACGTCAGCTGGAACGCGTGACGTTGGACCGAACGAAAGGAAGAAAAAAAAAAACAAGCTCAACGCGACGACACAATGACGAAGAAAGTGTATACGCGCTCGTGCAATGAGAACGCCGCGGGCGCCACTGACAGATGGTACAACTGTACGAGATCGGCCGGCTAAGCGCGAGGCGACGCGAGCGCTGTTTTTCGCTCTGGCGTACAACGTCGCAACCAAAAAATCACTTCTGCTTCGAGCCCGCGTCGAGCGAAGCAGAGGATTAGGAAAATATATTTATTTTGTCTTCCTATTAACATTAACGTGCAAAAGCAAATATCTTCACAAGAAAAGTGTCATTGTTATTAAAATTTTAGCCAGAAATTGAAACAATCGAATCGGACTTTCGATGACGAAATTTCTTTTAAATCTATTTTCTTTTGTGTGTCCCCGCGGAATTCCCAGGGTCACCAAGCCCCGCTTCAATGTTCCTCGTCGTTACTCATTATTTGCCTATACGAGCCGTTCCTTGAGACGGAAGAACGCCTCGCAAAAGACCAGCCAGAAAAGAAAAAAAAACGAAAGGAGACGATCCCCGTCCAAACAAAGGCGTCTTGTGTGTGACGCAGTCGCAATGAGTATAAAACTCGCGAATTCCGTACGTCAAGATTTCACAACGATTTGAGCTCGTCAAACATTGAATATTTATACATTCCACAATTGATTCTTAGCCATTTCAAGTAATTAGTCTCCTTTGCAAATTTTCAATGAATTGTTCGAACGGGTACATCGCTATGGAATATTTATGGTTTCGTAAATAATTCAATCGATTTTATCGAAAATTTTTCTTTTCGTCACTAGTCCCAGGAATATATATATATATATATTTTTTTTTTCGTTTGTTTCGTTTCTTCTCTTAAGCGTTCTTTCCAGGTCGCATTTAGAGAAAATTGAAAACCCAGAATTGAAGGACCCAGATGTATATAGTTTTTACATTTTTGTCTGTAAATAGTTCAACTAATTTCAAACAATTATTTCGTTGTTGGAACAATGATTTATGGCAGGATATCCGGAATATTATTCCGATACAGACATTGAAGTTTCTCGCGATACGATAACTGAGATAAGAAACGTACGATAAGGATAAAAAACGTCGAAGTTTCGGGAGGATTGGAGCGACTTACGTTTTTGAAGAATTCACGCCTCTTGCCGTAAACATCGCGTCGGTTAAGTCCCGAGGTGGCAGCACCATTGCCACGCTCGGTGACACCGCGCACTCCTTCGTAGCCTTTCATTCATAAATATTTTTCCCGGCCTTCACAATAAATCTCTTTTCGATTTACAGTCATTTATTTTCTTCTCGAACGTTCTCAATCACTGACCCATTATTTTTTTCGATTCAACACCATCCCAAAATACTGTATCGTTGACCAAAGAACGAAAAAACAATCAATTACCAGATTTCCTTCGACAAATATCGCCCTAGCTAAAAATATCACTGGAAAACTTTCAACACCAAATATTTAACAGCTATTTTTTCCGCGTTTCTTTCGTGCTTCACCACAGCTGAGGGCGAGATTCTCTCGCTTCTGACAAAGAACAAGTGACTTCCGCCACCGGGCGGACTTACAATTCCAACAAAGATCGATTTACTTTCGAACGAAAATGCTTGTCAAGTACACACTCAAAAATATGTAAACAAAGAACGAACTGCTCAACGGAGCGATTTCATTACGAAAGAAATCAAACATCGATGGACTCACGTGTCAAAGATTTCACTAAGGTTACGATCTTTTATAACCGTCCTTTAAAACTGCGCTGAATATTGTTTTTAATAAATAAAACTAGTGTAAAAAATGGAGAATTTTCGTAAAAAAAGAAAAGTCAAGTCGGACGACGACGACGCCGGTTCGGCGACTTTGGGGCGACTGGTTCTCGAGTAGCCGGGTGACAGACACTTAAGGACTGACTCGAAACGCCGAGACACGCGGAGGTGGACGAATCAGCTGAGGTTGATGAGCACGCTCGAGAGACGGGAGGGGGGATAAAGCGAATCAGTGGCGATATCGCCAGAGGTCGAAGAAGTGGAAGACTCTCCTCATGTCGTTCGAGCTCGTACACTGGATTTTTCAGTCCCACTACGGCCGAGGGAATTCCACGAACGTAATGATTCATGGTTTAGAGTTCGCGCGCGCGCGATCCGCCTCATCGCTTGAACTCTGAGGAACGCCGATACACACGCTCGGGAATTAAGCACGAGGGAAAGGGAAGGGCGAGTGGGGACAAGAGGGAAAGAGAGACAAGTTGAAAATAAGAAATCGTAACACTTGACTAGTTTGTGTAACCGCCGGATTACCTGCTCTCCGATAGGTGCGAGAAGAAAAACGAAGAAATGGGAATGACGAGTGTCGCGTGACTCAACTCGAACATCCAGACTTCCGGAATTTCGAGAAAAAAAACGGAAACTCTCACGGCCCCATGCTTTATGGAAAAACGACTCATCGTATATTTTTTTCTTCAACGTAACGATTTTTAAAATTAAAACTTCAATTAAAAGAAAATTAAGAAAATCTTAATTGATAATTTAAACAATTTAAATTGAAAAGTTTAAAAACTTAAAATTTAAAATTGAAGAAATTTTTGATTTTTAATTTTTAAATTAAAAATTGAAAATTAAAAATTAAAAATTAAAAAAAAAAAGTAACGAAATTAAAAATGAACAGAAAATTTGAAAAAATTTATTTAAAACACAAGTTCACGCAGGAATGAATTTTCCACATCGGAAAAGAATTATTCATGTTTACCAGAATTTTGTACTCGATTTTCTTGAATCTAAATTCATCGAAAAACAAAACTTTGAGTTTTTCCAATGTTTTTGAAACGGACCATCGAGATATCAGTTTGTCGAACTGCTATCTCTCGCAGAGCATTCATAGATATATTGAGAATGATTCAAACGTACGACCGGGTCTACGATATCGATTAAAAATTGATGAAAACATAAAGAAAAACGAAATTTAGGAAAGTGCAAAAAAAAAAAATGAATTTTCCTGTTCGTTTATCTTGATCTCTATTAAATACTAATTATAAGCATTACGAGGCTTATCGTCCACGTGTTTTTTTTATTCCTTAGTAAAAACGATGATGTTGATGTTTGCACTTGTACGTAATGAATTCTATCGTGTGTGACGCATCGCGTTTATCGCAATCTTGGGGGGGGATTAAAAAAGCGATAAAAGACTCGAAATAAATTAGATGCATCACGGAACATTGTTTGGCCTGGAGGGAGGGAAGGGAGGACCGAGGAGAACCACTCGATACTTTATTGCTGTTCGATCATTTTTCCTTTGGTCAAAGCAGCATCTCTCGCGGATCACCGAATCAAGAAGTTCCGTCATATGTTACGCAAAAATCGATGAGAATAAAAAAACACGAATGAAAAAGGCAACGTCGTGTTGCTTTTTTTTTTTTTCTGTTATTTTATGAGCTAGCTCGATGGAATTTCATAATAAGGAGCTTGATTATACGATCGTGCCATTAGTCACGTGTTCTCGTATTCAAATGATACTAAATTGTACAAGCAAAAATTACAATCAAGTAGAAACTCGATGTAATTTGATGGAGAACAAAAAAAATTCAATGAACGTGAAAAAAGTAACGTCAATTAAAAAGAAATGTCATTCGAGTCTCGAGCTCCAATCCACGTTTTTTTTAAAATTCATTTTTGAGACCACGAGCGATTTTGAGGGAAAAAATAAAGCGAGGAACGTGTAACTAGACGAAAAAAATGGTGGATATCATTGATATGACTGATAGTGCAGAATTCACGAGGTTTATTAGTCACTCAGCAATGGAGCGAAATTAGAAACAGTCGAGCGAGAGAATCCTCTCGTCGACGTCGTTTTAACGACTGATATAACTCTGTGACGTCGACTTCCATTCATGGTTGGATGACGTAACTCTCTCTTTCCTCTGTCAATCGTTTTTACTACGAGCGGTCAGTGAGGCACGAGTTCGATGCACATTCGGTCGTTTGGCTTCACAATTTTAAGCTCGACTTATTTTTCATTTCGAAACAAAAATTAAAAACATTCATTGACTATTCGTTATAGCGACTACGAATGAAAACGATTTGATCCAGGAATATCAATTATTTTCAAAGTGAAAAAAAGAGGAACTTATACACAATATTTTACAAAATTTGCAGAAATCAAAGCGGTTGGACAATTTTTCAAAAAGCTCTGATTTTCGTAAAATTCGAAAAATCATAAATTTTAAACCGTTCAACCGATATTCCCCAAATTTAATACCAACCTTCCTATTATCATACTCTATTCATAAAAAAAAAATTAGTAACAAATCTTAAAATTTGCAGAAGTTAGAGCGTCGACACAATTTTTTTGAAAATTTCAAAATGCCGTAGAATTTGTATTTTTCTAGCAATTCCAACAAAATTCTCAGAGAATTAAGAGCTCGTATAGATTAACGTCTGTGCAAAACGGGAGCCCTGTAGCTCAAACCGTTCTCGAGTTATGAACGTTTCAATTTTACAGTGCCATAACAAACACACACACTCACATCCGGACATTTTTTCTAGATATGATTTTTCGATGTTTTGGGACATTTTAAGCAGATTGACATTGAAACCTGGAAAAAAAAAAATTTCACCGTCAGACGGCACGAAAAACATTGCATTATTGTGTAAAGTCTCCTAATCAACGATGTCGAAAATCGTCGTTAAACCGTGATTCCCAGCTGGACGCAAATGCAGTGAATGAAATACGAAGAGTCGTTACCCCTAGAGTTTTTTTTTTTTTTACGCACCGTAAATACGATAGTCACATTAATCCATTACTGAATACGCACCGACTACATAATCCTAAACAACAAACACTCCCACGCTACAAATCCTCAGAGTCACGGTCGTTGGAATTCAACGAAGATGACGTGTCCAACGTCGCGGAGGAGCATTTAAATGATCATAGGACGTAATTCTCAGTAGAGAGAGCTCGGTTCGCTCGAAAAATGTATCGTAAAAATCTACGAAGCGTTGTGTGAAGAGAAGGAAAAAGCTCGCAGCTGCACAATTATTATCAGGATTAAAAATATGATTAAAATATTCAAAGACCAAATACCTCGCAATTTTCATCGAAAAAACAAAAAGCAATCAAATGCAAAATAATTCGACGAATATTCCGTTCAATTTGTTTTTCTGTTTTCTGTCAAAATTACGATTTTCATTCACCGAGTCAATTTTTAAAATCGATAAAAAAATTATTATTGCAACAATTTCAAAAGCAGAATGAAAATTGAAGAAGAAACAAATTTTTCAAACAAGCCGTTGGTACTAATCGTTCAATTAAATTTTGAATTGTTAAACTCTCTCGAAACTGCGATGGAGCATGCACGAGAACGAAGAGATATGCGCCAGAGGGGAAAAGGCTAAAAGCCAAAAAAAAAAAGAAACGAGAGATTCGCGACGTTATTTATGGTCGGACGGAAGCAAAGGAAAGGAATGCAACGTCGATAATCCGTATCTAGTACGCATAACCACGTGTATATTTGCATATATATATAGCACGTGAGAGTATGCCCTATATATATTACGCCAGAGCAGAGATTCGAGTACGCGAGCACTCGAAACTCGAGTTGCAATTAAATCAATCGAGATTTAATTAAAATCGGTTTAGGCTCAACGCCTTCGAAGTCTCGAGGCATTTTCTTGGTTCCTTATAATAGACACTACTTGAAAAGAGGCAAGAAAGTGCTCGAGTACATTTGTGCAATTTAATTTATTACTTAATTCAAGTACGACGAGAACATTTTTTTATTACTTTAATTATTGATAGTCAGTATTAACGATTTGCGAATCAGAATCGAATTATATCGCTGTATACTTAACGTATTACTATTACAAAACGACTTTATTTAGGATTCTTTCAAAATTTTGTACAAACCTTCTTGGCACCAAAACTAACAGTTTTCTCCTGTGAAGAAAAATTTTCTGACGTTTAGAATTCGAAATATTTAATTTTCAATTTTATTTCCCATCGAAACGCGTGTAAATTGACTTTTGTTTTTTTTTCTTGCAACTTTTTAACGAAACGTGACTTAAATTTACACGCGTTTGGATGGGAAAAGTAAAAAAATTGGAAATTAAATATCGCGAATTCTAAACGTCAGAAAATTTTTCTTCAAAAGAGAAAACTGTTAGTTTTGGTGCCAAGAAAGTTTATGCAAAATTTTGAAAGAACCCTAAATAAAGTCGTTTCGTGATAGCTTAAAAATATTATTTCTACATATTTGCTATATTTTTATTAAGTAATTAAATGAATTGCCAAAAAAGATTGGGGTCATTCTCTTCTTTTCCGCTTCGTTGAACTCGGTCGAATGTTTTTTTTTTTTTTTTTATAAAAATAGCACTCGTGCATGCCAATAACAGGAAAATCGATCAAGTTCACTTCTAGTTAAATTCTCGATCGAAATTCATGGAATAAACAAAGCTTCAGTTACTTGCGAAGACTCGGGGAGAGAAAATGAGTGAGACAAAGAAAAAAGTAATGGAGATGATTCATCGTTGTGAAGAAGTCTGTAAGAGCAGCAGACAGGCTTGGGAGTGTTTGAGTTTAAACGCGAGTAGAATTTCCTCTTCGGCGAAGGGGAAGGCGGGGTCGAATGAGAGTGAGGAGAGAGAAAGAGAAAAAAATGGCTCGACGCGATCCCCATCGTCGTGTGAATCATCGCGAAACCATTTTTTCTGGGCCTCGCATTTCCGCCTTTTACTCGAGTGCACCAAAGATGAATTTTTTTCATTATGAAAAATATGTCGAGAAAATTTTCGTCGGTCAATTCGCCGGGCGAAAAAAAAGTGTCCAAACCGATGAATGAATGAAAAGTTGTGAGGTGCGTGCTGCGATCTCCTTTTTTATGAATCATCTGATCGTTAAGCACGCACAGGAAACGCAAGGTCGAGTCTCGTTCGTAATAAACTCGCGGATGCGTTTGTGGGAGGAGAAATCACGATATTATTAAACCACAATGCGTTATCGTAACAATTACGTGTGTATTAATCGTCAGTGTTTGCGATTCTGAGAGTAACGTCATATCCTGAGATCGTTACGATGACGCCACGATTTTTCATGTGATTTCTGTTTTTATTTCTACGAATTGACTAAATATAATTGACACGTATAAATATAGAACGTTGAGCAAGATTCGAACGATTATTGTAATTGATAAGCTTGCGTGCGTGAATCATTTCCGAAAAAAAAACTTGATTAAGCAACTTTGATAGTAATTTCTTATCGGTACTCTTCTGGAGTCGTGATAACAAATTTTATCGGAATTTTCAATCGAACGATCAACGATAATTTTAGTTATTATCATTATTGATAAGTATTGAAAAAAAATATAAATATAAATGTAAATATAAATAAAAATATAAATATAAATATTTTCTATTAATTTTTAGATAAATTTAATTTATTGAATGATTGCTAATCCCTAAGAATTACAAATAAGAAAATATGTACGAAAAAAGAGAGTTCACATGGTTATTGAACGAGTAGTTTATAGACAGGGATGGAAGGTAAAAATTCCGCAACCCGTTTGTGTCCTAATAAAGGGGATTCCCAAGGAAATTTCTTGTTTTTTGTGGGCTGACTCACAGCGAAGAAGAAAGAGCTGGAGAGAGCGAAAAACAACGAGGAATCTTGTCGTAAATATACGAGAAACCATTTTTCAAAGCTCATTGAAATTCCTTCAGCAAATTTGTGGAAGATCTGAATTAAAAGATACAGAGATTGAGCAAAGGGAAAAAAGTGCTCATTTATTCTTTGATTTTTTTCCTTATGGTTTTTTTTTTTTTTTTTTTTCATTTTACGAAGTACAAAATAAATGGGGAAAGTCACGGATCTGTTGCAGAATCTTGTTATACTTCATCCGCCAGTTCACCGAGTTCCAAGCCCCTTAAAAAGTTCTCCGAGATGAAAGCAAGCGGAGAAACTTTAAGAGAAAGAGAACAAGAAAAAGAGGGATATCCCTTGAGGCCATTGCGCGACGCTTCAGAGGATGAGTCACGAGAATGTCGAGGAATTTTTAAGCCACGGTGAGAAATAACTGCAAACACCTTTTCTGTCTTTCTTTTCTTCTCTAGGGCCTCCATGAATATTTTCCCTCCACCAATGATTTCCGTCTTCGTTACATAAAATTCGTTGCTTGTCATTTCACAATTTTCATTCATAGAGCAAAAAAAAAAAAAAATTGTTAATAATTTTTGGGTTTACGTCGCACTTTTCGTATTTCGAGTTTTTATTCAGAACACAAATGTTAATAATAATTAATAGTTATGGAGTTATGTTGCGAGCTGTTCAATTCATTAAAATGTTCAGTCAATTTTAATTCACAGAGCAAAAAAAAATTGTTAATTTTTGGGTTTACGTCGCAATCATCGTATTTCGAATTTTTATTCAAAACACAAATATTAATAATAATTAATATAGTTATCGGTTTACGTTGCGAGCTGTTCAATTCATTAAAATGTTCAGTCAATTTTCTACAATATGTTCAGATTCATATTCCTTTGGAATTGATTTTAAAATTCTATGCTCGAGTCCCTGTAAATATGAATAAAATTTCTTTGATTTATTTTGACTAACTCATTTTTTATCCTACTCATTTTTCATTTGAGTATGTGGTCTTTTGTTGCGGTCGCTGGTTGGCCGGGTCAGTGGAACGCGGGATGGGGGGTTTTGTGTCTGGAATTTCGATGCGATCGACGACCTGTCTGTTCACAGTCAGGGTGGCCGAAAGAAAGCCCGAGCCATAAGCAAAATAAGGATCGGGCACGAGGACGAATTGAACAACGAATTATTTCAAGTTGTCCGATTCGAGAAAACGACAAACTTTTGTCGTCTGATTCAGAGTCAAAATTAAATTGAACGTTATAGAGAAATTTGTGAAAACCATTAAAATTTTGAAATTTTCTTATCACTTGAGAAAAAATCTTTGGAGCATAAAGTAAATGGAGAAAACTAATTGACAGAAAGTTGCGATAGATGTGGAAGTCTTCGGAGAACAGCGAGGGTCACGGGCTTCGTAATAGAAAGAAAAAAAAAATAAACAGCGCTTTAAAAATATGCACGTTGCAACCATGGCACGGATGCGAGGACGATTAGTCACTATAAGAAAAGCAGTCTCATTCGCCTGGCGCACCTTTCCCACAGCGAACTATCGCACGTGCGTTTCTTGCGCAGAACACAACTTGGCAAGAAAAAAAAATACACTTTTTATGGGAATGTTGAAAGCAATCATAAATCGTTGGTTGTTGAATAAACTGAAAACGAAATTTTGTTGGAAAAGATCGATATTTTGTTCGATACTAAACGTTTTTTTTTTTTTTAATAATCCCAAAAATTGTGTCTTCGCAGTAAGAAATATTCTAGAAAGTCTCTTCGGAAGCTTATTTTTGTCGTTCCAATCGTACATTTTGCTGACAATTTCGTTAGAAATCCTGCCCAAAATAACGAAAATTTTGAAATTGTCCAAAAATATTTAGTTTACCGTGTTCAACTGAATATTTTCAACAAAATTTCATTTTCAGTGTAAAAAAAAAAATCATAGTGAGGAATATTCATAGCAATGAAGAAGGCAGCCATGATTATTCGCCAAAATACAACGAACCTCTCGCCGTCGGTGTCTTCTTGGTTTTCGTGATTAATTAGGGCGATAATTTTAATAATTGCCTTACACTATAATTTTATCTCGTAAACACGAGTATTGTTGGTAATTGGCTTTTTTTCTTTAATTATAAGTATTTACTAGGCTGGGATAAGATTCAATTGTAAGGATAAGAGATCGTGGAAGTAGAGAGTGTGTGCTTCATCGGCTCGTGTCAGTAATTGTACAAGCGTTGCAATTACTCGCGCGTGCCCTGCGCTGTTTCGATCTCGTTTTCTCGTCTCCCTCTCGTGTCTTAAGACATTGTGCGGTAATGATATTATTAAGAGCTTCCGGTCTTACTTCTTGACCCTTTGGAATACCCGTTCGCACTTTCCTTACATTGAAAATAAAATTTTGTTGAAAAAGGTCGATATTTTGTTGAACCAAATATTTTTGGATAATTTCAAAATTTTCGTTATTTTCTAACGGAACTGTCAGCAAAATTAACGAGACTTTCTACTTTCTTTCAACAAAATATCGATCTTTTCCAACAAAATTTTATTTTCAGTGTATGAATTCGTGAAAATTTGAGTAGAAAAATTCGACGGAACGATCGAATATTAATTAAAAGTTGCTTGCAAAATCGTCAAAAATTTAAACTCGTTTTTGTAAAACGAATTTAATTGATGGCAAACAATGAACACACTGAATTGATTAGAAAACCTTTCTCATTGCCAAATTCTTCATATTAATATGGGAGCAATAAAAAATGATATTTTTAGGGGTTTATTTTTAGCTGAATGAACTTTTAAACTCGTTTCTTTTCGTTATTGTGCCTGGTCGCTTCACCCAACTCTCGGCAATTTAGTTCGAGTTACACTCAATTAACGCTCGGACTGTCTCAACGAGACTTTTTTAATATTTCGCCTCTCTCTCTTTCTCTTTCGTCTTTATACATGGTAATGGAGATTGAAGCCAGTCGCAGCGATAAAAGAAGAAAAGACACCCACTCAGAAACGGATGCCACGGGTCGTCAGGGTCGTTTGCAAAGTAAACTCGATCTTTTATTTTCATTATTATTATTTTCACAATTTCTTTCCCCCAACACGTGGGGTCAATTTAAAGTTCGATGAGGAAAATAGTGTGCAGCTTTGGAAATATAAAAATATCGAAACTTTGACGAGAACGTTACTGAATCGATCGAAAAGCCTTGAAATTTTTTTTATTATAATTAAATTTGAATAAATTTAATTAAATTGTAATTAAACACGAGTCAAATTAATTTCACATGAAAATCATATTTTTTCTCGTTTCACTCGGTGTTTTTCGTCATTTATTTTCGTACTGTCGGAGCTCTGTGGAACGGAAGAAATACGAGGAACATCGTGCAATATTTCGTCGATACGGACTCGCTACGTTAATTTAACTCGCGACACCTCATTAGAGTACCTTTCGTGGATTTCACCGCTATAAAAGTAACGACGATCTTGGCAAAACGTGTTTTTTTTTTTTTTTTTTTTTTCTTTTAATGCTATCACGAGTATGGATCGCAATTACATCTTTTACGTGTGCAATTTTATGGTGTACAGACAATTAAGTAATTTTACAATGCTCGCACACGGGAGCACTTGGTAAACCGAAAAATCGCGAGCATTTGTTTTTTTTGTTTTTTAATAAAATAAAAAAATGGTGTGTCCAGGAAAAAGAGTGCAATTTATTCTTTTAGAGCATGAACGCAAATTGCTTTTGTAATCTTTATTTTCCTCGCACTGATTTGTGTTTGCTCTTTAAATTTGAGCCGCTGTAAAAGGAGATTATTTATTTTTTCGTTTTTTCTTTCATTTCCTTTTATATTTGTTATTTTATTATTTTCATTCGTTTCGAACTTTGGTGCTGAATTTGCGATCTTGCACTCGCATCTGAATTTTTACTTCCCTACCCTTTCGCTCACCTCCTCCTACTCTCTCTCTCTCTCTCTCTCTCTCTCTTGCCGACTCGCTGTCTCCGTCTCTCTCGTAACATCGTGCGAGTTTTCAGCTTGACGAAACTCGTTTCGCAGGGGATATTCGCCCGTGACTAAAGACGTAAAAACGAAAACTTGTCGCACGAGACAAAGAGACTTTTTTAAATTTTTTATTTATTTTTAAACCACGTTATCGTTCAGTGGTATGGATATTTATTCTTGGAGGCAATAAAGTTTTGTTCGGTAGCGATATCGTGGCAATTATTGCAAAAAAAAAGAACGCGGAATATTTAAATAATAAATAATAATAAATTTATATTCAATATTTTTTTTTTTACGTAATTACGTCTCGTTTTTCAATCACCGAAGAAAATATTAAACGATCACGTAGATCTCGGAGGGAATACAAATAGAGAATTCGAAATAACAAACATTCTCAGTAATTGGTTGCAAAATAGAAGATTCGATGAGACGAATGAAATATCGCAATGTACTTGGAAAATTTAGCTACAGGCTTCGAGAGCACGGGGAAGAGATTTGTTCCTCGTTTTCTTCTTCTTCTTCTCCTTCTCTCCGTAGACTCTCATATCCTCTAAAAAGCTATAAATACAACGTGGAAACCCAGTTTAAACGTTAGGGACTAGAGCCCGATAAATAACTTTGCGCTGTGCGCCTCGAGAATCTCCGAAAAAGCTCGACCCGCGAGATCGAGCAAAATCGAAAAATAAAATGGGTTTTGAATTTTATGAGAAAAAAAAAAAACACTGCGCGCCACAAATGAGCTCAATTCTGAGAATTTCATTTCAACGAAATCGATTCATTGAATTTTCCCCTTCCCTGCTTATGATTTGGTAATTAAGTTCCCAACGAAGTTTCGATTCAGTAAAAAAATTCCGATAATTACGCAATAAACGAAAGTATTTTTTCTTTCGCAATTTTCTATTTTTATTGCTTTAGCATTCTAAGTCTTCGGAAATACGCCAACCTACTTAATGTCAATGTAAACATTTCATTAAATTTCCGTAAACAAAATTTTGCGACCATCAATAAATTGCCCAACGTACTCGTTTTTTTTTTTTTTTTCAGACATTTGTTGGTAAAAAATAAAAATTCAAGAAATACGAGTGCAGCGAGGAATTTCCAGCATGAATAAACGCGAACATACCTTTGCGTGAAATCCTGAGAAAAAGTTACGACGAGGAGTTGGATTGTACGACGACATTGCGACTTTATTGACGACCATTGTCATTGCAAAATTTCGTAATTGTTCTCCACCCTCTCCGTTGAATCACAAAAGTTTTTTCACTTGTCACTGTCACGAATTCTTCAATTTTTTATTCGATGCTCCCAAAGTGAATTCCTTCGAACTGCATTATGCAATTTTTTTATTCAAATGTTTCAAACACTCGTTTGATTTTTGTTTCATTTGCTTCATTAACGTCTCGGACAATCACTGTTTGTTTGTTTTTTTTGTTGTTGACATTTGAGTATCAAAAAACCGAAGAAAAAATAAAATGTGATTCGGAGGCTACGACGTCCGTGAATGAACTGACGACTCGAGACTATCGCGCTTCTTGTTATAGCCCATTTTCCCCACCACTCGGATTCACTCCCACTCTTGAAAAGAAATCGCGCGTTCGGAGCATTGGCGGATTGTACAAAGTGTTTTTTTTCCTGTGACCTTCGAACCTGCAGGGTTTTTCATGTTTTTCTCTCTAGCGATCGAAAGAAACAATCCGATTGAGATTTGTTTATTATACAATTATGTGAGAATTGCATGGAAATCGAAATGAAAATTGAAATTACTCGAATTCTAGGAGGAAAAAAAAATTCTCGAGGCATTGGCGATACTTTTTTTTAAAACATTGAAAGGTCGACGAATGATGGAGGAACTTCTGGTTTCCTGTCGAATTCCTGTTCTTCCTCTTCTTCTTCTTCTTCTTCGTCCTCCTCTTCTTCCTCGTCGTAATGTTCGTAATAATCTCTCTCCTTGCCAGGAATTTCCGGTAAAACGTCGATTGCACCAGGTGGAAAATATTGATCGAGCATTTGTTGCGCTTCGTCGTTGTCTTCGGTTACAAAAATTGGATCGTTTCCAGCGAAAGTGAGAAAAGCTTCCTCGTTTAATCGTCGAATTATGACAACGAAGATCTCGGCATCGGTTTTGTTTCGTACCTTTTATTTCGCAAGAATCATTTCGTGTACTTTTTAATTTTGAAACTTGGATTTTTTTTGGTTAATTCCTCGATTTTAAAGAAAATTATTAAAAAATTGTCAAGTTTTCTCACTTTGTCCTGGAAATCTTGAGGATTCGAAGCAATTCTACGGGCCACACCCGGATCGTCGAATTCGAAAACTCCAAATTTCTCGATCACCGAGCCGAATGTTTCGTAAGCTTCTTGCAAAGTCGCTAATTTTGTGGCATTAAATTTAAATGCACAAAGAGGCAGAGGCTCCACCGGTTCCTCGTAAGGATGGGATCGTTCCATGTAATACGAAAACAGAGTCTTGTACACGTGGACTTTGCTTCTCGCCTTCGGAAGATTTTTAATAAACAGATTATTTCATGTCGATTCAAAGTTAAATTTTCACTTCCACAAACGTATGAAAAAAAACGTGACGATCGATCGAAATTTTTGTTTTTTTTTCTTCATTTTGTATAAAGAAGGAAAGATTAATCAGTTGCTTGATTAATTAATCAGAAATAAAAGATTTTTATACGAAAGTGTCACTCTTAATGCCTTTTTTCGTCATCTTGAGAAATGGGTGATGAAAAAATTGGGTCGCGACAGAGACGGTTTTTTCCTTTGGCAACTTTTGAAGAAAAAACGTTTTCTCAGTGTTTTTTGGTTGGAGCAACAAATCATTGAAATTAATTTGATAATGTTTTTATTCTCACGTGAGGTGGGAACCAAACCGCAGGATAAATTCTTCGATAATCCTCCTCGTCTTCTTCGTCAGGTTCGTGAACGTAAGTGTGTCTCTCGAGAAAAGTACCAATGGTTGAACTATTCGGATCCGAAGGTGGTGCTTGCAGAATACTTCGAAGATAATTTTCGACGTCGTTGATTGCCCTGATGGGACATTTCGCAGTACCTTTGGGACATTCGTTGGGATATGCAACTGGCCATTCCGGGGGTGGAGGTTTGGCTCTTATTCTCATTGCTAAGCACTTGTCTTCGGTCAAGCCTAATCGAGAGATTCACAAATTTAGAAAAATTTCCAGCTTCGAGGACTCTCGAAAAATATTTACGTGTAACTTTGCAAAAAATAATCGAACCTGCAATCAAATCATCCGTGATCTCGATGTTGCTTTCGACAAGCATTTTTTCAATTTGTTCCTCGTCAAGTTGGAGTCTAGTCTGTTCTAAAATGTCAAAACGTTGAGGGAATATTTCTCGGACAAGTTCTGTGTACGCTGGACAAGTTTCTTTGTCTTTTTGGAAACCCTCTTCGTCGATAAATATCCAGGGGTAAAGAACGATCGCTGTCTCCTCGCAAAGTTCGAACATTTCTTGTTCGAGGTACGCTTCGTATTTAGCTTTCTTGGCAGCTTCTTCCTGAGCGATTTTTTGATCCTCTTTCGCTTTTCTTGAAACGTTAATTTACTGATCAATAGAATTAGTTGATCTTTTTTTTTTTTTTTTATTATTATTGCGGATGAAAAGTGGTTCGAAGGAAGAAACATTCGAAATGGTACCTAAGCGATTCTTTTCTTCGCCAGCGAGCTTCTTCCTCGGAAACCCTTTTCATAATCGACACCATTCGTCCAGGTGGTTCGTTATTCTGGACTCGTCGCAATTCTTTGATGATAGTTCTTTTCAAATGCGGGCATTGGGCGCCAAGGACGAGATTAACTATTTTACCATTTTCCAAAAACATCCAAACTGGCTCGCTTCTGAATCGAAAGCGTTCTAAATCCGAGATATCGTCGTTTCGCGCCACTGCGTAACTCAAAACGTCGCCTCCAATTTCCATTTTGATTTTCCTTAACGTCGAAATCATTGCTGAACAGGGACCCGACCATCCTGAATAAACGTCCACCACTGTCAATCCCTTTCGCTCCACTATTTGCGCCCACTCTTCGTTCGTCGTTACTTCCGTTTGAAGAGCAGCTGAGGCACCTTTTTTAGTGGCTTTTGCCATTGAATCCGAGCGAAATTGTATTTTCAACCTTTTTCAATAAATTCAAAAAGTTCAGAATTCAAAAAATCTCCATTTTCCACTATCACTCGGGGTCGAAGGGCTCGATTACGAGCCTTAGGATTTAAGGTATTACTATCACAAAACGACTTTATTTAGGCTTCTTTTAAAATTTTGTATAAACGTTCTTGCCACCAAAACCAACAGTTTTCTCCTCTAAAGAAAAATTTTCTGACGTTTAGAATTCGAAATATTTAATTTTCAATTTTTTTTCCCATCGAAACGCGTGTAAATTGACTTTTGTTTTTTTTTCTTGCAACTTTTTAACGAAACGTGACTTAAATTAACACGCGTTTGGATGGGAAAAGTAAAAAAAATTGGAAATTAAATATCGCGAATTCTAAACGTCAGAAAATTTTTCTTCAAAAGAGAAAACTGTTAGTTTTGGTGCCAAGAACGTTTATACAAAATTTTGAAAGAATCCTAAATAAATTCGTTTTTTGATAGTAATACGTTAAAGAGCAAAAGTTTTGAAATTTTAAGATGATTTTTAGGTTACTTAGGTTTTTAGGGCACGATTACGTTTTTCTTCGCGTTTAGATTCGTCTCTCCGTTTCTCTCAATTAGTTTAAATATTTTTCTGCGAAAATGAATAAACCGATGGAATATTGATTTTTCGCATAAACCACCGAGTTGCAGCGTGTGTGGTAAAGAGCGTGACAGTTACACGAGATAAATGAGATGGACGATAACCCGATTAATTGAGAGGGTAACACGACAGAGAGGCTAAATTTACGATTCTCTATGTCGCTGGTTGTGTACGTTGGTGCGCGAGATAATACAAGCGCGAATTTGAGCTCAATTGACGGAGCGGAAATGATCGACGATTTACGGTAAACTTCACGACGTAAAATCGTCGGATAAGAAAAAAAGTGAGAAGACTAAATACAAGCCTCGAGACATTGTATTATACGTCTTCGGATTGAATGAATAAAAGTAGGAGTGGCCGTAAGAAAATGCTTGAGAAAAGATCTCCGAGTTCGAAGGAAAGACTCGGAGGGGGAGAATATGCAAGTTTTACGTCAAACAATTAATTGCCGCGAGTTGTCAGACGGGACGTCTCGAATTAGGAACGATCGCGTTTTATCCTATCACTTTTATGCCTTCTGGTAATCAACGGACCCACGAGATAATCGACCGTGATAAGACGACTTGGTTCGTTTTATTTTATATGCATCTCTCCCTCGAGGATGTAAAAGTTTCATTTAATCGGAATTTTTGTTTGAATCAGTGAAAACTTTGTATAAAACTGTTTATTGAGGATGTTGGAAATGTTAAAATAAAATAATGACGTCGAGTCAATGAAAATCATTAAATCGACACTGAGAAAAGAAATTTGTTGATACAACAAATCAACAAACAAACAATGAAAAAATTGAAATTTGTTGATTGAAAAAAATCTTTGGGGAAGGGACGAGACGTGAATAAAATAATTCGGAAGAATTTTCTCTCAGCAAATCTACCAGGAAAATAAAAAAAAAAAACGTCGAGAAAAATCGGCGCAGAAGCAATCGGTGGGAAAGGCAAAAAAGTAGACCAGACGACGGAAAGAACTTCTTGCCCGCGCTAACAAGAGCCTCCGCCTGAATCCACGATTCCTTTTATCTGCGCTCTCGATCTCGCGGATCTTATTAACGCGTTTATGAGACTCCTCGCGTCATTAGGCTCTCTTGTCGCACGATAATTTGCATGGATGACAAGATGCAAAAAGCGCGAAAGAGTAAAAATCAAATTTGCCGAGAAACCTAGAAAAAATTCAAAATTTATTTATTTAAATATTCTACAGAGTCACAAACATTTTTTTCTCATTGCCAGGAAAGAACGACCCTCCTTATGATCAAGTTAATGTTAATAGCTAGCTCAGAACTTGGAAAAAAAAAGAAAAAAAAAAAAAACATGTAATGTTTGCATATCTGATCTGCAGTTGTTTACATTTAATTGGCGACCGCTCATGTGCCTTCGAGTCAAATGAAAAATATTTAAGCTCCTTTGCAAAGTGCAATACGCACACGTTGCATAAATATCCGTGCATGTGGATTTATTTATATACGTATACGAGAATGACGAGTGCATTTGTTGAAAGTGAACTCGTTTGAACTCCAGAGAGTGAATTTTGTCACGTTCGAATTTTCCGTGGCCTAAATTCCGAACTGCTGGCGATGTAAAATTTCCATGTAGACGAGTTTGAGAAATCAACACGTTCCAAAGTGACATTCAGCAACGCGTGCGCTATCCCGGCACTTTTTTTTGCCATCCCAATTGTTTTTTTTAATTTGTTTCTTTGAAATGTTTTCAAGCTTTTCTTTCTCCGTCTGCAATTTCGTGACCTACCTTGCCATATACTTCCGCGGCCACGCGCGTCAGCCAACTCATGTCTTTGTGCCGTGTCGATTACATATTGGGATAAAAATTGTTTCTGCCTCTTAGACTCCCTGCGGTCGATTTATAAACTGGTAAATTTTTTTCCTATGGTTTTCGTGAAAAAATAAAGAGTTTCCGCGATCGCTTTGGCCCGAGGACGACGGCGATTGGTCTATGGTATAATGACGACGTAATTGCTTGCCGTAAGAATGTAATCAGGCTAACCTCCGCGGCAATATCCTTGTCACATTGCCAGATAAGCTCGGCAATGCCATTTTTAAAGGTGACTCCGGTTTTTCCATATAATCGTCGAAAAAATGCTTTTCAATGTGGATTTCAAAAGGCAAAAGGCTTCTTGAAAGAATTATGCGAAATGAAAACGACACACAGAGTTTTATGCTTGCCTGCGAAATTTTAAACCATCGCCTTAATTTCCACAGAAAAAATTTGCAATATCATCAAATTGTGGTTGTAATTTTAGAACTGTTTAGTAACAGCCGGTTGAGTAACATGGGGTTAAACAGTCAGACAGAAAGAACATTCAATCTCGAGTATTATTCCGTTCCATGGATATACGAACGTCGTGTCGACGTATGAGTGGAGGTATGCATCTCACCTACGCTTTAACAAGAATTGATGTTTCCGACGATTATCCTTAAAGACCAGCGGGTTCCCAACGAGATATCCTTCCTCGAGGCAGGAAATTATCTTTACCGAACGACTTGTCCTGTAGCTATGCGGATTACGAAATAAATTATGAGATAAAATAAAAAACAATGATAAAATAATAAAAATAGTAAAATCATAAGAAAAAGAGCTCGAGGTGTTGATAGGACGGATTAATAATTGAGTTTCCACAGTTTAGAAACATTTAAAACATTGAAAAACTTTAACCTGAACAAGCTGCACACGATTGTGACAAGAATTAAGAAAATTTACAGATACCAAGTGTAGAACAAATGATTCCAAGACGAAAATTGAAAGTTTTTAAAAATTACGAAATGAAAAGTTCAGCACGCGAATAATTAATATGCCTCATCCGGTCGAGTGGGCCTCGAGCGAAGGTTAAAAATTTGAGCAATTTTAAAAGTCACGTAGGGAAGTTGCCGAGGTTGATTGATCATCCAAAGGACGAGACGAATGACGTATTAAAAAGCAGAAGAAAAAAAGGCGTCTGCGGAATGACGACCGGAAGTAATGATCGCGGTAAAAAAGTCTGGCTGAAATTTTGGGTCACCTCCAATTTGTCAATATGACATTGGACAGGGATGAGATCGAGTTTTCTTTGAGATGAATAAATTTTTGGTATTTCTGCTTGTGTTCAAAGTTTCTGGATCGAGACAAAATTCATTTTGTTTTGTCCAATTGATTTTTCTCTCTCTCTCTCTCTCTCTCTCTCTCTGCAAAATGGCGGATGCATGGGAACGATTTGCAAGATTGAAAATGCAGCGGGAACTAGAAAATCTTATAAAATGGAATATCCAATGACAACAGTCACAAGATCGTAGAACGCCGTTCAAACTTATCCAAGTTACGACTTTCTGAATCTAAAAATTCTGCGACGTACGCACGTATGAATATTACGACGTATTGACGTTCACGTTGTCTTATAAATGACCAGACACGTCCTTGACACAGTCACACCGAGCCACACACAGGCCCTTTTTCTTTGATCAAGCGCCGTCTAATTTTTTACCGCTCGTCTCATCGGCTTTTTTTTTCACTCGGTGTTTTTTTTTTCTCCTTCCTCTCAGTTTCCATTCCAAACTCGAGTTTCTTTGTATTGTTAATCGACATTGCATTATACGCGCAAACTTTTTTATCCGACATTTTTTTCATCCCATTATTTTGCATGATTTTTTCTACTTAATTGGACTCAATTATTTTTCCATATTCTAGACTCTGCCGAATTCAATAATTTCATTTTATTTCTTTCCTCCATTTTAATGCCTAAATAAGCGTTTTGACGAATTTCAAGATTTTCATCCCATTATTTTGCATGATTTTTTTTACTTAATTAGACTCAATTATTTTTCCATATTCTAGACTCTGCCGAATTCAATAATTTCATTTTATTTGTTTCCTCGATATTAATGCCTAAATAAGCGACTTGACGAATTTCAAGAATTATGTTAATAAATATCTGCCTTATTATTTTGTACTTTTAACGAGAGAAAAAAACGTCGTTCAGGCTCACGATTTTCGTAGCTAGGACTTGAGTTACGTCGACGTATTTGATAGCGGAAATAATGTTACGTAGAATAGTGTGATTTGAAACGAATATACATATGTAGTATTTATAGACGAGCATCCATTAACGCCCGCGGACGCAAACGTACAAAGTAGCTACGGACATTGCGCGGCAATGAGAATAATCATCGAGAGATCGGGATGAATCGATAGCGCTACGAATTGTAAATACACATGGAGATCCCTTTGGGAGAGCTGTGGATGAGAATTAACGAGCGTGAATCCGGAAGAGGTGGGAATGGAGAGATTCGGATCGCGATAGTTGGCACAAACGAGCGAATTGACGAAAAAAAAAAGAGAGAAAAAAAAAAAAGGAATCAGTCGCAACTCTGCACTTACATAAAAATATCTCAGGGCCGTGGAAAAATCAAGAGAAGAAAGAGAAGAAAAAAGTCTTTTCATTGCACAATTATTTTTCTTATCGCGTAATGACGCTCATCACATTTTTTAAACTCTCTTGATATTTTTCCTCAACGATCTCATCTCACGTAATCGAAGAAAAATTTCTCTTCGCGGCGGGTAAATGAATTTTTCAGTTTATCGAACATTTCGTAATTTAATATCCCCATTAAATTTGTAAAACTCTTTGGAGTCTTGTACGTCGGATATAGTCAATAGAGCAGTGTAAAAAATTCGAGGGAGAAGTTTTGAAATTATTTTCAACTTTTATTAATAATTTTATCACCATTTTAATTGATTTTATCGGACGATCGTTAAACGTTAATTAGGCCTTTATAGTTATTTGCATTTATATTTTTTTTTTGCTGTTCGTGCATTAACAGCAAATTCCATGATTTTATTTTTATATTTCCTTATTTTTTAGTGCACATTTTCTAAGAAGATATTTCCAACTGCAGCCTCAACTCGATCACCCACTCAGCATAATTGGATTTTAATTCCCAAGGGATATTTTTCATGCAACATTCGTAGCAATGTAATTTTATATTTCGCTATGTCTGCGTCATAATTTCGTGAAAATTGTTCATCATAATATAAAAGTCCACGTGAGTTGAATAAAGTCTGTAAAAACAAAGGCTAGAGATCGTCCAAGCGCCACTCGAGCGGCGTATAGTCAACGATCGAGCGTTGAGAAGAAATCCTGTTCGCCCACCGTTTTAGCTCTGTTCGTAAGGAAATCGTTCGGCGAATGTCAGTCAGGATAAATTACGATTTTCCATATATGAGACCGAGCGTGCGCGGTGGTTTCAGTATCGAAATAATCTCCGACTTAAGAGCATCTTGAAAATCAATCCAAATAAAAAAAAAAAAAAAAAAAAAACAGAAATAAATAATTGTGCGAGATAATGACACGTAAGGAGAATTAGCAAAAAATATATTTCGAATGTAATTTTTGGAAGCGACGAACCAATTACGTTTAATGTCCTGCGACGATAAAAAAAGCAGAGAATGAAAAATTTCGGTCGAATAATTAGAAGAATAAAAATTTGATGTCGAGACTCTTAGAAAATATCGTGTTTTCATTTGGAATATGTTTTAACGAAAAACTAACCTCATATTAATGAATACATATTGTGCGGGTCATTAAAATTCGTAGAAACAACAGTCAGGGATATGCGACTAGAGAGAAAGATAAATTACGGCAATTCGTATACCCGTACGAATATTACGTACGTCAACGAGTTGTGGCTCTATCAATCATACTTAATTATTCCAACGTTCTTGACGTTTACTCACGTATTTTTTTTTTTTTTTTTTACACAAATTTTTAAGCCAATTCTTACTCGTCTTGCTCCGTCCATTATCGTTGTACGAGTACAATTGCAAATGACAATAGAACGAGAAGAACTTTGTAACAATGGACAAGAGTGCAATTGCAAATAATTTAACTGTAAATGTGTGACGTTTATTTACAAAATTGGAACGCGTTCCTGGAGCCCGGAATTGTCGACTGGCCTCGATTTCATATCCTCAATTCTCCCATATCATCAACAATAAAAATGTATTTTCATTATTCCATTACAAAAGCAATATTTATCAAAAATGTTACAAAATTTCATTGTTTTTTTTTTCTTGTACAATAAATATTCCCTCGTACAATTATTTATTTTTTCTTTGTCACTAAAAAAAGGCAAGTTCCCAAAAAAAAAAATCGTGAATTTTTATCCGATGACCGTCGAAAAGGTTTAAAACATTTTTATTTTTTTCCAAATGGAATTCATACTGAAACAAGAAGAAAAAAAAACAAACAAACAAGGAATCCTGATTCACGAATTTTGGGCAAGCTTCCTTGCACGGTCCAAAGGAACGAGTCACGCGGATAGATTTTCTTTAGGAAGAAAATAAAACAATGAACAAAGGATTGTGAGCTTCCCACGCGACCCAATCCATCAGGATTCCGAACGCTCGAAGGACATTTCGCAAAAAAAATGAAAGAATCCTCCAAGATATTCGTTCGGGTAGCAAGCTAAACTTTTTTCACGATATATTTTTCACTATGAGATTTCTTTCGATAATAATTCACTTCTCATGATTGATGCAAAAAAAATTATTGGGTGCTCTTTCGTGAGCTGCGAGACGAACGAAAAGAAATCGATCGCCAATATTAACATCCGAATAAATCCAATGAAACCTTCGATCAAAGTGGACGCATCGAACAAAAAGTTGCAGTTCCGAATGCAAAAGTAAATGCATAATGATATTCGTGAAATTGAATATTAAGAATATCGTTTTATTAAATTTTATTTAATAACATTTATTCGTTGCTGAATAAACACATAGCCATTAATCACTAAATATAGGATTTTAGTAATAATTCATGTCATTCGACGATTGTGATAAAGGAGCTAAATGAACGCACAATGAAACTGTCGAACATCTTCGGACAGGCGAGCAACACAGCAACGAGTTATTTACACGACACAATGAAAATTATTCACTGGGACAAGGTCTTTGATCGTCGATTATTTATCGATCCTTAATAATTTATAAACCTCCTCCACCGCGTAATTAAATGGAAAGCCATTTTAAAAGGATCAAAATAACCAAAAATAAAAATAAAAAAAAATGCTCCGCTGTAATATTACAAAAAAATCGTATACATCGAAACAAATGAAAAAAAAAAAACTCTGACGGTTCAGAGTGCAAACTTTGGATGTACAGAACCGGAGGAAAAGAAGAAAATCTTGTAAATCGTGTCGTTTCTTCATAGGTGGGTCAATAAATGCGTGGGTATAAAATGCGCGACGTTCGAATATAGAATCTATTGTGCATGGTGGAAATAAAAATAATTGCGGGCTTGCCACTAGTCGACGGTAGCTTCAACGCGATTGTTTATTACTTATGACTGTTTATATGCAAAAAATCCGTCACGATCTGTGTGTAATCGATTTTAATGAGAAAATCGAGATGAACTAAAAGAAAACGAGTGATCGTTGTTTAGGATACGTGGTATATTTGTGAGAGTCACACATTTGCAATGTATCATGAAAAATGAACGAGTTATAGGAACTGATAAATTTATAATTAATGCTGTAACACGCGGTAGCACACGACAAATAATATTTATTATTCGTGTTGTTCAACAAAGAGCACAAGTTCAACGTGTGAAGTGAGAGGACAAATATTTATCGAGTTAGAGAATTATTGCAGGACGGATTGAGGGATCGACAATAAAAATATTGTAACTCGTGTACCGAGAAATAATAAATAATAATAATTGCATTATCCCTCCCCGTTAAGGATGAATTCAGTCGACCGAAAAGTATCGATAACCTAGAGCAATTGGGGTCATTCTCAGCAGACGTAGTTTATAGTTTTTCATATCTCTGAACGATTAATATCGATTTTAACAAGCGAGCGCAGAATTTTTTTTCCTCGCGATTAAGGACGTTGTATGCAAAATTTTCTATCGATAGAATTCCTATTAAATTTCCTCGCGCAATTTTAGGAGCTTTCACCATTTAGAAGTTGAGATATTTATTTATAAAAATTACAATTTTCAGTATTTTCTCATGAGAGCGTGTGTTGAAAGTTGCAATTTTCAACATTAAATATTTCGATTTCTAAATGGTGAAGCCCCTTAAAACTTTGCATACACTTTTATGTAACATCGAAGAAGCTTTATTTAATTTTTCAAAAAAATCGCTCGTAAAATTTTTTCGAAATTTTGTTTAGTATATAAAAAATACAGATTAGCCCGGAAAATTTTGGATTTAGAGTACGTTGTTCTTTGGTTAATTTGTAACAATTTTTTTCGATGAACTTAGGCTCGCAAACTATTTTGTATGTAAAAAAAAGTGAAAACAAAAATTAAGATTTATTGCGAATTGTATTTCGCAATGCTTTGGAAAAATGATGAGAGAACGGAATATTAATTTGAGCAATTAAATATCATGGTGGAAAAAAATCATGAAAAATGATTTATGAAACAGTAGCGCCAAAAGTAAATAATGTTAATCGAGCAGGATACCTGAGCCTGTTGTACTTGCGCCGTATGTACACGTTACGTAAATACATATATAAACGTATAATGAATAATAATAAAATATAACGAGCTAGTCCAGACGTCGTGAGAAACTTTGTCGAGTGGCCAGGCGGGAGCGTGGGTCGAACGTGTTTCTCGATCTGTGTGAAATACACGGGGAAGTTGAATTCGAATCAATCTAGCCACGCAGTTATATTATTTTCACCCCCACCCTGAAACGAACTCTCCGTGTAGTCATTAATTGAATTTGATGGAATAAAGAAGAAAAATAACGAAATAAAATCAATGCTGATTGGTGGGAACGTATCATCGCCTGAAAAGTCTACTGAAAAGTTTTCACGACGATGCGTTCGGTGCTTTCGAAGCCATGATTCGACTCGGAGCTGCTTATTGGAACAGCGACGGAATAAGGAAAAATAAAACAGAAGTAAATCGACGGGAAACTTTAGCGAAAGACGGGGTGGTCCGAGATGAGAAACGAGAAACGACGAGACATATTGTTTAACCGAGTCAGAAGGCAAGTAAGAAGAGGTTACGTGTCGTAAACGCGAGACGTACTCAATAAACTGAGAAATTATTTGAAAAGTGTGTGTTGTCTCGATTTTTACATTTCCTCGAGTGTCTCTTCGCGTCGGCTGGATTAAATTTCCTAACTCCGTGGACGAGAGTTGACGATTTTACTGGGTGAAAAACTAACGTCGTAATTTCGTGTGATGTTTTGCCGCGCGCGGGAGAACGCTCTTTGTAAGATAATACGAACAAATTGCAATCGCAAATGCTCGCGAGAGATCTTACGATCCTTTTCTCTCTC